>JANDEH010000010.1:43954966-45196442 GCA_024610705.1 Tetragnatha versicolor
CTTCTTCCACCAGGTCTTCTAAGGAGGAGTGAACTGGCCCAGGTCGGAAACGGAGCAGGCAAAAGCTCCCTCATTCTGCAGTGGAGGGATGGCGTTGGAGAGCGGAGGGTGTCGGATTGCCCGGTGATCTCAGTCAGACGCAGTCTTTTTTTGCATTTTAAATATACACTTTAAAAAAACCTTTAGATTTCTTTTAATTTATATGAGACCTTCAAAAAATATCTCGTCTGTATTTTTCCCTTCATAATATTCTTATGGCATGACGCAAAATTACCTCAAATAAAATTATATTATCGCAGACAGTTTTGGTCGAATGCACGTGACCAACAGTCTCATGGGTGGGTTGGATTCAAAACAGTGCATAGCGACCGGGATCAGTGGCTTGGTCTTGTAATCCAGCGACTTGGAGGTCGAGGCTGTTGGATGGCTGGTCGCTGGGGGTTCTGTCCTTCACTTTGCCGTGTCGATCCGACGTCCTTACCAAGCTGGGTGTAGATATGGTGGGATTAGGGGAGCCTTCTTCCACCAGGTCTTCTAAGGAGGAGTGAACTGGCCCAGTTCGGAAACGGAGCAGGCAAAAGCTCCCGCATTCTGCAGTGGAGGGATGGCGTTGGAGAGCGGAGGGTGTCGGATTGCCCGGTGATCTCAGTCAGACGCAGTCTTTTTTTGCATTTTAAATATACACTTTAAAAAAACCTTTAGATTTCTTTTAATTTATATGAGACCTTCAAAAAATATCTCGTCTGTATTTTCCCTTCATAATATACTTATGGCATGACGCAAAATTACCTCAAATAAAATTATATTATCGCAGACAGTTTTGGTCGAATGCACGTGACCAACAGTCTCATGGGTGGGTTGGATTCAAAACAGTGCATAGCGACCGGGATCAGTGGCTTGGTCTTGTAATCCAGCGACTTGGAGGTCGAGGCTGTTGGATGGCTGGTCGCTGGGGGTTCTGTCCTTCACTTTGCCGTGTCGATCCGACGTCCTTACCAAGCTGGGTGTAGATATGGTGGGATTGGGGGAGCCTTCTTCCACCAGGTCTTCTAAGGAGGAGTGAACTGGCCCAGGTCGGAAACGGAGCAGGCAAAAGCTCCCGCATTCTGCAGTGGAGGGATGGCGTTGGAGAGCGGAGGGTGTCGGATTGCCCGGTGATCTCAGTCAGACGCAGTCTTTTTTTGCATTTTAAATATACAATTTAAAAAAACCTTTAGATTTCTTTTAATTTATATGAGACCTTCAAAAAATATCTCGTCTGTATTTTTCCCTTTATAATATACTTATGGCATGACGCAAAATTACCTCAAATAAAATTATATTATCGCAGACAGTTTTGGTTGAATGCTCGTGAAAAACAGTCTCATGGTTGTGTTGGATTGAAAACAGTGTATAGCGACCGGGATCAGTGGCTTGGTCTTGTAATCCAGCGACTTGGAGGTCGAGGCTGTTGGATGGCTGGTCGCTGGGGGTTCTGTCCTTCACTTTGCCGTGTCGATCCGACGTCCTTACCAAGCTGGGTGTAGATATGGTGGGATTAGGGGAGCCTTCTTCCACCAGGTCTTCTAAGGAGGAGTGAACTGGCCCAGTTCGGAAACGGAGCAGGCAAAAGCTCCCGCATTCTGCAGTGGAGGGATGGCGTTGGAGAGCGGAGGGTGTCGGATTGCCCGGTGATCTCAGTCAGACGCAGTCTTTTTTTGCATTTTAAATATACACTTTAAAAAAACCTTTAGATTTCTTTTAATTTATATGAGACCTTCAAAAAATATCTCGTCTGTATTTTCCCTTCATAATATACTTATGGCATGACGCAAAATTACCTCAAATAAAATTATATTATCGCAGACAGTTTTGGTCGAATGCACGTGACCAACAGTCTCATGGGTGGGTTGGATTCAAAACAGTGCATAGCGACCGGGATCAGTGGCTTGGTCTTGTAATCCAGCGACTTGGAGGTCGAGGCTGTTGGATGGCTGGTCGCTGGGGGTTCTGTCCTTCACTTTGCCGTGTCGATCCGACGTCCTTACCAAGCTGGGTGTAGATATGGTGGGATTGGGGGAGCCTTCTTCCACCAGGTCTTCTAAGGAGGAGTGAACTGGCCCAGGTCGGAAACGGAGCAGGCAAAAGCTCCCGCATTCTGCAGTGGAGGGATGGCGTTGGAGAGCGGAGGGTGTTGGATTGCCCGGTGATCTCAGTCAGACGCAGTCTTTTTTTGCATTTTAAATATACACTTTAAAAAAACCTTTAGATTTCTTTTAATTTATATGAGACCTTCAAAAAATATCTCGTCTGTATTTTCCCTTCATAATATTCTTATGGCATGACGCAAAATTACCTCAAATAAAATTATATTATCGCAGACAGTTTTGGTCGAATGCACGTGACCAACAGTCTCATGGGTGGGTTGGATTCAAAACAGTGCATAGCGACCGGGATCAGTGGCTTGGTCTTGTAATCCAGCGACTTGGAGGTCGAGGCTGTTGGATGGCTGGTCGCTGGGGGTTCTGTCCTTCACTTTGCCGTGTCGATCCGACGTCCTTACCAAGCTGGGTGTAGATATGGTGGGATTGGGGGAGCCTTCTTCCACCAGGTCTTCTAAGGAGGAGTGAACTGGCCCAGGTCGGAAACGGAGCAGGCAAAAGCTCCCGCATTCTGCAGTGGAGGGATGGCGTTGGAGAGCGGAGGGTGTCGGATTGCCCGGTGATCTCAGTCAGACGCAGTCTTTTTTTGCATTTTAAATATACACTTTAAAAAAACCTTTAGATTTCTTTTAATTTATATGAGACCTTCAAAAAATATCTCGTCTGTATTTTCCCTTCATAATATTCTTATGGCATGACGCAAAATTACCTCAAATAAAATTATATTTTCGCAGACAGTTTTGGTCGAATGCACGTGACCAACAGTCTCATGGGTGGGTTGGATTCAAAACAGTGCATAGCGACCGGGATCAGTGGCTTGGTCTTGTAATCCAGCGACTTGGAGGTCGAGGCTGTTGGATGGCTGGTCGCTGGGGGTTCTGTCCTTCACTTTGCCGTGTCGATCCGACGTCCTTACCAAGCTGGGTGTAGATATGGTGGGATTGGGGGAGCCTTCTTCCACCAGGTCTTCTAAGGAGGAGTGAACTGGCCCAGGTCGGAAACGGAGCAGGCAAAAGCTCCCGCATTCTGTAGTGGAGGGATGGCGTTGGAGAGCGGAGAGTGTCGGATTGCCCGGCGATCACAGTCAGACGCAGTCTTTTTTTGCATTTTAAATATACACTTTAAAAAAAACTTTAGATTTCTTTTAATTTATATGAGACCTTCAAATAAATATCTCGTCTGTATTTTTCCCTTTATAATATACTTATGGCACGACGCAAAATTACCTCAAATAAAATTATATTATCGCAGACAGTTTTGGTTGAATGCCCGTGACCAACAGTCTCATGGTTGTGTTGGATTCAAAACAGTGCATAGCGACCGGGATCAGTGGCTTGGTCTTGTAATCCAGCGACTTGGAGGTCGAGGCTGTTGGATGGCTGGTCGCTGGGGGTTCTGTCCTTCACTTTGCCGTGTCGATCCGACGTCCTTACCAAGCTGGGTGTAGATATGGTGGGATTGGGGGAGCCTTCTTCCACCAGGTCTTCTAAGGAGGAGTGAACTGGCCCAGGTCGGAAACGGAGCAGGCAAAAGCTCTCGCATTCTGTAGTGGAGGGATGGCGTTGGAGAGCGGAGGGTGTCGGATTGCCCGGTGATCACAGTCAGACGCAGTCTTTTTTTGCATTTTAAATATACACTTTAAAAAAAACTTTAGATTTCTTTTAATTTATATGAGACCTTCAAATAAATATCTCGTCTGTATTTTTCCCTTTATAATATACTTATGGCATGACGCAAAATTACCTCAAATAAAATTATATTATCGCAGACAGTTTTGGTTGAATGCCCGTGACCAACAGTCTCATGGTTGTGTTGGATTCAAAACAGTGCATAGCGACCGGGATCAGTGGCTTGGTCTTGTAATCCAGCGACTTGGAGGTCGAGGCTGTTGGATGGCTGGTCACATGGGGGTTCTGTCCTTCACTTTGCCGTGTCGATCCGACGTCCTTACCAAGCTGGGTGTAGATATGGTGGGATTGGGGGAGCCTTCTTCCACCAGGTCTTCTAAGGAGGAGTGAACTGGCCCAGGTCGGAAACGGAGCAGGCAAAAGCTCCCGCATTCTGCAGTGGAGGGATGGCGTTGGAGAGCGGAGGGTGTCGGATTGCCCGGTGATCACAGTCAGACGCAGTCTTTTTTTGCATTTTAAATATACACTTTAAAAAAAACTTTAGATTTCTTTTAATTTATATGAGACCTTCAAATAAATATCTCGTCTGTATTTTTCCCTTTATAATATACTTATGGCATGACGCAAAATTACCTCAAATAAAATTATATTATCGCAGACAGTTTTGGTTGAATGCCCGTGACCAACAGTCTCATGGTTGTGTTGGATTCAAAACAGTGCATAGCGACCGGGATCAGTGGCTTGGTCTTGTAATCCAGCGACTTGGAGGTCGAGGCTGTTGGATGGCTGGTCGCTGGGGGTTCTGTCCTTCACTTTGCCGTGTCGATCCGACGTCCTTACCAAGCTGGGTGTAGATATGGTGGGATTGGGGGAGCCTTCTTCCACCAGGTCTTCTAAGGAGGAGTGAACTGGCCCAGGTTGGAAACGGAGCAGGCAAAAGCTCCCGCATTCTGCAGTGGAGGGATGGCGTTGGAGAGCGGAGGGTGTCGGATTGCCCGGTGATCTCAGTCAGACGCAGTCTTTTTTTGCATTTCAAATATACACTTTAAAAAAACCTTTAGATTTCTTTTAATTTATATGAGACCTTCAAAAAATATCTCGTCTGTATTTTTCCCTTTATAATATACTTATGGCATGACGCAAAATTACCTCAAATAAAATTATATTATCGCAGACAGTTTTGGTTGAATGCTCGTGACCAACAGTCTCATGGTTGTGTTGGATTTAAAACAGTGTACAGCGTCCGGGATCAGTGACTTGGTCTTGTAATCCAGCGACTTGGAGGTCGAGGCTGTTGGATGGCTGGTCGCTGGGGGTTCTGTCCTTCACTTTGCCGTGTCGATCCGACGTCCTTACCAAGCTGGGTGTAGATATGGTGGGATTGGGGGAGCCTTCTTCCACCAGGTCTTCTAAGGAGGAGTGAACTGGCCCAGGTCGGAAACGGAGCAGGCAAAAGCTCCCGCATTCTGCAGTGGAGGAATGGCGTTGGAGAGCGGAGGGTGTCGGATTGCCCGGTGATCTCAGTCAGACGCAGTCTTTTTTTGCATTTTAAATATACACTTTAAAAAAAACCTTTAGATTTCTTTTAATTTATATGAGACCTTCAAAAAATATCTCGTCTGTATTTTCCCTTCATAATATACTTATGGCAAGACGCAAAATTACCTCAAATAAAATTATATTATCGCAGACAGTTTTGGTCGAATGCACGTGACCAACAGTCTCATGGGTGGGTTGGATTCAAAACAGTGCATAGTGACCGGGATCAGTGGCTTGGTCTTGTAATCCAGCGACTTTCAGGTCGAGGCTGTTGGATGGCTGGTCGCTGGGGGTTCTGTCCTTCACTTTGCCGTGTCGATCCGACGTCCTTACCAAGCTGGGTGTAGATATGGTGGGATTGGGGGAGCCTTCTTCCACCAGGTCTTCTAAGGAGGAGTGAACTGGCCCAGGTCGGAAACGGAGCAGGCAAAAGCTCCCGCATTCTGCAGTGGAGGGATGGCGTTGGAGAGCGGAGGGTGTCGGATTGCCCGGTGATCTCAGTCAGACGCAGTCTTTTTTTGCATTTTAAATATACACTTTAAAAAAACCTTTAGATTTCTTTTAATTTATATGAGACCTTCAAAAAATATCTCGTCTGTATTTTTCCCTTCATAATATTCTTATGGCATGACGCAAAATTACCTCAAATAAAATTATATTATCGCAGACAGTTTTGGTCGAATGCACGTGACCAACAGTCTCATGGGTGGGTTGGATTCAAAACAGTGCATAGCGACCGGGATCAGTGGCTTGGTCTTGTAATCCAGCGACTTGGAGGTCGAGGCTGTTGGATGGCTGGTCGCTGGGGGTTCTGTCCTTCACTTTGCCGTGTCGATCCGACGTCCTTACCAAGCTGGGTGTAGATATGGTGGGATTGGGGGAGCCTTCTTCCACCAGGTCTTCTAAGGAGGAGTGAACTGGCCCAGGTCGGAAACGGAGCAGGCAAAAGCTCCCGCATTCTGCAGTGGAGGGATGGCGTTGGAGAGCGGAGGGTGTCGGATTGCCCGGTGATCTCAGTCAGACGCAGTCTTTTTTTGCATTTTAAATATACACTTTAAAAAAACCTTTAGATTTCTTTTAATTTATATGAGACCTTCAAAAAATATCTCGTCTGTATTTTTCCCTTCATAATATTCTTATGGCATGACGCAAAATTACCTCAAATAAAATTATATTATCGCAGACAGTTTTGGTCGAATGCACGTGACCAACAGTCTCATGGGTGGGTTGGATTCAAAACAGTGCATAGCGACCGGGATCAGTGGCTTGGTCTTGTAATCCAGCGACTTGGAGGTCGAGGCTGTTGGATGGCTGGTCGCTGGGGGTTCTGTCCTTCACTTTGCCGTGTCGATCCGACGTCCTTACCAAGCTGGGTGTAGATATGGTGGGATTAGGGGAGCCTTCTTCCACCAGGTCTTCTAAGGAGGAGTGAACTGGCCCAGTTCGGAAACGGAGCAGGCAAAAGCTCCCGCATTCTGCAGTGGAGGGATGGCGTTGGAGAGCGGAGGGTGTCGGATTGCCCGGTGATCTCAGTCAGACGCAGTCTTTTTTTGCATTTTAAATATACACTTTAAAAAAACCTTTAGATTTCTTTTAATTTATATGAGACCTTCAAAAAATATCTCGTCTGTATTTTCCCTTCATAATATACTTATGGCATGACGCAAAATTACCTCAAATAAAATTATATTATCGCAGACAGTTTTGGTCGAATGCACGTGACCAACAGTCTCATGGGTGGGTTGGATTCAAAACAGTGCATAGCGACCGGGATCAGTGGCTTGGTCTTGTAATCCAGCGACTTGGAGGTCGAGGCTGTTGGATGGCTGGTCGCTGGGGGTTCTGTCCTTCACTTTGCCGTGTCGATCCGACGTCCTTACCAAGCTGGGTGTAGATATGGTGGGATTGGGGGAGCCTTCTTCCACCAGGTCTTCTAAGGAGGAGTGAACTGGCCCAGGTCGGAAACGGAGCAGGCAAAAGCTCCCGCATTCTGCAGTGGAGGGATGGCGTTGGAGAGCGGAGGGTGTCGGATTGCCCGGTGATCTCAGTCAGACGCAGTCTTTTTTTGCATTTTAAATATACAATTTAAAAAAACCTTTAGATTTCTTTTAATTTATATGAGACCTTCAAAAAATATCTCGTCTGTATTTTTCCCTTTATAATATACTTATGGCATGACGCAAAATTACCTCAAATAAAATTATATTATCGCAGACAGTTTTGGTTGAATGCTCGTGAAAAACAGTCTCATGGTTGTGTTGGATTGAAAACAGTGTATAGCGACCGGGATCAGTGGCTTGGTCTTGTAATCCAGCGACTTGGAGGTCGAGGCTGTTGGATGGCTGGTCGCTGGGGGTTCTGTCCTTCACTTTGCCGTGTCGATCCGACGTCCTTACCAAGCTGGGTGTAGATATGGTGGGATTGGGGGAGCCTTCTTCCACCAGGTCTTCTAAGGAGGAGTGAACTGGCCCAGGTCGGAAACGGAGCAGGCAAAAGCTCCCTCATTCTGCAGTGGAGGGATGGCGTTGGAGAGCGGAGGGTGTCGGATTGCCCGGTGATCTCAGTCAGACGCAGTCTTTTTTTGCATTTTAAATATACACTTTAAAAAAACCTTTAGATTTCTTTTAATTTATATGAGACCTTCAAAAAATATCTCGTCTGTATTTTTCCCTTCATAATATTCTTATGGCATGACGCAAAATTACCTCAAATAAAATTATATTATCGCAGACAGTTTTGGTCGAATGCACGTGACCAACAGTCTCATGGGTGGGTTGGATTCAAAACAGTGCATAGCGACCGGGATCAGTGGCTTGGTCTTGTAATCCAGCGACTTGGAGGTCGAGGCTGTTGGATGGCTGGTCGCTGGGGGTTCTGTCCTTCACTTTGCCGTGTCGATCCGACGTCCTTACCAAGCTGGGTGTAGATATGGTGGGATTAGGGGAGCCTTCTTCCACCAGGTCTTCTAAGGAGGAGTGAACTGGCCCAGTTCGGAAACGGAGCAGGCAAAAGCTCCCGCATTCTGCAGTGGAGGGATGGCGTTGGAGAGCGGAGGGTGTCGGATTGCCCGGTGATCTCAGTCAGACGCAGTCTTTTTTTGCATTTTAAATATACACTTTAAAAAAACCTTTAGATTTCTTTTAATTTATATGAGACCTTCAAAAAATATCTCGTCTGTATTTTCCCTTCATAATATACTTATGGCATGACGCAAAATTACCTCAAATAAAATTATATTATCGCAGACAGTTTTGGTCGAATGCACGTGACCAACAGTCTCATGGGTGGGTTGGATTCAAAACAGTGCATAGCGACCGGGATCAGTGGCTTGGTCTTGTAATCCAGCGACTTGGAGGTCGAGGCTGTTGGATGGCTGGTCGCTGGGGGTTCTGTCCTTCACTTTGCCGTGTCGATCCGACGTCCTTACCAAGCTGGGTGTAGATATGGTGGGATTGGGGGAGCCTTCTTCCACCAGGTCTTCTAAGGAGGAGTGAACTGGCCCAGGTCGGAAACGGAGCAGGCAAAAGCTCCCGCATTCTGCAGTGGAGGGATGGCGTTGGAGAGCGGAGGGTGTCGGATTGCCCGGTGATCTCAGTCAGACGCAGTCTTTTTTTGCATTTTAAATATACAATTTAAAAAAACCTTTAGATTTCTTTTAATTTATATGAGACCTTCAAAAAATATCTCGTCTGTATTTTTCCCTTTATAATATACTTATGGCATGACGCAAAATTACCTCAAATAAAATTATATTATCGCAGACAGTTTTGGTTGAATGCTCGTGAAAAACAGTCTCATGGTTGTGTTGGATTGAAAACAGTGTATAGCGACCGGGATCAGTGGCTTGGTCTTGTAATCCAGCGACTTGGAGGTCGAGGCTGTTGGATGGCTGGTCGCTGGGGGTTCTGTCCTTCACTTTGCCGTGTCGATCCGACGTCCTTACCAAGCTGGGTGTAGATATGGTGGGATTAGGGGAGCCTTCTTCCACCAGGTCTTCTAAGGAGGAGTGAACTGGCCCAGTTCGGAAACGGAGCAGGCAAAAGCTCCCGCATTCTGCAGTGGAGGGATGGCGTTGGAGAGCGGAGGGTGTCGGATTGCCCGGTGATCTCAGTCAGACGCAGTCTTTTTTTGCATTTTAAATATACACTTTAAAAAAACCTTTAGATTTCTTTTAATTTATATGAGACCTTCAAAAAATATCTCGTCTGTATTTTCCCTTCATAATATACTTATGGCATGACGCAAAATTACCTCAAATAAAATTATATTATCGCAGACAGTTTTGGTCGAATGCACGTGACCAACAGTCTCATGGGTGGGTTGGATTCAAAACAGTGCATAGCGACCGGGATCAGTGGCTTGGTCTTGTAATCCAGCGACTTGGAGGTCGAGGCTGTTGGATGGCTGGTCGCTGGGGGTTCTGTCCTTCACTTTGCCGTGTCGATCCGACGTCCTTACCAAGCTGGGTGTAGATATGGTGGGATTGGGGGAGCCTTCTTCCACCAGGTCTTCTAAGGAGGAGTGAACTGGCCCAGGTCGGAAACGGAGCAGGCAAAAGCTCCCGCATTCTGCAGTGGAGGGATGGCGTTGGAGAGCGGAGGGTGTTGGATTGCCCGGTGATCTCAGTCAGACGCAGTCTTTTTTTGCATTTTAAATATACACTTTAAAAAAACCTTTAGATTTCTTTTAATTTATATGAGACCTTCAAAAAATATCTCGTCTGTATTTTCCCTTCATAATATTCTTATGGCATGACGCAAAATTACCTCAAATAAAATTATATTATCGCAGACAGTTTTGGTCGAATGCACGTGACCAACAGTCTCATGGGTGGGTTGGATTCAAAACAGTGCATAGCGACCGGGATCAGTGGCTTGGTCTTGTAATCCAGCGACTTGGAGGTCGAGGCTGTTGGATGGCTGGTCGCTGGGGGTTCTGTCCTTCACTTTGCCGTGTCGATCCGACGTCCTTACCAAGCTGGGTGTAGATATGGTGGGATTGGGGGAGCCTTCTTCCACCAGGTCTTCTAAGGAGGAGTGAACTGGCCCAGGTCGGAAACGGAGCAGGCAAAAGCTCCCGCATTCTGCAGTGGAGGGATGGCGTTGGAGAGCGGAGGGTGTCGGATTGCCCGGTGATCTCAGTCAGACGCAGTCTTTTTTTGCATTTTAAATATACACTTTAAAAAAACCTTTAGATTTCTTTTAATTTATATGAGACCTTCAAAAAATATCTCGTCTGTATTTTCCCTTCATAATATTCTTATGGCATGACGCAAAATTACCTCAAATAAAATTATATTTTCGCAGACAGTTTTGGTCGAATGCACGTGACCAACAGTCTCATGGGTGGGTTGGATTCAAAACAGTGCATAGCGACCGGGATCAGTGGCTTGGTCTTGTAATCCAGCGACTTGGAGGTCGAGGCTGTTGGATGGCTGGTCGCTGGGGGTTCTGTCCTTCACTTTGCCGTGTCGATCCGACGTCCTTACCAAGCTGGGTGTAGATATGGTGGGATTGGGGGAGCCTTCTTCCACCAGGTCTTCTAAGGAGGAGTGAACTGGCCCAGGTCGGAAACGGAGCAGGCAAAAGCTCCCGCATTCTGCAGTGGAGGAATGGCGTTGGAGAGCGGAGGGTGTCGGATTGCCCGGTGATCTCAGTCAGACGCAGTCTTTTTTTGCATTTTAAATATACACTTTAAAAAAAACCTTTAGATTTCTTTTAATTTATATGAGACCTTCAAAAAATATCTCGTCTGTATTTTCCCTTCATAATATACTTATGGCAAGACGCAAAATTACCTCAAATAAAATTATATTATCGCAGACAGTTTTGGTCGAATGCACGTGACCAACAGTCTCATGGTTGGGTTGGATTCAAAACAGTGCATAGTGACCGGGATCAGTGGCTTGGTCTTGTAATCCAGCGACTTTCAGGTCGAGGCTGTTGGATGGCTGGTCGCTGGGGGTTCTGTCCTTCACTTTGCCGTGTCGATCCGACGTCCTTACCAAGCTGGGTGTAGATATGGTGGGATTGGGTGAGCCTTCTTCCACCAGGTCTTCTAAGGAGGAGTGAACTGGCCCGGGTCGGAAACGGAGCAGGCAAAAGCTCCCGCATTCTGCAGTGGAGGGATGGCGTTGGAGAGCGGAGGGTGTCGGATTGCCCGGTGATCTCAGTCAGACGCAGTCTTTTTTTGCATTTTAAATATACACTTTAAAAAAACCTTTAGATTTCTTTTAATTTATATGAGACCTTCAAAAAATATCTCGTCTGTATTTTTCCCTTCATAATATTCTTATGGCATGACACAAAATTACCTCAAATAAAATTATATTATCGCAGACAGTTTTGGTCGAATGCACGTGACCAACAGTCTCATGGGTGGGTTGGATTCAAAACAGTGCATAGCGACCGGGATCAGTGGCTTGGTCTTGTAATCCAGCGACTTGGAGGTCGAGGCTGTTGGATGGCTGGTCGCTGGGGGTTCTGTCCTTCACTTTGCCGTGTCGATCCGACGTCCTTACCAAGCTGGGTGTAGATATGGTGGGATTGGGGGAGCCTTCTTCCACCAGGTCTTCTAAGGAGGAGTGAACTGGCCCAGGTCGGAAACGGAGCAGGCAAAAGCTCCCGCATTCTGCAGTGGAGGGATGGCGTTGGAGAGCGGAGGGTGTCGGATTGCCCGGTGATCTCAGTCAGACGCAGTCTTTTTTTGCATTTTAAATATACACTTTAAAAAAACCTTTAGATTTCTTTTAATTTATATGAGACCTTCAAAAAATATCTCGTCTGTATTTTCCCTTCATAATATTCTTATGGCATGACGCAAAATTACCTCAAATAAAATTATATTTTCGCAGACAGTTTTGGTCGAATGCACGTGACCAACAGTCTCATGGGTGGGTTGGATTCAAAACAGTGCATAGCGACCGGGATCAGTGGCTTGGTCTTGTAATCCAGCGACTTGGAGGTCGAGGCTGTTGGATGGCTGGTCGCTGGGGGTTCTGTCCTTCACTTTGCCGTGTCGATCCGACGTCCTTACCAAGCTGGGTGTAGATATGGTGGGATTGGGGGAGCCTTCTTCCACCAGGTCTTCTAAGGAGGAGTGAACTGGCCCAGGTCGGAAACGGAGCAGGCAAAAGCTCCCGCATTCTGCAGTGGAGGAATGGCGTTGGAGAGCGGAGGGTGTCGGATTGCCCGGTGATCTCAGTCAGACGCAGTCTTTTTTTGCATTTTAAATATACACTTTAAAAAAAACCTTTAGATTTCTTTTAATTTATATGAGACCTTCAAAAAATATCTCGTCTGTATTTTCCCTTCATAATATACTTATGGCAAGACGCAAAATTACCTCAAATAAAATTATATTATCGCAGACAGTTTTGGTCGAATGCACGTGACCAACAGTCTCATGGTTGGGTTGGATTCAAAACAGTGCATAGTGACCGGGATCAGTGGCTTGGTCTTGTAATCCAGCGACTTTCAGGTCGAGGCTGTTGGATGGCTGGTCGCTGGGGGTTCTGTCCTTCACTTTGCCGTGTCGATCCGACGTCCTTACCAAGCTGGGTGTAGATATGGTGGGATTGGGTGAGCCTTCTTCCACCAGGTCTTCTAAGGAGGAGTGAACTGGCCCGGGTCGGAAACGGAGCAGGCAAAAGCTCCCGCATTCTGCAGTGGAGGGATGGCGTTGGAGAGCGGAGGGTGTCGGATTGCCCGGTGATCTCAGTCAGACGCAGTCTTTTTTTGCATTTTAAATATACACTTTAAAAAAACCTTTAGATTTCTTTTAATTTATATGAGACCTTCAAAAAATATCTCGTCTGTATTTTTCCCTTCATAATATTCTTATGGCATGACACAAAATTACCTCAAATAAAATTATATTATCGCAGACAGTTTTGGTCGAATGCACGTGACCAACAGTCTCATGGGTGGGTTGGATTCAAAACAGTGCATAGCGACCGGGATCAGTGGCTTGGTCTTGTAATCCAGCGACTTGGAGGTCGAGGCTGTTGGATGGCTGGTCGCTGGGGGTTCTGTCCTTCACTTTGCCGTGTCGATCCGACGTCCTTACCAAGCTGGGTGTAGATATGGTGGGATTGGGGGAGCCTTCTTCCACCAGGTCTTCTAAGGAGGAGTGAACTGGCCCAGGTCGGAAACGGAGCAGGCAAAAGCTCCCGCATTCTGCAGTGGAGGGATGGCGTTGGAGAGCGGAGGGTGTCGGATTGCCCGGTGATCTCAGTCAGACGCAGTCTTTTTTTGCATTTTAAATATACACTTTAAAAAAAACCTTTAGATTTCTCTTAATTTATATGAGACCTTCAAAAAATATCTCGTCTGTATTTTTCCCTTCATAATATTCTTATGGCATGACGCAAAATTACCTCAAATAAAATTATATTATCGCAGACAGTTTTGGTCGAATGCACGTGACCAACAGTCTCATGGGTGGGTTGGATTCAAAACAGTGCATAGCGACCGGGATCAGTGGCTTGGTCTTGTAATCCAGCGACTTGGAGGTCGAGGCTGTTGGATGGCTGGTCGCTGGGGGTTCTGTCCTTCACTTTGCCGTGTCGATCCGACGTCCTTACCAAGCTGGGTGTAGATATGGTGGGATTAGGGGAGCCTTCTTCCACCAGGTCTTCTAAGGAGGAGTGAACTGGCCCAGTTCGGAAACGGAGCAGGCAAAAGCTCCCGCATTCTGCAGTGGAGGGATGGCGTTGGAGAGCGGAGGGTGTCGGATTGCCCGGTGATCTCAGTCAGACGCAGTCTTTTTTTGCATTTTAAATATACACTTTAAAAAAACCTTTAGATTTCTTTTAATTTATGTGAGACCTTCAAAAAATATCTCGTCTGTATTTTCCCTTCATAATATACTTATGGCATGACGCAAAATTACCTCAAATAAAATTATATTATCGCAGACAGTTTTGGTCGAATGCACGTGACCAACAGTCTCATGGGTGGGTTGGATTCAAAACAGTGCATAGCGACCGGGATCAGTGGCTTGGTCTTGTAATCCAGCGACTTGGAGGTCGAGGCTGTTGGATGGCTGGTCGCTGGGGGTTCTGTCCTTCACTTTGCCGTGTCGATCCGACGTCCTTACCAAGCTGGGTGTAGATATGGTGGGATTGGGGGAGCCTTCTTCCACCAGGTCTTCTAAGGAGGAGTGAACTGGCCCAGGTCGGAAACGGAGCAGGCAAAAGCTCCCGCATTCTGCAGTGGAGGGATGGCGTTGGAGAGCGGAGGGTGTCGGATTGCCCGGTGATCTCAGTCAGACGCAGTCTTTTTTTGCATTTTAAATATACAATTTAAAAAAACCTTTAGATTTCTTTTAATTTATATGAGACCTTCAAAAAATATCTCGTCTGTATTTTTCCCTTTATAATATACTTATGGCATGACGCAAAATTACCTCAAATAAAATTATATTATCGCAGACAGTTTTGGTTGAATGCTCGTGACCAACAGTCTCATGGTTGTGTTGGATTTAAAACAGTGTATAGCGACCGGGATCAGTGGCTTGGTCTTGTAATCCAGCGACTTGGAGGTCGAGGCTGTTGGATGGCTGGTCGCTGGGGGTTCTGTCCTTCACTTTGCCGTGTCGATCCGACGTCCTTACCAAGCTGGGTGTAGATATGGTGGGATTAGGGGAGCCTTCTTCCACCAGGTCTTCTAAGGAGGAGTGAACTGGCCCAGTTCGGAAACGGAGCAGGCAAAAGCTCCCGCATTCTGCAGTGGAGGGATGGCGTTGGAGAGCGGAGGGTGTCGGATTGCCCGGTGATCTCAGTCAGACGCAGTCTTTTTTTGCATTTTAAATATACACTTTAAAAAAACCTTTAGATTTCTTTTAATTTATGTGAGACCTTCAAAAAATATCTCGTCTGTATTTTCCCTTCATAATATACTTATGGCATGACGCAAAATTACCTCAAATAAAATTATATTATCGCAGACAGTTTTGGTCGAATGCACGTGACCAACAGTCTCATGGGTGGGTTGGATTCAAAACAGTGCATAGCGACCGGGATCAGTGGCTTGGTCTTGTAATCCAGCGACTTGGAGGTCGAGGCTGTTGGATGGCTGGTCGCTGGGGGTTCTGTCCTTCACTTTGCCGTGTCGATCCGACGTCCTTACCAAGCTGGGTGTAGATATGGTGGGATTGGGGGAGCCTTCTTCCACCAGGTCTTCTAAGGAGGAGTGAACTGGCCCAGGTCGGAAACGGAGCAGGCAAAAGCTCCCGCATTCTGCAGTGGAGGGATGGCGTTGGAGAGCGGAGGGTGTCGGATTGCCCGGTGATCTCAGTCAGACGCAGTCTTTTTTTGCATTTTAAATATACAATTTAAAAAAACCTTTAGATTTCTTTTAATTTATATGAGACCTTCAAAAAATATCTCGTCTGTATTTTTCCCTTTATAATATACTTATGGCATGACGCAAAATTACCTCAAATAAAATTATATTATCGCAGACAGTTTTGGTTGAATGCTCGTGACCAACAGTCTCATGGTTGTGTTGGATTTAAAACAGTGTATAGCGACCGGGATCAGTGGCTTGGTCTTGTAATCCAGCGACTTGGAGGTCGAGGCTGTTGGATGGCTGGTCGCTGGGGGTTCTGTCCTTCACTTTGCCGTGTCGATCCGACGTCCTTACCAAGCTGGGTGTAGATATGGTGGGATTAGGGGAGCCTTCTTCCACCAGGTCTTCTAAGGAGGAGTGAACTGGCCCAGTTCGGAAACGGAGCAGGCAAAAGCTCCCGCATTCTGCAGTGGAGGGATGGCGTTGGAGAGCGGAGGGTGTCGGATTGCCCGGTGATCTCAGTCAGACGCAGTCTTTTTTTGCATTTTAAATATACACTTTAAAAAAACCTTTAGATTTCTTTTAATTTATATGAGACCTTCAAAAAATATCTCGTCTGTATTTTCCCTTCATAATATACTTATGGCATGACGCAAAATTACCTCAAATAAAATTATATTATCGCAGACAGTTTTGGTCGAATGCACGTGACCAACAGTCTCATGGGTGGGTTGGATTCAAAACAGTGCATAGCGACCGGGATCAGTGGCTTGGTCTTGTAATCCAGCGACTTGGAGGTCGAGGCTGTTGGATGGCTGGTCGCTGGGGGTTCTGTCCTTCACTTTGCCGTGTCGATCCGACGTCCTTACCAAGCTGGGTGTAGATATGGTGGGATTGGGGGAGCCTTCTTCCACCAGGTCTTCTAAGGAGGAGTGAACTGGCCCAGGTCGGAAACGGAGCAGGCAAAAGCTCCCGCATTCTGCAGTAGAGGGATGGCGTTGGAGAGCGGAGGGTGTCGGATTGCCCGGTGATCTCAGTCAGACGCAGTCTTTTTTTGCATTTTAAATATACAATTTAAAAAAACCTTTAGATTTCTTTTAATTTATATGAGACCTTCAAAAAATATCTCGTCTGTATTTTTCCCTTCATAATATACTTATGGCATGACGCAAAATTACCTCAAATAAAATTATATTATCGCAGACAGTTTTGGTTGAATGCTCGTGACCAACAGTCTCATGGTTGTGTTGGATTCAAAACAGTGCATAGCGACCGGGATCAGTGGCTTGGTCTTGTAATCCAGCGACTTGGAGGTCGAGGCTGTTGGATGGCTGGTCGCTGGGGGTTCTGTCCTTCACTTTGCCGTGTCGATCCGACGTCCTTACCAAGCTGGGTGTAGATATGGTGGGATTGGGGGAGCCTTCTTCCACCAGGTCTTCTAAGGAGGAGTGAACTGGCCCAGGTCGGAAACGGAGCAGGCAAAAGCTCCCGCATTCTGCAGTGGAGGGATGGCGTTGGAGAGCGGAGGGTGTCGGATTGCCCGGTGATCTCAGTCAGACGCAGTCTTTTTTTGCATTTTAAATATACACTTTAAAAAAAACCTTTAGATTTCTTTTAATTTATATGAGACCTTCAAAAAATATCTCGTCTGTATTTTTCCCTTCATAATATTCTTATGGCATCACGCAAAATTACCTCAAATAAAATTATATTATCGCAGACAGTTTTGGTCGAATGCACGTGACCAACAGTCTCATGGGTGGGTTGGATTCAAAACAGTGCATAGCGACCGGGATCAGTGGCTTGGTCTTGTAATCCAGCGACTTGGAGGTCGAGGCTGTTGGATGGCTGGTCACTGGGGGTTCTGTCCTTCACTTTGCCGTGTCGATCCGACGTCCTTACCAAGCTGGGTGTAGATATGGTGGGATTAGGGGAGCCTTCTTCCACCAGGTCTTCTAAGGAGGAGTGAACTGGCCCAGTTCGGAAACGGAGCAGGCAAAAGCTCCCGCATTCTGCAGTGGAGGGATGGCGTTGGAGAGTGGAGGGTGTCGGATTGCCCGGTGATCTCAGTCAGACGCAGTCTTTTTTTGCATTTTTAATATACACTTTAAAAAAACCTTTAGATTTCTTTTAATTTATATGAGACCTTCAAAAAATATCTCGTCTGTATTTTCCCTTCATAATATACTTATGGCAAGACGCAAAATTACCTCAAATAAAATTATATTATCGCAGACAGTTTTGGTTGAATGCTCGTGACCAACAGTCTCATGGTTGTGTTGGATTTAAAACAGTGTATAGCGACCGGGATCAGTGGCTTGGTCTTGTAATCCAGCGACTTGGAGGACGAGGCTGTTGGATGGCTGGTCGCTGGGGGTTCTGTCCTTCACTTTGCCGTGTCGATCCGACGTCCTTACCAAGCTGGGTGTAGATATGGTGGGATTGGGGGAGCCTTCTTCCACCAGGTCTTCTAAGGAGGAGTGAACTGGCCCAGGTCGGAAACGGAGCAGGCAAAAGCTCCCGCATTCTGCAGTAGAGGGATGGCGTTGGAGAGCGGAGGGTGTCGGATTGCCCGGTGATCTCAGTCAGACGCAGTCTTTTTTTGCATTTTAAATATACAATTTAAAAAAACCTTTAGATTTCTTTTAATTTATATGAGACCTTCAAAAAATATCTCGTCTGTATTTTTCCCTTTATAATATACTTATGGCATGACGCAAAATTACCTCAAATAAAATTATATTATCGCAGACAGTTTTGGTTGAATGCTCGTGACCAACAGTCTCATGGTTGTGTTGGATTCAAAACAGTGCATAGCGACCGGGATCAGTGGCTTGGTCTTGTAATCCAGCGACTTGGAGGTCGAGGCTGTTGGATGGCTGGTCGCTGGGGGTTCTGTCCTTCACTTTGCCGTGTCGATCCGACGTCCTCACCAAACTGGGTGTAGATATGGTGGGATTGGGGGAGCCTTCTTCCACCAGGTCTTCTAAGGAGGAGTGAACTGGCCCAGGTCGGAAACGGAGCAGGCAAAAGCTCCCGCATTCTGCAGTGGAGGGATGGCGTTGGAGAGCGGAGGGTGTCGGATTGCCCGGTGATCTCAGTCAGACGCAGTCTTTTTTTGCATTTTAAATATACACTTTAAAAAAAACCTTTAGATTTCTTTTAATTTATATGAGACCTTCAAAAAATATCTCGTCTGTATTTTTCCCTTCATAATATTCTTATGGCATGACGCAAAATTACCTCAAATAAAATTATATTATCGCAGACAGTTTTGGTCGAATGCACGTGACCAACAGTCTCATGGGTGGGTTGGATTCAAAACAGTGCATAGCGACCGGGATCAGTGGCTTGGTCTTGTAATCCAGCGACTTGGAGGTCGAGGCTGTTGGATGGCTGGTCGCTGGGGGTTCTGTCCTTCACTTTGCCGTGTCGATCCGACGTCCTTACCAAGCTGGGTGTAGATATGGTGGGATTAGGGGAGCCTTCTTCCACCAGGTCTTCTAAGGAGGAGTGAACTGGCCCAGTTCGGAAACGGAGCAGGCAAAAGCTCCCGCATTCTGCAGTGGAGGGATGGCGTTGGAGAGCGGAGGGTGTCGGATTGCCCGGTGATCTCAGTCAGACGCAGTCTTTTTTTGCATTTTAAATATACACTTTAAAAAAACCTTTAGATTTCTTTTAATTTATATGAGACCTTCAAAAAATATCTCGTCTGTATTTTCCCTTCATAATATACTTATGGCATTACGCAAAATTACCTCAAATAAAATTATATTATCGCAGACAGTTTTGGTCGAATGCACGTGACCAACAGTCTCATGGGTGGGTTGGATTCAAAACAGTGCATAGCGACCGGGATCAGTGGCTTGGTCTTGTAATCCAGCGACTTGGAGGTCGAGGCTGTTGGATGGCTGGTCGCTGGGGGTTCTGTCCTTCACTTTGCCGTGTCGATCCGACGTCCTTACCAAGCTGGGTGTAGATATGGTGGGATTGGGGGAGCCTTCTTCCACCAGGTCTTCTAAGGAGGAGTGAACTGGCCCAGGTCGGAAACGGAGCAGGCAAAAGCTCCCGCATTCTGCAGTGGAGGGATGGCGTTGGAGAGCGGAGGGTGTCGGATTGCCCGGTGATCTCAGTCAGACGCAGTCTTTTTTTGCATTTTAAATATACACTTTAAAAAAACCTTTAGATTTCTTTTAATTTATATTAGACCTTCAAAAAATATCTCGTCTGTATTTTTCCCTTCATAAAATACTTATGGCATGACGCAAAATTACCTCAAATAAAATTATATTATCGCAGACAGTTTTGGTCGAATGCACGTAACCAATAGTCTCATGGGTGGGTTGGATTCAAAACAGTGCATAGTGACCGGGATCAGTGGCTTGGTCTTGTAATCCAGCGACTTGGAGGTCGAGGCTGTTGGATGGCTGGTCGCTTGGGGTTCTGTCCTTCACTTTGCCGTGTCGATCCGACGTCCTTACCAAGCTGGGTGTAGATATGGTGGGATTGGGGGAGCCTTCTTCCACCAGGTCTTCTAAGGAGGAGTGAACTGGCCCAGGTCGGAAACGGAGCAGGCAAAAGCTCCCGCATTCTGCAGTGGAGGGATGGCGTTGGAGAGCGGAGGGTGTCGGATTGCCCGGTGATCTCAGTCAGACGCAGTCTTTATTTGCATTTTAAATATACACTTTAAAAAAGCCTTTAGATTTCTTTTAATTTATATGAGACCTTCAAAAAATATCTCGTCTGTATTTTTCCCTTCATAATATACTTATGGCATGACGCAAAATTACCTCAAATAAAATTATATTATCGCAGACAGTTTTGGTCGAATGCACGTGACCAACAGGCTCATGGGTGGGTTGGATTCAAAACAGTGCATAGCGACCGGGATCAGTGGCTTGGTCTTGTAATCCAGCGACTAGGAGGTCGAGGCTGTTGGATGGCTGGTCGCTGGGGGTTCTATCCTTCACTTTGCCGTGTCGATCCAACGTCCTTACCAAGCTGGGTGTAGATATGGTGGGATTGGGGGAGCCTTCTTCCACCAGGTCTTCTAAGGAGGAGTGAACTGGCCCAGGTCGGAAACGGAGCAGGCAAAAGCTCCCGCATTCTGCAGTGGAGGGATGGCGTTGGAGAGCGGAGGGTGTCGGATTGCCCGGTGATCACAGTCAGACGCAGTCTTTTTTTGCATTTTAAATATACACTTTAAAAAAAAACTTTAGATTTCTTTTAATTTATATGAGACCTTCAAATAAATATCTCGTCTGTATTTTTCCCTTTATAATATACTTATGGCATGACGCAAAATTACCTCAAATAAAATTATATTATCGCAGACAGTTTTGGTTGAATGCTCGTGACCAACAGTCTCATGGTTGTGTTGGATTCAAAACAGTGCATAGCGACCGGGATCAGTGGCTTGGTCTTGTAATCCAGCGACTTGGAGGTCGAGGCTGTTGGATGGCTGGTCGCTGGGGGTTCTGTCCTTCACTTTGCCGTGTCGATCCGACGTCCTTACCAAGCTGGGTGTAGATACGGTGGGATTGGGGGAGCCTTCTTCCACCAGGTCTTCTAAGGAGGAGTGAACTGGCCCAGGTCGGAAACGGAGCAGGCAAAAGCTCCCGCATTCTGCAGTGGAGGGATGGCGTTGGAGAGCGGAGGGTGTCGGATTGCCCGGTGATCTCAGTCAGACGCAGTCTTTTTTTGCATTTTAAATATACACTTTAAAAAACCTTTAGATTTCTTTTAATTTATATGAGACCTTCAAAAAATATCTCGTCTGTATTTTTCCCTTCATAATATACTTATGGCATGACGCAAAATTACCTCAAATAAAATTATATTATCGCAGACAGTTTTGGTCGAATGCACGTGACCAACAGTCTCATGGGTGGGTTGGATTCAAAACAGTGCATAGCGACCGGGATCAGTGGCTTGGTCTTGTAATCCAGCGACTAGGAGGTCGAGGCTGTTAGATGGCTGGTCGCTGGGGGTTCTATCCTTCACTTTGCCGTGTCGATCCAACGTCCTTACCAAGCTGGGTGTAGATATGGTGGGATTGGGGGAGCCTTCTTCCACCAGGTCGTCTAAGGAGGAGTGAACTGGCCCAGGTCGGAAACGGAGCAGGCAAAAGCTCCCGCATTCTGCAGTGGAGGGATGGCGTTGGAGAGCGGAGGGTGTCGGATTGCCCGGTGATCTCAGTCAGACGCAGTCTTTTTTTGCATTTTAAATATACACTTTAAAAAACCTTTAGATTTCTTTTAATTTATATGAGACCTTCAAAAAATATCTCGTCTGTATTTTTCCCTTCATAATATACTTATGGCATGACGCAAAATTACCTCAAATAAAATTATATTATCGCAGACAGTTTTGGTCGAATGCACGTGACCAACAGTCTCATGGGTGGGTTGGATTCAAAACAGTGCATAGCGACCGGGATCAGTGGCTTGGTCTTGTAATCCAGCGACTAGGAGGTCGAGGCTGTTGGATGGCTGGTCGCTGGGGGTTCTATCCTTCACTTTGCCGTGTCGATCTGACGTCCTTACCAAGCTGGGTGTAGATATGGTGGGATTGGGGGAGCCTTTTTCCACCAGGTCTTCTAAGGAGGAGTGAACTGGCCCAGGTCGGAAACGGAGCAGGCAAAAGCTCCCGCATTTTGCAGTGGAGGGATGGCGTTGGAGAGCGGAGGGTGTCAGATTGCCCGGTGATCTCAGTCAGACGCAGTCTTTTTTTGCATTTTAAATATACACTTTAAAAAAACCTTTAGATTTCTTTTAATTTATATGAGACCTTCAAAAAATATCTCGTCTGTATTTTTCCCTTCATAATATACTTATGGCATGACGCAAAATTACCTCAAATAAAATTATATTATCGCAGACAGTTTTGGTCGAATGCACGTGACCAACAGTCTCATGGGTGGGTTGGATTCAAAACAGTGCATAGCGACCGGGATCAGTGGCTTGGTCTTGTAATCCAGCGACTAGGAGGTCGAGGCTGTTGGATGGCTGGTCGCTGGGGGTTCTATCCTTCACTTTGCCGTGTCGATCCAACGTCCTTACCAAGCTGGGTGTAGATATGGTGGGATTGGGGGAGCCTTCTTCCACCAGGTCTTCTAAGGAGGAGTGAACTGGCCCAGGTCGGAAACGGAGCAGGCAAAAGCTCCCGCATTCTGCAGTGGAGGGATGGCGTTGGAGAGCGGAGGGTGTCGGATTGCCCGGTGATCACAGTCAGACGCAGTCTTTTTTTGCATTTTAAATATACACTTTAAAAAAAACTTTAGATTTCTTTTAATTTATATGAGACCTTCAAATAAATATCTCGTCTGTATTTTTCCCTTTATAATATACTTATGGCATGACGCAAAATTACCTCAAATAAAATTATATTATCGCAGACAGTTTTGGTTGAATGCTCGTGACCAACAGTCTCATGGTTGTGTTGGATTCAAAACAGTGCATAGCGACCGGGATCAGTGGCTTGGTCTTGTAATCCAGCGACTTGGAGGTCGAGGCTGTTGGATGGCTGGTCGCTGGGGGTTCTGTCCTTCACTTTGCCGTGTCGATCCGACGTCCTTACCAAGCTGGGTGTAGATATGGTGGGATTGGGGGAGCCTTCTTCCACCAGGTCTTCTAAGGAGGAGTGAACTGGCCCAGGTCGGAAACGGAGCAGGCAAAAGCTCCCGCATTCTGCAGTAGAGGGATGGCGTTGGAGAGCGGAGGGTGTCGGATTGCCCGGTGATCTCAGTCAGACGCAGTCTTTTTTTGCATTTTAAATATACACTTTAAAAAACCTTTAGATTTCTTTTAATTTATATGAGACCTTCAAAAAATATCTTGTCTGTATTTTTCCCTTCATAATATACTTATGGCATGACGCAAAATTACCTCAAATAAAATTATATTATCGCAGACAGTTTTGGTCGAATGCACGTGACCAACAGTCTCATGGGTGGGTTGGATTCAAAACAGTGCATAGCGACCGGGATCAGTGGCTTGGTCTTGTAATCCAGCGACTAGGAGGTCGAGGCTGTTGGATGGCTGGTCGCTGGGGGTTCTATCCTTCACTTTGCCGTGTCGATCCAACGTCCTTACCAAGCTGGGTGTAGATATGGTGGGATTGGGGGAGCCTTCTTCCACCAGGTCATCTAAGGAGGAGTGAACTGGCCCAGGTCGGAAACGGAGCAGGCAAAAGCTCCCGCATTCTGCAGTGGAGGGATGGCGTTGGAGAGCGGAGGGTGTAGGATTGCCCGGTGATCACAGTTACACGCAGTCTTTTTTTGCATTTTAAATATACACTTTAAAAAAACCTTTAGATTTCTTTTAATTTATATGAGACCTTCAAAAAATATCTCGTCTGTATTTTTCCCTTCATAATATACTTATGGCATGACGCAAAATTACCTCAAATAAAATTATATTATCGCAGACAGTTTTGGTCGAATGCACGTGACCAACAGTCTTATGGGTGGGTTGGATTCAAAACAGTGCATAGCGACCGGGATCAGTGGCTTGGTCTTGTAATCCAGCGACTTGGAGGTCGAGGCTGTTGGATGGCTGGTCGCTGGGGGTTCTGTCCTTCACTTTGCCGTGTCGATCCGACGTCCTTACCAAGCTGGGTGTAGATATGGTGGGATTGGGGGAGCCTTCTTCCACCAGGTCTTCTAAGGAGGAGTGAACTGGCCCAGGTCGTACACGGAGCAGGCAAAAGCTCCCTCATTCTGCAGTGGAGGGATGGCGTTGGAGAGTGGAGGGTGTCGGATTGCCCGGTGATCTCAGTCAGACGCAGTCTTTTTTTGCATTTTAAATATACACTTTAAAAAAACCTTTAGATTTCTTTTAATTTATATGAGACCTTCAAAAAATATCTCGTCTGTATTTTTCCCTTCATAATATACTTATGGCATGACGCAAAATTACCTCAAATAAAATTATATTATCGCAGACAGTTTTGGTCGAATGCACGTGACCAACAGTCTCATGGGTGGGTTGGATTCAAAACAGTGCATAGCGACCGGGATCAGTGGCTTGGTCTTGTAATCCAGCGACTTGGAGGTCGAGGCTGTTGGATGGCTGGTCGCTGGGTGTTCTGTCCTTCACTTTACCGTGTCGATCGGACGTCCTTACCAAACTGGGTGTAGATATGGTGGGATTGGGGGAGCCTTCTTCCACCAGGTCTTCTAAGGAGGAGTGAACTGGCCCAGGTCGGAAACGGAGCAGGCAAAAGCTCCCGCATTCTGCAGTGGAGGGATGGCGTTGGAGAGCGGAGGGTGTCGGATTGCCCGGTGATCTCAGTCAGACGCAGTCTTTATTTGCATTTTAAATATACACTTTAAAAAAGCCTTTAGATTTCTTTTAATTTATATGAGACCTTCAAAAAATATCTCGTCTGTATTTTTCCCTTCATAATATACTTATGGCATGACGCAAAATTACCTCAAATAAAATTATATTATCGCAGACAGTTTTGGTCGAATGCACGTGACCAACAGGCTCATGGGTGGGTTGGATTCAAAACAGTGCATAGCGACCGGGATCAGTGGCTTGGTCTTGTAATCCAGCGACTAGGAGGTCGAGGCTGTTGGATGGCTGGTCGCTGGGGGTTCTATCCTTCACTTTGCCGTGTCGATCCAACGTCCTTACCAAGCTGGGTGTAGATATGGTGGGATTGGGGGAGCCTTCTTCCACCAGGTCTTCTAAGGAGGAGTGAACTGGCCCAGGTCGGAAACGGAGCAGGCAAAAGCTCCCGCATTCTGCAGTGGAGGGATGGCGTTGGAGAGCGGAGGGTGTCGGATTGCCCGGTGATCACAGTCAGACGCAGTCTTTTTTTGCATTTTAAATATACACTTTAAAAAAAACTTTAGATTTCTTTTAATTTATATGAGACCTTCAAATAAATATCTCGTCTGTATTTTTCCCTTTATAATATACTTATGGCATGACGCAAAATTACCTCAAATAAAATTATATTATCGCAGACAGTTTTGGTTGAATGCTCGTGACCAACAGTCTCATGGTTGTGTTGGATTCAAAACAGTGCATAGCGACCGGGATCAGTGGCTTGGTCTTGTAATCCAGCGACTTGGAGGTCGAGGCTGTTGGATGGCTGGTCGCTGGGGGTTCTGTCCTTCACTTTGCCGTGTCGATCCGACGTCCTTACCAAGCTGGGTGTAGATATGGTGGGATTGGGGGAGCCTTCTTCCACCAGGTCTTCTAAGGAGGAGTGAACTGGCCCAGGTCGGAAACGGAGCAGGCAAAAGCTCCCGCATTCTGCAGTGGAGGGATGGCGTTGGAGAGCGGAGGGTGTCGGATTGCCCGGTGATCTCAGTCAGACGCAGTCTTTTTTTGCATTTTAAATATACACTTTAAAAAACCTTTAGATTTCTTTTAATTTATATGAGACCTTCAAAAAATATCTTGTCTGTATTTTTCCCTTCATAATATACTTATGGCATGACGCAAAATTACCTCAAATAAAATTATATTATCGCAGACAGTTTTGGTCGAATGCACGTGACCAACAGTCTCATGGGTGGGTTGGATTCAAAACAGTGCATAGCGACCGGGATCAGTGGCTTGGTCTTGTAATCCAGCGACTAGGAGGTCGAGGCTGTTGGATGGCTGGTCGCTGGGGGTTCTATCCTTCACTTTGCCGTGTCGATCCAACGTCCTTACCAAGCTGGGTGTAGATATGGTGGGATTGGGGGAGCCTTCTTCCACCAGGTCATCTAAGGAGGAGTGAACTGGCCCAGGTCGGAAACGGAGCAGGCAAAAGCTCCCGCATTCTGCAGTGGAGGGATGGCGTTGGAGAGCGGAGGGTGTAGGATTGCCCGGTGATCACAGTTACACGCAGTCTTTTTTTGCATTTTAAATATACACTTTAAAAAAACCTTTAGATTTCTTTTAATTTATATGAGACCTTCAAAAAATATCTCGTCTGTATTTTTCCCTTCATAATATACTTATGGCATGACGCAAAATTACCTCAAATAAAATTATATTATCGCAGACAGTTTTGGTCGAATGCACGTGACCAACAGTCTTATGGGTGGGTTGGATTCAAAACAGTGCATAGCGACCGGGATCAGTGGCTTGGTCTTGTAATCCAGCGACTTGGAGGTCGAGGCTGTTGGATGGCTGGTCGCTGGGGGTTCTGTCCTTCACTTTGCCGTGTCGATCCGACGTCCTTACCAAGCTGGGTGTAGATATGGTGGGATTGGGGGAGCCTTCTTCCACCAGGTCTTCTAAGGAGGAGTGAACTGGCCCAGGTCGTACACGGAGCAGGCAAAAGCTCCCTCATTCTGCAGTGGAGGGATGGCGTTGGAGAGTGGAGGGTGTCGGATTGCCCGGTGATCTCAGTCAGACGCAGTCTTTTTTTGCATTTTAAATATACACTTTAAAAAAACCTTTAGATTTCTTTTAATTTATATGAGACCTTCAAAAAATATCTCGTCTGTATTTTTCCCTTCATAATATACTTATGGCATGACGCAAAATTACCTCAAATAAAATTATATTATCGCAGACAGTTTTGGTCGAATGCACGTGACCAACAGTCTCATGGGTGGGTTGGATTCAAAACAGTGCATAGCGACCGGGATCAGTGGCTTGGTCTTGTAATCCAGCGACTTGGAGGTCGAGGCTGTTGGATGGCTGGTCGCTGGGTGTTCTGTCCTTCACTTTACCGTGTCGATCGGACGTCCTTACCAAACTGGGTGTAGATATGGTGGGATTGGGGGAGCCTTCTTCCACCAGGTCTTCTAAGGAGGAGTGAACTGGCCCAGGTCGGAAACGGAGCAGGCAAAAGCTCCCGCATTCTGCAGTGGAGGGATGGCGTTGGAGAGCGGAGGGTGTCGGATTGCCCGGTGATCTCAGTCAGACGCAGTCTTTATTTGCATTTTAAATATACACTTTAAAAAAGCCTTTAGATTTCTTTTAATTTATATGAGACCTTCAAAAAATATCTCGTCTGTATTTTTCCCTTCATAATATACTTATGGCATGACGCAAAATTACCTCAAATAAAATTATATTATCGCAGACAGTTTTGGTCGAATGCACGTGACCAACAGGCTCATGGGTGGGTTGGATTCAAAACAGTGCATAGCGACCGCGATCAGTGGCTTGGTCTTGTAATCCAGCGACTTGGAGGTCGAGGCTGTTGGATGGCTGGTCGCTGGGGGTTCTGTCCTTCACTTTGCCGTGTCGATCCGACGTCCTTACCAAGCTGGGTGTAGATATGGTGGGATTGGGGGAGCCTTCTTCCACCAGGTCTTCTAAGGAGGAGTGAACTGGCCCAGGTCGGAAACGGAGCAGGCAAAAGCTCCCGCATTCTGCAGTGGAGGGATGGCGTTGGAGAGCGGAGGGTGTCGGATTGCCCGGTGATCACAGTCAGACGCAGTCTTTTTTTGCATTTTAAATATACACTTTAAAAAAAACTTTAGATTTCTTTTAATTTATATGAGACCTTCAAATAAATATCTCGTCTGTATTTTTCCCTTTATAATATACTTATGGCATGACGCAAAATTACCTCAAATAAAATTATATTATCGCAGACAGTTTTGGTTGAATGCTCGTGACCAACAGTCTCATGGTTGTGTTGGATTCAAAACAGTGGATAGCGACCGGGATCAGTGGCTTGGTCTTGTAATCCAGCGACTTGGAGGTCGAGGCTGTTGGATGGCTGGTCGCTGGGGGTTCTGTCCTTCACTTTGCCGTGTCGATCCGACGTCCTTACCAAGCTGGGTGTAGATATGGTGGGATTGGGGGAGCCTTCTTCCACCAGGTCTTCTAAGGAGGAGTGAACTGGCCCAGGTCGGAAACGGATCAGGCAAAAGCTCCCGCATTCTGCAGTGGAGGGATGGCGTTGGAGAGCGGAGGGTGTCGGATTGCCCGGTGATCTCAGTCAGACGCAGACTTTTTTTGCATTTTAAATATACACTTTAAAAAACCTTTAGATTTCTTTTAATTTATATGAGACCTTCAAAAAATATCTCGTCTGTATTTTTCCCTTCATAATATACTTATGGCATGACGCAAAATTACCTCAAATAAAATTATATTATCGCAGACAGTTTTGGTCGAATGCACGTGACCAACAGTCTTATGGGTGGGTTGGATTCAAAACAGTGCATAGCGACCGGGATCAGTGGCTTGGTCTTGTAATCCAGCGACTTGGAGGTCGAGGCTGTTGGATGGCTGGTCGCTGGGGGTTCTGTCCTTCACTTTGCCGTGTCGATCCGACGTCCTTACCAAGCTGGGTGTAGATATGGTGGGATTGGGGGAGTCTTCTTCCACCAGGTCTTCTAAGGAGGAGTGAACTGGCCCAGGTCGGACACGGAGCAGGCAAAAGCTCCCGCATTCTGCAGTGGAGGGATGGCGTTGGAGAGCGGAGGTTGTCGGATTGCCCGGTGATCACAGTCAGACGCAGTCTTTTTTTGCATTTTAAATATACACTTTAAAAAAAACTTTAGATTTCTTTTAATTTATATGAGACCTTCAAATAAATATCTCGTCTGTATTTTTCCCTTTATAATATACTTATGGCATGACGCAAAATTACCTCAAATAAAATTATATTATCGCAGACAGTTTTGGTTGAATGCTCGTGACCAACAGTCTCATGGTTGTGTTGGATTCAAAACAGTGGATAGCGACCGGGATCAGTGGCTTGGTCTTGTAATCCAGCGACTTGGAGGTCGAGGCTGTTGGATGGCTGGTCGCTGGGGGTTCTGTCCTTCACTTTGCCGTGTCGATCCGACGTCCTTACCAAGCTGGGTGTAGATATGGTGGGATTGGGGGAGCCTTCTTCCACCAGGTCTTCTAAGGAGGAGTGAACTGGCCCAGGTCGGAAACGGAGCAGGCAAAAGCTCCCGCATTCTGCAGTGGAGGGATGGCGTTGGAGAGCGGAGGGTGTCGGATTGCCCGGTGATCTCAGTCAGACGCAGACTTTTTTTGCATTTTAAATATACACTTTAAAAAACCTTTAGATTTCTTTTAATTTATATGAGACCTTCAAAAAATATCTCGTCTGTATTTTTCCCTTCATAATATACTTATGGCATGACGCAAAATTACCTCAAATAAAATTATATTATCGCAGACAGTTTTGGTCGAATGCACGTGACCAACAGTCTTATGGGTGGGTTGGATTCAAAACAGTGCATAGCGACCGGGATCAGTGGCTTGGTCTTGTAATCCAGCGACTTGGAGGTCGAGGCTGTTGGATGGCTGGTCGCTGGGGGTTCTGTCCTTCACTTTGCCGTGTCGATCCGACGTCCTTACCAAGCTGGGTGTAGATATGGTGGGATTGGGGGAGTCTTCTTCCACCAGGTCTTCTAAGGAGGAGTGAACTGGCCCAGGTCGGACACGGAGCAGGCAAAAGCTCCCGCATTCTGCAGTGGAGGGATGGCGTTGGAGAGCGGAGGGTGTCGGATTGCCCGGTGATCTCAGTCAGACGCAGTCTTTTTTTGCATTTTAAATATACACTTTAAAAAAACCTTTAGATTTCTTTTAATTTATATGAGACCTTCAAAAAATATCTCGTCTGTATTTTTCCCTTCATAATATACTTATGGCATGACGCAAAATTACCTCAAATAAAATTATATTATTGCAGACAGTTTTGGTCGAATGCACGTGACCAACAGTCTCATGGGTGGGTTGGATTCAAAACAGTGCATAGCGACCGGGATCAGTGGCTTGGTCTTGTAATCCAGCGACTTGGAGGTCGAGGCTGTTGGATGGCTGGTCGCTGGGTGTTCTGTCCTTCACTTTGTCGTGTCGATCGGACGTCCTTACCAAACTGGGTGTAGATATGGTGGGATTGGGGGAGCCTTCTTCTACCAGGTCTTCTAAGGAGGAGTGAACTGGCCCAGGTCGGAAACGGAGCAGGCAAAAGCTCCCGCATTCTGCAGTGGAGGGATGGCGTTGGAGAGCGGAGGGTGTCAGATTGCCCGGTGATCTCAGTCAGACGCAGTCTTTATTTGCATTTTAAATATACACTTTAAAAAAGCCTTTAGATTTCTTTTAATTTATATGAGACCTTCAAAAAATATCTCGTCTGTATTTTTCCCTTCATAATATACTTATGGCATGACGCAAAATTACCTCAAATAAAATTATATTATCGCAGACAGTTTTGGTTGAATGCCCGTGACCAACAGTCTCATGGTTGTGTTGGATTCAAAACAGTGCATAGCGACCGGGATCAGTGGCTTGGTCTTGTAATACAGCGACTTGGAGGTCGAGGCTGTTGGATGGCTGGTCGCTGGGGGTTCTGTCCTTCACTTTGCCGTGTCGATCCGACGTCCTTTCCAAGCTGGGTGTAGATATGGTGGGATTGGGGGAGCCTTCTTCCACCAGGTCTTCTAAGGAGGAGTGAACTGGCCCAGGTCGGAAACGGAGCAGGCAAAAGCTCCCGCATTCTGCAGTGGAGGGATGGCGTTGGAGAGCGGAGGGTGTCGGATTGCCCGGTGATCTCATGCAGACGCAGTCTTTTTTTGCATTTTAAATATACACTTTAAAAAAACCTTTAGATTTCTTTATATTTATATGAGACCTTCAAAAAATATCTCGTCTGTATTTTTCCCTTCATAATATACTTATGGCATGACGCAAAATTACCTCAAATAAAATTATATTATCGCAGACAGTTTTGGTTGAATGCCCGTGACCAACAGTCTCATGGTTGTGTTGGATTCAAAACAGTGCATAGCGACCGGGATCAGTGGCTTGGTCTTGTAATCCAGCGACTTGGAGGTCGAGGCTGTTGGATGGCTGGTCGCTGGGGGTTCTGTCCTTCACTTTGCCGTGTCGATCCGACGTCCTTTCCAAGCTGGGTGTAGATATGGTGGGATTGGGGGAGCCTTCTTCCACCAGGTCTTCTAAGGAGGAGTGAACTGGCCCAGGTCGGAAACGGAGCAGGCAAAAGCTCCCTCATTCTGCAGTGGAGGGATGGCGTTGGAGAGCGGAGGGTGTCGGATTGCCCGGTGATCTCAGTCAGACGCAGTCTTTATTTGCATTTTAAATATACACTTTAAAAAAGCCTTTAGATTTCTTTTAATTTATATGAGACCTTCAAAAAATATCTCGTCTGTATTTTTCCCTTCATAATATACTTATGGCATGACGCAAAATTACCTCAAATAAAATTATATTATCGCTGACAGTTTTGGTCGAATGCACGTGACCAACAGGCTCATGGGTGGGTTGGATTCAAAACAGTGCATAGCGACCGGGATCAGTGGCTTGGTCTTGTAATCCAGCGACTTGGAGGTCGAGGCTGTTGGATGGCTGGTCGCTGGGGGTTCTGTCCTTCACTTTGCCGTGTCGATCCGACGTCCTTACCAAGCTGGGTGTAGATATGGTGGGATTGGGGGAGCCTTCTTCCACCAGGTCTTCTAAGGAGGAGTGAACTGGCCCAGGTCGGAAACGGAGCAGGCAAAAGCTCCCGCATTCTGCAGTGGAGGGATGGCGTTGGAGAGCGGAGGTTGTCGGATTGCCCGGTGATCACAGTCAGACGCAGTCTTTTTTTGCATTTTAAATATACACTTTAAAAAAACCTTTAGATTTCTTTTAATTTATATGAGACCTTCAAAAAATATCTCGTCTGTATTTTTCCCTTCATAATATACTTATGGCATGACGCAAAATTACCTCAAATAAAATTATATTATCGCAGACAGTTTTGGTTGAATGCCCGTGACCAACAGTCTCATGGTTGTGTTGGATTCAAAACAGTGCATAGCGACCGGGATCAGTGGCTTGGTCTTGTAATCCAGCGACTTGGAGGTCGAGGCTGTTGGATGGCTGGTCGCTGGGGGTTCTGTCCTTCACTTTGCCGTGTCGATCCGACGTCCTTTCCAAGCTGGGTGTAGATATGGTGGGATTGGGGGAGCCTTCTTCCACCAGGTCTTCTAAGGAGGAGTGAACTGGCCCAGGTCGGAAACGGAGCAGGCAAAAGCTCCCTCATTCTGCAGTGGAGGGATGGCGTTGGAGAGCGGAGGGTGTCGGATTGCCCGGTGATCTCAGTCAGACGCAGTCTTTTTTTGCATTTTAAATATACACTTTAAAAAAACCTTTAGATTTCTTTTAATTTATATGAGACCTTCAAAAAATATCTCGTCTGTATTTTTCCCTTCATAATATACTTATGGCATGACGCAAAATTACCTCAAATAAAATTATATTATCGCAGACAGTTTTGGTCGAATGCACGTGACCAACAGTCTCATGGGTGGGTTGGATTCAAAACAGTGCATAGCGACCGGGATCAGTGGCTTGGTCTTGTAATCCAGCGACTTGGAGGTCGAGGCTGTTGGATGGCTGGTCGCTGGGTGTTCTGTCCTTCACTTTACCGTGTCGATCGGACGTCCTTACCAAACTGGGTGTAGATATGGTGGGATTGGGGGAGCCTTCTTCCACCAGGTCTTCTAAGGAGGAGTGAACTGGCCCAGGTCGAAAATGGAGCAGGCAAAAGCTCCCGCATTCTGCAGTGGAGGGATGGCGTTGGAGAGCGGAGGGTGTCGGATTGCCCGGTGATCTCAGTCAGACGCAGTCTTTATTTGCATTTTAAATATACACTTTAAAAAAGCCTTTAGATTTCTTTTAATATATATGAGACCTTCAAAAAATATCTCGTCTGTATTTTTCCCTTCATAATATACTTATGGCATGACGCAAAATTACCTCAAATAAAATTATATTATCGCAGACAGTTTTGGTCGAATGCACGTGACCAACAGGCTCATGGGTGGGTTGGATTCAAAACAGTGCATAGCGACCGGGATCAGTGGCTTGGTCTTGTAATCCAGCGACTTGGAGGTCGAGGCTGTTGGATGGCTGGTCGCTGGGGGTTCTGTCCTTCACTTTGCCGTGTCGATCCGACGTCCTTACCAAGCTGGGTGTAGATATGGTGGGATTGGGGGAGCCTTCTTCCACCAGGTCTTCTAAGGAGGAGTGAACTGGCCCAGGTCGGAAACGGAGCAGGCAAAAGCTCCCGCATTCTGCAGTGGAGGGATGGCGTTGGAGAGCGGAGGGTGTCGGATTGCCCGGTGATCACAGTTAGACGCAGTCTTTTTTTGCATTTTAAATATACACTTTAAAAAAACTTTAGATTTCTTTTAATTTATATGAGACCTTCAAATAAATATCTCGTCTGTATTTTTCCCTTTATAATATACTTATGGCATGACGCAAAATTACCTCAAATAAAATTATATTATCGCAGACAGTTTTGGTTGAATGCTCGTGACCAACAGTCTCATGGTTGTGTTGGATTCAAAACAGTGGATAGCGACCGGGATCAGTGGCTTGGTCTTGTAATCCAGCGACTTGGAGGTCGAGGCTGTTGGATGGCTGGTCGCTGGGGGTTCTGTCCTTCACTTTGCCGTGTCGATCCGACGTCCTTACCAAGCTGGGTGTAGATATGGTGGGATTGGGGGAGCCTTCTTCCACCAGGTCTTCTAAGGAGGAGTGAACTGGCCCAGGTCGGAAACGGAGCAGGCAAAAGCTCCCGCATTCTGCAGTGGAGGGATGGCGTTGGAGAGCGGAGGGTGTCGGATTGCCCGGTGATCTCAGTCAGACGCAGACTTTTTTTGCATTTTAAATATACACTTTAAAAAACCTTTAGATTTCTTTTAATTTATATGAGACCTTCAAAAAATATCTCGTCTGTATTTTTCCCTTCATAATATACTTATGGCATGACGCAAAATTACCTCAAATAAAATTATATTATCGCAGACAGTTTTGGTCGAATGCACGTGACCAACAGTCTTATGGGTGGGTTGGATTCAAAACAGTGCATAGCGACCGGGATCAGTGGCTTGGTCTTGTAATCCAGCGACTTGGAGGTCGAGGCTGTTGGATGGCTGGTCGCTGGGGGTTCTGTCCTTCACTTTGCCGTGTCGATCCGACGTCCTTACCAAGCTGGGTGTAGATATGGTGGGATTGGGGGAGCCTTCTTCCACCAGGTCTTCTAAGGAGGAGTGAACTGGCCCAGGTCGGAAACGGAGCAGGCAAAAGCTCCCGCATTCTGCAGTGGAGGGATGGCGTTGGAGAGCGGAGGTTGTCGGATTGCCCGGTGATCACAGTCAGACGCAGTCTTTTTTTGCATTTTAAATATACACTTTAAAAAAACCTTTAGATTTCTTTTAATTTATATGAGACCTTCAAAAAATATCTCGTCTGTATTTTTCCCTTCATAATATACTTATGGCATGACGCAAAATTACCTCAAATAAAATTATATTATCGCAGACAGTTTTGGTTGAATGCCCGTGACCAACAGTCTCATGGTTGTGTTGGATTCAAAACAGTGCATAGCGACCGGGATCAGTGGCTTGGTCTTGTAATCCAGCGACTTGGAGGTCGAGGCTGTTGGATGGCTGGTCGCTGGGGGTTCTGTCCTTCACTTTGCCGTGTCGATCCGACGTCCTTTCCAAGCTGGGTGTAGATATGGTGGGATTGGGGGAGCCTTCTTCCACCAGGTCTTCTAAGGAGGAGTGAACTGGCCCAGGTCGGAAACGGAGCAGGCAAAAGCTCCCTCATTCTGCAGTGGAGGGATGGCGTTGGAGAGCGGAGGGTGTCGGATTGCCCGGTGATCTCAGTCAGACGCAGTCTTTTTTTGCATTTTAAATATACACTTTAAAAAAACTTTTAGATTTCTTTTAATTTATATGAGACCTTCAAAAAATATCTCTTCTGTATTTTTCCCTTCATAATATACTTATGGCATGACGCAAAATTACCTCAAATAAAATTATATTATCGCAGACAGTTTTGGTCGAATGCACGTGACCAACAGTCTCATGGGTGGGTTGGATTCGAAACAGTGCATAGCGACCGGGATCAGTGGCTTGGTCTTGTAATCCAGCGACTTGGAGGTCGAGGCTGTTGGATGGCTGGTCGCTGGGTGTTCTGTCCTTCACTTTACCGTGTCGATCGGACGTCCTTACCAAACTGGGTGTAGATATGGTGGGATTGGGGGAGCCTTCTTCCACCAGGTCTTCTAAGGAGGAGTGAACTGGCCCAGGTCGGAAATGGAGCAGGCAAAAGCTCCCGCATTCTGCAGTGGAGGGATGGCGTTGGAGAGCGGAGGGTGTCGGATTGCCCGGTGATCTCAGTCAGACGCAGTCTTTATTTGCATTTTAAATATACACTTTAAAAAAGCCTTTAGATTTCTTTTAATTTATATGAGACCTTCAAAAAATATCTCGTCTGTATTTTTCCCTTCATAATATACTTATGGCATGACGCAAAATTACCTCAAATAAAATTATATTATCGCAGACAGTTTTGGTCGAATGCACGTGACCAACAGGCTCATGGGTGGGTTGGATTCAAAACAGTGCATAGCGACCGGGATCAGTGGCTTGGTCTTGTAATCCAGCGACTTGGAGGTCGAGGCTGTTGGATGGCTGGTCGCTGGGGGTTCTGTCCTTCACTTTGCCGTGTCGATCCGACGTCCTTACCAAGCTGGGTGTAGATATGGTGGGATTGGGGGAGCCTTCTTCCACCAGGTCTTCTAAGGAGGAGTGAACTGGCCCAGGTCGGAAACAGAGCAGGCAAAAGCTCCCGCATTCTGCAGTGGAGGGATGGCGTTGGAGAGCGGAGGGTGTCGGATTGCCCGGTGATCACAGTCAGACGCAGTCTTTTTTTGCATTTTAAATATACACTTTAAAAAAAACTTTAGATTTCTTTTAATTTATATGAGACCTTCAAATAAATATCTCGTCTGTATTTTTCCCTTTATAATATACTTATGGCATGACGCAAAATTACCTCAAATAAAATTATATTATCGCAGACAGTTTTGGTTGAATGCTCGTGACCAACAGTCTCATGGTTGTGTTGGATTCAAAACAGTGGATAGCGACCGGGATCAGTGGCTTGGTCTTGTAATCCAGCGACTTGGAGGTCGAGGCTGTTGGATGGCTGGTCGCTGGGGGTTCTGTCCTTCACTTTGCCGTGTCGATCCGACGTCCTTACCAAGCTGGGTGTAGATATGGTGGGATTGGGGGAGCCTTCTTCCACCAGGTCTTCTAAGGAGGAGTGAACTGGCCCAGGTCGGAAATGGAGCAGGCAAAAGCTCCCGCATTCTGCAGTGGAGGGATGGCGTTGGAGAGCGGAGGGTGTCGGATTGCCCGGTGATCTCAGTCAGACGCAGACTTTTTTTGCATTTTAAATATACACTTTAAAAAACCTTTAGATTTCTTTTAATTTATATGAGACCTTCAAAAAATATCTCGTCTGTATTTTTCCCTTCATAATATACTTATGGCATGACGCAAAATTACCTCAAATAAAATTATATTATCGCAGACAGTTTTGGTCGAATGCACGTGACCAACAGTCTTATGGGTGGGTTGGATTCAAAACAGTGCATAGCGACCGGGATCAGTGGCTTGGTCTTGTAATCCAGCGACTTGGAGGTCGAGGCTGTTGGATGGCTGGTCGCTGGGGGTTCTGTCCTTCACTTTGCCGTGTCGATCCGACGTCCTTACCAAGCTGGGTGTAGATATGGTGGGATTGGGGGAGTCTTCTTCCACCAGGTCTTCTAAGGAGGAGTGAACTGGCCCAGGTCGGACACGGAGCAGGCAAAAGCTCCCGCATTCTGCAGTGGAGGGATGGCGTTGGAGAGCGGAGGGTGTCGGATTGACCGGTGATCTCAGTCAGACGCAGTCTTTTTTTGCATTTTAAATATACACTTTAAAAAAACCTTTAGATTTCTTTTAATTTATATGAGACCTTCAAAAAATATCTCGTCTGTATTTTTCCCTTCATAATATACTTATGGCATGACGCAAAATTACCTCAAATAAAATTATATTATTGCAGACAGTTTTGGTCGAATGCACGTGACCAACAGTCTCATGGGTGGGTTGGATTCAAAACAGTGCATAGCGACCGGGATCAGTGGCTTGGTCTTGTAATCCAGCGACTTGGAGGTCGAGGCTGTTGGATGGCTGGTCGCTGGGTGTTCTGTCCTTCACTTTGCCGTGTCGATCGGACGTCCTTACCAAACTGGGTGTAGATATGGTGGGATTGGGGGAGCCTTCTTCCACCAGGTCTTCTAAGGAGGAGTGAACTGGCCCAGGTCGGAAACGGAGCAGGCAAAAGCTCCCGCATTCTGCAGTGGAGGGATGGCGTTGGAGAGCGGAGGGTGTCGGATTGCCCGGTGATCTCAGTCAGACGCAGTCTTTATTTGCATTTTAAATATACACTTTAAAAAAGCCTTTAGATTTCTTTTAATTTATATGAGACCTTCAAAAAATATCTCGTCTGTATTTTTCCCTTCATAATATACTTATGGCATGACGCAAAATTACCTCAAATAAAATTATATTATCGCAGACAGTTTTGGTTGAATGCCCGTGACCAACAGTCTCATGGTTGTGTTGGATTCAAAACAGTGCATAGCGACCGGGATCAGTGGCTTGGTCTTGTAATACAGCGACTTGGAGGTCGAGGCTGTTGGATGGCTGGTCGCTGGGGGTTCTGTCCTTCACTTTGCCGTGTCGATCCGACGTCCTTTCCAAGCTGGGTGTAGATATGGTGGGATTGGGGGAGCCTTCTTCCACCAGGTCTTCTAAGGAGGAGTGAACTGGCCCAGGTCGGAAACGGAGCAGGCAAAAGCTCCCGCATTCTGCAGTGGAGGGATGGCGTTGGAGAGCGGAGGGTGTAGGATTGCCCGGTGATCACAGTCAGACGCAGTCTTTTTTTGCATTTTAAATATACACTTTAAAAAAACCTTTAGATTTCTTTTAATTTATATGAGACCTTCAAAAAATATCTCGTCTGTATTTTTCCCTTCATAATATACTTATGGCATGACGCAAAATTACCTCAAATAAAATTATATTATTGCAGACAGTTTTGGTCGAATGCACGTGACCAACAGTCTCATGGGTGGGTTGGATTCAAAACAGTGCATAGCGACCGGGATCAGTGGCTTGGTCTTGTAATCCAGCGACTTGGAGGTCGAGGCTGTTGGATGGCTGGTCGCTGGGTGTTCTGTCCTTCACTTTGCCGTGTCGATCGGACGTCCTTACCAAACTGGGTGTAGATATGGTGGGATTGGGGGAGCCTTCTTCCACCAGGTCTTCTAAGGAGGAGTGAACTGGCCCAGGTCGGAAACGGAGCAGGCAAAAGCTCCCGCATTCTGCAGTGGAGGGATGGCGTTGGAGAGCGGAGGGTGTCGGATTGCCCGGTGATCTCAGTCAGACGCAGTCTTTATTTGCATTTTAAATATACACTTTAAAAAAGCCTTTAGATTTCTTTTAATTTATATGAGACCTTCAAAAAATATCTCGTCTGTATTTTTCCCTTCATAATATACTTATGGCATGACGCAAAATTACCTCAAATAAAATTATATTATCGCAGACAGTTTTGGTTGAATGCCCGTGACCAACAGTCTCATGGTTGTGTTGGATTCAAAACAGTGCATAGCGACCGGGATCAGTGGCTTGGTCTTGTAATACAGCGACTTGGAGGTCGAGGCTGTTGGATGGCTGGTCGCTGGGGGTTCTGTCCTTCACTTTGCCGTGTCGATCCGACGTCCTTTCCAAGCTGGGTGTAGATATGGTGGGATTGGGGGAGCCTTCTTCCACCAGGTCTTCTAAGGAGGAGTGAACTGGCCCAGGTCGGAAACGGAGCAGGCAAAAGCTCCCGCATTCTGCAGTGGAGGGATGGCGTTGGAGAGCGGAGGGTGTAGGATTGCCCGGTGATCACAGTTACACGCAGTCTTTTTTTGCATTTTAAATATACACTTTAAAAAAACCTTTAGATTTCTTTTAATTTATATGAGACCTTCAAAAAATATCTCGTCTGTATTTTTCCCTTCATAATATACTTATGGCATGACGCAAAATTACCTCAAATAAAATTATATTATCGCAGACAGTTTTGGTCGAATGCACGTGACCAACAGTCTTATGGGTGGGTTGGATTCAAAACAGTGCATAGCGACCGGGATCAGTGGCTTGGTCTTGTAATCCAGCGACTTGGAGGTCGAGGCTGTTGGATGGCTGGTCGCTGGGGGTTCTGTCCTTCACTTTGCCGTGTCGATCCGACGTCCTTACCAAGCTGGGTGTAGATATGGTGGGATTGGGGGAGCCTTCTTCCACCAGGTCTTCTAAGGAGGAGTGAACTGGCCCAGGTCGTACACGGAGCAGGCAAAAGCTCCCTCATTCTGCAGTGGAGGGATGGCGTTGGAGAGCGGAGGGTGTCGGATTGTCCGGTGATCTCAGTCAGACGCAGTCTTTTTTTGCATTTTAAATATACACTTTAAAAAAACCTTTAGATTTCTTTTAATTTATATGAGACCTTCAAAAAATATCTCGTCTGTATTTTTCCCTTCATAATATACTTATGGCATGACGCAAAATTACCTCAAATAAAATTATATTATCGCAGACAGTTTTGGTCGAATGCACGTGACCAACAGTCTCATGGGTGGGTTGGATTCAAAACAGTGCATAGCGACCGGGATCAGTGGCTTGGTCTTGTAATCCAGCGACTTGGAGGTCGAGGCTGTTGGATGGCTGGTCGCTGGGTGTTCTGTCCTTCACTTTACCGTGTCGATCGGACGTCCTTACCAAACTGGGTGTAGATATGGTGGGATTGGGGGAGCCTTCTTCCACCAGGTCTTCTAAGGAGGAGTGAACTGGCCCAGGTCGGAAACGGAGCAGGCAAAAGCTCCCGCATTCTGCAGTGGAGGGATGGCGTTGGAGAGCGGAGGGTGTCGGATTGCCCGGTGATCTCAGTCAGACGCAGTCTTTATTTGCATTTTAAATATACACTTTAAAAAAGCCTTTAGATTTCTTTTAATTTATATGAGACCTTCAAAAAATATCTCGTCTGTATTTTTCCCTTCATAATATACTTATGGCATGACGCAAAATTACCTCAAATAAAATTATATTATCGCAGACAGTTTTGGTCGAATGCACGTGACCAACAGGCTCATGGGTGGGTTTGATTCAAAACAGTGCATAGCGACCGGGATCAGTGGCTTGGTCTTGTAATCCAGCGACTTGGAGGTCGAGGCTGTTGGATGGCTGGTCGCTGGGGGTTCTGTCCTTCACTTTGCCGTGTCGATCCGACGTCCTTTCCAAGCTGGGTGTAGATATGGTGGGATTGGGGGAGCCTTCTTCCACCAGGTCTTCTAAGGAGGAGTGAACTGGCCCAGGTCGGAAACGGAGCAGGCAAAAGCTCCCTCATTCTGCAGTGGAGGGATGGCGTTGAAGAGCGGAGGGTGTCGGATTGCCCGGTGATCTCAGTCAGACGCAGTCTTTTTTTGCATTTTAAATATACACTTTAAAAAAACCTTTAGATTTCTTTTAATTTATATGAGACCTTCAAAAAATATCTCGTCTGTATTTTTCCCTTCATAATATACTTATGGCATGACGCAAAATTACCTCAAATAAAATTATATTATCGCAGACAGTTTTGGTCGAATGCACGTGACCAACAGTCTCATGGGTGGGTTGGATTCAAAACAGTGCATAGCGACCGGGATCAGTGGCTTGGTCTTGTAATCCAGCGACTTGGAGGTCGAGGCTGTTGGATGGCTGGTCGCTGGGTGTTCTGTCCTTCACTTTACCGTGTCGATCGGACGTCCTTACCAAACTGGGTGTAGATATGGTGGGATTGGGGGAGCCTTCTTCCACCAGGTCTTCTAAGGAGGAGTGAACTGGCCCAGGTCGGAAACGGAGCAGGCAAAAGCTCCCGCATTCTGCAGTGGAGGGATGGCGTTGGAGAGCGGAGGGTGTCGGATTGCCCGGTGATCTCAGTCAGACGCAGTCTTTATTTGCATTTTAAATATACACTTTAAAAAAGCCTTTAGATTTCTTTTAATTTATATGAGACCTTCAAAAAATATCTCGTCTGTATTTTTCCCTTCATAATATACTTATGGCATGACGCAAAATTACCTCAAATAAAATTATATTATCGCAGACAGTTTTGGTCGAATGCACGTGACCAACAGGCTCATGGGTGGGTTGGATTCAAAACAGTGCATAGCGACCGGGATCAGTGGCTTGGTCTTGTAATCCAGCGACTTGGAGGTCGAGGCTGTTGGATGGCTGGTCGCTGGGGGTTCTGTCCTTCACTTTGCCGTGTCGATCCGACGTCCTTACCAAGCTGGGTGTAGATATGGTGGGATTGGGGGAGCCTTCTTCCACCAGGTCTTCTAAGGAGGAGTGAACTGGCCCAGGTCGGAAACGGAGCAGGCAAAAGCTCCCGCATTCTGCAGTGGAGGGATGGCGTTGGAGAGCGGAGGGTGTCGGATTGCCCGGTGATCACAGTCAGACGCAGTCTTTTTTTGCATTTTAAATATACACTTTAAAAAAAACTTTAGATTTCTTTTAATTTATATGAGACCTTCAAATAAATATCTCGTCTGTATTTTTCCCTTTATAATATACTTATGGCATGACGCAAAATTACCTCAAATAAAATTATATTATCGCAGACAGTTTTGGTTGAATGCTCGTGACCAACAGTCTCATGGTTGTGTTGGATTCAAAACAATGGATAGCGACCGGGATCAGTGGCTTGGTCTTGTAATCCAGCGACTTGGAGGTCGAGGCTGTTGGATGGCTGGTCGCTGGGGGTTCTGTCCTTCACTTTGCCGTGTCGATCCGACGTCCTTACCAAGCTGGGTGTAGATATGGTGGGATTGGGGGAGCCTTCTTCCACCAGGTCTTCTAAGGAGGAGTGAACTGGCCCAGGTCGGAAACGGAGCAGGCAAAAGCTCCCGCATTCTGCAGTGGAGGGATGGCGTTGGAGAGCGGAGGGTGTCGGATTGCCCGGTGATCTCAGTCAGACGCAGACTTTTTTTGCATTTTAAATATACACTTTAAAATACCTTTAGATTTCTTTTAATTTATATGAGACCTTCAAAAAATATCTCGTCTGTATTTTTCCCTTCATAATATACTTATGGCATGACGCAAAATTACCTCAAATAAAATTATATTATTGCAGACAGTTTTGGTCGAATGCACGTGACCAACAGTCTCATGGGTGGGTTGGATTCAAAACAGTGCATAGCGACCGGGATCAGTGGCTTGGTCTTGTAATCCAGCGACTTGGAGGTCGAGGCTGTTGGATGGCTGGTCGCTGGGTGTTCTGTCCTTCACTTTGCCGTGTCGATCGGACGTCCTTACCAAACTGGGTGTAGATATGGTGGGATTGGGGGAGCCTTCTTCCACCAGGTCTTCTAAGGAGGAGTGAACTGGCCCAGGTCGGAAACGGAGCAGGCAAAAGCTCCCGCATTCTGCAGTGGAGGGATGGCGTTGGAGAGCGGAGGGTGTCGGATTGCCCGGTGATCTCAGTCAGACGCAGTCTTTATTTGCATTTTAAATATACACTTTAAAAAAGCCTTTAGATTTCTTTTAATTTATATGAGACCTTCAAAAAATATCTCCTCTGTATTTTTCCCTTCATAATATACTTATGGCATGACGCAAAATTACCTCAAATAAAATTATATTATCGCAGACAGTTTTGGTTGAATGCCCGTGACCAACAGTCTCATGGTTGTGTTGGATTCAAAACAGTGCATAGCGACCGGGATCAGTGGCTTGGTCTTGTAATACAGCGACTTGGAGGTCGAGGCTGTTGGATGGCTGGTCGCTGGGGGTTCTGTCCTTCACTTTGCCGTGTCGATCCGACGTCCTTTCCAAGCTGGGTGTAGATATGGTGGGATTGGGGGAGCCTTCTTCCACCAGGTCTTCTAAGGAGGAGTGAACTGGCCCAGGTCGGAAACGGAGCAGGCAAAATCTCCCGCATTCTGCAGTGGAGGGATGGCGTTGGAGAGCGGAGGGTGTCGGATTGCCCGGTGATCTCATGCAGACGCAGTCTTTTTTTGCATTTTAAATATACACTTTAAAAAAACCTTTAGATTTCTTTTAATTTATATGAGACCTTCAAAAAATATCTCGTCTGTATTTTTCCCTTCATAATATACTTATGGCATGACGCAAAATTACCTCAAATAAAATTATATTATCGCAGACAGTTTTGGTTGAATGCCCGTGACCAACAGTCTCATGGTTGTGTTGGATTCAAAACAGTGCATAGCGACCGGGATCAGTGGCTTGGTCTTGTAATCCAGCGACTTGGAGGTCGAGGCTGTTGGATGGCTGGTCGCTGGGGGTTCTGTCCTTCACTTTGCCGTGTCGATCCGACGTCCTTTCCAAGCTGGGTGTAGATATGGTGGGATTGGGGGAGCCTTCTTCCACCAGGTCTTCTAAGGAGGAGTGAACTGGCCCAGGTCGGAAACGGAGCAGGCAAAAGCTCCCGCATTCTGCAGTGGAGGGATGGCGTTGGAGAGCGGAGGGTGTCGGATTGCCCGGTGATCTCAGTCAGACGCAGTCTTTATTTGCATTTTAAATATACACTTTAAAAAAGCCTTTAGATTTCTTTTAATTTATATGAGACCTTCAAAAAATATCTCGTCTGTATTTTTCCCTTCATAATATACTTATGGCATGACGCAAAATTACCTCAAATAAAATTATATTATCGCAGACAGTTTTGGTCGAATGCACGTGACCAACAGGCTCATGGGTGGGTTGGATTCAAAACAGTGCATAGCGACCGGGATCAGTGGCTTGGTCTTGTAATCCAGCGACTTGGAGGTCGAGGCTGTTGGATGGCTGGTCGCTGGGGGTTCTGTCCTTCACTTTGCCGTGTCGATCCAACGTCCTTACCAAGCTGGGTGTAGATATGGTGGGATTGGGGGGGCTTTCTTCCACCAGGTCTTCTAAGGAGGAGTGAACTGGCCCAGGTCGGAAACGGAGCAGGCAAAAGCTCCCGCATTCTGCAGTGGAGGGATGACGTTGGAGAGCGGATTGTGTCGGATTGCCCGGTGATCTCAGTCAGACGCAGTCTTTTTTTGCATTGTAAATATACACTTTAAAAAAACCTTTAGATTTCTTTTAATTTATATGAGACCTTTAAATAAATATCTCGTCTGTATTTTTGCCTTTGTAATATACTTATGGCATGACGCAAAATTACCTCAAATAAAATTATATTATCGCAGACAGTTTTGGTCGAATGCACGTGATCAACAGTCTCATGGGTGTGTTGGATTCAAAACAGTGCATAGCGACCGGGATCAGTGGATGGGTCTTGTAATCCAGCGACTCGGAGGTCTAGGCTGTTGGATGCCTGGTCGCTGGGGGTTCTGTCCTATACTTTGCCGTGTCGATCCGACGTCTTTACCAAGATGAGTGTAGATAAGGTGGGATATGGGGAGCCTTCTTCCACAAGGTCTTCTCAGGAGGAGTGAATGGAAAGGATAGGTTTAAGGGGTTTAAATGGATAGGTTTATGGGTTGTTACCCTCGTAAAAATGCAAAAAAAATAGCTAAAATTTATAGAGGTTTTTATACGCTATTTTTCCTTTCATTTTTGCGCAATACATGTTTGAAGGGTCCTAACCCTTCCACAGGGATTTAAATTTAAAGAATGTAGGCATTAATGATTTTTACTAAAAGGGGTTGAGATGTTAACGCCCCAGAAGCCCCCTTGGAGGAATTCGGAAGACTCCTTGAATCGCACAGGCGATCGCGAGCTTAGAATTAATATTGATGATTTGAAAAGATTACAAATGAAGTTTTTCTTATATTTTGGGTCTATCCTAAGTAGAAACTCTTCAGCTCTTTAAAAACTGACCGATTTTAGGGAGTGAGGATTCCATTTTTCAAGCTTATAATAGATACACGGCTGTGGATACCAATTAGGGGTAGTCTTCTTAAAAACTGAGGGTGATTATGAAAAATGAGTGTCATATTTGAATTCAGCCTGTCGTTTTACACAAGAATCAGCCATTGGCATTTGACTTTTTTTACAGCAGTTTAACTCTAAGTGCGGCATTGGAACCCTTGAACCCTTTCGTGGGTTTCAACTTTCCTTGTCCCTTTGGATGTAATTTAAATCTATAGTAATGCTTTTTGATACTGAAATTCGAATTCAAAGTCATTAAGTCATTGAAAAGCGTAAAACGGAGGAGGGCTGTTCCCCTAAAATCCTGAGTCAATTAAGAATTTTAATGGTGATTTTCGTGTTCAGTGACCCAAAATCTTTAAGAAATGCCTATTTTCATCAAAGAAAAAATTTTGAAGGTAAAAATTATTAAACAGTGTTATTCATGGTTTCGTGATCTGATGATGATGGGTGTTTTTTTTCTAAGAGAAGGAATTTTCATAAATTATGTTAGTGCCATCTATTTTAACATAATTTTGAAGTAATATTTTTTATCATATAAATAGACCCGTGACTTCAGCCTGAAGATCGGTTTCCATTACCATTATTTTTTCGGGCTTTTTTAGGTGTTCGTTGACGTTTTGTCAACCCTGTGTTTATCTCTACCAAAAAAGTATAATATTTAAAGACCTAAAATCGTTTAATAATATGAACTACAAAGAAAATTGAGGGAAATTTTAGACTGGATTTATCAATAGAATTTAGCAGATTTCATAATCATAAGAAATATATTGAAAGAGGGTTATCTGGAGTGGTTGATAAAAATTTATAAAAAAAGTTGGAGGAAATTAGAAGGTATTTGGAAGTTATTAACGGAAAATCGTCTTTTTACACAGTCCACTTAAAAACATTTTCAAGTGTCTTTTTTAGTTTTTTATCCATTTCATCAATTTTTTACTGTTCTGTTAGAAAGGGTATTTTTGGTTACCCGAGGCATGTGAAATAGAGGCCCCACTGCTAATCTGAAATCTCGCAGGGCCAGTGGCGGATCCAGGGGGGGCAACAGGCCTTTTGCCCCCCCCTTGGGCTCAGGTACCTTTTTTAAAAATTACGGTAAGAAAAGGAAAAAACGAAAATCGGACATCCGTAATTCGGACAAGGTATACAAAACCAAGTTCAAACCATGTTTTATTGGGTCAAATTTCCGAAATTTTTAAAAACCTTTTTTTAGAGTCAATGTTATATTTGATTTTTGATCAACGAGGAGGCTGCCTGTTGACATCTCTATGTTTATTTACATTTATGTACACTTACTATCAAACAGTTAAAAGTTACAGTTACATCTTCACACAGTTAGACTTACAGTTACAACAGTTCTCCCACGCTTAATTTAACACTATTTACAAAAATTAATGGTCCAAATAATAGTCCTTTAAATGGGTAGGCTCCTTTCTATCTCTAGAAGATCTGCGAAGTTGGGGTACAGGAGCCGGTAGTTGAGGTACAGGAAAATTCACAGGGGGAGGAACAGGAGGAGTCACAGGTTGAGGAACAGGAGGAGCCAGAGGTTGAGGAGGAGTCGAAACTTGAGGCATCGGATGAGCGACTGGAGTTTTCACACTGATCCATGAATCTTGAAATGGTATCACATCATCATCGCTTCTTGTTAGAGGGTTTTCATCCAATTTTGTATCAGGTGCAAACTTGACAGATTTCTTTGGGATTTCCGTTTTTCTTAGTTGGTTGATATGTCTTTTAAATATGTATCCGTTGTCCAATTCAATTTGATAATGGAGTTTACCGAATTTCTTTGTGATTTTTCCAAGTTTCCATGAATATCTGTTGTTTTGGAAGCATCTCACTTGCACTCTGTCTCCCACGCTTAATTGCCTTGACTTATATTGATGATCTTCGTTTGTTGTATGTTTTTCTGGTAGGAGGGCATCAAGTTGGGTGCGAATATTTCTTTGTAAGTACATTTCTGCTGGTGTTTTGTTGTTGATTAATGGTGTCGCTCTATATCTGAATAAAATTTCTCTTACTTTATTCTTCATTGGCATCGGAGACTGTGCCATCGTTATTTCCATCTTCAATTTGATAAAAGCAGCTTCACATCTGGAGGTCCAGAAAAATTTTGTGTTCTTTCGAAGAAGTTGTCGTAAAGGATAAGTAGTTGTCGAATTGTTGGGCAGAAAACGAGAGTAATAAGTGACCATTCCCAAAAATCTTCGAACTTCTTCAACATTTGTTGGTCGTGGCATTTCCATAATGGCTCTAATTTTCTCTGGACTTTTCAAAATTTTGTTACACTCTATGATATGTCCTAAGTATTCGATTCTTTCCTGGAAAAATGAGCATTTTGCTTTATTCAAATGAAGATCGTACTTCTGTAATCGCTGTAGACAAAGTTCCAAGTTTTCTTGACATTCGGCTTTTGTTTTGCCATGAACTATGATGTCGTCGAAATATGACAGGGTTTTTGGAAGTCCTTGAAGTATCTGGTCAATGATTCTGTTGAATTCACTTGGGGCAGTCTTGATTCCAAATGATAGCCTATTCATTCGATAGGTTCCACGATGAGTTGATAAAGTTTGAATTAAGCTACTTGCTTCATCCACTTTCACATGAAGGTATGCTTTGTAAAGGTCCAAGGTACAAAAATATTTAGAGTCTCTCAAACTGTTGAGAATGTCATCGATTCGTCTGATTGGGTAGTTTGCATTGACAAGACGTTCATTAACTCCCATCTTGTAGTCAACACAAAGTCGAACATTTCCATCTGGTTTTGGAATTATCACTAAAGGTGATCCCCAATCACTGGTGTCGATTTTCGAAATGATTCCTTGATTTTCTAATGCATCCAACTCTTGATTTACTTTGTCTCGAAGAGCATATGGGACATCTCTTTCCTTGTGAAATGTTGGCTTGCTGTTTTCTCTAAGTTGCAATGAAACTGTAATGCCTGGAATGCAGCCAACTTTTTGCTCGAAAATCTTTGGATGTTTAGTGAAAATGTCCTCTGTATGCTGGATGGATCCTACCTTTAAAGGGTTGCTCTGTCCACCTGTTGAATCAAGCTCCTGGAGGCCAATTTTCAAATGTCGAATCCAAGCGCGTCCAAGAATTGGCTCGTATCCATCTGGAACAACATACAGCTCTTCCCGAGAAGTCCTTCCACAGTAGGAAACGCTCACGTAGATTTTTCCGTCTGGTTTAAAGATATCTCCTGTATAGGATCTAAAGGCAATGCGTGCATCCTGAAGATCTGTCGATAAGGCCAACCTATTGAATTTTTCTCGTGGCATAAATGTGTAGCCGGAACCCGAGTCAACTTCGAATTTTTGTTCTTTACCTTCAATCTTCAATGTCACAAAATACTTTTCAGTATCTGGTGAACGGTTCTGGAAAACATCGACTATCTTGTTCACACCATAGGTTTGCAGTGGCTCTTCATCTTCAATATAGTTTGTATCCTTTGAGTAGTTTCTTTTACTCCTGTGTTCTTCGATGAGGGTAGAAATACAAACTTTCTGCACATGTCCAGTTCTCTTGCATGACTTACAGTAGAGGGAATTTTTATCACATCTGCAGTCATTTGCTAAGTGGTTATTTCGTCCACAACGTAAACAAAGTTTGTTTATTCCTAGTTTTTCATAATTGACTCTGGCAGTGGAGTCCGACCGTGGGACTCTTGACTTGCTAATAGATTTCCGCTGGACTGGTTCCCTTGATCTAGTTGAATGGTGTTTGGGTATGTCCCGTCTGGGACCTCTGTGTCTTGACACCTTCCCGATAGCATCGGAGTAGTTAGTAGATGACTTCGACAGTTCCTGGCAGTCACTTTTAGTTGTTTCTAAGATAAGTGCCTTTTTAGTTATTTCACTAAAAGAAGTTTCTTCACACTGTAATATTTGCTGTCTAATGTCGTTGTCTTTGATGCCACGCACAAATTGTGCTCGCAAAAACACATCAGCGATTGAGGTTCTACATGCACATGGAGAAGTAAATTCACAGTCACTAATGTTCTTTCGAAGAGCAGTAATGTAGTCAGAAATTGGTTGACTTTCAGTTTGATATGTTGATAGAAATTTATGCTGAGCAACAAGAACATTTGGCTTTGGACACAGATGATTTTCGAATGTGTTGATTATTTCGTCATAAGACAGTTCTGTAGGTTTTTTTGGAGAAATAATTTCTGTTAACAAGTTGTAATGATAAGCACCGATGGAGTTCAGGAGTATTTTTGCACAGAGTTCTTTATCAGTAAACATACTTTTGATTTCGAGAAAATTTTCAAATCGTTGTTTATACAGCTTAAAGGATTCTTTTTTAGCATCATAATTTTCAAATGTTTGAATTAGAACGGATTTTTCTGACCTTGTATCCTGGAGTTTCTCTTTTGGAACTTCCGTTTTAGATGACATTAGCGTTTCGATGAGTTGCGTTTGCTGGGTCTGGAACGCCGCCATAAACTGCTGGAATTGCTGGGCATCCATTTTGATTATTTTGGCCGACTTCTAGATACTTTCACACACGTCGCCAATTTGTTATATTTGATTTTTGATCAACGAGGAGGCTGCCTGTTGACATCTCTATGTTTATTTACATTTATGTACACTTACTATCAAACAGTTAAAAGTTACAGTTACATCTTCACACAGTTAGACTTACAGTTACAACAGTCAATTTTTCTAAAAAATCTTCTGGGGGGCCCCAGTCCCCCCAAGACCCCCTTTGGTACATCAAACTTAATAAATTACTCACAACTTCTCTCATTCTGTACTTCTTTAAGACTCAAATTATACTTAATATGTGTTACTAAGTTTCATTTAACCTATTAAATATGAATGGGAGCAGTTGAGGAATAATTTTGGGCCCCTCCTGAAATAAATTTCTATAGTAATACGCCACTGAAGGGAAATGTCCACATGACCAGTTATTCATTTATTAACCCTGCCAGGCCCGTGCTGGGTACCTTCAGAGGGCGGTGGACAAAGGGTGGAAGGGCGCCGCCGCTGTAATATTTATTAGTAAACCTAAAAACAAAATTTTCTGCTGTGGCGTCTATAGATATTTATTTCGGGAGGAGCCCAAATATCGCCTAAAAAATGCAGATATTATGCAGAAGGCGCAAAAGTATATTTTTGCTAGAAGAGAGATAATGTAATTATGTATACTCTATTCATTTAGAATTGGCCCCACGCTAGAAGCGTAACCATAGTTACGCTTTTCGAGCAGCCAATAGTAAGTCTTCTTCGTCACTTTGACGGGGATAGTTGCTATGGTTACCGATCGGTAGTGGGGGAAGGAAATATTTTCAAGCGCCGGTTCAAAATGAACAGAGTATAACTTATAACAATGAAAAGATCAAAAGTGAAAATTACAAATCTTAAATATATTCCATACTGTGTAATAATAAAAACTTATAATAATGTAATAATCAATGCATATTTTAATCTTGATAAATTAAGTGTAAGATGTGTGAATAACAGAAGCCCTAAATACAAAAGGGGGGTCTGGGGGTTCTCCCCCAGAAAAATTTTGAAATTTTGACCTAAAAAACAGGGTTTTTACACGTTTTAGTTACAACTGTAGTTCAAATTTCGGGTAGGGCCAGGGCCCCCTTTATCCACTTTATATATGTCGTAGACAGATCGTGAAATTAGACATTTCATGAACTGTCTAGACATTTCATGAACTGCAGCCAGATCGTGTAATGGTCGATCAGTTACACGAAGTGGCTAAAATTTTTAGACAGTTCATGAAATGCAATTGGGCCTTAGACAGATCGTGTAATGTTCCAGAATTACATGAAATGTCCAAATTTTTTAGACAGTTCATGAAATGTCCAATAGGTGATTTGCCGATCGTGTAATATCTAGTAGTAGAGTTGATTAATCAAAAGGAATAAACTAAAAAAAGATAAGATATTAGTTAAAGCAACCAATTTTATTTATTTATGAATAAAATTTCATTTTTCACTTATTTACAAAATTTCAAATATAAAATATTTCGTCTTTTTTATTTATTTACACATGGTAAACCTGAGTGACATCAACTATTACACAAAACGTTAGGGGACATCCATAAATTACGTGAGGTCAAAAAGGGGGGGGAGGGGTTTGGAAAAATCTCACCAAGGGGGGAGGGGGGGGTCGATTAAAATCTCACGTCAACTTTTTTAACCTAATTATTACTTAATTAGGTGCTATGAAGCACAAAATGCAAACGAATAGGATAAAAATAACTTTTAAAAGTTGTAGGTAAATCTCAAGTGGGGGGGGAGGGGGGGTTAAGAAAAATCTCACCAAGGGGGAGGGGGGTCCAGATTTTGGAAAAAACACCTCACGTAATTTATGGATGACCCCTTAGCTTTCTTTTTGCGCATCTTTTTGTAGTGCATTACACGTCAGAAGCTCTGCACGAGCATTGAAAAAATCCTTGCCATCCACTGCAAATGTTCACTGCTTCTCTCAGAGAAAGAAGATTTTCCAAGTCTAGGTCATCACGTGTAAAGAACTGAGAGCCAGCTGGAAAAAGCATCTACGTCCCAAGAGGTGGAGAAAAAATGCCTGATTGGGCGAGGAAAACTTTTTTCCTTCTCCTTCGAAAATAGCAGATTGAGCGACAGGTTGAATAAACACCCGTTGTTGGGCCATCAAGTGGGGAGATTCTTGAATAATAAGACAATCTGGGTTGAATTTAAAAATGTTTCAAAAGTTTTTTCGGATTAGATGACTGAAAAAAAATTCATGAAAAACTGGGGGGGCGAAATATAGTGTTTGCCCCCTCACTCTCAAAACTGCGGGGGCAAAAAAACCCCTGCCCCCCTGTTGGCACGCCCCTGTCTGTCAATCATTTATAGTTCCTCGTGGCACCCTGAAACCCATCCAGAATGTGAAAATATCGTTTTGGACCTTCTGTTAGGATTTTTCTCTGTGTATTACACGATCGGCAAAACAGCTATTAGACATTTCATGAACTGTCTAAAAAATTTAGACATTTCATGTAATTCTGGAACATTACACGATCTGTCTAAGGCTCAATTGCATTTCATGAACTGTCTAAAAAATTTAGCCACTTCGTGTAACTGATTGACCATTACACGATCTGGCTGCAGTTCATGAAATGTCTAGACAGTTCACGAAATGTCTAATTTCACGATCTGGCTACGACATATACGCCCTTGATTTTCAGTTCAGACTTTATTTGTGACGTTTTTCAAATTACTTTTCTCAATAGAAAAAAATTAAAAGCAATACTGCGAGTTGAGGTATTTTGATTGTTTTTTATTTAATATTTTTTATATTAGATTTTAATTGAGACTATTGTAATGTATGGAAATAACATTAAATACCTCTTTAACGCAAAAATAATAGAGGATCTGGATTTTTTAGTTCTTTCAAAGATATAAAATTTTTTACCAAAGGTGACTAAAGTGCCCAGTGTCAAGGAATTACCTGTTGAAATAAAAGCATCCTAAAAATTAAACGCCCCACCCTAGCGATTTCAATGCATTTCGACCACTAAAGACTTAATGAAAAATCAATGCTGTCCCCTAGCAATTTTTTGGTGCGTGCATGAAGAAAAGTACCACCCCGTCCTCACAAAAATCAGGGTGTTAAACAAAGGGCGCCATGGAAAATCACCACAGTGCCCATGGCGTGATACATGGTCGGTCCTTAAAATTAAAATGGAGCTTTTTAAAATTTCGTGGTAGCTTGTGTATAAAGAAGGGCGCCCTAAAATCATCGTCATCAAGGTTGTATTGGTGCAAAAAACACCATTCGGACTTAACACGTTACTGCGTTTTTTACTAAGGGCACACAGAGAAGAAAACAACCTGTTTAAATAAGAGCGCCCTAAAATATAAACGCCCCGCCCTAGCATTTTCAACGTGTTGATCTGAGGGCCAAATAAAAAATCCCTACAGAGGTCTTATAATTTTGTGATTTGTGTTTAGTAAAATAAGACTTAAAATAAGAGAAACTTTTTATTTTTAGGATGTAAAAAAAGTAGCGACTCCGCCCACACACTTTCAAGGTATTGTTTTGGCTCCCTGAAAATTCACCACCTTTAACTAAGGGCACTCTAAAAATTCAGAGCGAAGTTTCATATTAACGTAAAATTAGGGGGGCGCCCTTAAAACTCGCAGGTGATCTCACACTTTAGACCTGATGAACTAAAACTGAATTGCAAAATCACTATTGGTTAAGTTACAATTTCATGGAAAAATTAAAATATCCCAGAAAAAACTCTGAAGAACACTAGTATTAACAAATGTAGAACAGTCTCTTCAAAAGGGCGCCTCTGAGCAAAGGACCCTGACCAGCACGGGCCTGCGTCTGAAATTTTTAAATATACATGGGCGGCTCCATCAGATTCGCTCTATTGGGGCGCCTTTTACAGTTTTCTTTTAGTTGGTTACCTTTTTAATTTTTTAATGGGCGCCTCTGAAATTTTTTAAATATGCATGGGCGGGTCCATCAGACTCGCTCTATGGGGGCGCCTTTTGCAGTTTTTTTTAAGTTCGTTAACTTTTTAATCTTTTTAATGGGCGCCTCTGAAATTTTTAAATATGCATGGGTGGGTCCATCAGTCTCGCTCTATGGGGACGCCTTTTTGCTGTGTTCTTTAAGTTGGTTACCTTTTTAATTTTTTTAATGGGCGCCTCTGAAATTTTTAAATATGCATGGGTGGGTCCATCAGACTCGCTCTATGGGGACGCCTTTTGCAGTTTTCTTTAAGTTGGTTACCTTTTTAATTTTTTAATGGGCGCCTCTGAAATTCGACGATAAGCCTCGTCGTAAAACTAGTCAGTTTCGGGGGCGTCAAAAATTTCCAAGCTGGAGGGCGCACCGGGATACGTCCCGGCGGCCCAGCACGGGCCTGAACCCTGCCCATTGTTTTTTTTTGTAAACATGAAAATGACTAACATTTAGAGGATATATTTGGAGACTCTTTCCAAATAAAAATCTATACAAGCTTTTGGAGTGATGAAAAAAGACAGGGAAGAAAATTGGTGACCTGTGGAGCAATCAGCCACATAAGGTCTGGGCCTACCCTGAAAATTGGACTTTGGATACCAAAACGAGTTAAAACCCGGATTTTTAGGGTCAAATGTCCAAAAAATTTCTCGGGGAAGATCTCCAGCAGATCTCCTTTCTGATATTCAAAATATACTTTTCTTTATTTTGTTTTTACATTTTTATACAATACATCAAAATGCGAATCCTTCCTATAAATCAGTGGTTCCCAACAGGTGGTCCGTGGACCACTGGTGGTCCGTGAGGCCTTCAGAGGTGGTCCGCAGCGTTGCCAGACGTACGATAATTATGGTATTTGTACTATCTTTTGGAGCTCCGTACGATCTTCAATCTAAATTTTAGATCGTACGCGAAGTACTATCTTTTTATTGGTTGGTTGGTTGAGTTACATATATCATCAGGCAATACCAACTTTTGGTTAAGATAAAGCACAGAGAGGTGCAGATATATGTTACCAAAAACTAACCAACCAACTTTGGAACTTGAGGCTAAAGATTGGATTGTTGGAACATCGAACATATATTTTCAAGTTTGTGTGCTTGATCTTAAGGATCCGCATAAAAACCTTCTGTAAGTAAAACAGACACAAGCGGAATTTTTACTGACACAGAAGAGAGAAAGTACAATCAGGGCGAGGTTGGAATCGAACCGACGACGACGGAACAAAGCGCAGGATGGGAGGGCAGCGAGTAAACCAAACCATCAGGCTATACGTCTCGAGTCTAAAGACGCTAGCAGCTAGCTGTCTGCGCACTGTACCTGGTACCGGGCTCAATTCCAGGCCTCCACACCTCCACTCCACCCTGGGTGTATTTCTTCCATCCATGTGCGTAATTTGGGGGGGGGGGCAGGGGGCAAATGCCCCCCTCAAGGTTTTCACCTGTTATTTGAAAAATAGCCGCAAGACCCTTGAAAATTCTGTAACTTCCACAAGGATCTTTTGGTGCAATTCAAAAAGTCTCAAAAGGAGTTAAAATACTACTTTTGAGGGTTAAAATTCAAAAAGCTTTTTGGGGAAAGACCCCCAGCCCCCCTCAAATATTTTTACGTTGGTGGTAACACAGATTTTCCTCCTTAGAATTCTGACACTTACAAGACGCTTTTCCTTTAAGGATAAAACACGAGTTTAAAGGGAAATTTTTTACAAAAAATTCTGGGGGAGGCCCCTTGAAACTTTGACTTTTATTTACAATTCTTTTCCCTAGAAAATTCTGTGGTTTACAAGAAACTGTTTTCTTTAGGATGCAAATTTTCCTTGGGGTGAACCCCAGACCCTCTATTTTTCCTCGGAAATCTTTTCAGTGTTCTAACACTTAACTCATAAATGTGAATCTTGAACGTTTGTGCTGCTTGGACTGGAATTATGCGCTAACAGTCTGCGAACTATACCTGGTGCCGGGTTCGATTCCAAGCCACCGCAGTGTTTTATATAAGTTTGTAGTTTAGTTTCGTTTATGTTTTTCAACTTGTGGTACATCTTCTTCAATAGTTTTTTATCCTCTTTTTTAAATTTTGATAAATTTTAAGGCATATGCCTCCCTTTAAAGCTATGAGCAATTGCCTAGCCCTTTAATTTAAAATATTTTATTATAAAATTACCGATTAAAATATTGACTGTATCGATACTTAGAGCGTACGATCTTTTTTCCGAATGTACTATCTTTTTTGCGGCTTCTGTACAATCAAAACACCTCAACTCTCTGGCAACGCTGGTGGTCCGTGAGAAGATTTTTAACTTACCCAAAAAATGTGTGGAAATTAAAAAAAATAGTTTTCCTAATTTGAATTTTCCAGAAAATAGTAAAAACACCACAGATGCAAAAACATAAGTAAAAAATCATGCGTCTTGTAAATAAAAAATGTTAAGTTCTCTTTCTCTCCTATGAATTATTTGTTCATTTCTCTTATGTTCCACAACTTTATTCAACAGTAGTTTATTATAGAGTAGAAACCATAGTAGAAACGAAATGTGATGATGTGAAAAAGTATTGCATCAGATTAAGGGGTCCCAGGACTCTTAACTATGCAGAGGGTCGAACTAGTATTACACTAAAACTAATTTCTGTAGAAACTTTAAATTTTTATCGCATAATAACTATATATCAATACATAAATACCTAAAATTTCAAAAAGTTCTGATGGTTTTTATAGAAGTATTCAAAAAAGGAAAAAATTTCACTGCGCCCAAGATTTTTCAAAAACTATTCAAGTTATAAACATGAAATTGGGTATAAATACTTATCTTCGGGTACTTAATAGGGCATACTTACTTTTGTTAAAAGTATTTTTAATCACAGTTTTTAAAAAATAATTTTTATCTTTTACTGCCACAACTCAAAGTCAGGGCATGTCCAGTTTTCTTTTTTCTGATCAACACAATTCCTGGTTATCTCATTGGTCTTGCAGTTTAATTTCAAGCTAAGTACTTTCTTTCAAATTTACATCTCTTAATAATAAATATTACCTTATTTGTTGGTTATGAAAAAGAAAAAAAACTATTTTATACTATTGTTTTCTAAACCTGTAACTTGTGTGGAAAGTTACATGGTTATAAGCCTCTCCTATGAGATAAATTGAAGTTTTAATTTGTAAGGTTGGAATTGCTTAAAAAAAGAATTTTTCTTATTAAATTTCTTAATTTAGTTTTACGGAATTAAATAAACAATCGTAATTAATAATGGAATCTATATTTTATTTGTTGAATTTCTTGAGAGCTTGATAAAAATGGTTAAATGTCTCCTATAAAAGGTATAATTTTAAATAATTAGATGTAAAATTAATGTAATGCTAATTTTTCTTTTAAGTTTAATAGATTATTTGGTTTTAAGTTCCATTTAGAAACATTGTAAGACTAGGTTTACCTTACTTCAGAAAAAATTGACCCTCTATATGAGAAATGAATGCACTGAAAAAAAGTTAATATTTTGAGGATACAGTTAGGGATAGAGATGGTCCGCAGAGGTTCAAATTTAAGTGAAGTGGTCCGCAGACATATTTGAGTTAGGAACCACTGCTATAAATGCATTAAAAAAGTACATAAAACCTATGAGGAAGCTTAGGAATAATTTTAGGTTCTCTCCCTCGTTGCAGAAATCTAGCTTTTGGCCTGATAATGACTTATTTTTTGGAAGATATTTTGGTTAGTTCAGAAATAAATTTACGCCCAATTCCATTTTAAATGTTCAAAAAAAATTTCTGGGGTAGAACCCCCAGACCCCCTTTTCCCTGGGACGTCACGTCATCCAAGTATTTCCAATTATCGACTCAAATTTTCTAAATTCTTCTGGGAAAGAACCTCCAACCTTCTTAAAATGTGGTTGCCCCCCCTTAGGTCCAGGCTGGATCCGCCACTGTGCAGGGCTGTATCCAAGGAGGGTTAACTTCCCCCATCCGAAATATCGTCTTCTATTTCAAATTCTTGAAAATAGTGACTTACAAGGTGCGTTCTCTTCAGGTGTATTTTAAAAGGTCTTAAAATTGGCAAAAAAATCACAAACTATAGTGTTAAATTTTAAAATATTTTGTGGAGGACCCTTAGACCTCCCATATTTACTTTGAGCCCACATATTGCACGACATTCAGTACACCTAGGTTTAAATTCTTTGTGTTATAAAACTTAATTTAATGTTAAAGTACTCTTAAGGGGAGTAATTACCTTATTCTGAAACAAATATTTGGCTACGGCCCTTTTCTGAAACAGCTGATAGTCCCGAACCCCAGTTTACAAGGTCAAAATTCTGCGATGATCAAGCAGAAATCCTATTCAAGTGGACTCAAATATCTAAAAAATGAGTTAAAATACAATTTTATTGCGTTAAATTTCACAAAGTTTTCTGGGGGAGGATCCCATGCCTTCTAAAGCCCAAACCTATTTGCTAGAGGATTTGTACTATCCTCAAGCTTATAAACCATATTCACAAAGGTTCAGTTACTCCCTTCAATATTTCCAGACAGGGAGAACAGAGAAAAATTTTAGTGTTAAGAACCCCTTCGAAACAAGTCTAATAACGGGCCCCTTGTGCCTTACATTCCAGAGGTTTTTGCCCCCCCTAGAGGACCAAGTATAAATTTTTAATTTTTTCGAAACTTTTTGGTACAACACAATTTGGAAACCAATAACCAAAATTAAAACAATTGCATTTAGAAATTAAAATACCGCAATAAACAGCCTAGTTTCTATTTTTTTATGCTACTGTTGGATGTCGGAATTCAAAACAACCAAAACGGCTAATAGCTCTTAAAAACGAGTTGAATATGAGCCGCACGAAACAAGCACTTGTTCGCTACACACCCTGCATGCCAGTTGTTACTAGAGCACTAATCACAGGCTATCGAGATCCGTGACCTCTGCATCCCTATTTTCAATCCCCTAATTTACCATCTGTTAGCATTCGACAGATGGTCGATTACCAGAGGCCTCCGTATGAAGACTATCTGAAGGGATCTGATCCTTCTTCGACCTGCCCATCACGCATTGTGGATCGAATCGAGATACTGATCTCCGTGTCCTATGGATCTGTTGTGGTCAACCAGGTTCCCGATTCTATAGAGCTCTGTTGAAAAGATCGGGACTTGAAACATCTTTTCAGTGCAACCGAGGATCTAGAGATCGCTATCTTGCTGCTCTGTGGAGGGATCACAATGCCGTAGAAGCAGTTGGGGTGGATTTCTTTGTAGAGTTAAGGTTTATCACATGTTTCAAAAATTCTTTTTGAAGAGAAAGTTTGACATAAAAACGAAGCTTTAATTTTAGTTGTTTACTTACCGTTGAAGAATAATTTATATCAAATACGATTTCTAGAGCTAAATCCTTTTATTATTAACTCAAAGAGAGACTAACCCAAAACATCTAAAATAATTTTCAGAAACTATAACAAATTTTTGAAAATTACAAGGTTATAAGACGGAGCGTTTTGAATGGACAATTCCCTCATTTTGTGATAATTTTTTTATTCCATAGAGGTGGTTGAAAAAGCAATTTGTCGCAAACTTTTTTTTCATCTTGATGCACAATTATTTTTTATTTAATTTCTAAGTCCGCCTTTTGAAAAGGGCGCAAAAACGGTCAAATAGTTCTGAATAACGGTCAGTAGTCTGATACGTCTCAAATAGTTGTGTGATGTCAAAACGGCCAATCCAGAATATAGCTTTTCAGCGATTTTAGATGCTATTTTGTGTCAAATTACGTTACAAGCGTTTCCAGGGCAACTCAAATTCAGCTATTTTTATTATCTAATATATAATTAAATAATATTTTTAAAAACTTTTATTGCTGAATTTTTAAATTAGAACCATTTATTTGTTTTACCGGGAAATGTTTTTTTCTATTTTTAAAAACACGGGAACTGCCCATTTGATGGTAAAAATTGCGAGCGACGAAAGCAAACCAGTCTTAATAAAGAGTGTATCAATAATAATAATGAGACAAATTTCTAGGCAGGGTAGGGCACACCTAGATGACTCAGAATCGCATAGGATTGGATGGTTAACCATATCGGTACCCCGAACGACATATCGGTTTTTCTAAGCGGGCATGTGTGCCCTACTTTTTATATAGAAGTTTGTCGCATCATTACTGATACAACCGATGTGTCATAATACATATTCTCTCCGTTATTTTTAATATTAAAACTCGTCATGTCTACCTCGTGTATACCTACTAGTTGGGAAAATAATGGTAGAAATTAATATGAATTAACATACAACCGGTTTTAATGGTTTAAACATTATTGTCACTTCAAAAATACTAAAATTACAATATTTAATAATACACTTTATTGCCTCATAAAATATAACGGTACACCCAACCAATCAATCAAGATGTGGCTTTTCCTCATATGCAATATACTATTTTCAAGCCAGGCCTTTCCCTGTAGCATATGACACAATACAACTCAACTCAATTCAACTACTATATTCGATCTAATCAAGAGTGGTTTACCGCAATCAGAAGCTTTATTAACCTTATCTCTAATCAATAATTAGGATGAGACCTTTCAAAGCATTACAAGTATCTAAATGAAGATCCTAGGAAGAAAAACCAAGATCTTCCGTTATCGTCAGTCTACTTATATGCTATTCTAAAATGTCAACACTGAATTATTATTTCTTTTACGCTTCTCCTCTTTCATATTTCTGGTTGCACTTTATCTTCAGCGTTCCCGTTTAGCTTTCAGGGAAGAGGAAGAGATAAGGGGATTTCCACTTGTCTTCACACAATTATCGCTCTGAACCCTTGAGCAGTTCGCAATGATTGGTGCCAGTAATTTGATGCAAAGCGAGCTTGGCAGCATTCTTGGTGGAGACATTATCTTCTGCTTGAAAAACGCCAGAACTACAGATAAAACACTCCCTTTTCCTCGGTGATAAGCGTTATTGCTCAGTGCTTGAAATAATTATGGCTTGTGATGCTTTTTTGGCAATTAACACGATAGATCGCAAGGCTTGTATCTAGGAAATTGATGCCTGTGCCGCAGCTCTGGGTTTCAGATCAGAGTACATCGAAGTGACTGTTCACGTTCTAAAATATTGAATTGAACTTGAATCCTATGTTGAGGATATCAAATTGTGTATAAATAAGAATGATAAGAGAAAATGTAAAATATATATTCTGATTATGAAATATCTTTTACTTATTAACTACGACATTACGCCTATTGAAAGGAGTAATTTTGTGTAAATTTCCGATTCAAAATTGTTTAAATGTTTCCCTTTTATGAAAAACTTCCCCAGAGTGTCCATAAAAAAGTTCCCGTCTTTGTATGAAACATTAAATTTTAAACATAGTTATTAAACCAAAAAGGTGCTCTAATTTTCAGTTTGATTCTGAGTTCCTTCTAGTAGTAAATGAGCTTGGAAAAGAAAATATAAAAAAACTACAGTTATTACGTGTTATCCCGTCGACTGTATAAAAAAACCGCTGACTCTGCCCTAGAATTTGACGGTCGCTGATCGATCGACGGGCTAATACATAAGTACCAAACCAACTCTCAACAGAAACAAGTGCTTATATCCAGCAAGACATGCGGAAAGATCCTGGATAAAACATTCCCTTTCCAAAGGCGGAGAACCCAAGTAAATGCCTCTACCTGTGCAAAACACTGAAGCCCCCGAGTGACATAAAAGCCCCCAAATAAACAACAGCTTGGTAATGGAGCCTTCTTCAGCAACAGGTGATTGAAGGTCAGGCGTGGACCTCATCCTCCCCTTCGAACAAAAAACCAGCAAAAGCAGCTTTTTGCCAGAAAGGACACTTCTTTTAGGAAGAGGAGACTTCCGTTATCTTTTCTCCCCGGCTTACCTGTTTTTTGCCCTGCACTTGTTTTGCAACATTTTGATGGAGGTGCTTGGAGATAAAGTTTCTGCTCGGATGGTTTCTAGAAGAATCGCGTTTCGGGGCCTGTTTCTTCGACTATAAGTTGGCGGGAAATGTTCTCAATAGTTTTTATTTACGATAAACGATTTCCGCTTAGTTTGAAACAGACTTTGTATTCTTTTAAATGGATTTTCGTTTAAGTTTGTCTGTTGATTCAGTCACTTAAATTCCATTTATGATATAAAAATGAGTGATAAAGAGCATATATCCACATTGCACATACTATACAATATGTATAGAATCAAATTTACTTTACGACAGTTTATTGTAACTTTCGATATCGTTTGAATGTTAAGTAAAATTCTCTTAAATCTCTGTCTTTCTTTGGATAGGTGAGACTAAAGTGATTCCCGCTTTTCATCCAATTTATCGTTGTTAACTGTGTGACCCCAGTTCCAAAACCTATAAATTGCACATTTTTTTCTTAATTTTAGAAAATTAACAAAAATGTTTTAAGTGAACCAAAAGAGATGGAAATCTCTATCATTTCTCCAAGGGTATATTTTTGCAGGATTTCCACTGTGATACTTGTATCAATTGGTAAAAGACGCCAAAACCGATTGAATCGTCTGCTCATTCTTTTTTTAAATTTTTGTCATTTAGAAGGTTTTTGGATTTCTTCAATGCAATAAGTACTAATGCATTTAGATGATATTGAATTCCACGCAAAAGTATGATTTATTCATTTCCTAACAGTGGCGGATCTATGGGGGGGCTATAGGGGCTATAGCCCCCCCCTTAGGACTTAAGTTCACACTAGATAACATGGAAATTTTTCGAAAAATTCAAAAAATGTTGTAGTTTTTTTTACATTTCAAACTCTCCAAAGAGCTTTCCTTTTCTCCTAGACATTAGCTCCTTCTAAGATTTTTCCTTAGGACATACTTATAGCACCTGTGTTGTAGAATCAATGCATATATGAGGGGAAAGTGGGTTTTTTGCTCCTTGCATTTTTATAGAATCAATTCACTAATATTTAAGGAATTCAAGAGTTTTAGCCCCCTGCATGTTTGTAGATTTGAGTTGCAATTTAAAGTATTCAATGATCTTTAGCCCCCTACGAAATATTAGCCCCTGCAAAACTTTCAGCACCTGCGTTTTTGTACATTGAATTAAGAATTTAGAGAGGCCAATGTGTTTTAGCCCCTACAAAGCATTAGTTTTCTTAAAGACGGGATTTTGGGCTGTCGGAATTTTGGCTCTGTCAGGATTATAGCTGTCGGGCAAGTGGCTTGTCGGGATTGTGGCTTTCGGGATTCTGACCGGATACCTAGATCATAAGCCCCCTCCAAAATCTTTAGCCCTTTACATTTTTATAGATTCGGTTCAAAATTTAAAGGGGCCAATGAGATTTAGTCCAAGATCTTTATCATCTTCCGCCTGGTTTTTACAAAGCTTTCTTTTTAAATGTTCCGATGGGGGTCTCTCTAGGATCTGTTCTCATAATTGGAATGATCCATTTCGCTTCATATCAAATAGTTTCAGCTACTTGTTTGCGGTACTTCTATGGATCTATTTTAAGAAATTATAAAGTAGAGAGGTAAGTAGAAAAATAAAAAAGTAAGTCAGGGGTTCAAACCGTCCCCCTTGAAATTATCATAACCATATTTACGTATATCCAATTTTTCTCTTCAAACAGAAAACATTCTTTTCGGGTGTCATTCAGAGGTTGCCAAATGACCAAACTTGAGTCAAAAAGCTACTTTTTCAGGTCAAATTTTTAAAAAAATTCTGGGGGAGGACCCCAGACCCCCCTTTATGCTAGGGCCTGGATATTGATATTAATCGCTAAACTTTGAAATTAAATGCATGATAGCTTCCTAAAATATAATTGAGAAAGATGGTTTGGAAAAATATATGGCAGAAACTCTCCAAAACAAAAGTCGCGTTGAGGCCGTGTAAAGGCTTAGTATTAGTAGTTAGTACGTATCTCTATTTCACCTTTCGATTAGGAGGGAATGAATAAAGGTACAATAAAAATCGAATAATTTTTTATCATCTGGCTCCATTCATCGTAAAAGAATTCACATTTGGTTCACACCATTAATATTAATTTGGATACAAATTTAACTATTCATTAATTTAATTACTAATAAATTAATTAGTTATATTTCATTAAACTAGTAAATATTAATAACTACCTTTATGATTTAAGACATTTTTTCAAATGGCAAGAACGCAGGGGAAGTATCAACTTCAATCTGATTATATGTTAGCCCCCCCCTTGCCCACGTTCTAGATCCGCCACTGTTTCCTAAGGATTAATTTTGATGTTATGTTCCTCAAGCCACACATCTATAATACCACTCATATTTATTGAGGCTATTTTCGCCACACTTAATAATATGTCATATAGTATTCTTCATATTTCCGTTAGTTACCTTACACGGGCATTAAAATCTTTTTCACTAGGCATAATATTGGAATACATCAATCAGATATTCGCTCAGTAAAATGTCTCAGTTTTTTGTTCCAATTAACTTTCTGAACAGTGTACACGGCTTCGTAGATTAACAAATAATCTACATCTACAAGAAGCAGTGGCATAGCCACGGGAGGATAGGAAGGATATTGGACATATCCTCCTGAAAGTCAGAAATTTTCCTTTTCATAGAAAAGGATTAAATTTACTCCATACCCCCTCCAAAAAAATTCCAATATCAATATCCCCTTCGAAATTGTTTAACTGGATCCAGCACGGCTCCAAGGGGGGGCACTTTTCCAGACAAGTTCTCCTTGCGGTACCATTGGGAGTATGGGGGTCCTCCCCCAGAAAAAAATTGAAATTTGACGTGTAAGAGTAGGGTTTAAACTCATTTTTAGAAACGTTTTGAGTCTAAGGGAGGCACTTTTCAACACTATTACCTTTACTTTTTGACCCAAAATGTCAAAATTTAGGGATTTCCTAAAAATAAATACTGAATAACCCATTTTGATATTAATGGGGGTATGGGGGTCCTCCCCAGAAAAATTTTTGAAATTAGACCTGTTAAAGTTGGGTTTTTACTCATTTTGAGAACCTTTTTGGGTCTGCAAGGGGGGGCACTTTCCAGAGTGCCACCCCCTGGATCGCCACTGACTTCTACAAGGTTTTGAAATGCAAATCCGCATATACCTAGAGCGAAACGTCAAATTACTTCCCCAGAGAGAGGAAAACGTTTCGTTTTTCCAACAACATATCATGAAAAGCAACTCAAGTAACTCGATATTCAGTTTCTGCCTTCCCACCTCTACGGCCCATTTCAGTTTTTACCGTTTTTTAGGGGTCCATCTCTCCCCCCAAAGGTATTCCAGAGGGTGAAATTGAGGCGTATCACTTTTCACCCCTCCATTTGCCCCCTCGGCTCCCCATTACCAAAAGTTGAACTGTTTGCGCCCGTGTCGAATGCAGGGTAGCTTTGGATTGTAAAAAAGATACTCTATTTGCCTGGACATTCCCCTGAACTGAACTCCCATTTCCAGCCTCGACACTTGGAGACAGGAAAAATGCAGGAAACGCGTTTTATTTTGCGGGTTATTTTTTGTAAAAATCTGATTCTACGTCTACCATCTCAAAGAAAGAGTTTGCTTTAAGAAGAATAAGCGATGAGCGTAATGAATCAACGTTGATTTTAGGGTTTAAAAGAAGGATTTTAAGAGTACTAGTTGATGTGTTTACAGATTAATTTTGAATTTCTTCCTTTGATGAAGGTATTTTGTTTCCCCCATCGCCATCATTTTCATCGCCATAAATTGTTCCTGCCATACAAATTTCACCTAGTTTAAAAACATTAAATTAGACACATTACAAATCCTTATTGTTTTCAAACGGCGGATGCCATCGATAAATTATGAAATGAAAACAACCAACATGTTTTGTTAACAAACTTTGCTAATCGCAGTCAAGTTTAACGCACCTTTTTTCGACTAAAAATATTCTATTTGTACAAATTTTCTCCCTTTTTTAACCAAAAGCATCAAAATGGCAACATTTAGTAGCATTTAATACCTTCATTATTTTAAACCCTTTGAACAGCACAGCAAGTATCATCGGCAGCGGCTCTCTGTAAAACTCGGATCAAAACAACCGAACATATTTTGTAAACAAACTTCTCTGCTATAGAAAACTGCTAAATGCCTGAAGTAATTTTTAAGAGAGACAAGAACTGAATATCATTATTAAAAGAAAATGGTCCACTTACGAAAGAGCTACAAATCTGAAGAAACAATCTTTAATTATTGAAAGACATGTTCTTTATAAAAATATCAACTTCCTAACCCAATAAAAAATAAATAAATAAATAACAATTCAATAAATTGAAAGCTTACTTTGTCCAAGATAGTAAACCTAAAAATTTTCTCAATGTAAGAATTAGTTCGTAATTATTTATGTATGGCTCTGGCATTGTTCCATTAACGGCAAATTGCTGTACATTTACTGAGACAGCCCTCCACAGATGGTCTGTTGCAGACCCCATCTACCCTCTGTTCTGTGGAGGATCATCAACTTGAGGGGAGCGGTGATTTTAGAAGGGGGGTCATTAGTCAGATTTCAGGTGCACTTAGAAATCGAGACAATGAGGATCCCTAGGGGCCCCGTTAACTGCATCTGACTTTTGTAGGGGATGCTGAAGATGCTATACATTTTGATGGGGAAATACTTAATGTATTATGTCTCGTGCGTGCTTTTGAAAGCCCATCACGAATTTCAAACGAATGTTCCTTAATAATTTGGTATCTTTTTTAAGGAATTAATTTGTAATTTATAAAATGAAAGTTTCCTTGATTTTTTCGAAGTTTTGTAACCATGTAGTTTAGGGTGGTCCACTTTTCTATGTGAAAAAATAAAGTTTTATGAAATTGCCACGGCACCCCCTCAATTTTTTAGACCTACAGAGAAAACTATTCAGGCAAAGTTTGGGCTCTGTACCTTAATTAGAAAGTGATGACCAAGAGGAGTGAAAAAGGTCCAAATTCGAAGATTTTTTTTAGACGCAAATATAATAATTTTATTTTTCTGAAACATTTACAAAATACAAAACATTAAAAGGAAAGGAAATAGTCAAAAGAAAAAAAAACAATATATTTTATACAAAACAACTAAAAAACGAAAGATCAAACCCTCTCATTTTTTTCATAATTTTTTGATAAGAAACTACTAACGTTATAGATAAAATTTTCCAGGTTTTGTTTTTTTATCACCTTTACTTTGGTTGTAGTAATTTTCTAATGTCCAAAGAACTTTTGTAAAGTCGCTTTTCCTGCATTTTTAAACAGATAATAACTCTAGAACTATACAACTTAAAAACCTGAAATTAGTACCATTTTGTTTGTAAATTTTTTGTCTTCGATTTAACGTGCATCATGACCATCCTTTTAAAAAAAAATTTCAAAATTAAAAAAAGGTGAAAAAAAAATTTAATGAAAAAATTTTTTGAAAATTTTTTTGAAAGATATTAAAAGCCTTTTAACTCTTAAAATGAACATTACTGCCAAATTTCAAGTTAAAATAAAATTTAATCCTGCATAAAAAAATAAAAATATTTGAAATTTTATAGGTAAGTCCCTAAACTATCCCTAAAATTATAATGCAAGAGTGATTCACTCATGGCAGTGGCGGATCTACGGGGGGAGGGCTTTTGGGCCGAAACCCCCCCCAAAAAAAGTCTAATATTTTACTAAATTTGTCAAAACGCAAAAAATCTATATCCGAAATTCGGATGAGGAGTACCAAAACGAGTTGAAAAGTGTGGTTTTTTACTTAAATTTCCAAAAATTTTCTGGGGGGGGGACCCCAAAATCCCCCTTTTAGTGGTTTGGGTAGGGTAATTCACTACCTTTTCCATATTACCATTAACAAGAAGATTCAATTGGATTATGAAAATTCTTAGCCCCCCAAAACCAAATCCTGGATCCGCCACTGACTCATGGAAAACTCATAAACTCGCTTGAAGGTATCCAACTACCCATGCAACCCATTAAAACATGCAAAAAATTTCAAATAAAAAAATTTTCATTACTTTTTTTAAATTTTTTTAAATTTTGAAAAAAAATTTTGAAAATTATGGTCATGATTCACATTTAATCAAATACAAATAATTACAAACAAAATTAGACTAATTTCAGGTTTTTAAATAGTATAGTTCTAGAGTTATTAGCTCTTTAAAAATGCAGGCATGGACATTAGAAAATTACTACAACGAAAATAAAGGTGATAAAAAACAAAACCTGGACCATTATATCTATAACGTCAGTAGTTTCTTACAAAAAAATCATGAACAAAATGAGAGGGTTTGATCTTTGGTTTTTTAGTTGTTTTGTATAAAAATATTCGAATTTGGATTTTTTCTCTCCTCTTGGTCGTCGACTTCTTATTCGAATACAGAGTTGAAATTTTGGGTGTGAGTTTCTATTAGCTGTTCGAAAAAAAAGTAGAAGGTGCCCAGAACTCTTCCTGAAAAAAAGTTTTTTGGGCCACCCTAATGTAGTTTTTATTCAAAAGTATGTGGGTGATTCTCTATAAATGTGAAAAATTGCGATCCAGGGGTCAAAAATCCATGTATTGTCCTAAAATTAATTTTTCTTTACAACATTCTGATAAATAGCCTTATGATAAGTATGGAACATACGTATGTATAATAATTTTTGAGAGCAAAAATTAAGGAATTAAAAACTTTAAAGCTCAAAATTTCATCATTTTGGCTTTTCCCACTACTGACATATGCTCAAACAAAAGGAATTTTAGTGTACTAAAAGCATATTTTTTCCCGATTTTTTTGCCTAATTTTATTAATCATATCCTATAGTATATGTATTTGTGGAAGAAATTTTTTTTTAATTTTTTAAATAACATTTTCGAATTGAAACATGGTTGTCCCAGGCAATAGCGTTATTTACCTGACATGAACATTTTAGTTAATTATGAGGCACATAAAATTGACAGAATGAAGCAAATTTTCTTTTTAATAATTATTTATAATCAGAATAAGTGGGTATTCACTTTTAGTGCAATTATAAATTATTTTACTTAGGAAATTTTTACTTTGAACTGTTCATAACAGAGCGTATGCTTTTAAAACGTCATTATCCTGGCATCCATACAGGGGCGGATCCAGACCAAATTTTCGGAGGGGACCATTTGAAAACTTCCCCCCAGAAAATGTTTGGAAATTTAAGTCAAAAACCCCACTTTTTCAACTCGTTTTGGTACGCTTCATCAGAATTTCGGATATAGATTTTTGGCTTAAATCTAGAAGCGGTTTCAAACGCCAAGCGAAGTAGTAGCGCCAAAAGTATCAAGTGAAGTTGGCGACTAAAAATTCGCCAAGAGGTGCCAACCCGAACACACTTCTAGATTTTTACCAAATTCTTTGCGTTTTGACACAAACTTAGTAAATTATCGTTGTAATAACAGGGTTACAAGGGCCAGGGGGTCTGGGGGTCCACCCCCAGAAAATTTTCAAAAATTTGACCTTAAAATAACAGGCTTAACTCATTTTGGTGCATAAAATTTCATATTATATAGAGTAAAACTTTTCATTTTTTTCGGGGGGGGGGGCTTGAACACCCTAGCCCGAGCCCCCCTGAATCCACTAGTGGAGGGGGCTAATGCTGAGTTTAAGATAAAGCTCATTGAATTGTGAACAGGCTAATTTTTTATAGGGGCTAAAACTCAGAGGCCCCTTTAAATTGTGAATCGAATATGCAAAAACTTAAGAAGGGGACTATAAATCGGTAATGAACTAAAGCTTTTTAAATTAAAAACGGAAGAAGGCTAAAGCTCATTGTTCCATTTAAATTGTGAATCGAATCTATAAAAATGCAGGGAAGATAAAGATTTTGTAACTTTTTTTTGAAGTTATGAATTCCATCTTTATAAAAGAGTAGAGAGGGCTAAAGCTCATCTATCTTGGAGGGGGCTAAAAGCTCATCAAGTTGATGTGAACCAAATATATAAAAATACAAGGGGACTAATGATTTATAGGAGCTAAAGATCATGAAATAGGCTAATGTTTTGTAGGGGCTTAAGATCATGAAATGGGCTAATATTTCGAAGGGGCTCACTGAATCCTTTAAATTGCAAATTAATTCTACAAACATGAAGGGGGCTAAATGCTTTTTAGGGGCTAAAACTCTTGAACTCGTTAAATATTAGTGAATTAATAGTCTACAAAAATATAAAGAGCAAAAACCCACTTTCCCTACAATTGTGCATTGATTCTACAAATTTTCAGGGTCTTAAGATCTTAGAAGGGGCTAATGATTATGAAATAAAGCTCTTTGGGCCGTTTGAAATGAAAAAGAGCTACAAATTTTTTTTGAAAAGGTTTTAAATTTTTCAAAAATTTGTTTGCGTTGTTTTTATTCTTGTCAGACATTGCAAAAATTACAATGAATTTTTTTTTCAAATTTTAGCTCTGAAAAAGGGGTTTTTAACTATTTTTGAAATTTTCTCGGGGGGGCCATGGCCCCAATGGCAATGGCCCCCCCGCTGGATCCGCCACTGCATCCATATCTCCTAAACGAAACGAAGTAAAAAATTGAAGGAAGGAAGGAAATTAGGAGTTTTCTCACACATTCCTCTAACCAGAGGTTACTGGTGAAGAACTGTTCTTTTCATAAAAAATTGAAATTTGGATATGTCAGAGGTATTATGACTTTATGGTGAATGTGAAATTTGTAGCCCTAAATATGAAAAAATAAAGAAATGGCGAACTACCGTAAAAACATCATTTTCCTGGCGTGTCATTATCCTGGCCTCCATATCTCCTGAACAAAACGGGGTATATTACTGAAATTTGGGCATGTTAGAATTACCATTATTTTATGGTGCATGTGAAATTTTCAGGTCGAAATATGAAAAACTAAAGAAATGGCGAAAGAATTACTAATTTTCCCCTTTTAAAAGCTCAAACGATTTCTTTATTAGAACTCCGAAACTGGCAACGCAATGATGTGTTTATTTACTAATCGTCACCTTAGTATCAAAAACTACTATCTCCATTCGGCAAACTTCGGGAATCCCGATTCTTGGCGTTTATGTCGTTGGAGATGATTTGATTGGTTTTGATCTTTTCTGCTCGATCAAGATAGTAGTTTTTGATACTAAGGTGAAGTAATTAGTTCTTGTTTTAAAAATCAAAATTCAAGTAAGAAAATTTAGTTTCCCATTAATAGTATTCTAAAATGTTTCTTTATGATTATTCTTTAAGTTTAATAGACCCTCATAACTTGAGAATTTTCTTGGTAATATTCATTTATTCTTTGATGGTAAATAATGATCTATATTTTTAACTCGTTCGACGACTTTTATATATTCTCAAGTTATGTGGTACTAACGGACTCTTTATCCGATAACACTTTCTAGTCTAATAACTTCCTTCCGGACCCTTTAATAAGGTGCAATAGTGACATCCAAGATGAATTTGATGAAAAAATAAGTTTTTTTGCCTTTGAAATAAGATGTTTTATTGTACTGACACTTAACCTCATTATCCTAATATGAAAAATTTGATTTTTTAAATATTTTTTTCCATCTAAATGTTATTTAACTTCACTGCTGCTCATTGGATATCAACTAGAAGCTTCTCAACTAACATTTTTAAAAAATCAGAAGTTTGGAAAGAATTTTAATTTTCCAAAATTTTTGCTCTCAATTTTTCACATTTCTAGAGAATCACCCATGTAAACTATGGATCTTCTATACTTTGTTCAAAGCGTAAGAATAAACACTTTAAAATTTAAGAAATCAGTTTATCAAAGGATCTATAACCCTTTCCTGAGGTAAAAAAAAGATTATTTATGCTTTTATATTACTCATTTAATTACTGATAATGAATCATTGAAACCCTTTTCCTAGAAATTTATGCTTTAATTCAGTTTTTCATTAATGACAATGAAGTAAGCATATGAATGAAGTTATACTCATGAAGGGAAAATTTTAATTCATCCTATTTCACACAGCAGATACCTTAAATGAGAAAATCCTAAGTTTTTTTTATGTAAAGTAAAGAAAAATAAACTTCACTAAAGTAATTAAATTTTATCACTATAAACTGTAAAAATCTAAACGCTTATTAAAAACAACATTATGTTTAAAATTTGTAAGGGAAGAAATCCTAAAAAAGATGTGACCATGCAAGTCAGAATTTTTTTTCAAATAAAACTATAAAATCTTGATAGTTTCAAAAGAAGAGGAAGTGACATTTATATAACAGTAAAACTCGTGACCTTCTAAAAATGTGTCGGTTAATGGTAAAACAAAGGTAATACAGTGAACGTTGACCTCCTCTTCACAAGTAACCGGTAACAGTTCGTTTACGACGTTTCGAACCGAGTGACCGATATTAAGAGCCATCTTGTGAACTCAATTTTCTATTTTTCTACCTTTCTTTTAATGGAATGGGTGAAGTGCGCCCAAAAATAGTTTTGGGTTTGTCCACTTAAACTGATTTTTAAAAATTAATTCATTGGATTTTTCATTTAGAGCCGGTGCAAGGTTAATAGGGTACTAAGGGTTGGCTCATAAAATACTGCTATACGTCACAACATACAGAAAGTATGTCTCCCAATGTTAATCCTATGAGAAACTGGGCATAAAAACCAACGAAAATAACTAACTTCTACTAATTTAGTTTGCCTTTTGGCGCTTGTTACTGATAGGTGATAGCTCAAAATAATTTTTAAAAACAAAATAATAGATATAACTAGATTAATTTAGTTTTTATAGGGTTTTAATTTTTACTAAAATCAGATCATTCACAATGGGAAAAGCTTATCTAAGCATTGTTGAAATTACTCGCTCGTCCTAAATTTTTTCTGTTAATTTTTTAGCTGATTTAATCTTAATAACTGGATATTTTTTATTGTTTTAGTTATTGTATATTAGTGGAAATATTTTTAAAAGTCAATAATCTCTTTTCTTTTCTTTTTTTAATAATAATAATTTATTAACAATAAATAATAATATACAAACACACAAAAGAAAAGAAAAAGAAATAATACATATTGTTCACTAAGGATCCAAGGGCCCTTCCAAGTGAAAACATTTTGTTTGTTCAATACATATATGCTAAAAGAGAAAAAAAATTTTTTCAATTTTCAAATTTTTTTTAGTATCACAATTCTGTTAGAAATTAAAATAGTATAAGAGAGAAATTTACTATCCAGCATTTCTTTAAAATTATTTGTATAACATTTTTTTCTTGATTTTATCAAATTGAGTAGACATCTTCACTTATAACATTCTCTTTTTATGGTTAATATTTAATTATCTTGATTTCTTAAGAAGAAATATGCATACATGGACAAAAACACAGAAAGTTATAAAAATACACATTCATTATACCTGAGTTCTTTAAACAGAAGAAGAAAAATTCAGTTACTTAAATAATAGACTGTTGTACCTTCAGAAAAAAAATTTCGTTTTACTTTTCTAATACAGATAAAATGTCATTTCAACCATTTTTAGTGCCTTGCCAAACTTAATATCTGTTTATCTCTGTTTATTCTTCTCTACAACAATCTCTGTTTATTTTTTCGATATAAACGAATCATACTACAGACAAGACACCAACGCCATTAATATTAATTCCCCTGACTCTACAATCCTACTCTTAATATGGATCAGGGGTAGCGTATCGTTATGAATAGAGGATAAAGAGACCGTTCAAAATATTTTGTGGAGAACCAGCGGATCAGTGGGGAGGGCCATTTAATAAGGAGGCTGTCCATTGCAAAAGCGTATTTTGATGCCGCCGTAGCGGGAGAGAGCTCCATTAGCGGGCTTTGTTCGGGTATCGGGAGCCCCAGGCATTCCCTACCTGCTGTTCTCCATTCACGACTTTCGCCCCTTTTTTGCTCGCCGAAGAAAAAGCAAAGCATAAAAGGTGTGGGGGACGCGAAAGAAATCGCTCTAAATAGTTCGTTGTTCCAACACACGTTTTCGCAATAATTTTACAATGACTCTAATTTGGAGGAAATATGTGACTGCGCACTTGCAGTTGTTATTGCGTTTATCTCCGATCGCGGAGGGGCCAACGCACGAGGGAAATAAGTGCCTTTTATCATTTTTAAAGCTTTATAACAACCCAGGTGATCCCCCACGTCATTTTTTATTGTTTCAAGATGGGATATCCCGCCTGCTTGAAAGCAGCACAGCCCAAAAGATAAGAACTTCTTAAATCTGAATTTTAGGCAAACTAGCGGAATTTTTTACCGCTTACATAAAAAAACATGATGATTTTTATTCCGGAGCATATGATTGACTAACTAAGCATTTCTTCTATCTTAATGCATGCAACAGGGTGTTCTTCTAGTAACATATTATTTAGGTCTAACATACTTAGGCTGAGTTTGATTTCTGAATGCACAGCACAGAGGGCACATTGATACCTGTAAATAAATAATCAATATCCTTCTATCCATTAAATTATAGTTGTTATTTCATTGTTAGATTTCTTTATAGCACACAAATGTTTTGGTAAAACAGAAGCTCAAATGGATTTCTGCGATTTTGATTAGACATATCCCCTTATATTAGCTTAAATGTATTATATTTAAAAATGTACTTCTAAAAACAGAATCTAAACATCGTCTTGCGTAAATTAAATGCGGCTGTGAAAAAAATAATCTCGACTACTTTTAACAATAACTTTACCATATGTTGTAAAACGGTATTATAAATAATCAAACTCAACGATGAATTTCTTAAAAATATTCTTTATCCATTGCATTTTTCTACAATAATAATTTGTTACAGTAAAAAACTGTCATAAAAACTACATTGCTCAGTCGTCACATATCAAGAACACAATAGTTTTAAAAAACAGCAATTTTAAAAAATGCTATAAGTGCAGTTACAATTTTAACTTCATTTTTTTATTTTAAGGTTCATTAGCCTTGTCTCATGTTATGAGGAGTGGCACTCTGGACAGTGCCCCCCTTGAACCCCAAAATGTTCTCAAAATGAGTTAAAACCCTACTTTTACAAGTAAAATTTCAAAAACAAATTTCTGGGGGAGGAACCCCATACCCCCAGCGGTACCACAAGGGGATCTTGTCTAATAATTTTTAAAAAATCCCCAAGATTTTGACATTTGAGTCAAAAGGTAAAGGTGATGGTCTGGAAAAGTGCCTTCCCCCTTGAAGCCATGCTGGATCTGAGCCTGATATCCACAGCATCCCAAATCTCTATATACCGAAATACATTGGGATTGGAAGAAAGTATCTTCCAAACAGTTATAAAACGAAATCCAACCCCAGCTACTTCCAATAAAGGTAAAGAACATTTTCAATAAGAACCACAAGCCCCTTGACCTTGGACTTTGAACTTCTCAGATTCCTTTCAACTCCTCATCATAAATTTCTATCAGCAGGGCAGAGAGCGTTTGACATACCCTTTAAAACATCTTTGTCTTCCAACTCCCATAGATAGATGAATGGGTTCTATGAAGCCAGGTACCAGGAAGGCGGCGGCAGAAGCTGTACTGTGTTTGAAGTCTCGACAGGTACCATTTAGTAGCGAGATCATTAATAACACTCGAGAACCTGCCAAGCGCCCATGCCCTGCCTCGTTGTTCATTTGGGGCACCTCCAGATGGTCAGCTGGTTACTGGACACCCTCGTCAGAGATAGGGAGGATTTATGAACAGGAAGTTTTCATTTCTGTGTTAATTAAAGAGGAACTCGATAGGGGATTCTTCTCGTAGATTAGATATCTTTACCCTCCACAGTGACAGAGTACGAGGAAAGTATGGAAGATGCATCTTTCCTCAATCCTGGTGATTTAGTTCAACCTTAAATACTGGTAATTGTAGAAAATATTTGGGGTTCTCTATCTACGATTTCTCTCTTTCTGTAACACTCTTAGACTGTATTTCTTTAATTCCCGCTTTTTCATACTCTCTTTCACCTCCTAGTTTTAAATTTTTGTCCTCTTCTCATATCGTCCTAAATTCATTCTCACTCTCATAAATGTATCTTTTCTAATCTTATCCCCCTTTTTCTTACTATCTCTTTCAAAGAAATTATGATTGAAAATTATTTACCAGCGTAAATTATTAACAATGTTCTATATATATCTGTCCTATTACACTAGACTTTAATATTTCCTCAAGAAAGCCTTTTTGAAACGAAAATATTCATTCGGGAAAATACTATCTCGAACCAAATCACAAAACATTCTAAAATTAAACCTTAAATTTTCTCCTTTTTAAAAAATCCTAAAATAGAAACGGAAGGAAAATTTGGGGTGAAAGTTGTTAACGGAGTTAAACAGATATCTTATTGAAATACTGTATAGTATTCTAAAAAAGAAAGGTGCAGACTACTAAATAAAATGTTTTTTTGTGTTTACACCAACTTTTCTTAAAAACGTAATCAGATAAAGATGTATTTATTTTCTTAATTTAATTAATAATTATTCTTAAAAACATTCACACATTTTCTCTTGTTACTAAAAAAACTTTTGAATAAAATTCGAAACAAAAACTTAAAACATGAAAGATCAGCTCTGCTCTGTTATGTGCCAAAAAAATTATAGAGAATATGTAATGAATAAAAAGTATATACAGCGGAAAGGTGTTATTTTTTTATGATAAAAGCTTACAAATATCTAGAATGTAGAATACCTAATAGTTTGAAAGAAACCTGTATATAAAAGGAGACTGTGTCTTGCTCGATGTAGCAGTGTTTCTTTCAACTCCAAATCCAAAATTAAATTCTCGTGATACGTACTCTCTCACGCAGACCAGTGACTTTTGTTAAGAAGGTATTTCTTCTAACCGCAAATATTTAAGCATCGTTTGAATAGGTGTTAACCACAACACAAGCCTAAATTCCAAGAATTTATTCTCTTATGGAGACAGTACTAGGGAGAGGTATCAATACCTGGAGGAAACTGGTTTATTAAAACGTAACATCTTGAGATTATTTATCCGGAAAAGTATTATATTAGTTTTTGATGATACCTTAATCCCACTCAATAATGTTTAAACACTTGCCATCTCCCTTAAAATACATTCGCTTAACTCTACACATCAAGCTTTCCAGCATGGAGTAAGATAAAAAAAATACCAAAAGAACTCTACAGCCCATAATTTTCGGGAAAACGTGAACATACTGATTTGGATATGGTTGCACGCTGATTTTAAAAGTATTTCATTGCAGATATATCGAATTTAGATATCAGGGAGGACATGAAAGAAACCATGGAGGGCAAGCCCTCCTTGATGGATCAGGAAACATGATTTGCCAATAAGAAAATAGAAATTCTTGAAAAATTTTGGGGGTATTCCTCCCTTATAAAACCACCCATGATTTTGAATGGGGCTATTCCTGTCAATTTCTAAAGTGCAACCAGCATTTAGGACGTCAACTAATTTGTAATGATGGATAAAGGACTGTCCTGTTGTAAATATTTAGTATAAAGCAGAAGCAGATATCACAGGTCTGCAAAAAATATAAAAAATTCGAGCTGATTGGGTTATTAATTGAATCGTGAGTTTGAAGAAGGGAATAAGTCCAAAAAATGACAAATTTACTTTTTGTGCTCAAAACAATCTCCAAGCTTTGCTCTACACATGGGTGAAAAGAGGGATAAAATAAATAACCCCTATACGGATATATCGCCCCTTGAAGTTGTGAAATCGATGTCCATTCATTGTATTTTTTAAGTTAATTTGGAATTTAAGTTAATTTGTCTTTCTTTTCATGTTCGTTATGCTGTAAACGAAGTTAAAATAAAATGTTCTCTTAATTTTAATTTTTTTCAAACTTTTTTTATGCAGGGAATGTTTGAATCCATTCATATTCACTCACTCCATTGATAGTGCTTTAATAACTCAGTTTCACTATAATTTTGAATTTTATTTGTCTTATTATCTTTATTTCACCCTTTTGTGGTGTAAACTAAGGAGAAATATAATTTAAATGCGAATTAAGGGTTTTTTAAAGATTTTTTCATCAGAAAAATTTCATAAGGTGGAAGAAGGGAATAAGTCCATCAACTTATTTTGACTGTAAAATATTTTTGAATATACCTATATTTGTTTTGATAATTGCTCTGTTTTCTAAATAGGGTTCTGAACTTCCAGTAAAAATTTGGTGGTTATACAATGAAAATTCCATTACTGATACAGTTTTTTTCAATTTTCTCAAAACTTGGTTTTTGGACTTATTCCCTTCTTCAAACTGACGATTCAATTATTACCGCAATTTGTGATTTATGGTTCACTGCTTCCAAAAATTACCTCCATTTCGTCCTGGGACATCACGTTTTCTGACAATTCATATTTTTATATTTTATTGGGAAATGCTTCAAAATTTTGGGAAAAGTGCTCATTATACTAAATTTTTAATTCAAATCTTATAAATAAAATCATTTCTAATATACTATTTTTTGATGTGCTGAATCTAAAACTGACCTCCGTTTTATCACAGGAATTCACCTTTCTTGGCAATAGAAGTAAAATGAAAATATTTTTAAAATAATTATTGTATATATAAGCTCAAACTTTATTTAAAAATCATTTTTTGATGTTTTTTAGTGTTCGCAATCTTAAAATACCTCTTTTTAATTTTAAGAGACCGCGTTTTTAAAAAAATATAAGTACATAGAACCACGGGGGTCGTCGCCGGGGGGGATGGGGGGGACGTGTCCCCCCTATAATTGAGAACATTGCTTAAAAAAATATGTTTTTAACTTTTCAGGGTGACCAAAAATTTACTGAATGTGTGTTTCTGACTTTGAATCATAAAGAATGGTGCCAATGTACCAATGGCACATAATTTAAGAGGCGTATACTAGAATTAGAAGGACACCTCATTTTTAGAACACGATTTCATTTAGAGTAGGTTGAAGCGAGAGAGAGATTGGGAAACCATTATCACAACAAAAAATTCTGTTTCTAGCTAAAAAAAAATTTATGAGACCCCTCAAAAAAATTCAGCTACAGCACTGGTTAGCATAAAAAATTTAATTTTGAAATTGTAATCTTATAACACTTAAAATGAGTTTAAACCTGTATTTTAAAGATCAAATTTCTAAAATTTGTTTGGGGAGGACCCCCAGACCCCCCTTTATAGTGCAAAGTTACAAACGGTTTATAAAAAAAATTTAAAAGAAGTTAATTAGATTCAAAACCACCTTAAAATTCTTAAACGAGGGAAAAAAAGAAAAACGATTATTTTGGGGTAGTTAATCAGTTGTTTGTAAAAACATTTGGGGAGGATCCCGAATCCTTGAGGCGTCACCCCCAATATTCAGGAGCCGCCGACGCCAATGCATAGAACAATTATTCATTAAAAAGATTATTCTTAAGTATATAAATTTTTTTATACAAATTTAAAATTAAGGTATTAATTTTTAATGTTTTTGGGTGCACTTAATTCAAAAATGATCTCTGTTTGTCCTAGAATGTCATGTTTCCTGACAATTCAAGTAACTTTGTAAAATTAATCTTTATTTTAATTTTAATGAAAATAGGTTCATAAAATAATTTTTTATTTTATGTAGTCTACACAATGAAAATCATTATATGTATTGTATAACTAAAAATGAGCTCATTTACACCCTCCAAAACCAATTTGTCCTCACTTAGAGGCTCCTCTTGGTACATTTACACTCGTGAGTAGCAGCAAGAATGTCTCAACGGAGTATCAACAATAGTTCGGCATTATAGTACATACTAATATTAAATCTTCCCTGGTATTTTATTTACATCCCTATAATGTCCTGAGGAAATACATTAAGCTAGTGCAATTACAACACACATACAATAATGCGTAAAGGGTTGTTTTAATTTTAATAGAAGTGTTTTGAAGAAATATTGGAAAAAAGCTGAAGTTAATTTTAATAATTTTATAAGACAAAAAATGAAATGAATGGTATGAAATTCTTTTAAAATGTTAACTTAGTATTTATAATAGAAAATGGAGGGTATCGAGTATTACTTATAGTATAATTTCATGGAATGTTTAAGAGAATGAAATTGAATTTCTGGTGCTGATAAAATTATTATATTATTCAAATACAAAGGCGTAGTTAGGTGTCGGCGGTATAACCCATGACCGGGCATCGTAAATACAAAAAAATGACGTTGATGACTCTCTCGCGCTTCTTGAAACTGAAATTAAAATAAATAATAAAAAATTAGCATCGGGAAATTAAACTTGGTAAGTTTGAGTGATCTAAAAGCGTAGTATTAAAAGCACGTCAACACTACTATCAAAAAATTGCCAATTTCTTTATTTACCCTAAATTCTTAAAACTTAAAAATTAGCTGAGTTATTAAAAATAGGTCTACCTCGGAAACTATACAGAAATATTGCGTAAAAAAATTTAAGGATCAAATCTTAATTCACATATCAATTGTTTCAATTATATACTATTACGGGGTAGGAGAGAGTGGGGTAATAAAAGCAAATGGGGTAATAAGAAACATCCAAAACTCCACAGTATTTTCCTTTAAGTTTATGAAGCTAATTTTTTTACAGAATGTTTATTGTTTATACTAAATCATTATCAGCTTTGTTTAAAAAAATAATGGACTTGGTGATAAGTGAAAATGTAAGGGGATTTTTTACTTTTATCCTATTAATAAAATTATTATTAATTAATCAAATAAAATTGTTAAATTTCTAAGCAGTAATCACACGTCTAATCTAATATCCTATCAAAATCTTCAACCAACTTCAAACAGAGGTTTTAGCTGAAATATTTATTCTAAAACGATAAAATCTTAATGGTACATAAAGTGTGTCTTAAAGATATGCTGTGAATTGCTTTCAGATTTTTAGGCCCACTCACAAAGCAGCAAATAAAAATGTTTATTTTACACCTGTTTCTTACTTACCCCATTCTACCCTAACCTATTTCATTGGTTGTATCTTCATTTTCATCATTTCACCCAAAGTGAAATGTCTACACCGCAAATCTGAAACTTAAACAAATTTTCTGATTTCGAGACAACATTAAAGAACTATTTTGGAATAAGTCGATTCTTATTTCTACCTATTACTTGTATACCGCATGTATAAATTCAATATTCCTCCAGAAATAAACCCCCCACGCTTCTTACAGTACCTATTACAGATTACACACAACACATGAAATCTCTCCCAAGGTTTCCTAGTATGGATTTAGAATTCTGAGCAGTCAAAGGTCAACCATGACTTTCGTTACGGTTCCAGTTATCTCTTGATGTATATCCCATTTTCAAAAAGCAAGCACTGCCATCATACACTTCCACAAATTGAAAGTGCTATCTTACTGAAGTTTTCGCGCAGCCGTAAGTGCTCTTCTTGGGCATTAACTCAACCATTTTCGTCAGAGGGAAACGTTTCAAAAACCTAACCCCCAGGAGAATTCGTAATTCTTAAAGATAAGAACCTTCCTCTGAAGTTTTTATTTAGTTTGCTCTAGATCCTTGAACTTTTAGCTGAAAGCAGTCTGATGCCAATTGCCTGTTTTCGAGCCTCAAATATTTTCCTTGGATGTTAAAAGTTTTGTTTGATGTGTAAAAACCTCATTAATTTAAAAATAATCTCTCAATCTATAAATTATTATTTGACATTGTGTGTACATTAGGGTGTATCGAAAAAAACTTTTTTTCGATTTTGATGACGTAATAGTGCGGAAAAGTTGTCTAAGGTGCCAGAGAGTACCTGTGAATTTTTTCAGAATTTTTGGATAATTTCTTAATGTGCCACATTGGCCCTGAAGTTCCCCATGTTAATCCAATGGGGCGCGCCGCCAAAAAGGCCGAAAATCGGTTTTTCGCCCCTCATTTCTACCCTAATCACACGACGAATGTCTCGTCTCGAGTTATGGACTCTATATGATGTATGCTACCCGAAAAAACTTGAATAATAACTTAAATCTCTATATTATGTTGATTGTGGGCTCTGATTTGAACGAGGAAATACGCAATTTTCGACGAAATTTGAGCATACTAAAAAACGTAATATAGATATTTAGGCTATTATTCAAGTTTTATCGGATAGCATACATCATATAGAGTCCATAACTCGAGACGAGACATTCGTCGTGTGATTAGGGTAGAAATGAGGGGCGAAAAACCGATTTTCGGCCTTTTTGGCGGCGCGCCCCATTGGATTAACATGGGGAACTTCAGGGCCAATGTGGCACATTAAGAAATTATCCAAAAATTCTGAAAAAATTCACAGGTACTCTCTGGCACCTTAGACAACTTTTCCGCACTATTACGTCATCAAAATCGAAAAAAAGTTTTTTTCGATACACCCTAGTGTACATATAATACTTTTTTACATATAACTGCATATTACTATAAGCATTTTTGGTAAAAATCTAAAAATTAAATTTATTGCCATGCTTAATTTTAGGAGAAGCATCAAATAAAATAAAATTGTTTTTCTCCCAAAAATTGATTAATTTTTAGCTGGGATAATTTTGAAATAAGCTTATAAGTAACTTTCAAAAGTTTGTGAATATGTTGAATTTTAGCAGCCTGCATTTTTTTTTAAATTTTATCAGATATCCAAGCATTATTTGACTACAAAAAATAACAGCATTGTTAGTATTCTATAATAGAATGTACAAAGTCAAAAATATGGTGAATTTTGGAAAATATGTTCTTTGCCTCTGCTCATCCAGTTCCCCGAGTTCCCCCCCCTCAGTTGTAGTCGCTTCCGTAAACGCACTAGATTTTCAGATTAAAAATACGTACGGGGTGACAGAATCAATGAGCTCAATTATTAAAGTATTACAGTGCATCCAAAAAGTTGTTTCAATTCCGAGGACCGTATATTGAAGAACTAAAACTATTCAAATCATCTTCCCCGGGGCTTCCTTTCTTTCATTTTCCTATTGACAATTTTCTACCCGCTGAAAATAAACTTCCGTAAAGGTTAAAAGGGCATCACATTAAGATGTCGAAATAAACGTCTTCTTCAGAAATGAATGCGTTTCTGCGTTACCCAACCGAGTGGTGTAAAATAAATTACTTGTTTTGTAAAGATAAAGATCGTTCTCCCCTCAGTCACCAGGGGATGGGAAAACAAAACAATTTATTTAGACCGAAGAATATTTTGCAAATGTAACATTTATATTTTTCTGCTTGGACTGCAAAGTTACGTGACACTTATCGGAACGTAAGCATGAGACTTCTCTTACCAAGAGTGATAAATATATTTTTCCTTCAGACCAATTTGAATATCATGTCTCAGTTCCAGTGTGTAAATCGGTATTTTTTGTAATTTTTTTCTTGTTGAAAAATAGATTTTGTGCTGAATATTTTGGGATAAACATTTAATCTAGTGCTAATAAGCTGTGTTTTAAATACCATCTAAGTAAAATTGGATCCGAAATCGTCTAATAGAAAGTTCACTTTGAAGCTGAAATATATCGAACAATAACTCTGAATCTGAAATTATAGAAAATACAACTAAAAAATATTCATTGCTGCAAGAAATCATAGAAATATTTTGAGTGAGGATTTAGGGATGTAAACGTGTGTCCAAAATATATTTCAATTGTAACTTAATATGAACACCCCTTGAAGAGTAGCGTTTTTGTTTGCTGCCAAAGAAATAATTGCTTAGATTAGCCTAATTTACTCTCAGAGTAAGTTTATTTAAAACATACTTTTCCTTCATGCTACAAAAAACAATTTTTATGATGTGAAGAAATATATTTTGTAAATCAAACTCAATAATAATCAATGTAAATCATATAAAGTTCAAATAAAAGAAACCACATCTAAAGTAAACTTCCCGTCCATAGAACCTCACCCATTCTTAAAAAGTGGCCGAAATTGAGATCGTTGGTTCACCCCGACACAGTGACAAAGGACCGAGGGGCCCCCTTTTGAAAAGGAGAAGGGGCCTCCAAGAACAAGACGACCAAACTGTGCCATTAGTCCTTTTGAGAAAAGTATTGCTTCTCCATTGTGAAGTTCAAACAGAGCATGGGCTCACTGCCTAGGATCATTTCATACCGCTGTGGTTTTCAATGGCTTCAAAGCAGGTTTGTCAAAACCCTCACCTTGGCGATATTTCTGGGGGAAAAGCATAACAATGGGGAAAAGATTTGATACATCGCCCACAGTGGCCAACGCCATAAGGAAGGGATCGTCCGAGAACGTGGGTTTTTGACTTTTGAATTTGCTTGTTTCCTTCGACTCTTTGAGTGTTAGAGTGATCTCTTAACAAAGAAATTTAAAAATTTGACAGAAAACAGTTACTGGGTTTATAAATATTTATTTGCAAAAAATTTTTATCTAGCAAATAGTGTTCTTATTTCTTTTAAAAAAAAGATGAATATTTTTTTTGCTTCCTTTTTACATTTCTCGATTTTCCTTTCTATCCCCATGAAACTATGGTATTTTCCTACTACTTCGATAAAGCACTGTTTTCTCCAATTCAGGAAATAAATATATTTTCTTTAAGAACACTTCAAAGTTTGAAGAAATGAGACTAAAATCTGTATTTTTATTAGTTACAGGGGTTAACAAACAAGAAATAGTTTTCATAGTTTCCTTTTTTGTTATTATTACACCACAAATATTTCTTTACTTTTTGTTATTTGTATTAAATTATAAATCGCAGTTTGTTAATAGCTCTAGCAAACTTAGAAATTTTTATTGTTTAATTCTTTATAACTAAAATCCTGAACATTCAAAAAATACGTAAAACATTCTCAAACCTTGTCCTCAGAAGTTTTTGTATCCGCAATGAACATTTCTATCAATTCATGAATGATTCAAGTCCAAAAAAAGTACATCCCTCAGATTAACACGTAATCTGAATTTCAATCACATCATAAAAGCCATGAAACGACCCATACGAAATTCCCCTATTACAATATTACAAGATCTAAAAAATCCTAGCTAGATAAGTACACCGACAATGCAGTCCTTTTCAGTTCTTCCACTCCACCGAAAAGTCGGCCGAATTCGCTTTCGCTAGTTTGACTCTGAGCCAGCTCCAGATTGTAGCAATTGCTTCAAAACGAGCCCAATTATTCCACCACTATCGCTTCATTAACCCCAGAGGCAGGATATGGGCAGAAAAGGGGCGATAGGTCGCCATATAGGGGCCGTCCAATGTCCAACCATCTGGTGGGCGCGTACCCCATTCAGAGCAGCGTCTTTTGTGATCATGGATGCACAGTTTCCATTCCTTTGTGATCAAGGTTTCTATTCCTTTGTAGGGGGATTCTCCTTCCTCATAGGTGAATGTTGTTTGGGATATTTATTCCCGTAGCCCCTGAATCAGTTGGTCGCGGAAAATGGCCGACAGCTTAACGTGTAAATTTGTTCCACCGTATTATGCCTCAGCTGCTCTATGAAATTGTTTGCTTCGATTCTTCCATATGAAGCTGCCGTAAGCAACCCTTGCTGCTACTGCGCACGTGTTCACACATACCTATTAAGGTATTTATGCCATTCAGTTTTGGGGGAGATCGCATTTCCCCAATTTTGTATTGGAGGTTTGGAGGGTGAAGAATGTTTGGTAGGAGGTTGAGTTATTCAATTGAATGTAAAAAATATTCGTCTTCAGTAACTATTCTGTGGATGTAAAATAGTGCAGTAAAACTCCCTCTTTATTAGCTTAAATAGGATTTGTTAAGCCGATTAAGCAAAATTACATTTAGACAAAGAATTATATGAGACATCATATGGTCTTATTGGAGACATTGTATGAGACATGCACTTTTTTCACGCCAAAAAGCATTTATTTCATTTCATGAGTTAATTTGTTACTAATATTTTAAATATCAATTGGAGTGAAAATTTTCAGACTTTTTTCTAAAGGCTCGAGATTTGAGGATTATCGGCATAATTTTAACTTTTTAATTATGATCTGTTAAAGCATAGAACAGCTTAAAAACTAAGATTTAGGTGGTAATTTATGAACAGTTCTACAAGAAATTAATCAAAATTTCTATTCAAAATTTAAGGAGATTTTAGTTCTATGTTTAAAACGCTTTTTTAAAACCTACCAAAGGAATCAGATGATATCTCACTCATTTCGTATGAAAAAAATTTTTTAGTACGTATCTGATGAAAATACACTTAAGAGGAACTAGGTAAATAGGCTGAATACAGAAAAACACCGCTTCAATAATCCCCAGAGGAAGGATATACATTCCTTCAGGTAGTTAAATTTCAATCCAAATTAACAAAAAATAACTTAAGATACATAAAAGAACGAATATATACTACATCCATAGTATATCTTAATTTAAAGAACAGGAAAATTACAAGGAAGCTATAAGAACTTTCTCACAAAACTTAGTTTGCGCAACTCAATATGTTTTGTATCTTTAGTAGAGGGTATTGGTTTTGCTTTAACAATTGATCCCCATGATTGATCCACATCGATATTTTAGGAAATTTGAACATGATGGCTGTGTGACAGAAGAAATGACACCTGCCTGAATAATTTAGATCCCCAAGGCATCACGAACAGTCCATAATAGCGCAGCTGATTCTGTGACATTCATCATTCATTAAATCCTTCCATGAATATTAGAAGTGATAAATGCTAAGTATTTCCACAGGGTATCATAGTAATTAATATGCAGCCTCCTCCCCATTTCAACACTACCTTTCTGTCTTTCTTTTTTAATATTAATTTACTCTCAAGTCATAAATCTTAAACGAGAGAAAAATTTAAGCCCTGTTTGTTGGATTTAGAGACCTATTTTTACATCTTTAACTTTAAAGAATGACAAAAAAAGTAATTGAGACAGATGAAGGATAGTTCCTCGTTACTGAAAAGAATTAAAGAGTAGAATATTAGTTCGGAGAAATTTCTCCTAAAAGAAAAAAAGTTTTTCATAGAAAAAATCCCCAGCTACCATCATGTACTAGCATTAAGTTATGGAATAAAAATAATTATTTTTGATGATTCGCATATCACCAGTCCTTCAATCCAATTTTATGAAACTATATGAGTTAATTGAGATTTCTATTTTATTTATAACAGTTATGAAAATAGAGAATATTTGTTACATACTGTGCGTGCGATAAAAATTATCTTACCCCCACAAAAAATTATGGATCTGCCACTGTATATTAACATATGAACTTAAAAACTGTCTGAAAAAAATTATAAATCAGAAATGGAAGAGATCTGCCGAGAGGTTCCAAAAAATATTACAGTATTTAGTAGCACACATAATTATACTACAAAGATATATAGGACCAATGCATTCTACTGCACAATTTGTAAGAATGAGTGATTTTCAATGAATTCTGACAGTATACAACTGGTAAAAAACACTTTTTTCTTAAAAAAAAAGAGAAGAGAAAATTGGAAGGACAGAGGAAAAAACACAATGCCCTCGGATCATCCCAATTTTTTATACTATTAGCACAAGTTTCCATCTCCTATTCAACGGCCTAAAAATAACATTTATCCAAAGGAACGATCAGTTGGACTTTAGTACCACGCTGGTATCACTTCAGGAGCCCCAAAAAGTATCCTCCTCCGTTTAGGGCTGAATATGTTCAGCGTTTCGGCTCTTCAGGGGGTTCCTCTGAAAAGAAAGCTTTGGCTCGGGATTTCATTCAGCAACCACAGATGACCCGCTGAGAGATCTGCATTGAAAAGACCCAGAGGGGACGCTCCGTACAGGGGGAAGTAAATCCTACCTGTTTGCATCATCAAGGGAAGGGAGACTTGAATATTTATGAGGGTCGATGAGCAACACAATCAGTGGCGTGGCAGTAAAAAAATTTCTCGGGCTTTGTATCTTTCGCGCACATTATGCTAAAGACCGTGATTTCGCTGAGCGGAACTTTTCAAGGGCGGTTTAAGAGTCTCGGCGTGTGAATGTGGCTCAGAGTAGGAAGAGGAGTTGCATTAAAATTCAAATTGGTCTTCTTGAAGAGAAGAGGCAACGCACAGAGATGCAGGTGTGAATGACTCCATACATAAGTGAAGCACTACCATGTGTCGTCATCTAACAAAAAACAGTTCATAAAGCCAATTTCGGCGTTATTGTGCATGTTTAACATGAGGTCTGATTGTTGGTGAGGGAAGTTGAACTTGTTTTATTTCTTATTGCACGAATATCAGCGTATTTATTATTATCTTTATACTATTTTGAAAATTCACATTGCTATATCAGTTCCTTTTTTGTCACACAAATTTCCGGTCTCTCTTTTCTTGTTACAGAATTGTCATTATCGTTTAACACGGTGATGATTTAGTTTTTAGGTATCGAGCAAAGTTTGGTGAAAGCACCAAAACCTTTGAAAACAAACTTTTCATAGTTAAGTTTTTCAATGGCTACAATTACAACAAGATAACAATAATATCTTTATCATTCACTTTTATATTCATGATTAACTTCTAAATAGTTTTGAAGCACTTTATTTCGAGCATCTAATTAAACTGATAAAATTTTGCAGCATATTTCTCCGAAATTACCACAACGCGCTGTCACTCAATCTTCTATTTTCGAAGGAGAAGGAAAAAGTTTTCTCAACCGATCAGGCTTTTTATCCCCGCCTCTTGTGACGTAGATGCGATCGCAGCGCCAAAATAGCCCCATATCCATCCAACTTTTCGATTTCCATTAGCGCCTATGGCGACGGACTCTCTGTTCTAGTACTTTGTGATTGAGTCTTTCGGGCTTCTAGGGCGCTAACATCTCAACCGCTTTTAGTAAAAATCATTGTTGCATATTGTAATCAAATTTGGGTCCTTTGGAAATGGTTAGGACCCTTCAAAGTTGAATTGCGTAAAAAACAAGTGGAACAAATAGCGTAAAAAAGCCTGTATAATTTTTACCTTTTTTTCCATTTTCAGGGGGTAATAACCCCTTAAACCTATCCATTTGCTACAAAGTTTCATATTTTAGAAATTAGTAATGCTTTTTGACCCTGAAAATTGAATTTAATATTATTAAGTCATCGTAAAAACTAAAAAGCGGGAGGGGCTGTTCTCCAAAAATCCTGTGTCAATTAAGAATTTTAATGGTGATTTTCATGATCAGCAACCCAAAATCTATAAGATGATTATTTTCATCTCTGAAAAAATTTTGAAGGTAAAATTTGTTAAACAGTGTATCCAGCAATGCAATGGTGCGAGAAAAAAACAATAGACTAATCTAATGAGTGATCCAAATCTAATGAAAACCACTTCAATTACAGAAAATACTCTCACACTGGGGGTAGCCAAGCGGGGGGACTTGAGGATATCCCCCACTCAGAACATTTTCTTTTTTGACCATGGAAAAAGACTTAAAACTACGCCTTATCCCCCGCCCCAAATTTTTCCCCTGGCTACGTTACTGTTCTCAATTAGTAATTAGTACAGAAAAGGCCTTTACGAACAAGAGTTCCTTCACGAGCTTTATTTATCCATTTTCCTCGATACTGTGCCGCTTGTCCCTACCGACTAGCAAAAGAATCCATACCCAAGACAGGATTCGAGATCGCTATCACAGGTAAGACATCCGCAAAATGCCCTACTTATAGGAGCAACCCGAGTTGCATAACACTCCCTCCCATTATTTCGCAATCGAAATATTCTCGTTTCATCGCACAGTCCGTGATCAAACACAAGGGACCTGATGAATTCGGCCAATTTCCGGTCCTCTGCAAGAAACCCAATCCGTAGATGGGACGGAGGAGCCCTCGTTGGCGTAGGTCCTTGATGGCCTTGCTTCCACTGCCCCGGGCCCTTTTGCGCTTGCCCCCCGCATTTCTGTCAGCGATAAAAGCAAAAATGGATGGTTTGCAGGGTTGCTACGGTTGCTTTCTTCAGGGGAAGGCATGGAGGGAGAGAAGTCGCCAGTTTGCAAACACCGCCAAACAGCGGAGTCGGGTTTCTTGTTTGTCAACTGCTGGGCGAAGGACGAATCTTGGGGGGGATCTGTGGGGCACAAGCTCCCCAATAATTGAATCGTCAGTTGGAAGAAGGGAATAAGTCCAAAAACCAAGTTTTGAGAAAATCGAAAAAAACTGTATAAGTAATGGAATATTCATAGTATAACCACCAAATTTTTACTAGAAGTTCAAAACCCTATTTACAAAACAAAGCAACCATCAAAACAAATATAAGTAAATTTAAAAATATTTTACAGTCAAAATAAGTTGATGGACTTATTCCCTTCTTCAACCTTATGAAATTTTCCTAGTGAAAAAATCTTGAAAAACACTTAAATTCACATTTAAATTATATTTCTCCTTAGTTCACACCACAAAGGATAAAATAAAAAGAATAAGACAAATAAAATTCCAAATTATAGTGAAACTGAGTTATTAAAGCAGTATCAATGGAGTGAGTGAATATGAATGGAGTCAAACATTCCCTGCATAAAAAAAGTTTGAAAAAAAATTGAAATTAAGAGAAAATTTTATTTTGACTTAGTTTTCAACACAAAGAATATGAAAAGAGAGAAAAATTAACTTTAATTCCGAATTAACTTTAAAAATAGAATGAATGGGCATCGATTTCACAACTTCAAGGGGCGATATCTCCCTATAGGGGTTAGTTATTTACCCCCTCTTTTCACCCATGTGTAGAGCAAAGCTTGGAGATTGTTTTGAGCACAAAAAGTCGATTGTCATTTTTTGGACTTATTCCCTTCTTCAAACTGACGATTCAATTGTTTTCTGTTTTTTTTTATTTCTTTACTAATTTGAAATCTCCATATTTTTAATAACATAAGCACATTAACTTAATAAGTATCACCATCGCTATACATTTGAAAATTAATTCACAGTGGTTCTAACTTTCTGAAACCCCTCTCCCAAAACAATAATCCTAGATTCACTATTAGTTCCCAAAGTCAAAATTATCTAGTCCTCATCGCTCTCCATACTCACATTCACATATTTATCGATTATATTGCAAAAAAGACCTTGCTGTATTGAATACTATTTGCCGTCCTGTGTTGTAAGTAAATTATTTTACACGCCGCTTTAACCCTTCATCTGTTTTACCTTTTAGATTGTAAGTAAAGTTAAGTTTCAACTTTGCTTCTTTAGAAATCTTTCCTGGCCACGGGTTCGGGTTCAGATTTTAAATACCCAATAAGATAGTGACAAAAGTCGCCTACAGTAGCTTAAGTTTTGTTAATGGAAAATATTAATGTTTTAGAATTAAAGCAGTAGTTGCATTTTTTAGTATTTTCAGTTTTACTTTACTCGCTGGAAAATAAATTCAACGCGTTCTTAGACCCCCACACCATTACTATATTTTACCCAAACGACTGATTATAAAACCAGATATTTCAGTAAAAAAATATTTATATAAATGTTATAAATGTATTTGTGAATATAAATCAGCAAAGATGGTTTTTATATTTCTGCCTCCAGCTTTCAAAGCATAATCCGAAAGACTTAGGGGAGGGCAAGCAGGGTCGACTTTTTTATGTTTGTGAAGAACAATTTTAAAGCCCCGTGAGAGAGGGCCGTAACCACTGTATTGTTTCGAGAGGAGTTTTTGACCTTTAATGAAATTAGCGTGTAAACAATGAGGTTTTTTTCATTCATATTAATAGGTTTAATGTAGTTTTTCAACACTTTTTTCGGTAGAATTTGCGTCAAAGAAAAAATTTATATAAGAAAGGTTTTTAGTGGTAAAGGTTCAAGTTTCAAAGGGGGGTCTGGGGAATTTGGAAAAATTTTGGAATTTTGACTCTAAGAACATGGTTTTAAACTGTTGTTTAGTACACGTAAACCCAAGTTTGGACACACATTTTTAGGTAGAATTTTGATTTTAATGAACTTATTATAAAAAAATGTGAATAATAAAGGTTTAAATACTAAAGGGGTGCCTGACTGCCCGCCCCCAGAAAATTTTTGGAAATTTGACCTTAAGAACAAGGTTTCAAACTGTTTTTTGGTACACGTAAACCCGAATTTAGACACACATTTTTAGGTAGAATTTTGATTTTAATGAACTTATAAAAAAGTGTGAATAATAAACGTTTTAATACTAAAGGGGGGTCTGGAGGCTCTCCCCCATAATTTTTTTTAAATTTTGACTTTAAAAAACTGGGTTTTAACTTAAGGTATCCGCCTACCCCTAAAATGACGATTTTGTCGAAAATTTGGTTCTTATATTTTGAGGTAGTTTAGACTTTTATCTTTCCAAAACTGTTTTCATTTTACTTGTAGGTGAATTAGAAACGATATTAAAGCATTTTTAAAACTGATAGTCGTGTGCAATCGTATACAAATATAAACTTTGAAGCTAATTTTCTCAGAACTAAATTTTGCATAAAAATCCTCCACTATTTACAAGATTACTCCAAAACTATCCAAGATATTCCCTCCATTTTTTTGCAGTATATTAATCATACTGTTATTAACCAGATGGCCTACAGATTGGTATGTCAGTTTATATTTTCTTAATTTTATTGATGTTTTTTGTTAAGTAATTGTAAAAATTTTGAAATTTTTCACTTACCTTTACATTTTGTGCTGTAAAACAATTAAATTTCAAAATATGCCTTTGAAAATAGTCCATTCTGAAGATAAGTGTTACATGATACTTGTGTCCAAAGGAAATTTATATAGGAGTAATAGTTTTTGGGCAAGAGTGAGAGGGGTTTTATAAAAATTCACTTAAATTTTACTCTAATTACCCCATATTTTAGAAAATAATGTAATTAATTTTGTTTTTTTTAGCATTAATCAATGTTTTGATGTGCATTTAAACTAAAAATTAAAAAACAAATTTTGTAAATCAAGTATTTAAAAAAATGGTCTCAAAGGTAGGCGGATACCTTAACTAAAAGTAAGTTACTCAGGACTTGGGGGGGCAGTTGCCCTTCCCTGCCCCCCTGGCTACGCCCATGTAGTACGATTATAGACAGCCTTAAAAAACAAAGAGCGCCGTTACTGCCCTAAATTTTCCATTTCCATGAATCACTTTTTCATTTTGCTGTAAAAATTCCAAAAGCATTGAGAAACCTTTTCTATCACATCCGTGTTTTTATAGTTATTTAAGTGCTGTTATTTTCGGAATACTTCTACAATGTCCGTTTATTTTAAGTTTTCCAAATTTTTAAGTTCTCACTGTCCAATAATTGATGAGCACGCCATTGGTGTGAAAAATCGACGTCACTTGTTTTTGGACTATAAATTTTCGATCCCTGATTTAGATTGCAATCATTGCTCTTGCTGATTTGCTCTTCCCATCTACCTTTCTCATAGGTATGGTACAATTTACGATTAATTAATTAAATTTTTAATTTCGAGTGTTTTCAATATATTGTGTTTTATAATGTAATTCATCTTGATTTTTAAGTGTAGCTAATTTAAAAAGCAATATTTAAGAAATTACATTTAGATATAGTACTATTTAGTGCAGGCATGGCCAACCCGCGGTCCGCGGGCCGCATGCGGCCCTCCGGGTCATTTTGTGCGGCCCGCGAAGCTCTCTGAAAACTCTCCAAAAAGTAGCTTCAAAACACTTAATAGCACACTAAAATTCAAAATTTTTTTCGGGGGAGAACCCCCGACCCCCCATATACCTCTTAGATCAGGCTTTGCCAACTCGCGGCCCGCTTTGAAATAATTTTGTGGTCCGCAAGAATTTTTTTAGTCAAAAGGTAAAGTTTTAGGGTAAGTTAAGGACCCCCCAAATTCGGACAGAGTGTACCAAAACACGTTAAAGTCTGTTAATTAGAGTCGTATTTCCAAAAAATTTTCTGGGGAAGGACCCCCAGATCCCCCTTTAGTACTAGGAACTCTATTGTTCACAACTTTTTTAGGATATTAGTTCAATCAGGGGCAAATCCTAACTAAAAATATATTTTAATTTATGCATTGAACCAATTAAATATGCATGGGGGCATGAGAGGAAGATTTGGGTGTACTTTTTCCCGATGCAAAAATCTAGCTGCAATTTTTAGAGAAAATTTGGGTCCTTCCGAAATAAATTTTTATAAGCGCCACAAGCTCCCTATAGTTTCGAGTGATTCCAAGTGTTTTTTAACGGCACCTGTTTAGTTCATATGGATATACTACAGAAGGTATTCTTGAAGTTGCTCCTTAAGGTAAATTTAAATGAATATTTTATTTAGGAATCTGTCAAACTAAGCAAAGGATCTAAGAAACTCCCTAATTTATATACCTAATTTATTCAATTTACTTCACTGTCATTCTGTGCACCTAATATCCTAAAATTTTATATGCGGCCCGCGAGAGTATTGTGGTTTTCCAAAGTGGCCCTCAAGAACATTTGGGTTGGCCACCCCTGATTTAGTGCATGATAACTGTTGTGTTTTTAAATACTTGTTTACAAAATTTATTTATTAGTGATACCATAAGTTACTAATCTTTTTATATTCCAAAAATAATTACTTATACCGTGAGTGATGTCTTGGTAACAAATTACAACTCAAGATCTTACTCCATGTTCGTATTAAACAAAATAAATAACGTCCTATAGACTCGGTTATACATCAACATCGTTTGGCGTTGTTATATCTACAGTCTTGTTGAGATTATCATATATGAAGCTTCTCATTTTATTTCTTGGACGATTCTCTATGTCAGAATTCAGAGCAACAATGTCGTCCAGGAGGTTATACTGACGCTCGTTGCTGCCTTATATTACGTATTACAAATTAACAAGTCACTTTTAACATTACGGACGTCATTAGATCCAAGATAGAAAATTATTCTAGAAATAAAGCAAGTAATTTCATGTAAATTAAAAAAGTTATTAGCCGAATTTAAAAATGTTTTAAGTTCTCAGTAATCAATTTATTTATTCCTTAATGTACTATATCTCGAGTTTTGTGTGATTAAAAAGGTCAAACCTGAAACACATCCTTAAAAGAAAGCCGCAAATCCATTGAAATTAATGGTGACCTTAAAGATATACTGAAGAGAGAGGCTATGTGACCCTTTGCACTAACAACACATTCCTTTCCAACTCACTCAAAATGCAAGACGACGGGACGCTAAGAAGGAACACCGATGTGTTCGAAATAATGAATCGAATTCTTATTCTATATAAACCGATAGAATAACCGATAGGGGGTAAAGGAAACCATAATGAATTCGGTTATACTTTTAATCATCCTAGAAATCCCTCCCCCTTAAAATATCTGTAAATAATTTCACCCTTGAAATTTAATAATAATAATAATAATAATAATAATAATAATAATAATAATAATAATAATAATAATAATAATAATAATAATAATAATAATAATAATAATAATAATAATAATAATAATAATAATAATAATAATAATAATAATAATAATAATAATAATAATAATAATAATAATAATAATAATAATAATAATAATAATAATAATAATAATAATAATAATAATAATAATAATAATAATAATAATAATAATAATAATAATAATAATAATAATAATAATAATAATAATAATAATAATAATAATAATAATAATAATAATAATAATAATAATAATAATAATAATAATAATAATAATAATAATAATAATAATAATAATAATAATAATAATAATAATAATAATAATAATAATAATAATAATAATAATAATAATAATAATAATAATAATAATAATAATAATAATAATAATAATAATAATAATAATAATAATAATAATAATAATAATAATAATAATAATAATAATAATAATAATAATAATAATAATAATAATAATAATAATAATAATAATAATAATAATAATAATAATAATAATAATAATAATAATAATAATAATAATAATAATAATAATAATAATAATAATAATAATAATAATAATAATAATAATAATAATAATAATAATAATAATAATAATAATAATAATAATAATAATAATAATAATAATAATAATAATAATAATAATAATAATAATAATAATAATAATAATAATAATAATAATAATAATAATAATAATAATAATAATAATAATAATAATAATAATAATAATAATAATAATAATAATAATCTTTATTTACATTACAGGTTTAATACAAAATTTAAGAAAAAAATATATTTGTCACCAAGAAGAAAAACATCTTGTTTAGGTGACAGTAAAAAATGAGTATAATTAATATGGAACAAAAATTAAATTATTAAAAAACATTATATTACACAAAGCATACAATAATAAATCAATAACAAAACATACAAAGTAAAACAGGCACAGCAAGGCGTTATATAAATACTATTGCTTCTCTACAGGGTGATTCAGAAATAATCATCAATAATTGGGGGGGAGGTAGAGGGGCCCTAGACAAGCATATTTCGAATAGGGATGGTGGGTTGAAACTGTTTGATCATTGAAAATTCCTGCCCCTATCATCATTTTTCTAAATACCATGAAGGGAACTCCATTGCTAGAGATTAATATTGCACGTTTTAAAACTCACCCCACGGTTTAGCAAAAGGTCCAATTTCTATCACATTGAGGATTTTAGTAGTACGGATACTCCTGTACCTCATGCAATAATGTTTTTCATTTGATTATGTTTTGTTTCGTCACACGGGCCTTCTAAACAAGGCCTTTTGAAAAGCGCCCGCACTACATTAGGTCCTAGCTCTTTAACGGTAAAGGCTGCACCCCACCATCCCTTTCGAACTATACTTATCTAGGGCCCCTCTACCTCCCCCCCAATTATTGATGATTATTTCTGAATCACCCTGTATAATGAAAAAAATACATCTAAATTATCTATTTCATTTAAAAAATTATGAAGTGATCGTTTAAAAGTGGTAACATATGGAATACTTTGAAGATTGTAAGGTAGACTGTTATATAGTTTGGGGGCAAGATAAAAGAAGTGCTTACGAAAAATTTCTTTGTGTACACGAGGGACTTAAAATATTTCAGATGGTCTTCTAACAGACATATTGTTTTTAGTAATACAAATGTTTTTAGTTCGATGTAAAAATAAAATTATACGAAAAAAAGCAATGTAACGAACAGGCAAAAGACTAAGATTATTTTGATCCAGGAGATAAGAAGAACGAAAGTTTAATATATTCCAAAGCATTTATTTTGAATAGAAATTAAAGGAGAAATTTGTTTTGTAGTCACCACCCCAAACAATAATACCATAGTTAAGCAAAGAGTAAAACCATGCATATTGCATAGTATAGACTAATTAAAAATGATGTACTGACTTTATTTTTTAGATGACGAAGTTTGATCAAGCTAAACCGAAGTTTTCTGCATAACTCATTTATATGAGTTTTCCATTTGAGGTTCGAATCTACGAAAAGTCCTAAATATTTGAGACTGTTCACATGTTGCATTATAGTACAATTACAATTTGATACAATTCCATAGCAAGAGTTTGAGTGGAATTTGATATTTATATTGTATATTGTTGGTCTTAAGTTAAAGTAAATTAATTTAGTATTATTCAAGTTTAGTGTTAAATCATTTAAAGAGAACCATCTACCTATCGCAATCATATCAGATTCTATTTTAAATCATTTAAGTCAGAGCATGAATACAATAATACAGAGTCATCAGCATATGTTATACATTTACCATTTAAATTCAATTTACTAAAGTCATTAATGAAAATTATAAACAGTAAAGGACCTAATATAGAACCCTGGGGGACTCCTCGATTTGAATAAATATAATCACTGAAAGTATTACGTATTTTTACACAGTGTCTCCTGTTTGAGAGATATGATAAAAACCAACTTAAAATTGGACCTCTAAAGCCTGCACTTTCTAATTTCTTAATTAAAATTGAATGATTAACATTATCAAAAGCTTTCGATATATCCAAAAATACAGATTATTTTATTTTAGTATTTGATAGAAACTTAAACGTTTTATAAATCTAACGCTGAAGTGTTAAACTGATTTATGAGTATAAAATCAATAGATTATGGAGTTCACTTTTCAGAATTACATGGCAAAAAATTTTTTTGATGAAATCAAGAATTAAAAATTTTATAAACTCTGTTTTTTTCCATAGGGCGTAAAAATCTAATAAATTTCTTGGACATATAAAAAGTACCCTTAAATAAAAACAAGCATTTCAAATCTATTTATTATGTTTTTTAATTATTAGTAACAACTAAAATAACACTAGAAAAATATCTAGCTCGTGAGAGATAATCACAATGTCTTGTAAAAGTATTAAGGGCCCTACTAATCACTCTAGTATAGGTGTTAGGTAATTTTAAGGGGAATATTTTTCTATAAAAATTAGAAATTATACCTATATGATTCATCTATAACTTGGTGAAACTATTTTAATAAACAATTTAATTCCTCTAAAGGCGCCAGACTGAGATTTTTCATGAAGTACTTACTCATACAATAGTGTACAATACAGCAAAATACTTTCCCAAAAAAGAAAATCTCCTTGCGAGCCGAAATTTTTCCCATCAGTCTTAGAAATGTAAAACTAAATACGTATTTTTGTTTCATCCATTGTTTTCTGAAATGACAACAAAACAGATATGTGAGCAGGTCTAGCTTTAGGCTTACTTTACCCCGAACTGTGCTAAGCGCACCAAATCTTCATCGTTGGGCATCTTGGTAAGGCGGTTGCCACACTACACTTGATTCCTATCAAGGTAGGGGCAGCGCAAACTTTTATGACCGGATCGACAACGCTGCTTCGGGCAGTGGATATCTCCCCGATCTCTTTGTGTGGTTAGGTGAGGTCAATTGGCGAACAAAAGAGTTCCCCTCCAACCCCCCAACCACCTAAGAGATCTGGGAGATATCCACTTTCCGAAGGAGCGGTCATAAAAGTTTGTGCTGAAACTGAGGCTCAACTCCGTGCTTTCTCCCCTCCTCTTGATAACTTGATTAATGGTACTGGCGTCTTTTTCCACTGTAGTGTGGCGCGCGCCTAAGGTGCAAAACACACTGAGCGTCTTATAGACGCTACTGCAATCAATCTCCATAAAAAAGCACGGAGAAAGCCTAGTCCCCTATCTTGACAGGAATGAAGATTCCTGTCAAGATAGGGGGAGTCTCAGGCTAAACTCAATGCTTTTTCCCTCTTTGATTAATTGCAGTAGCGTCTTATGGTCGCTAGGTCTGACTTGGGCCAAAATCTTTCGATCCCCTTAGCTGCTATCACTAGCTTCCGATCGGATTCCACTGTCAACATCCGTCACCCTCCCCTGTCTCATTAAGCTTTCCACGAGCAAATGTTTGGGTTCTTTAATCTGTACAGATTAAGTAACTCCAAGGTTTACTAAGCGGGCAGCCTGTCAGTCCTGGTACAGGCTGGTATCCTCACCACATATATCACGATTAACGAAAGAAAAGACAGAGACAAACTTCCGAGAAGTTAAACCAAGAGAGACCCTCGTTGAAGATTTTATAGCTTCCAGGAGTGGTGTTGTTTTCTCAGTGGTTCGATAAATTTGTAGTGAGTTTTATTGCTGCATTATGAGCGCTTAGTATTCTGGCAAGTGGGCTTCTTTTGTAATCACCTGGCCAGGGAAATGCCCTCAGACAAGAATTATATTGTAATACAGTGGGTGATTGTGATTGAAGATGTTTTCGGTTGGAAATGGTAATTAATTCAGTTAGATAAGAACTGCGCCCTGCAAAACATTTAGATATTGGGGAGATAGTCCTGACAGGGATGGATTTATTGTGTTTGACGAAAGTACGAAGTTCACACTGGTAGCGTTTTTTAACTCTGGAAAATTGGACACTTAATCAAATTACATTATTATTGATTTTATATTTTTCAGGATAATTCCACGCTTAAAACTAAATGCTTTTTCCCAAAACCCTGTTGCAGTTCTCAACAAAATATTTCAGTTATGCTAATTTTTACTTTAGAATATTTTTTGGTTTGTTAATCCACAGCTATTACTATTAACTTTTTAAATAAAAAAAGGGTTTTTCCAATCTGAGAAAGAAATGGTTGATTTACTTTATTTTATAAACAAAACACATGCTATTTTGAGTATTCTATAATGATCAGATATATTTTAATCCTGGATAAAAGAGTTTGGGTTTTTATACTTACAAAATTACACAAACATTTCAAACTACACAAAATTCATTTGTTCTTTTTTAAATAATCTATTACAAATAAGACGTTTTTAGGAGCTATAAAAAGCCGTTTTTTATGCAGTGGATTTTATTCTGTTGAAACCTGATAGTCGTTTTCAGAATTATGTTACTCATTTGAATTTTTGAAGCCATAAAACATTTTGGTAAAAAACAGTGATTTCTTTTCTTTGGTACAGTTGAGAGTATTTGAATTTTAGAATTAAATTGTGTATCTCTAATTCTATACATATGAATCTTCAGTTGGAAGAAAGGAATAAGTCCAAAAACCAAGTTTTGAGAAAATTGAAAAAAACTGTACAAGTAATGGAATTTTCATTGTATAACCACCAAATTTTTACTAGAAGTTTAGAACCCTATTTAAAAAACAGAGAAATCATCAAAACAAAAATAAGTATATTCAAAAATATTTTACAGTCAAAATAAGTTGATGGACTTATTCCCCTTCTTCCACCTCATGAAATTATTCTGATGAGAAAACCTTTAAAAAAATCCTTAAATTCACATTTAAATTATATTTCTCCTTAGGTTACACCACAAAAGGGTGAAATAAAAAGAATAAAACAAATATAAATCAAATTATAGTGAAACTGAGTTATTAAAGCAGTATCAATGGAGTGAGTGAATATAAATAGAGTCAAACATTCCCTACATAAAAAAAAGTTTGAAAAACATTGAAATTAAGAGAACATTTTATTTTAACTTCGTTTACAGCACAAAGAATATGAAAAGAAAGACAAATTAACTTTAATTCCAAATTAACTTAAAAAATACAATGAATGGACATCGATTTCACAACTTCAAGGGGCGATATCTCCCTATAGGTGTTAGTTATTTCCCCCCCTCTTTTCACCCATGTGTAGAATAAAGCTTGAAGATCGTTTTGAGCAGAAAAAGTCAATTAGTCATTTTTTGGACATATTCCCTTCTTCAAACTGACGATTCATATATAGGTAAACTTTTTATCGAAAAGTTTCTATTAAGGAATTAAATTCGTTTGTTGAATAAATTTATTTAAAACTAAATAAATTAAGGATTCTTTATATTTGACATTTTTGTCCAAATTTAAGGCGGTCTCTGTAAAAACTCTAAAATAAAAAGTTAATAATTTGTCAAGTCTTGATCTTTTTAAAAGATAAAAGGACCTGGGTTACCTCTAATGGTAAAAAAACTATTAATCTTAAGATAGAGTCAGCAAAAAAAATTTTTTTCGTTTTATTGAATTAATATTCCTTAATAACTAAGTTTCACAACAATGTAAGGCTCCCTACAAAGAAAATCTCTACGTTTCTATTTTAAAGGAGAACATTCTTCAAAATGCCACAGAGAACTACAACTAATTAAGTGCATTTCGATCTCCACAGCCCGAGTGCTCATTTTTCCCGCCATACCGAAAACATCAACAACAGGTTGCGTGCTAGCATGTTACGAGCCAGCCAAGCAACCGCACGTGGCGATAAGTCGCCAAACGAGGCCCAAACTGGGGGTCAAAGGGAAAGATTTAAGAAGTGGGCTCCTTCGACCCCGAAACCAAACATTGCCGGCCCAACCATGGAGATAGTAGCGTCGCTTCTGCTGTGCTTCGTGATAGTTTGTGTGAGTGCCGCGGAAGACCACATGGAAACGGCGTTTGCCGTTACGCGATGCCGCGCCGATTGCCTCGACCAGGTGAGTGGTTTTTCTTTCTTTTCCTCTACTTGGTGGGCGTTTTAAGATGCTGGGAGAATTCATAATTGTTTGTTTGTTATGTGTGTCATGCAAAGGGAAGATATGAGGTTTTCAGCCTTTTAAATTAGGATTCAATTTCATTACCTTTGGTTTTTTTAGTATGACGGGTAGATTTTTACCTTTTTGACGAAACAGGAACAGTGTGATAGTATATGAATAATATTGTTTAAAATTGGAGTAAAGATATACTAATCGTGAGTAGATAACTGTAAAGAACGAAATTCATTTCCCCAAAGAACAAAAAATTATTTTAGTAGTCTTCAATTAATAGGTAAATTCCATCTCAAAATAATGTTCTGCTTACCATAAAAGGAAATGTATTCCCTTTGCAACCTGCACTTTTTAAATTTACTTACGGTTTTGTACCAGCACCATGAAGCTGTGACTACCTTCCTGTAAACATTGTTTACAGTTCTCCTTTACCTTCCTTTCATTCTCTTTTATCTTCTTTCTTCATTTACTTTTTTTCTACTCATACTATACTATTTCATCATCATCTCTCTCCATTTTTATCTTATTTCCCTCACATCTTCTTTATCTCATTTTTCTTTATTTCCTCCTTCCTTTTATTCCTATTTTCTCTCTTTTTTTCCTAATTTCTCTTTCTGATCAACCCCATATCCTCTTTTTCAATACTTTACCTTTCTCATTTTCTTCCAATACATCTAAATTGTTATGAAGGCAAGAAATATTTTAGCATTATTGAAAACACTGGTTTTAGTCTTCGTCTAATGAATTTGTATTTATCTAATTTTGCTCTTTCCTGGCTTTAAAACGACTCTCTTGAACATCTTTGGAACATTAAAGGGAGCTTCTTTAAGGGGTATTGAAGAGGGCTTCAACTGAAACATATTTCCTCACCTTAAACCTTTTATTATATATTTCCCTCGGATATGTTTATCTCTCTTTGGTGAAGAATCTGAAAAATTGCAGTGATCTTGATAAGTCAAAGTTACCTGGGATTCCCACTCCACCTCACTATCAGATGTAGCGTCTTCTCAGAAGCTTATCGTTCCTAAAAAATGTGGGATAAGGATTCCTTCTTCTTTGCTTGTATTGTATTGATATTGATCTCTCTCAATATCAATGATAACAACTTGACACATTTTTCTATGACGTTTCGCAAAACGACACATTATTCTTTTAAGTTGTTAGCTGAGAACACTAACTTCGTTTCCACCTCACCACTATTTAATATTTTTGTTCCTTCCTTTTTAATAAATCAGATTAAATTTTTCCTCAATTTAAAAGCATAGTTTATCAAAAGTTCTAATATTTCCGAATTTCTCCTAAAGGAAGGAGAAAGGAACTTGCTACTTATAATATTTTTTAAGACTTAATTTTCATTTAAAATTGTCTAGATTTTGCAATTTTCTTTCTGTTTAATTATTAGCAATTGGTAAAGATTCTAAACAGTCAAATTTATTGAATACTTGTACTTAAACATAATTTCGAGACAAATTTTCCTTGATTGTTTTATTTGTTTTATAGGGTCAGATGTAGTAAATAGGATGTAAGGGTCAGATGTAGTAATACATTTAAAATTTAATTTTATTAAAATGAATTTTATAATTCCATTTTTTACCTTTGTTAAACATTTAATCTTTCATAAACATTCCAAATAAATTTTAATTATTCGTTTTTAATTAATTTCGTTTATCTTTTACTATTACAACATACTACATGATTTTAAGATTTTAGGATGCTTTTGCTAGCATATTTCATTTCAGATATTAACATATTAAATGATTAATTGGTTAAAACAAAATTAATTATTTGCGTAAAAAAAGAGAAATAATTTTTATTTATAATTTAAAAACGTCTTTCCTCATAAAATATTTTAAAACTCAATCATTAATACAAGTGGATTAATTCTATGTTAATTTTAAAAGACATTTTACATAAAAACAAATTCCTATCATTTTTAGGTATTTTATAAACTGTAAATTTGAGTTTACATAGATTTATGTTTTAACTTCTGATTTTCTTGGAATTTTTTATCAATTATTATTTTATTTCATGATTTACAACGGCTATTGATTTTTTAATCGTAAATATTCGTTAGTTTCTAAAAAAAGTGGTAAGCTTTTTTAACATCGGATGTTTAGTTGTTCTCCACAAAACGCTTTTGAAAAAGAACTTTTCTCTTTTCTTAAAAATACAAAAATCCTTAAATAAGCCGTATTAATTTTTAAATCTAATGAAAAATTTTACGTTCTTATATTCTATTTTAAGTCAGTGAGTTTGTAAATTAGAATTCCTTTCTTCAAAATACTAAAGCCTTTCCGTTAACCTTGGCTTACATGAAGAGTTTTTTAACTCTTTTTACTTTAGAATTTCTTAGTAGAGCAATAATTATTTATTCAATTTATAATCAATAATTTGATTTTTTAAACACTTTCTGTCTAAAACAGTGTTTCCCAACGTGGGGCGCACGCCCCACCGGGGGGCAATATGATTTTCTAGGAGGGCAGTTTGAAAATTTTCAACCAAATTGCCCCCCTTGATGGAGCATGGATAACCAGTATCTATTGACTTTTCAAGAAGGATTTTTGAGAAAAAAAATACAGGGAGGGGCATGGAGAATTTTGAAAGCCTTTCGTGGGGCATGGACTGAAGTGTCTTTTACTAAAATGATGTAATTTATAGTTCCGTTACACCCCTCATTTTTAATCTGAAAAGGAAATCCCCTTATTTTCTTTTAAAATTCTTTTGGTAAATTGTGACTCTAATTTAATTGGCGAATCATCGAGACACACATCCTGGTGGGGCCTCCCAAAACAAGAACCTAAAACTGGGACATTTCACAAGCCAACGTTATTATGAGCTCTTCCTCATGCAATCGAAAGTGGTGTAACTGTTATAATAATAATCGGACATAACTTGATGCAACTTCATTCTTTGTCTTAAGTAGGGAAAGCTAGGTTTATGGGTAAGATATATTTAACCATGCACATTGATCTCAATATCCCCCTAACTATTAAAGTTGTTTAAAAACCTTCGTTTTGGATTAAATAGTCTTTAAATAAGAAGAAGAGCAAGAATGGTTTAAATAAAGTAAAAGAAATGCAAAACGTTTCTAGTTTTTGTAATGCTAACCTAACTAGTTATCGGCATATTTTGCTAATTTCATATTATTACTAGGATTTTTAGCGCTTTTGTTAATTTTATACATCCGTAAAGCATCCTGTGGATGCAATATTTTTTGCACTAAGACTTAACAAAAATTCGGTTAATTTTAAGACTCCTATTTGCACTTATGCACGGCAATATTCAGCCAATGTTAATCGAATTTAGTTATATGAATTATATTATTCAGAAAAACGCACCAAAGCTTTTTTGCGTATTTGTTTACATATGTCTGGCTAAGTTCACATCATGAAAATTTTATAGCATGCAATTACTGCACCCAACTGCTCCTCTCTTATAATATAACGAGTGATAATTTCTTTAATTAAAAGTAAATGTTTTACAATTATGTTTTCTAAAAGTTGAATTTGATCCTGTTTGACAGTCAGAGGAAACAGAAGTGAGCCAGTAGTTGACATAAGGGAAAAATAACTGCAAATGAATTCGTTTTGGTTCTTTAATAACAGAGCTGATTATAACTTAGGTGGTGCATAAGACAGAATGCATATTTTTTTATTTCCTTTATATTTTATCTTAGTCCTGATATTTCATTCAGTTTCCTTCTTATTTTTTTCCTCTGGCTACTGGTGCTTTTACCTTATCAAATTCAACTAATTGTTGTAAATTTCAATTATTTCTAATTAATTCAGTGAAAATGGAATTTTTATTCATTAAGGAGTGAGTTTCTTTTTAATACATCTTTTTTTGGGCAGCAATTTTTTATCAAACGAACATTTTTTTTTTCTGTTTTTTTAAGATATTCTAGCTTATAAACTAACTACAGATGGTATTTATTCATTGAACCTAAAAACCATACTTTATAACAATAGTTTTTTAAATAACTATTTATTATATTCAAGTGTTAGTACTATACAAACAGTTTCTCCACATTTTTAAGTTATCATTATCCTGAAAACTGATATTACATAATGTAATGAACAGCTTGCAACATTGATAAGGATCTATTCCAATAAAACTAACATACTTAATATTTAATTAAGTTCATCGTATTATGTACCTATGCATAATCATTTTCTTATTTTTCATTTATTAAGCTATACTAATTTAAAAAGACCTGAGATAAACTTTGAGCTATCGATTTTGGGATATACAAATAAAAGAGCTATTACCCTTTATTTAGCGTGAGTATCGTAAAAACCTCACACATTTTTGTACAATAAATTGAATCAGAGCTACACGCTGAAATCCACAAATCCGTGATTGACAGCAACTCCTCTCCCTCCCGTGATGACACAATTGATGGACGACCCCTAGGGCAAGTAATGCGAGTAATATCGGTAGTTAATCATTTCGAAAAGTCCCAGATTTTTCCATCCACGTCCACGAGGTTTTTCCATCGCCGATAATTAAATTCTGAAACGCATCCCACGGCGGATGTCGTTAGTTGTCACCGTAATTGTTAATTGTAATTTACTCGTGCAGTTTCCCATTAGATGTTCAAACAGACTGTGGTGATATCCATCTCCGCTTAATTTATCTTCCAATGTGGGCTCCTCATAACTGGAGGCGAGGCCGGCCGTGATTGCGGTGGGACACGATCTCCAGGCCCTTCTCTGAAACATCTGTTTGTTATCCTTCGCGTGGGATTTTCGAAAATGGAGAAGCAGTCTTCAGGAGATAAGAGATCTCGAAAGGTCAACAACGCTCACCTTGGCCTCGAGATCGCTAGGCAGGTAACGACAGCTCTAGTTGGCTTCCTCCACGAATCTTTGAGGGTTTACCTTTGTGTTTAAAACCGAGGGACCGGTTGAAGAGCTAAGAAAACTTCGGCCTTAATGGATGTGCACTTTCTGACGGGGGAACCAACTACTTTCCCCATTCTCTGTCAGCGATTACGAAGCAATTTGTTAGGGTTTAGGCTGGGCTGATTTATAGTTCTGTGATACAAGAAGTTCTTAAAGTTGAATATTCGTCGTTCAACTTGAAATGATCTCCTGCAACCAGTGGTGGATCCAGGATTTGGTTTTGGGGCTAAGAAATTTCCTAATCCAATTGAATCTTCTTGTTAATGTTAATACGAAAAAGGTAGTGAAATATCCTGCTCCAACTTTCAAAAGGGGGGTCTGGGGGTCCTCCCCCAGAAAATGTTTGGAAATTTAAGTAAAAAGTCCCCTTTTTCAACTTTTTTTGGTACGAGTCATCCTAATTTCGGATATAGATTTTTCCGTTTTGACACAAATTTAATAAAATGTAGTTGTAATAACAGAGTCACAAGTGCCAAGGAGGTCTGGGGTCTTTCCCCCAGAAATTTTTAAAAATTTGACCTTAAAATAACAGGGTTTAATTCATTTTGGTGCATAAAATGTCATATTATATAGAGTAAAACTTTTCATTTTGGGGGCTTGAGCCCCCTAGCCCCCCTCTGGATCCGCTAGTGCCTGCAACTTAAATCTAAAAACGAAAATCTAGCTACACTATGTCATTCAATGTGGCTTGAAACTCTGTATTAGAATATATGGTTATCACCCCGCTAAAATGCCAATCTGCTTTATCCTAAGTTTCGAGAAAAACGCATTCCGAGTAAGGTGAGAAACAGCATTTCCATAGATACGCGAGAATCTATAAGGAGTTATAAATGTCGTTTCTCGTATTGTGAGAATCACCGAAACATTCCAAATATGCACTTAAATAAAAATGACCACAAAAAAAAGAAATTGCAAAATACGAATATAGTTTCATTTTAAAAAAATATACTTTTCGCATGTTTAAGCAGTGTAAAATGTTTTGCGCACATTACAATCCTTTAAACATTCTAGTTCGAATTTATACTTAGAAGAGAGCGTGTGTTGTGGTGAGGGAAGGGAACAGTGAAAAGTCGTAGAGGAAAACCGAAACCTAAACTTGGATTGCGATCCATAACTGATCACCACTACGTGCTGTAAGAACGGCTCGTTGCAAATGACTGCTTTAATGAAAATGATTTTTTATATAAATGGGGAAATAAATACCTACCTTTAAAAGAAGGACATTTATGCTATTCAACCCTGCATTGTTTTTAGTAAGTTTATAAAACACGTTAAAAATAAACTAAACAAATAATTTGGTTTCAGGATACTGGACCCCACAGACTTAGGAAATGTGTTATTTTTTATTTTAGAATAAATATTTTTGTTTGATTAAATACTGGTAAAAAACGGTTCTAACCCCGTGTATATATAACCCCCTTTCAGTTCATTTTTTTATCAAATAGCAAAATTTATCAAATTTTTTATCAATATTTTATATACTTTGTTTTGTATTTCATTCATTGACATTTTCCTTTTCTTTTTTAAGCATTCTCGTCTCATAAGGACGGTAGACACTTGTTGGAAAAAGTCAGACTGCAAAATGGTAAGTTTTATATAAGTCTCACCATATTATTATCTGTAATTGTGTTTCTAAGAACTTCTTTTGATTAGAAATTGCTTAAGTTATCGATTACATGCAATTTCAAAAGTACTAAAATTCGTAATTTATTTAAAATTTTAACAACAAACAACAATTTCATTATTTTAAAGAAGACATTTTTTTTGTTTTACTTCACTATTATACGAAAAAATTCCCTATAAAATACATTTACTGTTCGATTTAAAATTGATGGTGTATATCCTACTGTGTTGAAAGGAATTTTTAAGTTACTTGATTCGTTAACTTTTCAGTATTCACATTTCCAAAATGATTAAGTTTGTTGAATGCTATACATTTCTTTCAGTGCTGGGATACTTGTGAACTGCTGAACAAAAACTTTGAAATTTGGGGACCAATGTGTTCAGTTCCAGACATATGCGTAAGTTTTCTCTTTCTATTCTGTTTTTTTTAAACATCGTTTTTAAGAGAAATTTAAATTCCAAAATTGTCAAAATAGGCATAACTAAATATTAGGTTTTAGTTACTTCAATTATTTTGTCCTTCGATATATACAGCCCACATGACACATTAAGTTTAGGTGGGGATTTAATAGTTTTAAAAATAATATTGCCATCTAAATTTCTAAGTGATTGATAGTTGTTTTTTAATTCCTTTACTACTAGTTCATTTAGGTTTATTAAGTAGATTTGAAAAGGATCCTCAAACTCTGCTTTAATTTGTCGTATTTTGTACTGGAACTCTAGATTCAAAAAAATTTTGTCTAAATAAAAATAGTCAAAAATATATTTCTTGATAAGAAAGAGAGAAGAATTATTATCATTAAAAATAATTTGAAAAGAGGGAGTGTCGATCGTAAGATTTTGTGCCTCATAACAGTTCTTAATTTTTAAGAAACTCATACTTGTTAATATCTTAAATTTAAATAAAGGGGTAAAATATGAAAAAGGTATTTCTAGACCATCTTGGATTTTAGTATAAAAAATCCCCCTCTTTGTCTCTTAACGACTAGTTTTATGAAAAATACTCGGTTTGATAGGTTTCTACACAAAACTAACAGGAATAAAACGAACGACAAGGATCAGATCACTGGTGATTTAAAAGTAAACCAAAAAGTCTGTGAGACCCCATAAAATGCACGATTCAAGAATCTAAATACCTTTCATGAAAAAAAAAAGTAAAAAAATTGATAGGCGCGTCTCCTAAACATGATGGAACCTCTTACGACAGCAACTCGTTAAAGGAACTATTCGGTTTTTTAGAGATGTAAGTCAGGGGGGTATATTTCAACATCCGCGAATTTGATAACATTATTTAGAGTTCAGGAGTTGAGATCGTAACGACGAGGAATCTGTCGCGTCTGCTATTAGTCGTGCTTCAGCCTCTAATAACAGATTTTATGTCCTTTTGATTCGTTACTAATGGCCTTTTACGATAGGCTTCGTTGTAGACAATTAAGTTAAAATGTATGGTTGCAGCAGGATGTTCCACTGCAGGCAGGGAACGTCTTTTCTTGGCTGAAGATCTTCTGTGACTTTTTCGTTTGAAATCGTTTTTCGGTTGGAGGGAGTATTCCGGAAAAGATATGGATTGGATAATTTCCCTATGTGAATCGATTACTCATTTATTTAAATAACTTCGGTCGTAAAACAATAGATTGCATTGGTGATACGATATACGGAATTATCTGTGGTTTTAGGTCATGTTAAAAAACTGTATCTTTTGAATCACGAAATGAAATCAAGTTTGTTGATAACATAAATGAATCTTGTTTCAACTAATTAGTTAAAAAATATGCAAGTAGCAGTTTTATTTACCTGGTTTTTCATGCTCATTCTTTATTTCAGTTTCCAGGGTGTCAGACAGCTTGTAAATCTATACCAAGTTCTAATACCAGTTCTTTCAGTAAGTACTACTTTATTTAAATTGTTACTATCTACGCTACGGAACATACTTTACTTATGACTTCTTCCATAAGGATAAATATCATTTAATAATTCCGTTATTTTATCCCTTAGATAATTCAGAATTGCCAACTTTAGCCGTGAAATCCGTATTTGACTTCAGCACTATGCGAGTAATGATTGAATGGATGCCTAACGAATCCGATAATACTGATGGCTCTGTACTTTACACAGTTCTTATACAAAATAAAGACGAAGAAGAGTGGCACCAGGTTGTGCAGGTAAATAATTTTCCTATCATAATAAAATGGCTTATTGTTAGTGTATTTTAATATCTCAGTGCTCGATGGCAAAATGATAATATCCTCTTGTAGCACAGTCCATGCCATATATTTCACGTTTGCATAACTGTAACTAGAAGTAAACGATATTTTGCCGTACTGGCAAAAATTGGACGAATCTTGATGGTTTGCGCTGCTTGGGTTAGATACGTAGGATCCAGGACAGATAACCTGATCCTCTTTCACTAGTCATGTAATATAATCTGGTGAAAAATAACCCTCCTCCAAAAAATTTTACATATTAAACGAATTTTCTAGTTTTATTGCGGACCAATATCCTCAGCCTTTTCAAATAAAAAATGTTGGAAAATACACATTACAGCAATATTAATTTCACAAAAACTCATCCTGCGCTTGGTGAGCAGTGAGCACTTATTAGAGAAATAAGTGCAGTTTTACATAGTTGCCTTTATCCCCTTTTTGAGCGTATTTATTTAATTTTTTTTCTATCTAGTGATTCAATTGTTTAATAAGTTTCACTTATGTTTCTTTAGACTACATCACATGTGGTACATCTACGCAACAAGATGGTCTTCAGGGATACCGCTATTCGTGTGCTAGCAGCCAATGCTTCCGATATGCTGTACTTTGCGGATACAACCTACGCAGATAGCCTAAGTGGGCCAAAATCCCCCGTTTATATGAGTGAAAACGGCTGGACTCCGCAACTAGTGTCTATGGAAAAGAGTGAAACTTCTTCTGGCATGCTAGCTACTATTACTTGGCCCAAGATACCAAGCGAGTTTGGTCCCAACGAATACGAAGTGTCGTGGAACGTAGTCGACAATTCTATGGAAATAACCGGACATTTGATGACAACAAAAAACATGGCTGTTCTCACCTTATGGCCCGAGTCAATTTACCTAATCCAGGTAATTACACTGTTTATATTTTTTCTCATTTCAATAATTGCTTTTTTTTTCATATTTAGCAGGGTTGTATTTTATAAGGATCTTACTTAAAATTTAGTTTTAAAATAGGCACCAAAAATAAAGAAAAAAATCCCGTGGGCCGATTTTGACAGATATTTACACCTTGTAAACCAGCTGTAGGAAATTTCAAAAAAAATTTAAAACCCGTTTTTCAGGTTGGAATTTTCAAAATTGATTGAGTTTTAATCATATTAGTAATATGATTTCAACTTCAAAATGGCTTTTGGCACTATGTTAGTGGAAATTTCTCTTTTCTTATGGGGCCGTTCAAGTATTACGTAAGCACCTAAGGGGGTAGGGGGTTATTTGCTTATTTTTCCCGACAAGGGAGAGAGGGAGTATGAGTATTGCTTACGAAAACTTACTGTTACAAACGAAAATATCTTGCATCAATAATTTCCAAATTCACCAGTAAGAAATTTATAAAAAATTGAACCAGAAAAATTTTTTAAGCATCTTGAATTTTTGGGGGTGGGCAGTTTTCTTACGTAATTATGAGGGAGGGTTGAGTTTACTTATCTACTTGTCTTTGCTGATAACGGGGGGAGGAGGGGGTTAAAAACGATCAAAAACATAAGTAATTTTTAAACGGCTCTCAAGGGTTAATTTTTCCAAAATTTCTTTTTTGCTCAAAAAGTAACAAATATCATCCCTTTCTCTTTTTCAATACGTTATAAAGTTTCTGAGAGCAACAAAAAAACATCGTCGCTTTAGGCGCAAAATGTCATAACTGCATTTGCCCTATTTTACAGGAGACGAAAAAAACCGTTTCACTCTTAATAAAAAGTATTCACTAGACTATTTAGGTAGGTTTAGACATATTTTCCATCTCAGGAACCCATTTTGAGAGTTTCTTTACTCAGGATTAATTAATAAAAAAGTTAGTGCAGTTATGTCATTTTGACTTAAGGATTCGTGCAGTTATGCTAAAACGCGCAGAGTCATCGTTATGATTTATATCTTGATTGATTAAAGTGTAGGGGGTTTCCTAACTAGATTTTGTGTGCTTTTTCTGGAAGATGCTAAGTGAAAATAGCCATTTTGTTCCTTAGAATCTGTAGTTTCCGAATCGCAATGGTGGACACTTCGGGTGTGCGACTGGGGATGGTGAGAGGCGCAGAAGTGGAAAATCGACGAGTTTCGATTTCGTTTTTTTGGAGTCAAAATGGTTCCTTTTATTTTTTTAATTTGCTCAAATGCTCCGTAATACAAGAGAGGTGAGGGAGGACTAACGGGACATTGAGTTTGGAAAGGATCAGTTCATTCCAATCGAAGGGGTGGAAGGATGAAGTGGAAATTTGTAAGCTTATATTTTCTCTGAGACGCATGCATATAGTCATCAATTTACGTAATGCAAGGAGCCATTCTTTTCCTTATTCTCAGCTGAAAAAGAATTGCTATAGTGAAAATCTGAAAACGCTCACTAGGGGTAGGGAGAGGGGCAGGAAAATCAGCATTATCTACTGAAAAAAAATTTCTTTTCTGCACCAACTGCGGTTGAATGTTTTGTAAACTGACACCGAAAATGGATAAAATGCATTAAATCGATTTTCGAACGGTTCTTCTTCTTAAAATAGGGCCTAAAGGGTGTAAAAAATAAGGGGAAATTCTCAGTCTTTTAAAAACTTATTTTTCCTCACGAAGAAGCACAAATTTCAGGCTAATTTTCCCCTTGATACACTTAAGAATACGAAATACCGTGTAGGTATATGGGGCATGCAATTAAGGAGGGGGAGAGGGTCAGAAAAAATATTCCAGTTTGTATACTCTTCTTGGGAGTAAAATTCAAAATTTTCTAATAATGAATTTTCTAAATTAATGTGATTGTAAGTAACTATCCAGTTAACTATTATAATCATTATTAATATTATTATAATATCTGAGTATAACCAAAAAATTATGTTAATTTTAGTTTTAAAAATTAATTAGGTATATTTTCATAGATTTCTTTTTGTATAAATCATTTTATGCATTTATTTATTTTCATTTTAAATATTAAACTTGAAAGATCTGTAGCTAAAGATACATTTGTAGGAAAAGTACATTACAAAATAAAAACATTTGAAAACTTAGAGGCTACAGTGGACCCTAAAAAACTTTTATTTTATTTTTTGAAATAAATGTATGAAATTTGGTCTGTAAGTTCCGCCAAATGCAAAAATTCTTACCGGAAAAATATATTAAATTCTTGGAAATGTATGTTCGGAATTTGGATTAGGTGAACCAAAAAATAGTTGGGAACCATGCTTTATAGACCTAAATTCCCAAACATTTTTAGGGGAGGACCCATACCCTCCTTTTAGTAATTGGATTGTGATTGTTCACATCCTTTTCAATTCAGATTGATTTGGAAAACTCTTAGCCCCCAAAAAACCTAATCCTTGATCCGCCAATGCCTGGCAGCAAAAAAAATTGGTACGCTTCTTGAAAAGCATTTGAGAGGCAAATTAATAGAATATCGATTAAAACAGTTTAGTATTTAACCCGTAACAGGGGAGGAGAAAAATTGGAACATACAAGGGGACGTGGGGTCTTAGAGACTCCGCAACTTTCTATATTTTTTAAAAATCGTCTAATTAAGATATGATTCTGATATTTCAGTACATTGTTATTTGAACATTTATCTCTTGATAGAAAAATATTTTCTTGGATCTTTATGATGAAATAAAAAATTTTTCCAGACAATTTTCCAATAGACTTAAAATTATTGATGTTATCGAATTATCGTTGCGGAGTCTGAAGGACCCCACGTCCCATGCGTTAATAGCATTTTCATTTATGTGCCGAATAGAAAACAGTTATTTTTTATTCTAATTCAGTCTTAGATTTATTTAAAAAAAGAAATGTTAAAATAAGAAATGGGTGTGTTACTCAAAATATGATATAAAATACGATTTTAGGGTAAAATTTCCAAACATTTTCTGAGGGGAGGACCCCCAGATCCCCAACTTTTACTTTGAACTCTATTATTCACAATTTACTCCATATTACGTGCATCAAAATGAAAACTACTAAAAAATTTATAAGAAAAAAAGTATAAGAAGAAATGTTAAGACTAAAAAAGGGGACCAACTGATTTTTGTTACGCTTTATCGTGTTCATTTTCTTTATCACTTGAACTAATTTCATAACGAATAAGTAGTTGAAAAGTACTGTTTCATCAGCGGGTATTATCTTCTTAAAAGTTGAAAGTTGTATTCCAAGTTAGCATCAAATGTATGAATTTTTTCATTCCGCTTGAAAAACATTCTATAATAATTTTGGATGCTTAGATTCCTTTTAATTCAATTTACTTGACTTTCCCACAAGATGGCGACCTCATTCGATAGGAATATTTGCCGCCTAATAAAACTTAATGTATTGTTTGCATGACAAAAACAAAGAAAACATAAATAAACACGTTGATACATTAAATTCTTGTAAAATTGAATGTAGAATTTAGTTAGCTATTAGAAAATAATATTATAATGGTTTTTAATCCTTCATTTTAAGCTTTTTTGACCGGGGATTGAGATGAAACGCTTCTCTGTGTCGGCGTCCCTAACAATGTCAATGATAAGACGTGCAATTATGTCATTTTTCCTTACGAATGCAGTTATGCTAAAATGACATAATTGACGATTGCAGCGATTTGAGTCGTTTTTTCGCAAAATCGTTGGTGCCAGGTGATCCGGGGTTGGGATTTGCATAAAGATTGATGCATAACTCAAAATGGCTAAAATGTCAGTTTTATGTCATTTTGCACTTTAAGCGGCGACATGTTTTTAGTGAATTCATTTACTTAGAATAAAAATTATAATGTATAAAAATACTTATTTATTTTAGATTTTAGTTTCATAATTATGAACAAAAATCATTTTATATGTAAATTAAATTAAATAATATAATTGATCTGTACCACCATATTATCCATGAAGTGTTTCAATAAGCCACATATAGGGTATTTTGATGGCGTAATAGTGCGGAAAAGTTGTCTAAGGTGCCAGAGAGTACCTGTGAATTTTTTCAGAATTTTTGGATAATTTCTTAAGGTGCCACATTGGCCCTGAAGCCTGAAGTTCCCCATGTTAATCCAATGGGGCGCGCCGCCAAAAAGGCCGAAAATCGGTTTTTCGCCCCTCATTTCTACCCTAATCACACGACGAATGTCTCGTCTCGAGTTATGGACTCTATATGATGTATGCTACCCGAAAAAAACTTTAATAATAACTTAAATCTCTATATTATGTTGATTGTGGGCTCTGATTTGAACGAGGAAATACGCGATTTTCGACGAAATTTGAGCATACAAAAAAACGTAATATAGATATTTAGGCTATTATTCAAGTTTTGTCGGATAGCCTAGATCATATAGAGTCCATAACTCGAGACGAGACATTCGTCGTGTGATTAGGGTAGAAATGAGGGGCGAAAAACCGATTTTCGGCCTTTTTGGCGACGCGCCCCATTGGATTTTAACATGGGGAACTTCAGGGCCAATGTGGCACCTTAAGAAATTATCCAAAAATTCTGAAAAAATTCACATTTACTCTCTGGCACCTTAGACAACTTTTCCGCACTATTACGTCATCAAAATCGAAAAAAGTTTTTTTCGATACACCCTAAGCCACAATCAAGATATTTGTGTAATCTAACTTCATATTAAAATTAAAGAAATTGTGTGCGTTCGCGTGAACCTTCATTTTATCGCAATAAATGGCTGGCTGTTGAAATGAGTTTGACAGTGGTAAAGGAAATTTTCTGGAGAAATCATGTAAATGTCTTTGGTTGCGATTTGTTTAAAGTTCATTAGCTTTTTTTAAATTTACTAACATTTTTTACTTACAACATTCTCAGGTAGGTCAATTGATAAGTGTTGAAATATAGTATTGGTCAGTATCGTGAATATCGTTAAATGTCTAACATTTTGTGGGATTTTTAATTACTAAAAACAAGGTTAAAAACATTTTACATAACACTGTTTAAAGGAAAAAATAATATGTTAAAAAAGAAATTATTTTTTTGCTCCTTTTTGATAATCAATGTCCGGGAAAAAAACTTAAAAACAGGGAAAGAGGAGTGACGAAGGTTGTTGAAATGACTAATATGGATAGTAGTTTCTAATGAGATGCTACCACTGCTCTCAACTCAACGATTAAAAAAAATATGAATATTTACTGCTAATCAGGCGCGGATCCAGCACGGCTCCAAGGGGGGGGCAGAAAAAAATTGAAATTTGACGTGTAAAAGTATAGGAACTCATTTTTAGAAACGTTTTGATTCTATAAGGGGGCACTTTTTAACACTATTACCTTTACTTTTTGACCCAAAATGTCAAAATTTTGAGGATTTCCTAAAAATAAACACTGAAGATCCCATTTTGATACTAATGGAGGGTATGGGGGTCCTCCCCCAGAAAAATTTTTGAAATTAGACCTATAAAAGTTGGGTTTTTTTACTAATTTTGAGAACTTGTTCGGGTCTCCAAGGGGGGGGGTACTTTCCAGAGTGCCACCCCCCTGGATCCGCCACTGCTGCTAATAGACATATTTGCGTCTGCGATACATTAGATTAGAACATTATACGATACATTAGAATCCTTATTATTAGCCTTTTCAACAACCTTTTGCTTCTAGAAAAAATTCTCTCCGATGTCTAATACTAAGTACCATGGTTCTCATGGCCCTTCTTTCTTGTAGAGGGCAATTTGGGTCCAGATTTTTCCCTATGGTTAATCATTCTGCGCCAAACCATACTGCGGCTTTTTTAGAGATTCGCAAGAGTCAGGATACCGAACGATTAAATTAAGTTTCAGCGTCCCCAGAACTTTAACTCAATCGAGCACATAAATGAGAGGTGGTTTTAAAAATGTTGTTAGCAGATCTTAAACGTCCCTTAGGAAAGATTTTGGAGTTAAATCTACTCTTAAAGAAGATTGAACCGGTGTCAGCCCTCAATGCCGCTTAAATAATATCACTTATCCCTCATTTATGATATTCCTCCCTAATTACAGGAATTTTTTTTAATCAACTGCTTCTCAAGAGGAGATTTCTCTAACATCTAACAGTTCAGATGGGTATGAAGCGCTCTTGTGCTAATTGTCCATTAGTGTACCCCCTTAATTTTTTATTGGTAAATTTGATTACATATATCCTACACATTTCTAGTCTAGGAGTGTCCCATGGTATAATTTTTGTTCGTGAGGATCATTTCTGAGAAACTTTTGAAAGAGAGAGAGAGAGCTGTAGCAAAAAGCATTAACATAAACGATGAACAAAAATATTTGTTTGTACAAATAAACTAATAAATAGAATAAAATGAGTAGATCCATTTTAAAGATTAGAGGAATAGATTAAAGCTTCTTTCTTACGAATAAAATTGATACTATTTAGTTATTAATTTAAATTTGAGAGTACAGGATGTGAATTGAACAAAAAAACCTAAAAAAGAACTTTTACCAAGGTAAAGATGAGTTTTCAACTTCTGCCTGTTTTTTAAACCGATTTATTTTTTCTTTGCACAGGTTAATCGATATACGTCTAGTGGAGTGATATACGGAGATACAAGTGAAGTCTTGGTAATTGACACCAAGGTACCATACCTTCCGACTCTGTTAAAATCAACCCCAGCAACTTGTAAACATGGTAATTTTTTAAATAATTTCTTAGTATTAAAATTATTTAATTTAAATTAATCACTACATTAAGCTAAGTATTATTATCATTCCAAATATTACCTATTTAATGTAGTTGGTTCTTCTTGCAATGTGTTCTAGAGTGCCTACTTAAAAATCTCTTTAAAAAAATCAATCCTATTGAAGTGTTGATGATCAGAATACAAAGCACATTACATCATCAGGGTTGATAATTTTAACTTTTAAAAATATTTAATATAAATGATTTTAGCAATTGATATTATCCCGTCGACCGTTCTGTGACTGTCAAATTCAGCGGCACATCCATAGAAAGGTCAATGGGTTGTTAACCGTTTTCGGATTCAGCCATTCAGCGGTACGGCCGACCGACGGGATAATACGTAAGAACCAATAAATAATTTCACCAATAATACCATTTATAAGTTTCCCCACTCTTTAAGAAAGTGGTTCGTTCATTCATAAAACATGCTGTTTTGATGTCTCAGCCATTGTTTTTGAATTAAAACTATGCTTAAAACCAAAACATTTAATAACAGCTACATCATAGATAAAGCAAAAATTGCAGTGTTTTTGACTGTTATTTATCAGGCTGACTTATCTATATTTTCAGGCAAAGAAAAAACTGTAGCAAATACTGTTACCACCCATAGTTTTATAGTAGCTATGATCTTACTCTCACTCGCACTTTTCTGGGTCATTTTATTAAAGAGCAAACTCAAGACTGATGAAGAAAGCTACAACAGACACATTAGTATTCTTGCAGGTGAGTAACGACTAAACCAAAAATAAGTGTAAAACATCAATTTTTCAAGTCCTCTTTTCATGCCCTATTTCTGTCTTGTTATTTTAAAAGGCAGCTTTAGTCCACTGAAAATAGCGAAAAAAAGGGCCGAACCTCGAACAAATTGCAATAAAAGGTTTCTCAACGGTTTTCACTTAGGAATGACCTCAATAATAACATACTAAAAATCGGCCAAAATTGGACGGGCGGAAATTTAATTTTTTTAAAATTTTTTAAAAATGGCCGAAAAAAATTTCAAAAAATCAAATTATAAAAATAGAGACTTATGATACATGTTTATAAGCTATTTTTCAGTCCTGAATACGAATATACCATTTAAATTTAAAAAAATTTAAAATTTCAATTTTTCCAATTTAATTATTTTTAAAATGATTTATTACCAAATATTGTCTAAATATCTTCCTTATTACTTGTTTGAAAGATTTTACATGTATTTTCAACGTTAATTTTTCTAAATTAATTAATTAACTAATGATTTAATCACCAATTGTGGTTTTTTTAGGTTATAGAGGTCTATACCTACAACATCCATGGAAAAATGACCTTGGTAAATGCCTCAAACGTTTTTTAACAAGAATTTTTTAAAAGGTCGGTTTTTGAGGCCAAATAAATTGAAAATTTGAAAAAAATTAAACTTCTTATTGTCCGATTTTCTTCATTTTTTAGTATGTTATTATTTAAGTCATTTCTAATTGAAAACCGTTTAAATTATTTATTTTGCAATTATTTTGTGGTTTTGAGCGATGTTTTAATTTTTTCGACTTTCCAAATTTTGAATTAATTTTATGGAAAAGTGGGGGTTGAAGTTCGTCAAATTTACGTAGAAATCTCGTTTTTTTACGTTGAATTCTCGATTTTGATCCTGCGGGGTCGGGGTTGATGGTTGAAAGGATCAAAATCGAGAATTCAACGTAAAAAACGAAATTTCAACGTAAATTCGACGAACTTCAACCCCCCTTCTGGCTTCATTTGGGGACCAAATGACATGAAAACTGGTTTTGGGGGGTTTTAAAGGGTGCTCTTTCAGAATCTGGAATAATCTTTGATGTCGCCCATAGGAAAAACGAAAGTTGGTGCTTCGTTTAATATGAAGACGACCCCCTAAGAACTTGAAAAAAATTTTGTATATAGAATACTTCAAATCATGAAAAATGATACCTTATTTGTCTTTATATCACAAGCCGTTCTGGAGATATAGGGTCTGAGTCGATTTTTTTTCCAGTATTGTACATCAAATTTCCGGAGGGGACCCCCAAAACACCGCCCTTATATACAGCCCTTTTTGATATGCTAGGAAATGGGGGAACACATTAATTTTCAGATTATTCAACTTTTTTGCTTCATCCAAGGCTGTAGTTAGAAAATCGTATTTTAAGATCTCTCGTTTTTTTGTCCAGAAACTAAAAATTTTGGCTGGACAGTCCAATTGTTTCGAGGGATCCAATAGCACAGGCTTCCAACCTGTATTAAATTTTGAGGGGGTCAAGCCTCCACGGGCAAATATAGGGTGTTTCTAAAGTCCGTTTCGCGGCTTGGCTTTTATTTGGAACCAACGAGTCCTAGGGTCACGAAAGTTAAGATTTATCCCTAGGTAAATGACCTTGGAGAATCCATTGAGATGACTTACAGTTACAGCGCCCCTAGAAGCAAAATGAAAATGTTTAAAAATGTTTAATTAATTTAAAAACTAAAAGAGAGGATAGAGTAAAAACCTCAGTGTTGTTATTGTTGGTTGACAACGTTATGAACTCACTGAAAAAAGTTTCTGGAAAATATCGTGAATATTCGCGGAGATATTAGTATGTGAAAATGACCCTTTTTCAAGCCTCAAAAAAGAAAAAGCTCGCTTATTTGCAAGTTTTTTTATTAAATTTTGTCTTCATTAAACTAAAGAAACAGAATAACACTTAAAAATTTGTAAATTTACGAACTTTTTTTGAGGCCTGAAAAAGGGTTATTTTCACATGCTAATATCTCCGCGAATATTCACGATATTTTCAAGAAACTTTTTCTCAGTGAGTTCTTCATAACGTTGGAAACAATACTCACTGAGATTTTTGCTCTATCTCCTTTAGTTTTTAAATTAATTTCTTTAACTTTTTTATTTCGCCGCTAAGGGCGCTTTAAGTCATCTCAATGGATTCTCCAGAGTCACTTACCTAGGGTCAGACTTTACTTCCGTGATTCTAGGACACGTTGATTCTAAATAAAAGAGCCGCGAAACGGACTTCATTTGTTTCAATCTAAGATTTGAAAGAGACAATAAAGTGGATTTTAGGGTCCACCCTCAAGAGTTAAATGGTTACAAATAATTAAGTCTTCATTTAATAGGTGTGGTGCATCCCCCCCCAGTATATCACCTTCTGTATTTGTAGCTAAAGATACATGTGTACAACTTGCTAGCTTGCTTGAAATCCTGTTTTCTATGCCAACCTTTCAATTCCTACTTATAATGGGCCGGAGCCCCTGAAAATTTTGGAACTTTAGCACAGTGGTTCCCAAAGTGGGTTCCGTGGAACCCTGGGGTTCCACGAAAAAATTTAGGGGTTCCATGGGACAAACTTTATTTCATTAAAAAAATTAGAATGGACAACGCCGCCCCCTTGAACCCAAAAATGTTCTCAAAGTGAGTTACAACCTTATTCTTACCAGTCGAATTTCTAATTTTTTTCTGGGGGAGACACCCCCAGCGGTACCAGAAGGGGATCTTGCGTGATACTTTTAGAAAATCCCCAAGAATTTGACATTTTTGCCAAAAGGTAAAGGTGATTGTCTGGAAAAGTGCACCCCCCTAGACCCGTGCTGGATCTGTGCCTGGTTTCATTTAATATCATATATTAAATTTTGAAAAGTCGTTGATAAAAAATATTCAGGGTTCCGCGATCATTGGTAACAAATTTGGGGGTTCCACGACCAAAATAGTTTGGGAACCCCTGCTTTAGTATGCCAAAAAAGTGTTATAAAGACACTTTTAAGGGTTGAGACGCCACTAACATCCTCTTAAAAAACCACTGGTAATCATAACATCTAAAATAGGGTATAAAAAATCAGGTCCATCCCGAAGGAGGGGTCCGGACTAGGGGACTCCCAGGATTTTACTTTTCAAATTTAAAATATCAACTTATTTTGTAGTACATGTTATGTTTAAAGTCAAGTGTCATTCAGGGTTAATATTAAACTTATGAAATTACATTTTTTAATAATTAATAACTGAATTGTTATAAAGTAATCTGTATTGTACAAAAATTTTATGTACAAAAAAAACAGAAAATTAGTTCCCATTAATCAGGTAAATGTTGCTAGTTTAGTTAGTTGAGCAGTATTTTTTTCACCGGCCAACTTCTTCTCAGGTATAGTAAAGTCCCACTATAACGAACTTCACGGGACCGTGAAATTTCTTCGTTGTATCGGTATTTCGATAATTCAAATAAAAACGGTTGGGTACTTTCGTAATAACGGGATTTTTCGTTGAATCGGTATTCGTTGTTATTTAACCAATTAATCAGGAGAAAGGATTTGTGAGGAAAATACTTTAACTGATAACTAGAAAAAAACCAAATAGGTGGTATGGATGTGAGTAACATTGTATAAAACAATTTCATAGAAATGTTATCTATCAAACTAAAGGCCGTGGTCTGTGCTTTCTGACCAGCGGTTAAACAGCAATCAAAGTAGGATTGAACCAATTAAGAGTTGGCGATTCCTTCTTTGATTGGTGGTTTACTGCCGATCAAGTAACACAGAATATGGCCGTTAGTATTTCACTGTTTACAAGAAATATAATGAGCCTTCTCCTTTTTTTACAGAAAAAATAAAAGTTCTGTATCATCATATACAAGGTCAGTTCCATAAAAAATTACCTGGTCAAGTGAAACAAGAGTCAACAAATACTACTGAAACTGTACCACAAATATGTTGTGTAGACTAATGTGATGGCTCTTATTAGTTTTTGTAAATATTATTTGTATATTTAAAAGATGGACTTAATGTAAAAGTCAAGTCAAAACGTACAAAACAAGTATTTTACATATCTTGGACACTTTAGGAAATAACTGCAGCTCAGGGCACCTTCCTATTATGTCATTTAAAACCTGCCCTTGGTAATACAAATCCCAACCCACCCCTAAGTCCATGATACAAACACAAAAGGGGGGTGTACAAAGTGATATATTGTCAATGTCAGCTTGTATATAACTAACTTATATTTGTAAATTTGAAGTCATTTTTTGTATAGATATGAAAATGTATAATAAATTTTTTTTGTTCAGACTTCTTTTACATCTTCATTTAAAGCCACACAATAAACATGATTGATAAAAAATATTGTTTAAACAAAACTAATATCCTAAAATTAGTTATAGCTATCTTAATTGTTGCAATTTCTTTCATAAAACTTTCTTTGGGTCAAGTCATTTGGAAATTCATTTAACCAACATTTTGCACTGCTTAAGTCTGACAAATCACACTATAAACTTTTTATTTTTCAAGTCGTTGGCACTTTTACCACTGCATCACCCACAGAGAAAAATCCTAACAAAGGGTCCAAAACGATATTTTCAAAAGTTGAATGGATGTGAAGCGCCACAGAGAGTTCAAACCTGTGATTGGCCGCTATTTTCGATGGAGATGGAAAAAGTTTTTCTCGCCCAATCAGGCTTTTCCCCCCGCCTCTCGTGACGTAAATGCGATCCCAGCGCCAAAAGTGCCCCACATCCACCAACCAAACTTTCGATTTCCATTCACCAATGGCCACGAACTCTGTTCTAGTACTTTGTGGCATCACCCAACCATTACTGTAAATCCAGGGGTCGATCCAGGTTTTAATTTTTGGGGCCTGTTTTTTTAATTTTTGTGAAAATGAAATTATTTTTTGTGAAACTGAAATTATTTTTGTGAAAATGGAATTTTTTTTGTGAAAAATATATTTTTACGTAAAACCTAGAATTTTTGATTCACTATTTTATCTTTACCAGGCACGGCAGCGCTCCTGTTTTTCCTATTTTTCCTATTTTTTTCACATTAGCTCCTTTTTTCCTATTTTTACGGTCCATTTCATTTTTCTTCCTTTTTTCAGATTTTTTCTCCTTTTTTTCCTATTTTTTAACCCTTGGGATCGACTTTCTTCGTTTATGTTTTGTTGTGGGTAGGGATTGATGTCAATACTATCGGGCCGTTGTCAAGGCTTTGGCATACGAAATGGAGTGATTCGTTTCCTTCCAGCGGGGCGCGGCGTAGCCGCAGCAGAGCTTCGTCTCCCGTTCAGGCAAAGCTGTCCTCCGTTTCAAAAAAAATTTATCTAGTTTTTTTTCGACAGTTTTAAATGTTTTTTGAGGGCGCTGATTACGAATTTGAAGTTTGCTCCCATGTGGGGGGTCGGCTTCATATGTAAAATCGCAAAAAATTGATAATTTTTTTTTTTTCAATTCTTCGCTTATATTTCAAAAACCATAAATTTCTCAAGGATATTTTAAATTACGAAGTTAAAGTAAACAAAATTTCCTACAAAATGCGCTATTCAACTTTGATTTTCTGAAGAGTGGATTTGCCGCTAGAGCGCGCTGAAAAACATCAATTTTTTTGGCCTTTCCGCAAAAAAAGGAAAATACACGCTTCTACCTCTACAAAATGAGAACTATTTAAGTTATCAACAAAAATTTTATACCATGTGAAAGAGCATTTAATTTTCTATAAATAACGTGCTTTCCATCATCATTGTTTGAGAAGGGGAGGGAGAGTGAAGGAAAGATCGATAATAAAACTGTTGCGGCTCGCAGACCAGACGGACTTTTGCGTTTGTTAATCTGCAATCTGCGCTTTTTTTCCGGTTATATTACCAATAAAATTGGTTGTTTTGGATGAATTGATGACTTATGCTGATGACACATCCTTAAAATAATAAATTTTTAAATTTATTTATGAAATATTGGGTGTTATAGGCGGAATTTCAATAATTTTTTTAAATTCCTATATTAAATTATGGGAGTGTTTTAATGAACGAATTTATGAGTTCTTTTGTATCGCAAAATCCGAATTTCAAGTTTATTTTTATTTTGAAAGTCATCTTCTCATCAAAATTTGTAAAAAATCTCAAATTTTTGCTCTTTTTTTTCGTTTTTTCATCGATTTTCTAAGCAAATATTCATTTTAAGAAAAATAGCATTAAACCAAATTAAAAACGTAAAATTTCCTATAAGATGCACTTGTTCTTTTTTATTTTGCGAGGAGCGGTGTACCTTTTATAGCATTTTAAAGAAAAGCAATTTTCATGTGTTTGTGTAAAGTCAGGAAACAGCTCTAATTCAGCGAGCTCTAGCGTCAATACCTCTGATTATAAAATTAAAATTAAACAGTCCATTTTGTAGGAAATTAAATGTTCTTTCATTTTGTATAAGCTATTTGTCAGTAACTAAAATTTATTTAGAGCTGTAGTGGTGGAAATCGTTCATCACTTTTTTCTAGAAGAGCAAAAAATCTTCATTTCAAAACTCTATAAAACGTACACCGCTCCTTGCAAAATAAAAATGAACCAGTGCATCTTATAGGAAATTTTACGTTTTTTAATTTGGTTTCATGCTATTTTTCGTTAAATGAATATTTGTAGAAAATCGATGAAAAACCGAAAGAAAAAAAATTTGAGATTTTTTGCAATTTTTGATGTGAAGATTACTTTCAAAATTAAAATAAACTTGAAATTTGGATTTAGCGATGCAAAAAACATATAAATTCTTTCATTAAAACACTCCCATAATTTAATATAGCAATTTTAAAAAAAGGATTGAAATTTTGCCTAAAACACCCAATATTTCATAAATAAATTTAAAAATTTATTTTTTAAGCATGCGTAGTCATCAATTCATCCAAAACAATCCATTTTATTGGTAATATACCGGAAATACAGCGCAAGATTGCAGATTAACAACCGCATAAGTCCGTTTGGTCCGAGCCGTAACAGTTTTATTATCGATCTTTGCTTCACGCCCTCCCCCTTCTCAAAAAATGACAATGGAAAGCACGTTATTTATAGAAAATTAAATTATCTTTAACGTGGTATAAAGTTTTTGTTAATAACTTTAATAGTTTTCATTTTGTAGAGCGTAAAAGCGCGCGTTTTCCTTTTTTTTTTGCGGAAAGGCCAAAAAATCGATGTTTTTCACCGCGCTCTAACGTCAAAACCACTCTTCAGAAAATCAAAGTTGAATAGCGCATTTTGTAGGAAATTTGGTTTACTTTAACTTAGTAATTGATATTATCTTCGAGAAATTTATAGTTTTTGAAATATAAGCGAAGAATCGAAAAAAGAGCAAAAAATTATCGATTTTGGAGGCATCGCGGGCCACTCTATACGAATGGGCGTCGCTACAGGTTGGCATCCCTGTTGTGTTATTTTAACTCTAATTTAAGAAAAATATTCTTTTTTCTCCTATTTTTTTAGAAAAATATTCCTTTTTCTCCTATTTTTTTAGAAAAGTAATCCTTTTTTTTCTCCTATTTTTTCTTTACTTCTCCTATTTTTCCTATTTTTTTTACGAAAAATCGGCTGCGGTGCCTGCTTTACATTCTTTAAATCGATTTGATATAATACCAGAAAATTTTTTAGTACTCTACTCTAGTACTCTATAGTACTTTACTCTAGAAAATCCTCATAAGTTGAAATACCGACTAATATCGCGATAACGCATGTGATTAGTTCCAATTACGTCGCGAATTAGGCGCCGAGGCCCGATGGAAGCAGTCGTGGAAAAAACGGGACTTTCACGAAGAATCGCAACTTTTTAGCTTTCAAGATAGAGATTCTGAACATCGGACATGTTGGCTTTTGACTATGTGTTAACGTTGGGGTTTTTCTTTCATTACAATACGGACACGAGAAAACCCTACACCTCTTGACGCCCGTGGTTCTACAAGGAATGGGTTGCGGAAAAAACAGAACATTCCGCGAAAAAAAATGGAAACTTTCGCAAAAAATCACGATTTTTTAGATTTGTAAACGTTTCTGAAAAGCATAAATGGGAAAAAACGTGGATTCCGTAAAATTTAGAATTGATCCGTAAAACTTAGCTGAAATCCGCAAATTTTACAGACAATCCGAGAGCATAGGGTTGCCGGATTGAAAACGCAAACTGCTGTTTTCGTCGATCTATGGATTGTATGGTTCTTTCCATAGTTCTTTCTCAACCGAGAATCGCGTTCGTTTCGGAGAATTTGAAGGGTTTCTTTGAAATTTTGAAGTGGTAATTTTTTGTCACTAGAAATTTTGTGAAAGGGCCGATTTTACGAAGTTTATTTTTGTGAAGGGGCCGTTCTTCCGAAGTTTATTTTTGTGATGGGGCCGTTCTTCGGAAGTTTATTTTGTGAAGGGGCCGTTTTATCGAAGCTAATTTTTGTGAAGGGGCCGCAAAACGGCCCCAATTTTCGCCTGGATCGACACCTGAAATCATTGGTAGTTTTTAAATGTATAACATGAAGAAGAATATTTCTTCTTATTATAATTATATATACACTAGCGGAAATAAAAATCCCAACACCAAGAAGGAAAGGAGATATCAAAGTCAAATTTATTTCTATGATTGCACATAGTATCAATGTGAATTACTTTAAAAATTAGCCTTCCTGGATGTTAGGGGGCTGAGAAAATCGGTGAGGAGTGTTGTCTCCATAGGTGTCCATTACCGCCGTCACACGACATGGTATTGAGTGACAGGGGCTCTAAATGACTTTTAAGGGATTGGAGGACCATGTAGCCTCCTCAGGTAGTCCAAATTCATATGGTGCTCTAGCGGACGTAGCATATCGGGCTAGGGGATTTCTCCTCTTTCTCCGGACATGTTTTGTGCGCGTTGGTTCTTATGAACGGATAGGCCAGGGTAAAAATGCAACCTAGGGGGTTAAGAAGAAAGCTTGGACATTGTATACAACATGTGGTTGTGCATGTTTCTCTTGAAATTTGTCCCCAGGACTGGTCTGAAGGTAAGAACGGACAACCGGCTAAAAAACCTCAATGAAGCAGCTCCGGTTGGCCAAAATACCGGTAGACCATACTGAGAACAAGCGGCAGTGGGATGGATGTCGTTTGCAGTACTGCGGATTGTCCGTTCGGTCCGCATAGCTTCTTACATCTTTGTCAGTAAACAAGGGGCTGAAAATGGGCATTTCTGTTTCCAATAGTGCACGGAATAAGGAAATGAAAATCCCAATTTCATGACATTGTGTTTATGAGAGAATCCTGATTCGGTTTGGAGCACCATGACGGTTGGGTATGAGTTTGAAGACACAATGGAGAGAGCGCACTCAGCTGATGATTTTCTAATCATTTCACAGAGTGGTGAGGCAGGGTAACGGAGTGGGGATGCATTGGATTCCATTTCTGCTACTCCTGAGTATGATTCACCAGTGCTTTTTCCAACCAGAGCTGCGTCATTGAGATTTTGCAGCCGGTAGACCGTCCTTACCTTCAGACCTGTCCTAAGAACAAATTTCAAGAGAAACATGCACAACCACATGTTGTATGCAATGTCCAAGCTTTCTTCTTAACCTCCTAGGTTGCATTTTTACCCCGTCTTTCCTGTTCTCTAGAACCAACACCCACAAAACAGGTCCGGTCAATGAGGAGAAATCACCTAGCCCGGTACGCAACGTCCGCTGGTGCACCATATAAATTTGGACTACCTGAGGAGGCAACATGGTCCTCCAATCCCTCAAAAGTCATTTATAGCCCCTGTCACTCAATACCATGACGTGTGACGGCGATAATGGACACCTATGGAGACAATACTCCTCACCGATTTTCTCGGCCCCCTAACATCCAGGAAGGCTCATATTTTAATCAATTCACATTAATACTATGTGCAATCATAGAAACAAATTTGACTTTGATATCTCCTTTCCTTCTTGGTGTTGGGATTTTTATTTCCGCTAGTGTATTATTTTATGAGAATCACACCATAACATTTTCAATAAGTAGAAATTTAGAACAGGAGATCAAATTTAGCCTAACTATACACTACCGACTACCCTACAGTATTGGACCGGACACCAGACAATTCAAATGAAATCCGACTGTATATTACTATCTGTGGACAATATCCACCGAAAAATGACCTTTTCAAAAGCCTCAAAAGTTTGTGGCACGAATTTGAAAAAAAATACATTCCTCCCCGTAAAAAAGATGGAAATATAAAAAAAATTGAACTTCTTTAACTCGTAAAATTTTTAAATTTTATTATGTTAATATTTAGGTCATTTCTAAATGAAAACAGTTGGATTTCCTTTTGATGATTCTGTTAGGTTTTTAGGGGGTTTTATTTTTTCATATGCCTAAATATTCAAATTAATTTTAAAAATTGAAATTTCAATTTTTTTCTTAATCTAAAGGCAATATTCAGTTTCAGCACGCCAAAAATAACCTATAAACACGTATTACATGTCTATAATATTGTTTTGGTTTTTGAAATTTTTTTGGCCATTTTTTTTAAATTCTCCTTGGCCAATTTTTAGTAGTATTATTGAGGTCATTCCTAAGCGAAAACCGTTTAGAAATCTTTTATTGCAATTTGTCCTAGGTTAGGTCCTTTTTTTCCGCTATTTTCAGTGGACTATCATAAAATGGACAAATGTTACTTCCCGGAAGGCAATGCTTCCTGCCATGCTTGAGCCTTTTTCAAGCAGGGGGATCAATATATAGATGTGAAATTGCCCCTTTACAGACCCAAAGCAAACCCTAGGAAACATTTTTGGGACAACATAACGCGACGTTTAAGGAATGAGGGACCACGGTCAAAATCTACAACTGAGATAGCAATATTCTCAAGGCAGAAATGAGAAATGAACACATATTTCCAAAACTAAAATATAGATGAGAGTATACCTAGAAAGGTCAATAATGATATTGCAGCAAGTAGAAGTCAATAACTTCAAATTAAATCATCGAAGTGTCTATTTGGACGGCCCATGGCGCATGCGCTGTAGGTCTCGTGGTTACGTAGCAGTCTTGGCGCTTAGTGATAGAACCAATGGAACGCCGGGCCGTGGAAATTAGAGTAGAGTTTAGTTGAAAAAAGGCCGTCCAAATAGACAGTGCCTTAAATCATGTATTTTTTCAGTTAAAGCATCACACCTTGGTGTCCGGTCCATTACTGTAGGGCAGCGTTTCTCAACCTTTTTACTCTCACGGAACCCTTTTGATGATCAAGCTCCGGGGAACCCTAGCGCTAGCGTCCATACAACAGTGGCGTATATAGAAATTTATTTCGGGAGGGGCCCAAAATTATTACTCAACACCTCAAAAGTATATTTAAAATGGGTTTAACGTAGCTTTTTAATGCATTTTTATGTGAAATTTGCATTCATGAGAACTTAATGTAATAAAAATTGTGATTGATAAAGTTCCGAGTAGGAAGGGGGATTTGGGGGTACTCCCCCAGAAAATTTTTAAAAATCCCACCCTAAAAACTAGGTTTTAACTCGTTTTTGGTACATTTAGTCCAAATTTTGGATTTGCATTTTTATGTAGGATTACAATTTTCATGAAAGAATTATAAGAAATTGAAAAATAACACAATTTCATGTACTAAAGGGGGATTTGGGGGCCCTCCCCCAGAAAAAATTTAAAAAATTGACCCTAAATAGCAGGGTTTTAACGTATTTTGATATGCCTAGTCTGAATTTCGGGGAGGGCAGGCCCCCTCAGCCACCCTTATATACGCCACTGCCATGCAAGAATATTTTTTCTTGCTATTTTGTCCTCTCTCAGAATTTGTTTTTAAAATTTCCCTTCAAACTAGTGTTAATCTTCTTTTCAAACTCTTCGTAGAACATCCAAGGGCTACAGAAGAAAATATTCAACGAAAAAACATTTGCTCACATTTGACTGGCTGATGCCTAATTTATTTAGAAACCAGAACAAAAAAAAGATTTTCGGATCCCTCGCGGAACCCTTGAGTAAGCCTCGAGGAACCCCGGTTGGGAAACGCTGCTGTATAGTCAAGGAGCAAAAGGTAATCCGTGCGATTTTTGTGTTATAATTATAAGGGTTACCTTTTCTGAAAGGTATTAACGTGAGGAATACGAATCCGGTTGTTGCCAACCCCAAAAAGGGTGCAGAGGGGCGCGGCGGGGGTTCAAAGTGGTGGATCTCGCTTCAGAAAAACAGCGATTTCTCCTATATTTATCGCAATATAATTTTTTTTTTCAGGCTTACATATTAATTTATTACATATTCGAATGTATTAACGCCCATGGTGCATTTTAGTGCAGCGGGTAATACCGAAAAGGGGGAAATCCCAAATACGCTCGTTTATGGCATTTGTCGGGAGAGTTTTAGACTTACAACAAAGAAAGTTGGTTTTTCTGAAAGCTATTAATATAAGGAACCCGTATTTTAATGTTGGCAACACCAAAATTTGCGCGGAGGGAAGGGAATTCAAAATAACCGACTTCTCGTATCACTGAGACATCCATTTCTTTGCCGTTTAGTGCAAAAAAATCATATTTTCAAGACTTTTATACTTTTTTATAATTTTCACAACATTTTAAACAATATTTGGGGATTCCAACCACCGCATTCGTATTCATTTCGTAATTACCTTTCGGAAAAACCAACCATCATAATTGTAAGACAAAAATTACAAAAGGGCCTATATTCTTACTATTTCCCACTTCATGAAACTCACACCATCATAAAAAAGTCAAATACAGATGTTGAAATCCTCAAAAAGTTTCCGGTGGAAGAAATATTAAAATGAGCGACCATCACCTACCGTATCCAGACTGGTGACTATAATGTTTAAAACCATCTGAAAATCACTTGTCCTCGTGTTATAAGCTGAAAAACTGTTTTATAATAAAAGTAGAAACATTAGGAATCAGAATCCAGTTGTTGGCACCCCAAATATTGCGCAGAGACGTAGCTGGAGTTCAAAATGGCGGATATTGTTCCGAAAAAAACAGCAAAATATTCAATACTTATCAAAATAAAGAGTATTATAAGCTTAATCAAATCTTTATAAAGTTTTAAAATATACCAGAGGGTAGCAACCTCCGAATTCAGATATCAGTTTATATACCGATTTTTCCATATTAAACTCTGCATTATGCGAGATTCAAATCTCCCGCCAACAAGTCTCAAAATGAGTTAAAACGCTAATTTTACGGGTAAATTTCTTTTTTAATTTTACTTTAACATCCCCCTTTTTTAAGGGGGATCATTAATTTTAGATTCTTGATAGTATGACATTATGTTGTTATTTTTATTGTTGTTATTTTATGCTATCAGAAAATAAAGGTGTTTTTACTTCCCATTTATAATAATAATTTCACTTAACTGGTTTTAGCCCTGTATTAAAGGAGTCTCTTCTGTTTCAATTGCGTAAACACGAAACAATCGAAAAATGGAAGAGAAAAAAAGCGATAGTGGCCTTAGACCAAACACTAGGAGGTCGGGTATCGGGGTGTCAGAGTGGTCATTGTGTGACCAAACGAAAACCGCAACCCCCTTCGGCACCAGATAAGGAAGCTGTAAATCAAGCGGGGTAATGTGATACTGGCGTGGTACTCAAAACAGAGTGTACTGGGATAATTTTGCTAATTTTCAACTGAAGAAACTGATATACTCTTTGGGTTTCAGAGATATAAATGAAAATGTTGGTTCCTTTACATACACCAAGTATACCAATGTTAAAATGCTTAATTTCTTGGGACCCGGGAATATATAACATTTCTGAAACAAATACGAGATTTATTTTTAATGTAAGTATTATTCAATCTCTCTTATTATGGAAATAGTAATTTTAGTATTTTATGACTGTAAAACTTCAAGACACTACACTTTTTTTTGGTTTTTATTTAAAAACCAATCTTTATTTGATAATGCTTTAATATGACAGGAATGGTTACTTATTGCAGTTAAAGCCCTAGATCCTCTACCTTAGGTAGAGATCCAGGGCTTTAATTGCAGTAAGATAAATACCGTTCTCCAACACTACACTCAAATATATTTTAAAACTTAATAAAGAATTGATTAAGCTTATAATACTCTTTATTTTGATATAAGTATTGAAGATTTTGCTGTTTTTTCGGAACAATATCCGCCATTTTGAACTCCAGCTACGTCTCTCTGCACACTATTTGGGGGTGCCAACAACTGGATTCTGATTCCTAATGTTTCTACCTTTATTATAAAACAGTTTTTCAGCTTATAACACGAGGACAAGTGATTTTCAGATGGTTTTAAACATTATAGTCACCAGTCTGGATACGGTAGGTGATGGTCGCTCAGTTTAATATTTCTTCCACCGGAAACTTTTTGAGGATTTCAACATCTGTATTTGACTTTTTTATGATGGTGTGAGTTTCATGAAGTGGGAAATAGTAAGAATATAGGCCCTTTTGTAATTTTTGTCTTACAATTATGATGGTTGGTTTTTCCGAAAAGTAATTACGAAATGAATACGAATTCGGTGGTTGGAATCCCCAAATATTGTTTAAAATGTTGTGAAAATTATAAAAAAGTATAAAAGTCTTGAAAATATGATTTTTTTGCACTAAACGGCAAAGAAATGGATGTCTCAGTGATACGAGAAGTCGGTTATTTTGAATTCCCTTCCCTCCGCGCAAATTTTGGTGTTGCCAACCTTAAAATACGGGTTCCTTATATTAATAGCTTTCAGAAAAAACAACTTTCTTTGTTGTAAGTCTAAAACTCTCCCGGCAAATGCCATAAACGAGCGTATTTGGGATTTCCCCCTTTTCGGTATTACCCGCTGCACTAAAATGCACCATGGGCGTTAAATACATTCGAATATGTAATAAATTAATATGTAAGCCTGAAAAAAAATTTATATTGCGATAAATATAGGAGAAATCGCTGTTTTTCTGAAGCGAGATCCGCCACTTTGAACCCCCGCCGCGCCCCTCTGCACCCTTTTTGGGGTTGGCAACAACCGGATTCGTATTCCTCACGTTAATACCTTTCAGAAAAGCTAACCCTTATAATTGTAACACAAAAATCGCACGGGAGCCTATTTTCTTACCATTTGCCACCACACTAGTAGGGTAGTGTATAAGGGGATAAAGGAGCTTACTATTGATAATGGAGTTCCATAACATTCAGATTGGTAACTAACATCCTATTTCACATTAGTGGTAAACATGATTAACCTTAAACTTAATACATGCTTTTAAATATGTATGAACTTCTGGTTTTTGGGAAAGAGGATCCCATATCTTGAAATTCTAACCCCTTGGATATGTTCTTGATTGAATTCTATAATGAAACTTAGTCATGAGTTATAAGATTTAAAACTATGAATAAAAGATTTATTCAGTAAATAGAGCATATATAGAATATATACATTGCATAATATTTTTAAAACATAGTATATAACATTGTCTGTTTAAAAACCTTTCAACACAACATTATAATGAGAAGTATATACACAGCTTTGATTAATGAAAATGAATTGTAAAATTTGATGATAACATGCATGACTTAAATGGTATGACGAAATTGAAAATAAACAGTTGGAGCACCGCTTCTGGAAACCAAGATCTTTAAAATTGGTTTCATATTGTAACCAAAGTTTTCACACATGTGACCAAAACCCCACAAAAAGTTTTAAAATAAATTTTTAAACAGACAGATCTGTTTTAAACCCATTAGTAATATTCAAAATTTTAGGAAAAGGATGAAATTTGCATTAGCATTTCGTAAGTTTCTAGTTTTATAACAGCAATCATTTTGTTACAGTTAATATATTTAAGTTTTGCCTCCATTTAATGAATAAACATTTTTCTAAGAACAGAAATGTTGAGATTTGGTCTTATTCCATAGACTAAAAAGCAGCATCATTACTCGAAGAATGGTGGGAATTTCTGAACAAAGATTTATCTGCATTATAAGAACATACTTTGGCTACAATATATTAAAATCTTTTCGTTCCACGTTTGAAAATGGGGCTTTAACTTGTTGATGGAGGGCAATTGTTTTTGTCATCTTCCTCGTCACTTACAGTAGACCATCCATCATCATCAGAATTTGAAACACCTACATCTGGTTCACCATGAGAATTGCCAATTACTTTTTCATCTGAAATTGGGATCACATTTTCACATTGAATATCATTCAAATGTTTTACTGAGTGTTCTGATTCAAGTTTTGGGTGCATTTTATCCAGATCAGATGCAATGACTGTTGTGGACAATGTGCACTCAACATTAATATTTGAAGGAAATTCATCATTCCTTCTTGTATGGCTTTCGCTAGATAAAACCTCATTCCCTTCCTTTTGCTCATTTTTGCATATTTCATCATGAGGGAATGAGTTTTTATTTAACGAGACTACTTCTTCATTACCAATTTTCTCATTTAAATTTTCAGAATCTAGTTGTTCCAAATTATCTTCAATGAAGTACTCTTTATCAGCAGATTTAGATGTGCGTCCAGATGAACCATCATAGTTTACTATCTGAGAATATGAATCACTAGACTCATTGCAGTAATCCATTTTCTGAAATTCTGAACCTGATTGCACGGACTCAAAGACTTCTTTATCCTCATTGGTTTTATCACATTCTTTTACCATTGGTTTTGAGAATTCATCCAATTCTGCTGGAGCATTACATATAAATTCCTCAGGGTGCTCATTAGACTCCAGTGAAGCATTCAAATGTCTTTCCTTGTCTGAACTATTTACGTCTTCCAATTCATTCTTATCTAAGGATTTGGAGAGATCACTAGAATCTTTCTTAATTCTAATAGTTTCATCATTATTTCGGGGTTGCTTCATATCATCTGAATCCTGCTTGGCTACTGGTACTGCAATTTTCTTTGTACTTTCCTGATTACCTTGTACTTCAGAAGAACCATGTCCATCTTGTGTAAGACAAGATGATTCTTTATCAACTGAAGATTCCACACACAACATATCATTCCAGGATTGATCAACCAGTAATTCCTTGTTATAGTTTTCAGAAGTACTAAAAGATTTAGATTTCTCTTTTTTAAACTCTGAACCCCATTTTTCATTGCTTTCTTCCTGATTATCCTTTTTATCAATTGAATCCCAGATTCCATCCAAATCTTCCTGAACTAGGTTAGCACTTGAAGTAACAGAGACTTGAGAATGAGTTGAACGAAAATTGCTGTCATTTCCAGATTTCCTTCGGTGTAATGATCTTTTGTTTGAATCTTCACTGTTCCTGGAAAATTTATTGGGCTGATATTTAGATTCAGTCCAGTTAGATTTTTCATTCTGGCGAGTGTACTTTGTTTTTGAGTTATGTTGTAAGGGCTTTGTTTCATACTCATTTTTGTTCTTTAGGGGTTGAGAGTTCTGTTTTAAGTCTTTTGATTGCTGATCAGTTCCCCAATCTAACCATGCTTCATCTCCTTCTGGACAAAAGTCTTTTTCTTTACATGGAATATCTGATCCCCAAGGATCTTCAAAATTGCAATCAACTTTTTTATCTTGCTCATGAAAATTATTAGACTTAGAGCCACGATGAACTGTGTCATCAGATTCTTTCATACTAGAAGCATGATCACTCATATCTGATTCACACTTTCTTCTAGGCCTATCTGTTGTATTTTTTCTTTTGACATCCCTAAAGTTCTTAGAATCTGAAACTGAAGAAACCCTTTCACGAATCCTTTTCTTTCTGGCTGCAACATTATATTCCACTGATTGTCCAGTGTACTCTCTATTTCTTCTAAAATAACTTTGATCCTTAGATTTTTTAGGAGTGATATCATCACTCATACCGAATTTCTTTGGCTTTTCTTGATGACCCCCAAAGTCTCTTCCTCTACCATGAGATTTGTATTCCTCTTTTGTGTTTTTTACATCAGTGGATTCTGCAAATCCATGATTCATGTTGATAGATTTTACCCAATTTTCAATTCTGTTAAATTTTATTTGGGCTTCAATCATACTTCCACTTTGCCACATTAGTTCATCTGCTCCTTCTTCTGCTCGGTGGGGTGCATTTTCCCTTTTTACGTCAGAATTAATTTGAATGGTTGAAATCTTTTGAGAATAATCATCCCCCTTGGAATTATGATAGGGTTGAGAATGCGAGTCGTTAGCATTTTTTGTAGGATTTGAAGAGTAATGAGATCTAGGGCGATTATTAAAGTGGTTTCCATCATTACGATGAGTGGAAGACTCGTGAGATGTTTCATTTTTGTTTGAATGATACTTTGAAAAAAATGAAGAGGTAGGCCTGGAAGAAGATGCATTGGGTCTGGATCTCCAGTTATCATCCTTTCTATTTCTTCTATCAGAATAAACTGAGGAGATAAAAACGAACTTAATTATTATTTAAGATACAGAAAGTTTCATAACTTTTTGTTAAACAAGTCATTAGGCTTTACACAACAAGATCCAAATTGGTGGTCAGCAAGCAACATATGGGGCATAATATTCAACCAAATACTATTACTCTCTTTGAGATTACCTTGCCACTACAATTAGAAATGACACCAAATTTATGGATACAAGAGCAGGTAAAATTTTCTTAGGTGGCAGAAATTTACAGACAATAATGACTCATATACAATCAACACATTAAGAAAAGGTGTAAAGTCGTATTTGTAAAGGAAAAACTGAGATCCATTCAAAGACTGAGGTTTATGTCTTAATGAGCGCACCTCTATCTTACGGGGGAAGGCACTTGGGCTGATAGCTCACACTGTTTACTGCAAATTTAGATAGATTTTTTAGGGCTGGATGTTAAATCTTAAAACTCCTGTGTTGCTTGTGCTTACCATTTGGACAAGTGGCTTACATTACGTTTTGCAACTGATTGATTAAATTTGCTGACAAGTGTCATGCTACAGATTAATTAACTGGTTAAATGTTATGCATAATTGCATAACTAATGGCAGCATCAATGAAAAATAGAGAACTTATAGTGCCATAAGTGAAAAATTATTATACACTCAGGTTTTGTGTTTACAGTGATTTTGAGGTAACTTTTAAGTTCCACACAGCAGGGGTTCATCTAGGTTTTTTTGCCAGCAAGGATCCTGTTTTAGGAATTTTGTGAAAATGAAAATCAAGATCCCATAGTTAAAAGACCCAAAATCTGGCAAAATTCATTCCAAAAAGATCAACAAAATTGTACCCTTTCTTAATGTTTGGCACTAGTTAACTAAAAGTAGTTGAAAAGTAGTTAACTACTAGTTGCAACTACTAGTTAACTAGTAGTTCAACTACTTTTGGTTTAGAGTAGTTGAACTAGTAGTTTAACTACTTTTTTCACCAACTACTAGTTCCAACTACTTTCAAAAAGTTCAATTACTTCAAAAAATATTGAAAGATCAAAATTTTAAAAAATATATTACATCTACTAACAATGCCACTTTTCGTGATACATTTTCATATTTGGCAACCTTGAAATACACTGTTCACAAATTTGACCTTCAAAATTTTTTCCTTGATAAAATAGTCATTTCTTATAGATTTTGGGTCGCTGAATACGAAAATCACCATTAAAATTTTAAATTGACTCAGGATTTTCGGGGAACAGCCCTTCCCCCTTTTTATGCCTTTCTATCACTTTATAACTTAAAACTCGATTTTCAGGGTCAAAAAGCATTGTTTTAGTCTTCAAATTGCCCTCCAGGTAACAAGAAATGTTCAAATTAATAAAATATGATAAATTTATAACAAATAAATAGGTTTAAGGGGTAATTACCCCCCTAAAAATGCAAAAAAATAGTTAAAAATTATAGAGGTTTCTATACGCTGTTTTTTTCTCTTATTTTTTACGCAATTCCCGTTTGAAGGGTCCTAACCCTTCCACAAGGACCCAAATTTGATGACAATATGCAGAATTAATTTTTACTAAAAGCGGCTGAGGTGTTAGCCTCCCAGAAGCCCCCGCGGAAGAGTTCGGAAGACTTCCAGAATCGCGAAGGCGCTCGCGAGCTCAGGAATTAATACTGATGAATTTGAAAAGATTACAAATGATGTTTTTCTTATATTTTGGGTCTCTCCTAAGTAAAAACTCTTCAAATCTTTAAAAACTGACCTGTTTTAGGGAGTGAGGATTCCATGTTTCAAGATGTTAATAGATGCACGGCTTTGGATAACAATTAGGGGGCATCCCCTTAAAAACTGAGGGTGATGGACGAAAATGGGGGTCATATTTGAATTCAGTAGATCATTTTACCCAAGAATCAGCTGAAATTCAGTTAGTGGCTTCAAATTTTTTTTTGTACAGCACTGTTTAACTCAAAGTCCCGCATTGTACCCTTCCGTAGGTGCTTTGGGGGCGCTCTCACCTGAACCGCTTTTAGTAAAAATCATTGCTGCATATTGCCATCAAATTTGGGTCCTTGGGGAAGGGTCAGGACCCTTCAAACGTGAACTGCGTAAAAAATAAGAGGAGAAAATAGCGTATAAAAACTTCTATAATTTTTAGCTATTTTTTGCATTTTTAGGTGGGTAATTACCCCTTTAACCTATCCATTTCTTATAAATTTATCATATTTTATTAATTTTAACCTTTCTTGTCCCCTGGGAAGAAATTTGAAGACTAAAGCAATGCTTTTTGACCCTGAAAATTGAGTTTAAAGTTATAGTCGTAGAAAGGCGTAAAAAGGGGGAGGGGCTGTTCCCCGAAAATCCCGAGTCAATTGAGAATTTTAATGGTGATTTTCGTATTCAGCGACCCAAAATCTATAGGAAATGACTATTTTCATCAAGGAAATTTTTTCATTGTATGTTGAACAGTGATATATTTCATCCCAGCAATTGACATATAAATGCGACCCTTTTTTGAAATCCTCTCTAGAAATTAGGGAGTTCAGGGTTTTCTCTCCTGGAAATTCCAGCACTTTGAAAAGCGATTTTAGGCTAGGTTTACGAGGATTCTAGATGTTTTTCCTGCATTAGAAATTAGTAAGGCAATACTTAAAGTTAACGGCCCAATTTTGTGCTTAAATACTGTTGTTCAGGCTAAGGGGGTTTAGAACCCTTCACCCCTTTATATACGACACTGTACTGACAACTAAATACAACTTAGGAAACTTTAAGACACCAAAAACATGAATACTAGGGTGGCCCAAAAAACTTTTTCAGGTAGAGTTCTGGGCACCCTCTACTTTTTTCAAACAGCTAATAGAAGCTCACAGCCAAAATTTCAACTCTGTATTCGAATTAGAAGTTGATGACCAAGAGGAGTGAAAAAATCGAAATTCGAATATTTTTATACAAAACAACTAAAAAACCAAAGATCAAACCCTCTCATTTTTTTCATGATTTTTTTATAAAAAACTACTAACGTAAAAGATATAATGTTCTAGGTTTTGTTTTTTTATCACCTTTATTTTTGTTGTAGTAATTTTCTAACGTCCAAAGAACTTTTATAAAGTTGCTTTTCCTGCATTTTTCAACAGCTAAATAACTCTAGAACTATACAACTTAAAAACATGATATTAGTCCCATTTTGTTTGTTAATTTTTTGTCATTGCTATGATGTGAATCATGACCCAAAATCTCAATCATGATCAAAAAAATTCTTTCAAAATTTAAAAAAAATGAAAACAAATTTAATGAAAAATTTTTTTTATTTGACATTTTTTGCATGTTTTAAGTCATATGAACAGTTGGACACCCTCAAGCGATTTTATGAATTTTCTTTGAGTGAATCGCTCTTGCTGTATAATTTTAGGGATAGTTTAGGGACTCACCTAAATTTCAAGTATTTTTATTTTTTATACATGATTGAATTTTATTTTCAACTGGAAGTTCGGTAGTAATGTTCATTTTAAGAGTTAAAAGGCTTTTAATATTTTTTTTTAATTTCAAACAATTTTTTTCATTAAATTTTTTTTTCACTTTTTTAAATTTTGAAAAAAAGACTTTGTGAAAATGATGGTCATGATGCATTTTAAATCAAAGACAAAAAATTTACAAACAAAATGGAACTAATTTCAGGTTTTTAAGTTGTATAGTTCTAGAGTTATTAGCCGTTTAAAAATGCAGGAATAGCAACTCTACAAAAGTTCTTTGGACATTAGAAAATTACTACAACAAAAATAAAGGTGATAAAATAACAAAACCTGGAACATTATATCGATAACATTTTTATTTTGAAAAACAAACAACAATTCATACAAAATTAGACACATAAAAAACAAGAAATTAATGACAATAAATACAGAAAATTTGATGTATGAGTTGCCCAGGAGTCAGAGACCCATATGGGCAGCCTAAAGAAAATTATAATGTGATTTCAAATAAAATAAAAAAAAATATAAATTAAAATAAAGAATTGAAAGTGATATCGCAGGGCAATCTTCAGATTTACTTCCATAAAATAAAGATCCAAATGAGCGTTTGATTACATTTAAAAAAAAAGTCTTCGATATTTTCCATTGTAAAAATGTAGATCTTTAATAATTTTTAAAACTTAGAAGGGGACTTCTCGGATTTTAGATTTTTGGGTAAAGTGTTAAAGAATTTAGATGATAAATATACACATAGCTGCCAACCTGATGAAAGAAAAAATAGGAGTACTTTCATAGACTACACATGGAAGCTCACCCACATTTTTTACAGTCACGATTTAAAATTTAAGCCGCTTTTTTAGTTCATACTAGTAAACCTACGAAGCACAAATAATTTAGATAAAAACCTAAAACGAAGTCTGAAGAAACAAAAACAACGTCCCCTTAAAATAGATGAAAACAAATTCATCCATAAGTTACCACTACAGGCGTCCAAAACGATTCATTTATCATAGCTCTTGCTCTTACCATACCAGAAATTAATGCTTTCTGGAAAAATTAAACTTAAAAAAGAAAATGTAATGTTGAATTCATATATTTCACTCATCTTACTTTTAATAACATGTTCTTTGAATGATAAATTGTTCTTTAAATGGCACTATTCTTTTATTTTGCTTGTCTTTTATGATTTCAATATAAGTATTTTTTTTTAAATCGAAAAATAGGAGTTTTTAAAGAAAAATCGGATTATCGGAGAAGGAACATAAAATAGGAGTAACTCCGATAAAATAGGAGTACTTGGCAGCTATGTATACATAGTTTTTATGGAAAATTTCTTTTTTTGCTTTAGGTACTAGATATAAATGTTTTGAATGTAAATTATAATTTAAATTACGTAAATCAGAGCTATTATCTTGTTTAAAAAAATTAAATAACTGCTTTGAAGAAAAAAAGGTGTCGAAGAGGTAATATATTTAGTGTTTTGTAGAGATCAAATAAAGGAAACTGTCTACGACTGCTTAAAAATTTAATGATCTTGTTCTGAATTTTAACTATTGGATTAATATTTTCTAGGTAATCTCCTCCCCAAACAACAATTCCGTAACTCATTATTGAGTTGACCCAGGAATGATATAATTGAAGCAAAAAGCTCCTACTAATTATCTTTTTAATAAAATAAAACTTGTGGAGAATAAAGCGTTGTTTGTTGGTTAAGTATTTTGCATGGGATTTCCATTTTAAATTAAAATCTACATGTAATCCGAGGTATTTTATTGAAGATACTTGTTGAAGGGGTGGGCAATTACAATTAGTATTATATTACAATCTATTAAATGGTAATAAAGGTAAAGAAGTTCAGCCGGCCCGTAGATGCTGAAGTTGATAAATTTAGTTTTATTTATATTAATAGATAATTTATTAGCATAGAACCAGTTTTTGATGGTCAGAAGATCTTTATTTATATTATTTTGTAATATATCATAGTTTGAATGTGAGTACATGATTAATGTATCGTCTGCATAGGTTATGATTTTGCCATTTAATTTTAGTTTACAGAAATCATTGATGTATATTATGAACAGTAAAGGTCCAAGAATTGAACCTTGTGGTACACCAGACCTTATATTTAAATTATTACTTTTAAAATCATTTACTTTTACAAACTGTTTCCGGTTGTTTAGATAGGAAGTAAACCATTTAAGTCCCACTCCTCGAACCCCAATTGAAGATAACTTGTCAAGTAAAATACTATGATTGACGCTATCAAAGGGTAGTAGTAGGGTAGTATCAACGTTAGTAGTTTTTTATAAAAAAATCATGAAAAAAATGAGAGGGTTTTATCTTTGGTTTTTTAGTTGTTTTGTATAAAAATCTTCGAATTTGGACTTTTTCACTCCTCTTGGTAATCGCTTTCTAATTTTGGTTCAGAGCCCAAACTTTGCCCGAATAGTTTTCTCTGTAGGTCTAAAAAATTGAGGGGGTGCCGTGGCAATTCATAACACCAGTGTTGCCAGACAGTTTGACTAAAAAGTCGAGGATCAAAGCTCTAAAAGTAGCGGATTTGAAATTTTTGGAGCCCAAATTTCATTTCAGTGGTAATATTGTAGGTAAACACACTTTTAACATTGTTCAGGCACCGCAGCCGATTTTTCGTAAAAAAAAATAGGAAAAATAGGAGAATTTAAGAAAAAATAGGAGAAAAAAAGGATTATTTTTCTAAACAAAATAGGAGAAAAAAGGAATATTTTCTTAAATTAAAGTTGAAATAACGTAACACGGATGCCAACCAATGGCGACGCCCATTCGTATTGAGTGCTCCCGCGACGCCGCAAAAAATCGATAATTTTTTGCTTCTTTTTCAATTCTTCGCTTATATTTCAAAAACTATAAATTTCTCAAAGATAATTTCAATTACCAAGTTAAAGTAAACCAAATTTCCTACAAAATGCACAATTCAACTTTGATTTTCTGAAGAGTGGTTTTGCCGCTAGAGCGCGCTGAAAAACATCGATTCTAGGCCTTTCCGCAAAAAAAGGGAAACGCGCGCTTCTACCCTCTACAAAATTAAAATTATTTAAGTTATTAACAAAAATTTTATACCACGTTAAAGAGAATTTAATTTTATATAAATAACGTGCTTTCCATTACCATATTTTGAGAAGGAGGGAGGGAGTGAAGCAAAGATCGATAATAAAACTATTGCGGCTCGCAGACCAAACGGACTTTTGCAGTTATTAATCTGCAATATGCGCTTTATTTCGGGTATATTACCAATAAAATGTTTTTTTTTGGATGAATTGGAATAATAAATAAATTTTTAAAATAAATTTATGAAATATTGGGTGTTTTAGGCGAAATTTCAATATTTTTTTAAAATTCCTATATTAAATTATGGGAGTGTTTTAATGAACGAATTTTTATGTTTTTTGCATCGCTAAATCCGAATTTCAAGTTTATTTTAATTTGAAAGTAATCTTCACATCAAAAATTGCAAAAAATCTCAAATTTTTGTGTTTTTTTTGCGGTTTTTCATCGATTTTCTAAAACAATATTAATTTTACGAAAAATTGCATGAAACCAAATTAAAGTACATAAAATTTCCTATAAGATGCACTGGTTCATTTTTATTTTGCAAGGAGCGGTGTACATTTTGAAATTAAGATTTTTTTTTCTTTTCTATAAAAAAGTAATGAACGATTTCCCCCGCTACAGCTCTAAATAAATTCTAGTTAGCGACAAATAGCTTATACCAAATGAAAGTTAGAACATTTAATTTTCTACAAAATGCACTGTTTAATTTTATAATGAGATAATATAGCGCAGATTGCAGATTAACAACCCCAAAAGTCCCTCTGGTCTGCGAGTCGCAACAGTTTTATTATCGATCTTTGCTTCACTCCCTCTCCCCTTCTCAAACAATGATGATGGAAAGCACGTTATTTATAGAAAATTAAATGTTCTTTCACGTGGTATAAAATTTTGTTAATAACTTAAATAGTTTTCATTTTGTAGAGGGTAGAAGCGCGCGTTTTCCTTTTTTTGCGGTAAGGCCAAAAAATAGATGTTTTTCAGCGTGCTCTAGCGGCAAAACCACTATACAGAAAATCAAAGTGGGCTAGCGCATTTTGTAGAAAATTTTGTTTACTGTAACTTTGTGAATGAAATTATCTTCGAGAAATTTATAGTTTTTGAAATATAAGCGAAGAATCGAAAAAAGAGCAAAAAATTATCAATTTTTTTGCGATTTTCGATATGAAGCCGACCCCCCACGTGGGAGCAAACTTCAGATTCGTAATCAGCTCCCTCAAAAACATACAACCGTCGAAAAAACTTCTATAAGAAACAACAGAGGACAGCTTTACCTCAACGGGAGAGGAAGCTCCGCGGCGACCACGCCTCGTCCCGCTGGAAGGAAACGAATCACTCCTTCGTATGCCAAAGCGTTGACAACGGACCGATAGTATTGACATCAATCCCTACCCACAACTAAACATAAACGAAGAAAGTCGATCCCAAGGGTTAAAAAAATAGGAAAAAAAGGAGAAAAAAGCTGAAAAAAGGAGGAAAAATAAAATGGACCCTAAAAATAGGAAAAAAGGAGCTAATGTGAAAAAAATAGGAAAAATAGGAAAAACAGGAGCGCTGCGGTGCCTGAAATTGTTAAGGAACTATTATTATATACTCTAGAACTTAAAATTTTAATTTTTAAGCTATTTTCATTTGAATGAAGCTAATTTTCCAGATTTTCTTTTAAAAAATGATACTTTTAGAATAAAATATCATTAGAACTTTTTAGATTTCCATTTATTAGATACATTGCTAATCTAAAAACGAATTAGTTGAAAGTAATTCCTCTATTGATATTTGAAAAGGAACTCTTGCATAACATAAATATTTAATTATACTAAAAACCTTATAAGGATATGCTCAATACTCGTTTCATAAATCGCATATCGGAAAATTCTTGCCCTTATCTCTACTCTACTCTTCCAACTTCCTTATTTTTCCCTAAAATGTCTAGGGCTTCGAGATGGGGATTGAAAAGGAGTTGGAAGAGACGCAGATGAATTACTTATGACTCACCCTCCTGCACTAGAAGTGTGCATTTGTAATTATTATGTCCATTTTTTTCAAAACACAAAAGTCGCAGATTAAAAATGCTGTTGCCCAGATTTAATTTTTAAGTAGCCCAAAAGTAGCCTGTCGCCCAAAACGAAATTTTTGTCGTAAAGGACCTACAAAAGGAGCCCAATCCGCTACTTATAGCCCAATCTGGCAACACTGCATAACACTTTGTTTTTTCCCATAGAAAAGTGGGCCACCCTAATGTATACCTATCAAAAATTGGCGAATCTTTAGCCATCATATTTTTGCTATAGGTAAGAAAAAGTAATCGAAAATTTGGGGAAAAATCTTATGAAATTAAATAGACTAGTTAACTAGTAGTTAACTACTTTGGGAAATAATCAACTACTAGTTACAACTACTTCCTAGAAAAAGTAGTTAACTACTAGTTACAACTACTTCCTAGAAAAAGTAGTTAACTAGTAGTTACAACTACTTTTGCCCAGACTAGTTCGTAGTTGGTAGTTAACTACTTTTTGACCAGTAGTTGCCGAACACTACCCTTTCTATCTGGTGCAACAGCCCTAGTGGACCAAGGCCTACAATGCCCATATTCGTTTTCATGACTGTGGGGCCCTGGGGTGCAGCGCATAAATCCCTGTTAGTTGGTCACCCTAACAGGGACCACATTTGCACTAGTTTTTGAAAATCGGTATTTTGTGAAGGCCCACACAGAATTTTGTGAAGATTTTTTGTGAAGTTTTTTTAGATGAACCCTTCCATAGTAACAAACAATTTTAGTCACCCTTACCTCTTGAATTTTTTGGGGGGTAGTATTCATGATGCTTGGAATCCCAATCCCTATAAATGTAAGAATAAGTTAAAATATTATCACATATATCAGGGGAAAACCTACAAAAGCATTAAGAAATAAATATAAAATTATGTAAAATTAAAAATTTACTGACGCTGAATCCATATTGGGCTTTCCTCTGTCCCATTCTCGTTCTGGTTTTGCCTTAGGAGAAAAATCTTTATCAACATCCTTGCGAAGATTCTAAAAGAAAAATTTTGTTACAAGCTAAAAATACCTTAAAGTAAAAACAGTTTCTAATTAGTTGACCCAAAACTTACAACATAATGGTTAACAGCGGTTACTTTTCTCTTTAATGAATATTACAGAGATAAATGATACTGTTGACTGATGAAATCCATCACAAGGGAATATAATGTGTCCTGAGAGTCCCCAATGGTCCATTATAATTATTGACTTTTTAAACTCATTTTAAGTTCTAATAAGTAAAAAAATAACCTAGTTTTTAAAATAAATAACAATAACTAGGTTATTTCAAACTAAATGTTAACATAACTACAGCTATTAACTTACTCGGCCAAGAGTGATAGATGAATTTCTTTCTTCTGCTTTTTCACGGTCTCTTTGAACTTCCTTCAAAAGATAATTTACATTATAAAACCATTTTTAAAAACTGCACTTTATAATCTAACGGCTGTATTCACCATTAACTTAACGAAGAAGCTTGATTCCAGGTTAACCTTAGGTTCAGTTAGTGGTGAGGTGAATACAGCCGTAAGTATATCTGGCATTTTAAATTTTGTAACTCCACAAACTTTAGAGTATGAAATTTAATAGTACTAAAATTTTTTATTTGTGTTGTGTGAGCTTTTTAGATTTTTAATATCAATTCTAATTACATTCAGTAAGAGTGTTTAAAGTTATGAGTGAAATTCAGTCTGATATGTTAATAACTAAGTGAAAAAACATAGAATAGGAGCAAACTCTTGTTTGAAGCTTAAGATAATTCATTTAAACTTTAAAAAAGATGAATTCTGAGATTGGGTATGAGAAATTTATATCAATAAAGTAGATAAATTAAATAATTTAAAGTAGACTTCTACCTTGAAAATGATTACAAAACTCATCAAATAACTGGCTGGGGAACATACCTTATATCTTTCTTTCAATTTTTCATTCTTTAATTTCATTTCTGCCATTATTTTAGAAGCATAAGCTTCTTTTTCTTCTCTGCTCTTTTCATCAAAAGGCTTAAATGTAAAATAAAGAAAGTCAACACTAATAGCAAAATTTTAACAAAAACACCCGATATGCATTATAAACTCTTTCCCATGCCATTTATAAAAAAGTATAATATTCAGGGCCGTAACTAGACTTTCTTTTCGGGGGGGGGGGGGTTTTGGTAGAAAATTTTCTTGAAACTTTAGTTTGATTTTGTTGGTAAGAAGACAGCGTCGGATCCGGTATTTGGTATTTGAGGATTAAAAATTTTCAATATCAAAATCATCTTCTAATATCCTGAAAGGGGGGTCTGGGGGTCCTTCCCCAGAAAATTTTTGGAAATTTAAGTCTAAAAAGCAGATTTTCAACTCGTTTTTGGTACACCTAATCCGGATTTCGGTCATACATTTTGAAGAATTTAATTAACATTTTAGTAGGATTTTTGCATTTCATCGAACTTTTTAAAGGAAAGTGGTAAATAATAGGGTCCCAAATTCCTAAGGGGGGTCTGGGGGTCTGGGGGTCCTCCCCCCAGAAAATTTCTGGAAATTTCTGAATTTTGAACCTTAAAAGTAGGGATTTTAAGCATTTTAAGGCGAATTTTTAAGGAAAAACAGTTAAGTAAAAAAAGGATGTCGAAATTTCGGTGGGGGTTTGAACCCCCACCGAACAGAATCTTGCATCATTCTTTTAATCTCCTATTTTCCATTATATTAAAAATACATGAGCTTTAATCCTTTCAGTCTTGACTGCCCAGAATTTTCCACAAGATTCAATGGAAATCTTGGGTTGTATAGGACAGAAAGGATAAATAACTTCATTCACCAACCATATCAAAACAATGCTGCGCTCACAACCTGAATATCTTATTTTAATTGGAAATTCAGGAATCTGTTTTAGAAAGAAAAAATCAAACAGAACTATATGAAAGAACACTATTTAATGCCAATTTTGAGTACACAAAATTATGAGTAGATTTTCACATTAACAGCGTTCGAAATTGTACTGGATTGCTGGTCCGGGACAACCAAAAAACGGCTCGGACCAGTGGAATCAGAAAACCACTGGTCCGCTGGACCAGTGGTATAAAAATATCCCACCCTCCAGTTTAAGCCTGCAATTCCTCTTTGCTTTGAATCGGGAGAAAGGCAAAAAAATAAATTTCATTTAATAAACCAGATTACAACCAGTTTGTCAACTAACAATGTAAAACTAATTCGAAGTTATGTATTAATTTGTGTGCAATATCATTTATTCAAGATAAGTTCTTATTTTTTGCCAATTAGTGCAATTGTATCCAATTTGTATGTCAATTAGAGAAATTTTATTTAATCAAGAAGATTATTGTATTTGTATGTTAGTTAGTGGAAATATTATTTAATAAAAAAAGTTATTTAATTAATAAGATATTTTTTAAATAATTGATTATTTGGAGCTATTGCTTATTTCTCATGAATTTATTTTATTACTTATTTTATATAAATCTCATATTTACAGCTGGTAACTTATTATTGAATATGTATTAATTTTTAACATTACTATTTGGTACTCACATTCAGTGCAATAGTTACTTAATAATAGTAATATTTAAACTGGTCCTTTTTAATTAGTCGGACCAGTAATTTTTGTTGCGGACCAGTAAGATTGGCGAAGCACTGGTCCGCAGGACCAGTGGAATTTTTTACCAATTTCTAACGCTGCACATTAAGCCCTGTTGGATTAGCTAAATTGTTGTTGCAAGAGCCTAAATTTAACAAACCACAAAATCTTTCACTACTAAAATTAAAAGGACTGATTCTACTCATAAAGAGTTACAAAACTAATTTTTAGAAGATTACTTTTTTAGGCGAAAAGGAAGTAAAAGTTCGGAAAATAGTAGTTAAAAAATTGTTAGTTACAAAGATATCCTTTCCTTAACTTTTAGAAGTGGTAAGATGTAAAAGTTTATGCCTTTTAGTACTGAACATGTCGCTCACTCCTTTCAAGAACGTCATATCTCAAAAAACCTAAATTTTCAGGAGAGGCATTTGAAAGTTTAGAATTGCATTGAAAATAAATAATAAGAATCTGGTTAATTTCTTTACTATTCAGTTTAAAAATATGATGGTTTCGCAGGGTTGTAGTACTCCTTCAGAGCTTTCCGAAAACAGTCATAACTAAATATCGTTGATTTTTGAGATATGACGTTCTTGAAAGGAGTGAGCGATGCTGTTCCTCTTGAAGGTTTGCAACTCATTGTATTTCACTACTCATACCACAGCTATTTTAGAGACCTCAAATTAGTCGATGGGAATGAATGAATCAATTGTAACAGATGTGCCTCAAACAAACACTGGTACCACATTAAAGAGTATTGTACTCAGGATTTTCAACCCACCCATAAACCCCAGGGTTGCTGATTGTTATTAACTTTTTAAAATCAGATTTATTTTATTTAAATCCTCTTTCTTAATAAAATGAAAACACTTCTGTACAATCTGAAACTGATTACAAATATATTGATATTACTTCTTTCTAAGTGACATAATTTAGCATTTCTTAACATCGAACACTCTAAATATATTTTAAGCATTAGGGGCCATTCAAATATTACATAAGCACCTAAGGGGGGAGGGGGTTTACTCTTTACTTATTTTTCATGAAAAGGGGGAGGGGGATATGAGTGATGCTAATGTAAACGTAAGATACTGCATTTTCGAAAATCTCTTGTTTCTTGCATAAATAATTTTAAAACTCAACCAAAAATAAATTTAACAAAAATCGATTTGGGAAATCTGACGTAAGCACTTTTTCTGTGGATGGGCCCCCATACCCCCCCAGCGGTACCACAAGGTGATCTTGCGTGATACTTTTTAGAAAATCCCTAACCAGAGGTTCATTCAGGTTTTCTGCCAGGGTCCTGTTTTAAGAATTTTGAGAAAATAAAGGGTTTGTCACAATTCTCATTCGGACTCAATTTCTCTCTGGATGAACCCCTGCACACATTTTGTGTCAAAAGGTAAAGGGGATGGTCTGAAAAAGTGCCCCCCTTGGAGCTGCACTGGATCCGCGCCTGACTAAAAGGGATGTCAAAACTTTCTTTTGGGGGGGGGTCCGGCAGTTTCCTACATAATTATGGTGGAGGGGGTTTGAGGTTTGCTTACCTTTGCTGACAAGGGGGAAGAGGGGGTTAAAAATGACCATAAAAGTGCTGATGTAATATTTGAATGGCCCCTTAATTAATGGACTTAATATAATCAATAGAATTAATAAATGGAAGCCGTTCACTGCTAACTCACCGATGAGATGCTTGTTCTGAAAGAAGTAAATAAATAATAATTCCACAATTAGTTTCAAAAATTTTTATCAACTTTTTAAAACTATTTACTAAATTTTGAAATCAATTATAAATTTTGGAAAAAAATCATGGTAGCAATTATATTTATATATTACTGTGTATAACTTACATTACACTTTCCTGAATTTTGCATAAAAAAATAAAATCTATGAGTTAAATTGATTCATTACTCGAATGTTCTATATCAGGGGTTTCCAACTGGCGGCCCGCGGGCCGCATGCAGTCCGCCGAGTCGCTTTGTGTGGCCCGCAAAGGCTTTTAAAACCCACCAATAAGTAGCTTCAGAACTATTTTTAGCATACTAGAATTCAAAAATTTTTCGGGGGCGGATCTTTAACCTATTCATCTCCCTAATGGCCTAATACATATAAAGCAGATTTTGAAACCCTATTTTAAAGTATACTAAATATTTTTCGACATTTTTGATTTAAATTAAGTGATATTTTTTTGAAAAAATCAAGTAATTTAAATCAAGCAACCCTGGCTAATTGTAATCAATATTACAAGGACACACACGTTTAAATTCTAATTTAATAATCTGATCAAGCTTATTTTACTACAAACTTATTTTTGTTCCCCCCCCATTAAATTTAATATAATACCCACTTCACAACATTTAAAAAAATTTACATACCATGATGGCCAAATCTTTCAAAACAGTTGATTGTATCTAATAAATCTATAAAAAAATTTAAGTTTTAGGGATCATCTAATTACATGAAATTGGTTATAGTTGGTTCATTTAGAACAGATGTCTGAAACAGGATTAAAAACGCTTAATAACGCTCATCACGCAACTTCAGTGACCGATTCTTTTACAGTATTTTAACTACTTCTACTTAGGCTACTTTTTCATTGCACAAGAAAAAATTTTAGATGATCATTAGTAACTACTTCTAATATATTACGTCTTAGGCATCTATTCTAAATGAACAGAGCATAAACATGTACCTTTAATTATAAAAAAACGAATACCAAAATAAGTACGGAGGGATAGAATAGGACAAACATGAGCAGGGACGTATATAAGGGGTCGGTTAAGGCAGTGGTTCTCGACCGGGGGTACGCGTACCACTAGGGGTACGTACGCCCAGAGCTTTTAAGGGGTACGCCACGAAATATATATATTTCAAATTTCAATGATTTTTTAAGGTTTTTTTTGTAGCGTACAACGAAATCCAAACATTTTTAAAAATTAAAATCTTAAAATATTTTTCCATTGAAGACCCAGCAAAAAAACCATGTCCGAAATTCCTTCAAAAAAGCGTCAAAAGTGCAGTTTTCTCTAAGAAGTCTAGTTATTTTGTAGCAATAGGGCAGAAAATTTGCAATTTTTTACAGGAAATTGGAATACATTCTAAAGGCATTTCAGCGGTCATAAAAAACTAGTTTCTAAAGAGAACTGCAGATTCCATAAATAAAACTGCAGACAAAGTGTCCGAATGCCCTTCACTTTTTTGAAGAAATTTTGCTGGGGAACGAAGGGAATGAATCGGAAATTCCCCATGCTTGGAGAGGAGCAAATAAATTCCATCAGTTTTGGTTCACAGGTATAGGTAATAGTGGAGATTAAGAAGGAACCACAGTATTAAAAATAATTTTTTAACGGAATTTAGAAGTTTCCAAAACTGACGATTTTTTGCAATTTCTAGTCACAATATCCTTTATAATTCAAGAATTTAGGTAGAGAGTTAATTCATATCTCATTTTAAAAGTGTTTTTATGGCCTTTAATATGATGTGTAGCACTTAGTATTTTGGAGTTTAACAAAAAAATATTACAAGATTTTAAAAATTTTAATTGATCTTCTGAAAACACCCCCTTCTATTTTTGGTAGAAAAAATATGTTATTCTTTGACTTATTAGCTACAAGTATGCAAAATTTCAAGATGGAGAAATGATAGTTTTCGGAGCTATGAATTTTTGAATAAGTGTAACGCATAAAAATTCCCGAAAATGATGCAGAAAATAAACAATATTACTAATTTTTTAAGCAAATATGGAAGGAGGCTCATTTCTTTTCATTTAGTGCAAAAACCCTACCAAAAAATATATTAAATTCTTAAATGTATGTCCGAAATTCGGATTAGGAGTACCAAAGCGAGTGGAAAACTTGCTTTTTAGACTTAAATTCCCAAAAATTTTATGGGGGTGAACCCCCAGACCCCCTTTAAAGAAGTTAGAGCACGATTATTCATGTTTTTTTAATATTATAGTTACTATGATGATTAATTTTTGATTTTGAAAATTCTACGTATCCCCCTAAAAACGAAATCCTGGAACCACCAATTTACGTAATATATCTAAACGAAGGTGATATTTCAACTACCAGCTGCAACTGCATACGAGGGGTACGCAGGGAATTGTAATTATCCTTTGGGGGTACAATCGTGGAAAAGGTTGGGAACCACTGGGTTAAGGGGTCCAGACCCCCTTAGCCTAAGCAACCATTTTTTTAAAGCTTAATACCCATATTTTCAAATCTTGCGCAGTCGAGCAATGGCGCCTGTCTATAGAGGTTAAAAACCTACATTAGATATAAAATGGGAGACAACAGACTTACTTGACTACATGGTCATTATTTGGGGAACATTAGGGGGGAAAAGACAAAAGGTAAATGAAGCGAATCCGGCCCGCAAGCTGAATTAGGCGATTTTTTTTGTCGCCAAGTGGTAAACCGATGGCATCCGAGCAATGAATTGTTGTCGCCAAATTTGGCGCTGAAAATCCGCGGGCCGGATTCGCTTCATTAACCGAACAAAATTAACCCCATCCCTAAATGAAACTTCAAATCCAACAATAAGTTTACTTTTTTATCGGCAACTCTTGGTTATCATAGCAAGGTCAATCCATGCCAAGTGGTCAAGAAATAGCCCCTAAATTAATTGGTCAATAATTTTTAAAAATATTTTTTGAACAGTATAATATTTAATGTTCGAACGACTATTATTTTATTTTAATCCTTTATTGTTCATAAATGGTAAGGTATTATACATAGGGATGCACTGAAAAAGTAAAAGGCAATATAAATATATTGTGTAACTCATAGAAATTTTTCTCTTGATCAGATAATTGAATTTTCTTAACATTGACTAAAGATTTAATTTGCACAAAGTTACCACACTCAAAAAAGACGATGACAACGCCATTAAAAATTTAATGGTGACTAAAATAATCTATACCCATATATAGTATTGAAAAATTAATACTAACTTACCATCCTCCTTAAATTGATGCGAGAACGCACATTTACGCACTAAACATTCCGATGGAATTGCATATTTAAGCTGTCAAGAAGATCACGAGCAACAAAGTAGGTTTCTACAGTAAAATCTAAACTAAAAATGCACTATTAAAAATATTTAACCTAAAAAGTTAATGCACAATAAAATTGATACATGTTTTCATGTTTGTTCACAACATTTACACATGATCTGTTATCTTAGAAACAGTCACAGTCAGAGCACAGAGTATAGAGCTTAACAGAGTGTCCAAAACGCGATTTTACTCTTTCGGAGGAAATAGTTCTTATGATATCACATAGTAGCGCTGCGGTCGTCAATCAACAGGGTAGGCGGGAACTAAAGGAAACGAGTGATTCTCATTGGATATGGAACTTTGTATGGAAGCTGCATTTTAATTTAGAAATCACTGTTGTTTTTCTCGCTTTTCCCCACAGAGTAAAGATAATTCAGAGAGTCCAAAACGCGATTTTACTAAAATAGTTCTACAGTTATCGCATAGTGGCGTTCCGACCCTCCAGCTGTCAATCATTAGTGTGGGCGGGGACTAAAGGAAATGAGTGATTCTCATTGGACTGAGAACTTTTTATGGAGGCTGCATTGAATTTCTCAATCTCTGCTATTTTTCCCCTGATCAATGAAACTTTTCCCTTATGGTCGAAAACTTTCCCCAGGGCTCCCATAGGCGACTATATTGCTACTATTTTCAAGGTTGGGCGACTATATTAAGCAAAAAAGGGCCAAAAGCAAGACCCTCTATATAAAGGCCTCCCAACTCGGCCGTGCAACGTCATAATTTTCACTCATCTTTGACGTCACTCCATAGACTTAACATGGCAATTTTCACCCACGTCTGACGTCATCAGCCGGAGGCGTATATCCGAACCCTCAAGCGTGCAACGCATTGGCGCGGTTTGAAGAGCGCCGCACTGTTTGGGCACGCGAATCAAGGTCACACTCGAATGTTTTTACGCCGCCATAGCTTTCGAGTCGAGATCGAACCATCAAACGGTGTACAAAATCTAAACAAACGCTTGCTTTGCAACCAAATTTTAACAAAATAGTTTAACTCGTAGCTTATCATATGTAAGGCTTCTAAAAAGAACTTAATTTTCTTTAATTAACCTTTTACAGGCCGAATTCAGATCCAGGTATATTTTAATTATTATTTTTGCATAATTTACCTTCTAATGCTTCAGTTTAGAGATTTTATTAATATGAAGGTGATAAAAAAATTTTACATGCGATTTTCATGATGTTCCCAATTGGGAACATTGGCCACTTCCGACTATACTTCTAACGGGGAAGAGCGAATAGGCTATAGTGATAAATCTATCGAATAAAAACCCAAATTATATGGAATAACTTACATATTAACCTTAAATGTAATTTATGTTTGGTGCAAGCAGTAATTTTGTGTAAATTTCATAAATTTTAAAAATTTTAATGGCAATTTCATGTTACACATCAGAAAAATACCCAAATTTTATATCATTATGGTTCTAAATTTTATACAATACCCTGATAAATACAATTTAAGAATGGGGATATCAAAAAACAAACTAAAATATGATAGATTAATATTAATTTTAATTTTCTTATGATTCAAAAACAAGTTCTTTTATTACACACAGGCAAAATATTGAAAATATGCATTTATGAATAGGATTTAAAAATCTAAAAATAATGATTAAAAGTTTGAGAAGAGAATGAAATAGTTTATTTTTGAGTGTAATATTTATATATTTAAGTGAAAATTTAACTTCGCATTACTTTGAAAAAAATCTAAAACCTTTTACTTATACTTTTATTCCCCAGATAATAATCATTCCTGAAAAAATATTTTCTAAATTTTTTTCATATGTATCATAAATAATACTAAGCTTGTGAGATGCCTGAATCTCGATTAACTTTTTTTATTTGTACAAGAATAAATCACTGGGAACTTTGGAGTGGTTTATTCACATCCATCATTTCTCAAAGCTTAGATTCAAATAAAAACACAATTACTCAATAAAAAAACATTCAAACCAGCTACTTCCTCTTTGAAAGGGGAATCCCCTTTAACAATATAACCTTGTTATCCTTTTCTGGAAAGAAATTGCCGAAATACACCAGTTCTATCGCTACAATGGTATAACGCCGTACACAAGAAACTCAGATTCCTAGTATAGCGGCAACAGGCCAATGTTCCCAATTGGGAACATGCATGTTTCGCAAGTTACTACAACCGTATTTTTAATATTTATTCTTTTTCAATATCCTCACCAAATTTTGGAAACTTGGGACAATATTTCGATTTTTAATGAATTGTTTTGTGTGCCTCTTTTAAAAAGCGTAAAAAAGGCCGATTTTAAGATTTTTTGTAATTTTTTCCTATAAAGATATCAACTTCGTTTGAATTTTAAAAAACCAAGTCATCTTTCAACTTTACATGGTAAATGTTTCAACAGTTTACTGATAGTAGTTAATTTTTTATGATTTTTCAAACATGATGTTCCCAATTGGGAACATTGGCCTGTAAAAGGTTAAACATTTGAAGAACGTTAGCATAGCATACAGGTATAAATCTCAAATTATCAATCCAGAGTTCAAATTAAGTCAACAATTTAGTGTATATTTATGACTATATCTTTTCAATACTGTAATTAATGGTAATGTAAAAGTACGGGAAATTAATTATAAAAATTGTATTAGCTCCATGTCTCTAAAATAACACACTGAAGTATGAATTTTTACAGAATATGAAGTTTATTTCTTTTTAAAAGCTCTTGAATAGTTTTGTAAAACAAGAATATTCTCCGAGAATAATATTTGAGATTTTTTTTTCTGATATTTGGAAATAAATGTAAATATTATTGATAATATGAAATGGTCATGTAGTACTGTAGCAATACTACATAGTACTTAGAATACATACTATTTGGATATTTCTGCATCGTCTTTATCTTTTAAAATTAGTCTAAGAACAGCATTTTCCGTGGTGGATTTAGTTTCATCAACCAACAACGAAGGATAAATTGAAGAAAGTTGCTCGGAAATATGTTTCACATCCATATTTAGGATCCACTACGATTTATGGAGTAATGCCATGCAAAGGAACGAAGCGAAGCGATGGTTAGTGCAAACCAAAACCCCGAGTTCAAAGTTCAGTTTCGGTTTCATATTGCTAGTCAAAGCGCAAACGCAAGCATGGATGTTCCTGAATGTTGGCTTTTCCTTTAAACACCTCACTTCATAAGCAAATAGGTTTGCCGTAGTTAAAAGAGCGAGTTATCTATGTTTCTTTTAGCGCGTGTCTGGCGAAGCGCGCAACTTTTCAAACCGCGCCAATGCGTTGCGCGCTTGAGGGTTCGGATATACGCCACCCGGAGTTGGATGGTCATGTATAAAGGGTGTATCTGAAATGGTGCAACAAACTTTCAGGGATGATAGTACTCATCAAGACGAACAAGAATCGGCATAGAAAGGGGGGTCCCAGACCAAATCCCAGGGAGTTAAAAATGGAACGACACCCCAAAAAAATCATTGAAAAATTCAATTTGTAGAAGAACTACTATTGGTAAAAACTGAATTATGGTCTCAAAAATTGTGGTTTAATATGATCTTTAAAATTACCTCAAAAGTCTTCACTTTAAAATTTGTTTTATTATGAAAAAAGTTAAAAAACACAAAAAAATGTGAAAACTCAGCCAAAACCTTATTTGTATTTCGAAATCCTTTCTTTTGATTTGATAATCTGAAAGATCATAGTTGAAAACCCTTAAGTCCAAAGTTTCACGTAAATACAATCAATATTAAACGCTTGAGATCCTGTTAAATTTTGTTTTTTGCGTGCCCTAACAGCTGTTCTGGAAACAGCTCTAAAAAACTGCTTGCGCACCCAAAAAACAAACTTTAAAAGGATCTCAAGCGTTTAATATTGATTGTATTTACGTGAAACTTTGGACTTAAGGGTTTTCAACTATGATCTTTCAGATTATCAAATCAAAAGAAAGGATTTCGAAATACAAAATAAGGTTTTGGCAGAGTTTTCACATTTTTTGTGTTTTTAACTTTTTTCATAATAAAACAAATTTTAAAGTGAAGACTTTTGAGGTTATTTTAAAGATCATATTAAACCACAATTTTTGAGACCATAATTAAGTTTTTACCAATAGTAGTTCTTCTACAAATTCAATTTTTCAATGATTTTTTGGGGTGTCGCTCCATTTTTAACTCCCTGGGATTTGGTCTGGGACCCCCTTTCTATACCGATTCTTGTTCGTCTTGATGAGTTCTATCATCCCTGAAAGTTTGTTGCACCATTTCAGATACACCCTGTATAGAGGGTCTTGCCAAAAGCGACTATTTTCAATGATTTTCAAAGATTTTGGCTACTTTTTTTTAGTTTGGGCGACTATTTCCGGGTTTTTTTGTGTTTTTTTAATAGTCAATCGGAATTGTCAATCCGGCTCCTGTGTCAAAACTACGCCATTTTCAGAGATTACTACTACGGATTCTCCGTAGTTTCTACGGATGTCGTCGTTAAACTACTGACTACGGATAGCATCGAAAAAGCTACGGAAAATCGGAAATCTATCATAAAAAGCACTTAGAAGCGCAAGTTTTTTCCCAATTGTGCTCTATTTTTAGGATATTTTCAGTCTACATAAAACAGGGTGCGAGCAATCGGGTTTCGTGTTGCTTGCGGGGTATTCCGTTCTTCCCTGGACTTCTTTCTTGGACGGACGGCGGGCGCCAAGTTGAAGTCGGCTTCTTGCGTTGTTAGTGCGATGTGGAAAAAACAAGTTTATAGTGGTTAGAAGCCGTCGTTCTGTGTTTAGGATCGCATTCTGCGGAAAAGCCGAAAAATAGCGATTTTTCGCGCAAGTACCGTTTTTCCTGCACGTAGTTGAAGATGGCTTCTTTTCTCATAGCTTCCAAGTTTTACGGATTGTCCGTAAAATTTACAGATTTGCACCAAATTTTACGGTTTTACGGATCGACCCGAAATATTTACGGAATTTTTTTTTTGCATTTTTTCTCCGCGAAAACGTAAGCAAATCTTGTTGCGCCAAAGTTTTGTCTGCCTTTGCTAGGCGTTTGGAAACGGGGGAATCGCGGAAAAAGCCGCGATATTTCGCGAAAGTTTCGTTTTGTGCGCCGCGTGCTCCGTTCCTTCCGCGACTATTTTCGACGGCCGCGAACGCCAAGTTGAAGTCGGCTTCATCTCTTGTCAGTATTAGAATGCAGGAAAAACTGCTTTAACGTGGTCAAAGGCAACATGTCCGATGGTTAGAATCACGATATCTTGAAAAGCCGAAAAATAGCGATTTTTCGTGAAAGATCTGTTTTATCCGCGATTGCTTCCTACCGGCGGCTCCTAATTGAAGTTGGCTTCCTTCCACAATTGTATTTACGTTGCAGAAAAAAAAACTTTACTATGGTCAGAACTAATTACTTAGGTGAATTATCACTACACCTAATAACCTCAAGTAAATAAAAATTGATAAGGTGTAAAAATTTGATGAGAGCTGATAAATTAATAGAGGTTTAAGTTAAGTATTAAATCTATACGCACATTATTTGTCGTAATCAAAATTATGGTTTTCATGTTGCACGAAAAGTTTTACTGATGCAAGTTTTCAAAAGTTGGTAGCTATGTTTTCACATTGTAATTACATTTTAGAAAAAATTTAAGCTTGCCAGAGGAGCCTTATAAATCTACTGATACCTCTCAGATCGCGTTTTTTATCGATTTTAGTCAGTGTTTTCAACTAATTTTTCTTAAGGATTTCCTAAGTTGCAAATTTTTACTGATGGATCACTCTGAAGCTTAATGCAGTATTTTTTTAAAAATCTTGTTAGATTATAACCTGTTTCATATATGATATCAAGGGGGATGGCAGGGGATCCACCCCTAAAAAAATCGGACTAGGTGTCTAAAACAACCCTGTTTTTAGGGTCAACTTCCAAAAATAATTTTGAGGAGGACACTCAGACCCCTATAATTCCCTGGGTTTTTTTACATTGTGCAAAATCTTTAAATTAAACACAATAAAAGTAAATGGATAAGTTTATGAACTTGGTTTTACCTGCTACGACATTTTTTGTGCTACAAAACTTGATTTTATGAACATAATATTAATTTTTAAACTTCAAAGATTATTCTATTTTTGTTTGATTTGTGAATTTTCTGAGTACTTTCAGCTTTTATCTATTTTATTTGAAAAATCTACTGCTATTTTTTATGCAATGGGATAATTTTATTTGGGAAGGCTATTTAAGGGGACTATTTTTCGTCATTTAGGAGACTATTTGGGAGACTATTTTTCATATTTGAGGAGACTATTGCTACTCTTTCTGAAAGTGTAACTCAATGGGAGAGCCCTGTTTCCCTGACAGTTACTAAACTTTCCCTATTATAAACGAGACTCTCTCGAACACTCGAATGCCGAGGAGCTGGTGAGGTTCGAGAATGTCTGAATACCGTCCTAAGACTATATAGAGATGTAAAATTCCCACATTTTTTGGGAGGCGGGAAAAAACCCGGGATTTTTGGGAATAAACCGGGAATTTTAGGGGAATATTGGGAGTTTTGAACGTATAAACAAACACAGCGATATTTCACCATCAGTTTTAATTTTCTAGGACTTTTGAGGAGTAAAAGACAATTTTAAACACGATCAAACACAAGTAATTGCAGTTCTTTCTATAAACTGTTTAGATTATTTCAGGAGGTTTATAATATTACATCGCTTACTTCTGTTTTTAGCTTAAACCGAAATCCAAGTCTTAGAATTAAAATTAACCTTAAAATTATACAAAATTATAGTATTATGACAGATGAAAAATTCTTGAAATCACTCACTTACCTTTTACAAAAAGCTAAAGTATCAAAATTCCCAAAATTTCACTCTAAAATCTCAAAATGGGAATACTCAAAATTCCCATCCCAAAAAACCGGGTTTATTCCCGGGAATAAACCCGGTTTTTTCTAGCCTTTACATCTCTACCAAAGACTCCACATGGGATTGGAATTTTGTGAAAAAAGTCCGTTTTTGGGAATCGAAAACATATGTTCGAAAATTCAGTATCTTACTTAAGCATCACTCATACCAAGACCCTCTATATAAAGGCCTCCCAACTCGGCCGTGCAACGTCATAACTTTCACTCATCTTTGACGTCACTCCATAGACTTAACATGGCAATTTTCACTCACGTTTGACGTCATCGTCTGGATTTGGGTGGCCATGTATATAGAGGGTCTTGCTCATACCCCCCTCCCCCCTTGTTAGGAAAAATAAGCAAAGTGTAAACCCCCCTAGGTGCTTACGTAATATTTGAACGGCCCCACACCCCAAAAAAATCATTTAAAAATTCAATTTGTAGAAGAACTACTAATGGTTAAAATTTAATTATGGTCTCAAAAATTGTGGTTTAATATGATCTTTAAAATTATCTCAAAAGTCTTCACTTTAAAATTTTTTTATTATGAAAAAAGTTAAAAAACCACAAAAAATGTGAAAACTCTTCCAAAACCTTATTTTGTATTCCTCTCTTTAGATTTGATAATCTGAAAGAACATAGTTGAAAACCCTAAAGTCCAATTCACGTAAATACAATCAATATCAAACGCTTGAGATCCTGTTTGTTTGTTTTTGCGTGCGCATACAGTTTTCTAGAGCTGTTTCTCACCCTAGCGATTTCAATCACTAAAGACCAATAATTTTCCGATGCGTGTATAAAGAGGAGCGCCTGAAAAACACCGCCCATATTCGTTTTTGCTTCATATCATTTAAGGATTTAAGGCTAGCTCCTCGAAATCAACAACTCAACTCTAACGAATTTCGCCAATACTTTAAAAATAACTTGCAGTATCTTATCTGTTTCTCATACTTAAAACAAAGAAAATCGTATAATTTCTAACTTAAAAAGATGACGTGAGATTTTAATCGACCCCCCCTCCCCCCTTGGTGAGATTTGGCGAGATTTTTCCAAACCCCTCCCCCCTTTTTGACCTCACGTAATTTATGGATGACCCCTTAAGCATGGGTCAACTTCCGAGAATATAGATACTTATAGTTATTTATTTAACAACAAGTGTTATGAAAACGTCATAAAATTTGAAGTTTTAAATCATGTAAATTATTTAATTTTAGGATTCAAAATCACGAGTCCAAGATGGCGGGGGGGTTTTATCAAAATGACGGATTTTCCGAGAATTTGGGGAATTAAATTGGAACACGTTTTCAACATTTCCGCAAATTTGCAACTTGTTAATTTGAATGTATAACCCAGCAAAATTAGTTTTAATAGCCTTTGTCTTCCCTCTCCCTTTTGATATTTTCAACCACAATACAATCGGACGCTTTGCTCTGTCGCTAAAAACACAATCCAAGATGGGACATTTTTTTTTCAAAATTGCGGATTTTTCCGTGATAAATTTGGGAACTTCAGGTGGATATCAATCAAAACACTATCCCTACATTTCTACTTTTTTGTCTGGGTTGTAAATTGTAAGTTTTAAAACTGTCAAAGGGTGTTTATTAAGAACTAACTCCGAACGAAATACAGGCTAAGAACCTGTTTCTCCATCAGCTATTCAAAGAATTCAATTGCCCAGGCTGACAGTGATGACTAAAATTTTGCAGACTAGCCCTAAACAAAGATTATGGAAGCACTGGGAAAGAGAGAGAATTATTTTTCTAATAAAATATAAAGAATGCTTTACTAGGATTGCACAGGAGCAAAATAGTAAGAGTTTTCTCAAAAAATTATAACTTTTTAAACAGCTACAGAAAAACTAATTCCATTGGTTTATAGGGTTAATTCAAAGCTTGGTGGAAGCAATCCCTGGAATTTTCAGGTCGTCACCCCAAAATATATATTTTTATTCAAAAAAGAAACTACCAATAGTGATTTTCTACTACAGCACACGCTGCAGCTTACCTGTGCACCTTATTTCAGGTGATTGAAATGAAAGAATACAAATTTAATGCAAACGAAACACTTTAATGCAGGTTTCTTACACATATTTTAGCAACAGGGTTGTATTTCAGTCAAATGATGTTCATGTAGTAAAGTGTACATGAAAGTAACACAACTACAATACCATATATCAATTTTTGGCCTCTTCAACGAAAAGAAATACAGAATACAAAATATGTATATTCATATAATTTACATTTATTTAAAATTTTACAATACAAATAAAACTGAAAGGAACATATATCTCCTTCATAGGCACTCCTTGATGGTTCATCTCAAAATTGAGAATCCCTATTCTAACTTTTCAACAAATGCTAGCATTCATTTAAAATAGAAATGACTACTCACAATAAGGAAGTGCCTATAAGGAGTTAATAGTAATATGTTAAGTAACATATTGGCTTCTACAAAGAGGAAGACAAGTAAAAGGACTATCACATAATTACAAAAGCACCTGTCTTGAAACATCTGTGATAAAAATTGATTAACAATTTCAAACTATATGACCAATTTCTTAACCTGTTTAACACATCACTCACTTTATTAGAGGATACAAATATTCTAATAGTAATTCATTTCTTAAACATTTCAGATTTTTGGCATGGAATTGCTGCAACGATAGTTATTGCAAAATGACAATCTTATCATAAAAGCAATGTCTTTCTTTACACAGACACAATAAGAAGTAAAAATATCTAAAGACACGGAATAAAATAAATAAAATCATTCTGCATATTCAGATTCATTTCATGCCATAGTTTTTACAAATTTAGCTTCAGTAGCTTAACACATTTTCAAACATTGATGATGGCAATTTTAATTTTTTAACAAGTACTTATGAAAAAACCATAAAAATTATATTTACATATATATAAACATCATTGATAAAATGTAATATAAACACTAAAATATCAAAAATAAATAAAAAATTTCATTAATCAAAAAATTTTGGAATGCCTATATCAGGCAAAAGACAACTGAGATTTAAAAACTGAAAAACAAATACACTATAGGTGCAATTTACAACTGTTTTTTGGTCAACAAAGATTAATAAGGTAATTGTTAAAAAAATACAAGCTTATAAAATAAATTCTTACATGCATTTCAGGAATGTATTTTTAAAAATAAAATAAAATATAAACCTTTGTGCAAAATTGACATGAAAAATCATTTCTAAACATCTTTGGCAAAGTAATCAGATGCTTACCAAACAAGTTATGTAAGAGTAGATATTTTCTCTTTAGTTTTTGTAACTAAAAAAAGAATTTTGTAAGTTACATTATTCATTCATGATCAGAAAAAATATTATGAATTAAGAAAAATCAATTACTTTAGTTTAAAGCAATGATTTAAAATTCAATAAAAACAAAAGTATTAAGAAAGGCATAAATTTCCTTATATTGTCAGAAAAAACAGGATTAATAATTTAAATTGTGTAGTTTTGATTTTGTAGCAATAACTTTAAAAGGATGTATGATATGTCATTGATGATAACATGAATAACTTTTGCGTTAATGTTTTTAAATATATCTATACACCTTAACATAATATACATGATCACACATACAATCGATCATTCATGAAGAATGTAACTTAATTATTACTAAAATACATCACATTCTAATCATAGTTAATCAGTACATAGAAAATGAAGCTGAGGATCAAGCCAAGGTATCAAGCACCATATTTCTTCCACATTCGAACAAGACACACACAACACATGTATTTAAAAATCATAGAAAAAGGGGCACAAAATAAATGCCATGCTGTTATAAAAATTGTAAAAATTAAGCTGTACAAAGCACACAAAAATTTTAAGTACAACAGTAGCAACAAGGTGTGCATCATATTCATGAAGAAATTGAGTTATATGAAATGTGGAGTACAAGCAACATGTTACCACCACATATAACCAGTTCAATTTTTTTACAAAATAATATGTTGGGTCTTAAAACTTAAGGCATGCACAACAGTTCATTTATTTCGTAGAAAAAAAACACATCAGGAAAATTTCTAAATAAATGTAGGGGAGGCAGAAATTTTTACAATAATAAGTCAACTTAACACATTTAATTGCACTAATAAAGAGAAAGGAAATTACCACATTATAAGAAAAGCTAGGTCATGCACAGATTAAAGCTAAAACCTACCCAATAAAAGAAGTATAAAATTTTTCAGTCCAAGCACATGCTTGCTACTTCTCATGTTTAAGATCCTTATGACAAATAATTGTTTGAACATAGTATGAATTACTTTTGTGCCCCAAAAATTTACACAGTTTGTTCCAAACACTGGACATCTCCATTTGAAAGTTCAACATCATCATTTTCCGGCAAATCCCGCGGAACTGGTGTGTTGTTACAGCTGCGGTTGTTCCACTTTTCCTTATGCTGCTCCCTACCAAATCCTTCATCATAATTTCCTCTGGATATAAAAAGCTGTTTGAAATGAGGTGTGCAATACAAGCTTCTGCCACTCTTTGTGTAATTCTCTAACCTACAAAGGGAAAAGACAGAATGAAGGATCAAAACTATGTTCTTCCAATTCTCAGGAGAAAGCTTTAAAAAATTTGAACATAATTTCAGGTCCTAAAAATTTAAAAGTACATATGTATCTTATTTAATAGCACTATTATTTATATTATTACTGGTTTACTGATTATTAAAAATTGTTTCAAGTGCTGCCTAAATTTAACAATACATAAACAAAGTACTGTGTGGCCGCGCTGGTGTAGTGGTCAGCGTGTCTGGCTATGAGCATTACCGACCCAGGTTCGATGCCTCGCGGCTTCTCCTTGGGTAGCTGGTCATGGGTCAACTCAGCCCTTCATCCTTCCGGGGTCGATAAATGAGGACCCAGCTCGCTTGGGGAATCAACTGGGGGTCCAGCATCGGGCTAGCCACTCGGCCAGGACACACGCTAGTAATTAGCACCCCAGGCACTAAGGCTACAGAAACGAAGATGGGCACCGCCTGATGGGCCACTAGGCCCGGGCAGACTTTGATTTTTGATTTTGAAACAAAGTACTGTACGTCTGTTTTAATTTAAGTAGTGAATAAATAGGCCCTTTTCTTACCTAAGCATGCAAGAGCAATGAGCACACCGGAAACAGTTTTTATGAATTCTCATCCCGCTAGTTTCCATTTTCTCCATGGGATAAACCTTTTTACCACAAATGCTGCACATGTCATTACTGATAGCAGCTTGCTCTTGCTAAAAACAATTTCAAAATTAAAAAAATATTCTTCACATATAAATTACAGCATGTTAAAAAAACGTAAATATTGATATGCAGAGAAACCAAAAGAAAATAATAAATTCTAATATATAACAGGAGGAAAGGATAATAACCAAGTTGTTTGAGAATAATGAAAGTAGAATAATTTCATGATCTTATTGCATTTCAATGTATTTTTTATTTTTGACATTGTAAGGTTAAAATACATTGAAAAAGATTACCTACAGGATGTCCACTCAAGTCCTGTCTCACAGTGAACCCTTTTGAACTTACAGCTATTAAAAAAGCCATGTGCCTACAGTGTGGTTCAGATGTAGAACAGTACTGTAAAATTGTGATTATTAATCTATACCTCATATTTATTAAGAAAAGTATGTTAACTCCGAACCCACTTTTGTGAAAAGCTACAAGCATTCAAAAATTATAGGCATGAGCCAGGACTTCAAGATTCGCCATGTTTGTTTGAACTGATAAAATCACACATAATGAACTAATAAAATACATAAACTCTTCAGATAAAACCTTTACAAAAACACTGGGACACCCAACTTTCAGACTATTACTTACAATATTTTCCAGTGGTGTAGCCAGAAAAAAAATTGGAGAAAATATGGAGTTAAGGGAAAATGCATGGGAGAGTGTTTCTGAAAGTACAGAACTAAAAGTTCATAACTATATCTGTCCCCAACACTCAGCAAGCAAAAGCAAAGACAGGGAAATACAGAATGTATACAGTTTTCGCTTGCTGGGTGTTGGGGACAGATGAAGTCATGAACTTTTAGTTCTCTACATTCAGAAACACCCCCTCTGCTCAGGTCCTGTTCCCCTGACAAAGAGGCAGCAGATTATTGTATTTCTTTGTTTCTGTTTTGCTTATCTCCCATAGAATTACCCTACTCTGGAAAACCCCCACCATATTTTACAGAATGCTACTGCTCTGGAACTTGTAAACCTGTATTGCAAGAAATTGGGGCCCTACCTATGATTATAATTCATAGTTTTTAAGTTTTCCCATCGGATATTGCACATTAAATAAGAAAACTACTAGTGTTACCACATATTAGTTTTATGACTGAAATTAATGTAAACAAGTATAATTAACCTTTGTTAAAAAAAGAACAATGACAGCAAGCTTGATTAAAAATCCCTATTTCACTTTTCATAACTCAAATAATAATAAAAAGGTTAGAATAAAACCAAGAGGTTTTGTTTGAATTTATATATAGCTTAAAATTAGTCATATGATATATGGTTATTCATACTATGATGTCTACTGATTAAAAAACCAATACATTAAGCTAGAAAAAAAGAAAAAATTAAAAAATATTTGTTTACAGAACTAAATTTCTTTATTGGAAAGGTAAATATGTATGAATGAGAAAAGCAGGACAGTATAAAATATAATTTAACAAAACATTTTTATAAAGCTAAAAACAGGTTTAAAAGAATGCATGTGTAAATTAAGAGCTTAATAACAAATTGAATAATTATCTGAAGTAAATATTTTATGAAAAAGAACACACTGGCATAATATTAGAAATAATTTAAATGTCTCACATGTATAGACAACTTGATAATCTGAAATAGACACCACACTTAAAAACTGCATTTAATGCAAATAGAAACACCTAAACAACTGTTTTTAGGATTTTATAAGGATCCCTTAAGTTAAACTATCGATCAAATATATTTTCCTTATTGATTCCCAAGTAAAACAAAAAATATCAATCAAGCTATTGCAAAATTTCAGTAGACAGCCCTGTTTGAATTTATAAAAGAAAAAAGTGCAACCCATGAAATTTTAAATTAATTTACAATTTGCGGATGAGCAGTGTCCTGTTTCTAAATGATATGCAAAAGTGGTATAAGTCACTTTTTTTGTTTGCATTCCAACATATACAAGTGAAGATATTTTAGTGAAGAATTTCAACTATTTTCTTAAATACACTTTCTATTGAGATGCAACTAATTATCAAATATGTAACCTTTTAAAGTAAATTAGCAATTGAGAGCTGTGTTTTAAGATAATAATGGTCCAATCATTTTGAATAACCTCATGAATTAATGGATTTTTACTTTACTTAAAATTTATGATTTAATATTTAATTTGTTAATCATAAAAATAGCCTTCCGAAATCACAATAGATTTAGTAGCCTTAGTACAATAAAGGGATGAATTTTAACAATTGAGGGGCCCAACACCCCGAGAAAGTCTTGCAGTATAAAATCTAAATCAAGAAATGCCAGATAAGTCCCCAATGGATTCTGATAGGATCTTTGTGTATCCATTTGCTAGGTTTATCTATTTTATATTTAATAATTGGTCAAAATTTTTAAATTTTAATATCCCAATGGGGAAAACAAGCATGAAATGTCAAAAAACCCATAAAGCCTCGTTTTACCTGATGCACCCCAAAAATTATAATTCTAAAAAGCTCTACATTTGGAAACAGAAAGAGTATTTTTTATAGCAATTTGCCATTTATTTCCAAACCAATTTTATCAGACAAATCTTGCATACCAAGATATAGAAATACAAACTTAGATATTTGAGCAACACCAAAGTACATTTAAGTGTAGATAAACGGTATTTAGTCACATTCATAAAATCACTAATGAAAGCACATACACCTAAACATTGATAGCTATAAATTTATAAAGATGATAAAAGTATCTGTACAAAAACTGGGTAAAGCTAACAGTCGATCAATCAAAGCCGACTATTTAACAGTCAATCTTGAGTGCAAACATATTCAGGAGACACAAGAAACAAAAAATCCTAAATACTTTCATTAGTATGAAAGTATAATCTGATTTTATGTGTTTTCTCTCAACATTATATAAGAATTCTTGAAGTCTTGAAACAAAGTATGGTCTACTGGTTGCTTATAGCAGCATCATTGACTTCTAGAACATTTCTTGGCCATTTACTAGGGGTAACAAAATAATATATTAATTAAATTTTGCTTATAAGAAAGCTGCTTTCATGCAAGTAGTCTTCTCCAAATGCATCAATGCCATTCCTGGTCAGCAGTTGCAAGATTGAAAACCATGCAAATTAGTAGAACCATGCTCGAGCATCAAAAATGAATTTTATTTCCTTCAAGTTTAAGCAATCCATGATTGGATAATTGTTGAAATGTTTATCTAGAAATTTACTTCTCATTCTTTAGATTTTTTTTGGAGAAAAAGTGGAAACAAACTAACTCTCAAAGTCCTTTAGTATCTACGGAAGAGGAAATGAATAGTTTAAAAATAAACCAATTCAAAGAAAATTCATCTAAGTGAAGATACAACTATTTAGAACTCTTTCTAAACCAACTGCTTTTAGCTTCATAAAACCTTTTTGAACGATCTGATACTAAAAGCATCTCAGAGTGGAAAGTAGAGATTCCAGATGAAAGAAGGTAAACATTTGATAAATAATACCTAATTCACATCGATTACTAAAGATACCTTTTACGAAACTGTTAACCCAAGATAAAATTTATAACAAGAAATACCAAGATTCCTACAGCCACCTCAATAAATCTACCATAATATATTTGCAATGATGATAAAATGACCTATTTTAAAGTATACCTGAAAAAGATTTGTTACCATAAAAATTGTAAGACTAATAAAGAAAAGAAATGCTTGGCAAGATTTACTGCTAGGGAAATAATGTATCAGCAACATAGAAATTTTCTCCCAAGGATAGTTCAATATGGAAAATTTAAGTTTTAAATTAAGTTAAGAACTACGAGCAGTTGCAAGCTCTCATGCAAAACAAGTCATGCAGTGAAAAAAAAGAATATAAATCATATTAAAACTTTAAAATTATTAAAAACAAACAAGGCTTAGATAGTTACTTTTAGCTCATAATATAAAGTGTATTAACTTTATCATAAGCATCACATAATAAATAAATTGATTTATGATTATGAAATAACAATTAAAATGAACATTTAATTTTCTTAAAAAATAAAATTCATTGAATTAATACTTCATGCTTCTTAACTATGGGAATTTTCATAGTTAAATATTTAATTTAACCTGTATTTTTATTAAGTCAAATAGCAAAACTGTTCTAAATCAAAACATGAAAATTATCTTGGACTAAATTGTTAAAAACTGATTTAAAATAATATAGAATCAAAACTGTATTGTAGTAAAGGGGCCATCCATAAATTACGTGAGGTCAAAAAGGGGGGGAGGGGTTTGGAAAAATCTCACCAAGGGTGAGGGGGGTCGACTAAAATCTCGCGTCAACTTTTTAAGTTGGAATTTATACGATTTTCTTTTTTAAGTATGAAAAAGGAATACACACAGATATTAAATTTAAGATACTGAAAATTATTTTAAAAAATTTGAAGGGAAATCTCACCTGGGGGAGGGGGGGGTCCAGATTTTGGAAAAAACGCCTCACGTAATTTATGGATGTCCCCAAAGATATTCTGGGAGGAATAGGGTGTTTTTAGCCTAAAAACAAGTATATCAGGGGATGGTACCCCCAATCAGGGTTGCTTGATTTAAATCAACTTGATTTAAATCACGATTTAAATCATGATTTAAATCACTTGATTTTTTTAATAAAAATCATTGATTTAAATCAAAAATGTTAAACTGACACAATTTAAATAAAAAATTAGTTGTATGCTTTAAAACATTTTGCAAGGTTATTTGCATTACAATTTTTTTTTAATTCTGCTGGATATGTAACTGGGAAATGGGTTTAGGTGACTCTACATTAAATTGCCTGCAATTTCAAGAAAAAAATATACTACCAATAACAAAAATATTTATGACAAAAAGGGGTAAGTAGCAGGGTTAGGAATCAATAATTGTATTAACTAAACAAGAATTAAAATCTTAAAGTTTTATTTATCTGGTACATCAACTTTTTAAAATACAAGCATGTGAACGATTTTTATCGAAAAAGCTTCCTTTTATAGTTTTAGTCATGTTTTCCAAACTATTGTTTTCTTTTACATAACTACAGATAATAGAGCTCTATTCTCTGGGTACATGACTGTCAATAAGTTGCTCATTTGATGACATTTTTATTACTAATTATTATTTTTAAGAAATAAATACATAATACTTTTAGTAAAATTAATTTAACTGAATTATTATAATTAAAAGATTAATTAAAATTTTACACAAAAACGAAGCATAGATTTTTTTAGAAATCATCGTTACAATTCCTTTTATTGCTAATATTGATTTTACAATTGGGCAAAAATATTTATAGAAAGAAGGATAAAAGTTTTAGTAACCAATAGTTTATTCATTCATCATTTTAGGATGGATTTGGGCATCTCACCATGAAATGGCAGCTGACTGCTTCCCTTAATTAAATCAATTAATTAATGCATAAAGAGATCAAAATTGGGATATTAAGTAATGCTAAACAAATATATCACATTAAAATTACAATATCAGTAATTATTAACCAGTTTCGAGAAGTTCAGAGCTAGTAATTCATTTAAATCAAAAAAATCTGATTTAAATCAAAAAAATCCGATTTAAATCAAATAAATCCGATTTTTTTGATTTTTTTAAAAAAATCAAAAAAATCAGCAACCCTGCCCCCAATCTTAGCATGGCTTAAAATATGTATGTTTTCAGCAGTTCTAATCCCAAATACAAGTCTTTGTAACTAAATTTCCCACTATACTTCAGCAAATATAGATTTTAAAGTAATAATTTTCTGCTAAGCTTATTAAGGCACAAAGAAAATAAGCAAGAGGGTTTCAAGATGAAATTTTCATAAATAGAAAATTCTAAATTAAAAAATAGCATTACTCATATAAAAATTTAAATACTTACAATAAATCTATTGACTTTGGGTTTTGGCTTTTCAACTGGCTTTAAGGTGTCTTCTTTAATAGCTTCAAATTTGGCTCTCAGAGTTTTAGTAGTATCAACTTGAGGGAGAAATTCCTCATCAACATCATCTTCATTTCTTTTGTTATCTCTAAGTTCAGTGTCCCAGTTTTCAAATTTAGCCCTTAAACTTTTGGCTTTGTCAGCTTCAACAATTATTTCATCTTCAACTTTGTAACTAGATCGGATAATGTTGGGATCTCTTTCTGGCTCAGGAGATGTATCATGAGCATCATCAACTTTAGTATACTCTCTTGGAGGAGTAATGCGCTTTAATGGCTTTGGACCAGATGGAACAACAGGAGTTTCCTTTTCTAAGGCCTTGAACTTGTCAAGCATTCGTCGAGCTGTATCTGTAGAAGGAATATCATCAACTGCATCAACAGCTCTCACAACATTAGGATCGTGTTGCATTTCTTTCTCTGGGGAATCTTCTTTAACAGGTTCTCTGGGAGGTGTTATCTGGAATCTTTTTCTTTCTTTTGGACCTTCAGAGTAATTTTCAAAAAACTTGAAGCGTTGAGTAACATCAGTGGTATCAACTGGAATTTCCTCTTTTTCAGTTGGTTCGCTGCATTTGACCACATCTCCCTCTTTCACTGGTGAATGCAAACCCACCTGACGTTCCACAAGAGGAGACTTGCTTGGAGACTTTGCTATAACAGTTGTTTTAGCAGTAGCATCAATTTGTTGAAACAATTTTTTGGCATCATTTGCAATACCTAGAAAAAATTCACATTGATAAATTGCTTTGAAATTTTTTTTGAAAAATGCAAGAAAAGTTAACTTTAAATAAAATTTACCAGTCTCTGAGAACACACTCAAGTCTTCTTCTTTCTCTTTCCTAAATTTTTCTAAGTTTTCCTCTTCAACTTCATTGACAAGCTCTCCTCTCTCAAACTGTTCTTTTAAGCGAGTAGCTTTAACCTCTCGTCCAAGATCAACAGGTTCAGTTCGGGTAGCTGAAGTTTTTGATGTATCTTGGCAAGCCTTCTCATAAACAGCTTTCATGGATTCTGATCTCCCAAGACAAATACGTTGTCTCAATTTATTTAATTCCTCTTTTTTCTCTTCAACTCTTTCTTCTTTAGTGGCAGCAACAGAGCCAGTTTCCCACTGAGATTTTAAACTAGACATTCCACTAAAAACTACCTGAAAGGCAACATTGACATGTCAGCTATTTACACAGATCAGGCATATCAAACCAAAAAATACTTAAGTCTACAGAAATAAAATTATAAACTTCAGCACAAATAGTCTTAACAATACTTTAACTAGGCTTACCATATTTTATTGGGTCCAACACAGGACATATTTTTGAAATTTCTTAATAAGTACCATATCAAATCATCAAAGATTAAAAAATAAGAAAAAACTTTCAAACTGATAAACATTGAACAGAAATATCAAATATTAATTCTTTATTCGACATTATTTTATCAAAAATTTGTGTGATTGACTTAATTTTATTATAAAATTCACTGAAAGTAAGTTCTCCAAATTGATACAGACGATAGATAATGTAAAACAACGCAATTTTAAAGAGTTTTGTCACGATTTTTCATAAAAATGTCTGGCAAATGTTAAAAGTATGAAAACCCAGGACATATTGCGACCCTGGACATTTCTCCGGACAGCACTAAAACCCCCGGACTGTCCGGGGTAATCCCGGACGTATGGTAAGCCTAACTTTAACATTATTTAAATCAATACCTTTTCCTTATGCTTGCTAGGTTTTATAATTGAGGGATCTTCACTGCATTCATCATCGTTGTCAGATTCTGAGAGTTCCCCATTCTCATTGTCACCTCCAGAAACTGCAGATTGATACCTTTAAAATGCATTAAATTAATCCAGGTTCAATAAATCCAAAGTGATCTTCTCAAACTCAAAAGCCAACTGAATGATGTAAAATGCATAATTTATATAAATTTATTTAACTATCAAAACAAAAAAATCTTCAGAGTATATTAATAATTAATACGTTGTAGTTTTTACAACTTTAGACGAGTTCAATGGGTTTAACAGTTGACACACAGCAGCATATGTCATGCGATTAAAGGGTTTGCTCACCACCCAAATGAGATCAGACATGGCATACTTAAAAAATAAATTTACAGGTATTAAAAATCTAATTAGTTTTTAATTAAATTTTCAAAACTTCCTTCTAAATTATAGGAAATCTTTTGCTATTTTAATTAGTTTCAAATTTGAAACTTTTGTACCAACAATAAAATGACACCCTTAACTAAATGGGAAGATGAGATGGCAGTTCCCTTACTCATGACAAATACGTATTACTAGGGTGGTTACAAAAAATCAACTTTTGAAGTTCTTAGGTCTTACCCTCCTAAAATGTGCCAATAGGCTAAAAAATGAGATTGGCCAGTTTCAGCTCAATCCGATAATATTAACCCGTGCCTCATCGAGGTCAAAGTTCAGAAAAACGTCGATTTTTAACAAAAAATCGTTGTTTTCACCCCATAAAACTGGAACAGTTTGTCCCAGAAATATGGTTAGGGTGTCATTTGATAGGAAATTTCATACACTTTAACTCTGAAGTTACGGAAGTTTATTTGCTAAAACGGATGGGGCGCTATTTAGCATTTTCATAGTAAAGGTCCGTGAAAAAGCGACTTCATTGCTAGAAAACTAGAACATTGCAATGTCACAAAAAACTTTATCCTCCGGGCTTTTTCTATTACTTTTTGTCTCAATAGATAGTAAATGAGTTTTTAAAACCCCTAAGGGAATTCTAGGGTATAATTTCAAACTCCCTAGTGTTTGAAAAAAGGAAAATGTATAATTTTTTTTTAATTTTTAAACACGCATTTTGGGACTGATAATGTGATAAAGTTGGTCCAAATACATTATTAAGAGCTTAATTAGATAGAATACCAATGGTATAGGGCCTTAACCTTTCCCTATCACCCCTATAATCTAAGCGAAAGAAGCATGACTGCGAGGTTCTGCTATACAAAGGCTTTAATGCCCATTAAAGTGATAAACAGAGCTAAATTACAAAATTTTCACAAAAACCTCTAGAGATGCGTCATTTCGTGTCAGAAATGACGTTTGAGATTATATATGTGTGTAAAATTATAATAAAAGCGTCCTTCCGACTCAAAATGTTAAAAAAATCCTATTTCTACCAAAGTTACATGTTTTCAGCTAAATGATCTTAGAAAAATTTATAAATTTATTTTAATGTACCTCGAAATTCATTTGCCTATCGTTCAAGGAGAACTATTTTTTTAAAAAGTATAATCATCATCATCATTCTGCTTCGTGCCCAATGGCACCATAAGGCCTTCAGTTTACGACGCCATTCCCTACGGTCTTGGGCAACGGATCTTGCTTCTGCCCAGCCTGCCTGGCTACGTTCTGTTTCCACCAGTCTCCTCCATGTTAATTTGGGTCTACCGCGAGATCTTCTACCCTCAGGTGCCCAAGTGAGGGCAACTGCTGGTATTCTGTGTGGTGGCATTCTAAGCACATGGCCGACCCACTTCCATCGTCTACTTCGTATGGTATTTTGAAGGGGCATTTGTCTTGTTTGGCTGTACAGTTGGACATTAGATATTGTATAGGGCCAATAGATTTGTAAAATTTTTCTTAGACATTTGTTTTGCCATGCATCCAATCTATTATTCTGTGCTTTGGTTAATTTCCAAGTTTCGAAAAAGTATAATAATGTTTCATTATATGTTTGATCTATAATCTAATTACTTAATATTTTGTTCTTTATTCTACAATTGTTTTTACACCTGTGTGAAAGGAGACAAAAGAAAATGAAATATTTAAAAGAAAAGAAAATATTTAGAAAAGAAATATTTAGTAAGAAAATTAAATATTTAAAAAAATTTTGATTTCACAGTAAATGTTTCTATGCTTCTCATAATTAATTTTTGTAAAAAACCGTAAACAAGATTTCTCGGAAAAATACTTAGACACTCCAACAGTCTATATTCTCTGTTAGTTTTCATGGGATTTTTTTAAGGGCAACCAAGTTACTGTCCTAAACCTAAAGTTGAATAAACCCAATTCATAGAAAATCGTTATAACAGAAAGAAAATTTTTGAAATCATTTACTATAGCATACCTTTCAAAAAGATGATTTTCCTTGAATGATAGGCAAAGGTATTTTAAAATAAATAAATTTATACATTTTTCTATAAGATCACTTTTAGCTGAAAACATGTAACTTTGGTAGAAATAGGATTTTTTTAACATTTTGAGTCGGAAGGAAGCTTTTATTATAATTTTACCCACATATATAATCTCAAACGTCATTTCTGACACCAAATGACGTATCTCTAGAGGTTTTTGTGAAAATTTTGTAATTTAGCTGTGTTTATAACTTTAATGGGCATTAAAGCCTTTGTTTAGCAAAACCTCGCAGTCACACTTCTTTCGCTTAGATTATAGGGGTGATAGGGAGCGGTTAAGGCCCTATATTATGGTATTCTACCTAATTAAGCTCTTAATGTGTTTGGACCAACTTTATCACATTATTAGTCCCAACATGCGTGTTTAAAAATTTAAAAATATATTTTTTTCCTTTTTTCAAAACACTAGGGGGTTGGAAATTATACCCTAGAACTCCCTAAGGGGGTTAAAAAACTCATTTACTATCTATTGGGACCAAATGTAATAGAAAAAGCCCGGAGGATAGTTTTTTGTGACATTGCAATGTTCTAGTTTTCTAACAATGAAGTCGCTTTTTCACTGACCTTTACTATGAAAATGCTAAATAGCACCCCATCCGTTTTAGCAAATAAACTTCCGTAACTTCAGAGTTAAAGTGTATGAAATTTAATATCAAATGACACCCTAACCAAATTTCTGGGACAAACCGTTCCAGTTTTATGGGGTGAAAACTACGATTTTTTGTTAAAAATCGACGTTTTTCTGAACTTTGACCTCGATGAGGCACGGGTTAATATTATTGGATTGAGCTGAAACTTGGCCAATCTCATTTTTTAGCCTATTGTCATATTTTAGAGGGGTAAGACCTAAAATTTTTTCCCCATGTAACTTGTGACCACCCTAACGTATTACAAATATTACAATCAATATTTTTCTATGAAAAGGCCTTTAAGGGCCAAATTCCAAGTAAGAATGAGACATGTATAGTTTTAAAATCTTTAGCAGTAATACTCAAATTTCATTCAAACCAACAAAAAATTAAGAATGCATTAAAAACCCTAAAAAGTGAAATGATAATTCACTGATAACTTAACAAGGTTATGGTTAACACAAACGAAAATGTTATAAGATTTTTATAAATACTGTGGCTAATAGGGGAGACCGGGGAGGGATGGGAAATTTTTTTACAATAAATTTTTTTAAAATTTAGTTTTCCTTGTATAAATTTGAAACTTTCAAAATAACATCTTGAAACACTTTAACATGTTTAAAAATATAACCTATGTGATAGCAAACAAAACTTAAGATTTATAAACGAATTAAAGTAACTCTAAAAATGTCCCATCCCACCCTAATACCAAGGTGGGGTGGGACATTTTTTCAAAATTAAAATGTATGATTAATTTTCAAATTTATGGTTAAAAACCACAAAGACAGTTAAGTATTTTACACATTCTAAAGATTTATTGCAAACATCAGTTATTTTTTCTTATATTTACATAAAAAATCTAACTTGGAGTGAAAAATACAAAATAGTTAATTCTTCTTTAATTTAAAAAAGTATGTTTTCAACTGCAATACAAAACAGTTCCTAAACAAAGGTATCTAAAGAATTGTATGCAATTAAGTACAATAGCTTGTTGAGAGGAATTGGGCATGCCCCATCCCACCCTGAGTCATGGTGTCTCATCCCATCCTGATAGCCAACATTTAAAAAAATAGGTTCTTGCAAAATAACTGTGGCTTTTATGCTTAACTTAACTATTTATTCATAAAGGATATATTATTCAGTTCAGAAAACATTAACCATTTAAGAATGCAACCAAGAATAAGACTTAAAATTCACTTTAAAAAGTGTATAGTACTTAGTTACTTATATAGTAAAATCATCTTTTTCATTCTGAAACTTGTAGGATACAACTAAAATAGTAAACAGCAACAAGTATGAAGCTAAGGTTGCTTTACCTGGTGGAACACTCAAAAAATAATTTTATTTTTAATTTTAAGATTTATTGAAGGTGTCCCATCCCATCCCTGTATACTATTATTTTTCTCTAAGAGTATATTTTCTACAATAATTAAAAATTTACTGTCTTCCAAGAATATAAAATCCAATTGGCAGATGACTAAACCGTTAATAAAAGTCTAAAAAATTGGATTTTTTTATCAGAGGGGGAGGTCCATACACTCTCTCCCGGGTGATTTTGATGAAAAAGAAAATGTTTACTTTTAGTAACTTATGATATAAATTAATTTTCTAGTTTTCTAAACATTGATACCAAATAACCCACACAAAATAAATCTCATTTCTTTAAACCTACTAAACTATTAACCATTAAAATCATTTTTTGACAGGGGTCGTATTTAGGGCGGGGCAAGAGGGATAACGAAGTAAAGCGCCATCTATATTCTTGGAAAACAACTTCTTAAAAATATTTTTGCAGATTGCCTATATATACGGGTCTTTAAAAATTAAAGATCTAAAATAAATTAAAAATAACGTTCATACGATAAAAAGTTAATATAATCCACACTTATTATGTGTGTGTGATTACCGTACGATTAAGAACAATCAAAATCATGTTTAGAAGCGACATCTATTATATACAAAACTAAATATTTTTTCAGGAATTGAAAAGTTTTAACACCGAGCGAGAGGAATGCAAAAAAATATAAAAAAATTACACCAGAAGAATAGAATAATATTCAGTACTTTTATAATAAAAATGAATAACATTTATATTCATGAACATTTAATTATTCAAGATTAAAACAACAATATATAAATTTGATAGTTATTTTTCGAGTTTTTAAACTCAAAATCAATTTACAGATATCCAGTTTATAAAAATTTTTAGCTTAAATAAAAATCTAACTGTATTTTGAAGGAATACATATAAAAAGAATGTCATTAAAAACATAATTATTAAAGGTACATTATAAACATATTAAGTTTCCAAGCGATACAGTAATCCAAGAACTATCAGTGTTTTCCCTCATGAACAGGGAGGCATGCTAGGCCAGAGGGGCGTGGACTATAACAGGTGCAAGAAAATATGTCGAGATTCAAGCACATAAATGGCACTTACTTGGCTAATCTTGCCATGACACTCGCAGATCTCTGAAGAGTACAAACGTCGGTGGTAGAAGGCAAGTGGTGTTCCTCTCGGTATTCCTCGAATTTGGACTTGATGCTGCTGAGATTCACCGGGATATTATCTAAACCATGATCTGGTTTCGAATCGGCTGCGGAAAGAAAAAAAGAACCCGCGTGAGTGAGGGGGAAAAGAAGCGCATCTCCTAGCTAGAGTGAGGCCGCGTCAAAAAATAATAAAAAAATCCAGAACCGAACGCCACCTTCTTCCCTGAGCCAGTCCAGTTGGGTACTTCGGCGGTGGGTAGAAGGGAAACTCTGCAGTTGCCGGTACCACTGAATGTCGAGCGCAGCTGACCCGGGTGGAATGTGATCGTCTGGCAGGTCGGCCGGCTCGTCACAATTCGCCATGCTTTGCTCGCAGACAACGACCTCGGGATCGATTTTCACCCTCCCTCCGGCTGGACGCCCCCGCGCCTACGGTGGACTGCGCCACTGGGCCCCACCTTTCGCGGCGGTTTGTTTATAGTTGAGGCATCGATTAACGGGGGCGCTGATTGAACAAGAGCAGCGGGACGAAAATTACAACTTCTGAACTCAGCGGGGACAGACAGCTCATAATGGTAACGCGGGGTACTTAAAATCAGTGGCGTGGCCAGAAAACTTTGAAAGAGGGACATGGAGAAAATTCAGTCTTTTCCAAAGGTAAAAAACGAAAATATCAGACTTTCGTGGTAGGGGAGGAGTACTCAAATCCCCCTTGGCTACGCCCCGATTATAATCTCATGGACCGATTATACCTAATCAAAAATCTTAATGCTCTATTTCACATACAGAAGTTTTTCTACCACGATTTCATTGTTTTAATAAAAAATTAATAAATGATGAACATGAAAAGATACACTCAGTTTAGCAAATTTAAACCATGAAACTGTTCAAGCGGTAGCAAATTATTCTCACAAAAGCTTACCTCAACGACAAAAAATCACTCCACTCCAAAGGTTTTCCCTTTCCAATGAAGTTTCAGTCACAGACAAACAGTGACCGAAACATCCATCAATAAAGGCAATAAATAATGGGAAAAGTATCTGCTTATTTTCTAAAATTCTTGCTCCATTTATATTCTGTGAAGCAGCTAACAGAAATTTAGCTTTTAACGAATGTCAAAATCCCAAAAAGTGAATTAAATCCGAAAAACCATTTGAAAAATCCAAGAAACGAATGCCATTTAATTCAAAGTTGGGTTATTTTATGGCGCAAGAATCAAGTAAAATAAAGAATTTCCCAATAGCATTCTGCGGAAAGCTAGAAGGTGATCTACCCAAAAAGGTTCTTAAAAAAAGGAGTTTAAGGGCCGATCTCACCAACTTTCTCGTAATCAACGGTTAACTAACCGGCCGTTTAATATAACAGGAGCTTTAAAATCGCAGTCGTCTCACCAACGAAACCTCCCGTTAACTTTTCGCCGGTTAACTAACCAGACGTTAAAAAGCTCAAATAAACTATTTTGATACTTGGCATTTTGTGATTGGTTAAAACATAATTAAAAAGACACTCGTGTCCTTAAAAGTGTACTTTTATTTGCCAATATAAACACTAATATGCATTACAGCACATATAACTTGGAACTACTTTTTTCAACGCGTATGAACAAAAGGGCGTCAAAGGGCCTTCACGTTAAGCTTTTGGAGTTGAATAGCCGCCATCTTGGATGGAATATTGGTTAATTATGAATACGAGTCATTATACAATAATGATGGTAGTCATGATGTATATTCTGTCTCAAATTGTTTATATTTATTTTTCCAAGAGTCTAATAAAAGTTCATGCAGTAGAAAAACAAGAATTCCAACTAAAGTATCTACAAAATAATCTGTTTGTACTTCACTGTTACGATTGTAGATGGCAGCACAAATAAAATTACCCCTTAACCGGTGGATAAAGTACTGATTAATTTAACGGGAACTTTAACGAACGGTTAAGGCTAATTTGCGTTGGTGAGACGAAATTTCGAGAGACCTACCGTTAAATACGACTTAACCGTTGATTATCTTTAACGGAAGGTTGGTGAGATCGGCCCTTAAAATAACACACATTATGGTTAAAACCCTACTTTAACAAATCACATTTTTAAAAATTTTATCTGGAAAAGTGCCCCCCACCCTTGGATCCGCGTCTGATTTGGACTATATTGAATATTATTGTTCTCGATTCCCTATTGGAAAATTTTTTTCTGGTATTCCATAAACCAGTATGAATTATACTGGATCCAGTATCATTTATACTGGATCTAGTATAATTCATACTGGTTTATGGAATACCAGAAAATTTTTTTCCCAATAGGGTTATAAATTTATAACGTACAAAGAACCACTGATTTAAAAGTATCTTGTGTTTCCAATTAAAGCTTGTCAAATGAGATTTTCGTTTTTTTAGTACTACGAAATAAACCTTCCCACAAAATTGAGACGAATTTCGCAAGCAGTAAAACTATTCAGTGCGGGGGTCTGTTTGAGAGCACCGGTATGCTTTCCGGTTCAAATTATTTTAAACTCATTTAAAAATTGAAATAGTTGTTTCAGATTAAGAATTAACGGTAATCGGAAAAATGTTTTGCTGGGAGACAGGGACGTAACCAAGGGGGATTTTTATCATCCTCACTAAACACAAATTTTTCTCTTTTCAAAAAAACAATCCTTATCATACTCCCTCTGAAATCTTAGGGAATATTTATAGTTTCAAGAGAAATCTGAAAAATCGAGAGAAATCTGATCAAATCGAGATGTGATGCCTGCGCCTCAATTAAGTTTTATACATAAAAGGGAAATTAAACTTTCACAACTGATAGAAAGTACGGTTAACATTGAAAAGAAAATCTGAAAAATATCAGCCCTGAATAATTTCAGCGATATTGAAATCCTTTGCGAATTCTTTGTCTTTAAATTTTTGAAAACTAAAACTGGACCAAATTTTAATCATAACCATTTTTTGTTACCGACCAATTTTACATGGTAACAAAGCTGAAGCTTCATCCGCTGAAAAAGTTAAAATTAAATAAAAAACTTAAGCTTATGAATGTATGAAATAAAAAGAAACTTAGTTGATACTTGATATGACCGGTGATTCGGTATAAAAGAAATAAGGATAAAAAATTGTATTCTTAACAAATCAGGGATTCAAAAGTTACTGAGTCTCTGTCAATGACAATAAGAAAAAACCTTGTTTTTTTGGGGGGATAATACACACTGGAAGCTCACAGGCTAGCTAGACGGAGAACCCTTTCCGGCCCAATGAATCTGTCTTGGTCTCTGAATAAAAAGTTGGCATATGCATGCTATGGAGCGCACTAATCAGAAGATTGAAAAAAAGCATTTTCTCTTTTTCGATCAGTTTTTTCTCTTCGTGACTAACTTCACGAACGCGTGTCCAACACATTCACATCACAGACGGGAAATCGGACACTAGCGATAATGGAATGATAAAATGAATCACCAAAGGGAACAAGTAGGGTTCTATCCTGTTCTTCGGGCAGCTAAAGAATTCAGTCGACCGTAAGCACATTCAGCTTGGTCATCCCACTCACGCCCAAGTTTAGATGCGCTTGAATTCGCGAAAATTGAATGCTTTGGTTGAAATGAGAGAAATTTATAAATAAAATGTACGATTTCCATACACTGCTACGATATTTGCTTCCTTGTTAAAAACTGCTTCAAAATCACGAACTCGGAAGCTTAACTCTACATGGTATGTCGTAAAACAGGTCCTCCCAAATCGAACACTTAGTGAACATTTTTATAGAAACATTGGTTGCTCTAAAACAGTGTTTCCCAACCTTTTTCGGTCCATGCCCCACCAAAGCCTTTCAAAATTTTCTATGCCCCCATCTCAATTTTTTTTCGAAAATCCTACTTAGAAATTCAATAAAACTGGTGGCTTGTGCCCCATCAGGGAGCAATTTGGTTGAAATTTTTCAAATTGCCGGTAGGGGTGGCATCTGAGTTCCCCCAAAAATTTTGTACTTAACATGGGGCAAAGTGAAATTGATTTATAATAGGAAAAGTGGAGAGCTTTGAGGAGGAATGCGATCTTAAATGGATTTATTGAGAGGTCCTAAGCTTTCTTTTAAATACAATCTTCTCCGATTCGGCCCAGTAGTTTGGGCTGGTGTTCAGTCCTAAGGATTCAATAAAAAAACGGCCTTATAAGCCAAATGGTATACTTAAAAAAAGGATCTCTGATACTTTAGTTAAAATTCAGTTTTTAAGTGAATTTTCCATTTTAATATGTAGCATAAAACTACGATTAACTTATTCGGTGCGCATGAAACATACAACCTAAAACATACATGTGATTACACAGACAAAAAATTGGCGGAAATTTTTTTTAAAAAATCGATGGCACCTTAATTTTTCTTAATTTTAAGTAGAGCCCGAGATCTAGGATTCGATATGCTAGATTCATATTTATTAGCTTAAATCTTAACTAATTTTCATATTACTTCGATATTTTTTTAATTTTTTTTCAATTTTTCTTAAAATTTAGTACTAGGCCACACTAGCGGTCAGAGTTTTCAGTATAAAACGATTGGAAAATAAGAAAGTGGAATTTCAGTTTTGCAAATCGAATTGTCGGATTTAATTTTGCTACGCAAATTGGTGGATTTCCGCCAATTGGCGGAAGAATCACATGTATGCTAAAAACTATTTTTGAACTAAACCATCCGCCCCCAAAAAGTTATTCTGCTGGAACAGCCCTTCCAAGAACGTCCCATTATAATTAATATAATTGCTGTTTAAATCTTTTACGTCAAAGCAGTCAGAATCAATGATAGGCCAGAAGGCGTCCATCGCATCGAAAATGTTGCATGCCAGTCCAGCCGAAGTAGACATTGATCTACACATAAAAACACCAAGAAGAGGCAATGAAAAAAAGGGGAAACGCCGATCGAGTATGGTGTAGGCATAGGGCCCTTAAATCCGCCCATGGGTGTAAGGACCCGGAAAGGCACGCAAGAGAAAACAAAATGGCTTAGCATGGAGTTGACGAAAGCATTATAGAGGAAATTCACACCATAATTCTTGCATGGCAATACACAGGGATGCACAAATCCAATGGGCATTGTAAAAAAAGATAGCAATTTACACAAAAAGTGGTGAAAAAAATTGCCTCCATACATTGAGAGATGTTACACAGCGATTCAGAGGGACCCCTCCCCTAAAGTCCCATTCAATGGAGGGACATCCCTCTGAGTGACACCTAGACAAGTGCCGCTTAAACCTATAGGCCAGGGTCAGCCTGGAATCATGGACGGGCTTATCTGGTCGAGCGCATCTTATCGGCTGTAGTTATCTACCCCACTCAATTAGTGGACAAAGGGGTCCCCCAAAAGGGGGACTCTCTCGCTCTCCGCAGGGGTCTCCCTTAGGGGGACCCCTTTGTCCACTAATTGAGTGGGGTAGATAACTACAGCCGATAAGATGCGCTCGACCAGATAAGCCCGTCCATGATTCCAGGCTGACCCTGGCCGTAGACTCGGAGGGAGATCCCTTCGTACCGCGGTGTAACATCTTTCAATGCATGGAGGTAATTTTTCTCACCACTTTTTGTGTAAGGGCCGTATTCTTTTACAGTGGGGAGATGGGATGCTTGAGAGATGGAAAATAGAATCTTCGAAATAGTGATAATATTTGAAATTTCACACATGTCCATTTCAGGAGGGCCTGAAAAGATCGTGAAAGAAGAGAACCATTAACAGGTGGACAAACATAGAACTCTTTCTCAAAGTGGCACACATTTTAATGCTGTTAATGTTGGATGCTGCAGAGTGGAAATTGCCTTGTGTCAATTTGAGAAATAGTAGAATGTCTGCCCCGTTTAATTGTTTTCTTGACCACTGCTGCAAAAGAGACATCAGCTATTTGCTGCACCGGCGACCAATACGAGGGACCAAATACCAAAAGAACCAATACGAGGCCTCAAAAACGATCGCTGCGGCTTGTGCGATCACCGAGCGGCTATTTTCTTGAGCCGGTGGAAGATCTGGGGTATCTGGATTTCTCTGATAGAAATGTAAAAATTATTTTCCAAGATCAATTTCGTGCTTCCTTGAAATTCAAGGGCTGTTGCATGATTGAGAAAGTAAGTAATGAAATCTTAGTCATAACATAATATATGTGCTGTCATCTAGTTAAAATGAAAAAATTCATCAGTACTTTAAACACTGAAAAATATTTTATATCAGTCTCAGTTAATTATTTAGGCTACTTGTGAATACATAGGGTTGATTTTTTTGTTTTCAAATGAAAATTTTAATATTCTGTTACACATGAAGTCACTTAGAAAGGGACTTATGAAAAGCGAGCGTAAAAAACGAAAATCCCGGCGGGGATAACAGGGGCAGCCAGCGACCGAAGAAATCGCCCGCTTTTGCAGTTTTTGATGCTTTCTATTGCAACGCCATCTGTTGGAAGTTCTGTCGTTCACCAAAAATGTCGTTCTTGCCTCTTTTGCAGTAGTGCTGTAAATCTCCCATTATGGCGGATTTACACCACTGCTGCAGGAGCGACATCAGCGATTTGCGACACGACGGGCAAAATTTTTTTTCAAAAGAACCAATAGGGGGCTTCAAAAACGATCGCTGCGACATCGGCGACATAACTGCGATCCCTGAGCGGCCATTTTCTTGAGGTGGTACGGAAAGATTAAGTTTCAGGATACCTGAATTTCTCTAGTAGAAATGTAAAAATTATCTTCTAATATCAGTTTCGTGCTTCCTTGAAATTCAAGGGCTGTTGCAAAACCAGAGTGTTCTGATTAATTGAGTAAACCAGGGGCGTCATTTCAGTTTTTGGTTGGGGGGGGCAAGGATTTTTTTTAAGTGGGTCCACGCTGTAACTAGACTTTTTTGTGAGGGTTGCCTGAACTTCATTTTTAAGGTATCCCCAAACGAGCACATTTATAGTAGGTTAAGTGTTAGAACACTGAAAAGTATAGCATGCGAAGGATATTATATATATTGTCAAAATTTGACAACGCGAACTCCGAGAAAAAAGGGGGGTTCGGGGGTTCACCCCCAGGAAAATTTAGAAAATTTGCCTCTTAAAGTAGTGTTTTAGCTCATTTTAAGACCCTTTGGGCTGCATCCAAAGAGAACAGTTTCTTTTAAACCACAGAATTTTCCAGGGAAAAGAGTTGTAAATAAACGTTTAAGTTCCAAGGGGGCTATGGGTCCTGTCTCAGAATTTTTTTTTTAAAATTCCCCTTTAAACTAGTGTTTTATCTCCTTTTCAAACTCATTGGGGAGCTCCTGAAGGGAAAAGAGACTTGTAAGTGGCAGAATTCTAAAGGGAAAACTGTATAATAGGGTGTCCCTTAAAAATCGAAAGTCGGGGAAACTTTTGAGACACCCCCTAATTTTTTTCCTTTTGGTATCCTAAGAAAGTGTGCAAAATCTTAAATCGATCAGAAAATATTAACACGTGCCTCAAACGGCCTAAAGTTGGGAAATTTTGACATTTTTCTCCTTTTTTTAGAAAATTTTTAAAAATGCCTTAAAATATTATATTGTCGAATAATAGGGCTTTAACACATCTAAAAATTCATATTCGACCGTTTTTCATTCCTAGCTAGTCGAAACTACCCAGTTTTTAGCCTGGTCATCAATCGGAAAATCGTCAAATTTGCCCACTTTATACTGAGAATAGAGGATACAAAAGTCAGTGGGGAATGACTTATAACCACGTAATTCCATAACTTTAGGTACCATTTGTAGACGATATTGATGTGCAGATAAATTATCTGGAGCATTAATTAATTTCTAACATTTTAATTACAGGCGCCATATTGGATTGCATTACCTCTAAAAAAAATTCTGCGATAAACGGTATGGGTTTGTTTGGTATTGGGCAATGCGTATTTGAGGTAACTAATCTCAATTAATACTAATAAAATCCTTATAACACATTTTAAAACTCTTTACTCAATTTGAATGACCAGTATATCTGTTATTCTTATTACCATAACTATAGATGATAAAATTCTAAATGCATAATAGGGAAAAGAGAAATTCTAGAAAAATATTGAAACACTAGACGTTTGTTAGTACATACAGAAGTATTGTATTCTGTAACTTAGTTGAAAAATTGAAGTTGGTACAAAATTAACCCGCTCTTCAAGATAAATGAGCCTACTGCACTCAGAATATGTCTTTAACTATGTTTAAAGACTGTTCTAGTATTTTATCATAATTTGAATGCATAAAGAGCATAAAATATTCCTGCAGCATGAAAAACCTATTAGATACTGATATTGTGGTTGAGAATACGTTAAATATTAACAATGGTTGCTGAAACCAGTTCTTTTTTAAAGTCAGTTTTTAATTCAGAGCTACACTTCCCTCTGAAAAATTTATACAGCTTAGACTCATTCATAATACACAAAGGGTTTAAAATCATTTAATTTTATAAAAAAAACTTCTAATATCAATGTTTAATATGCTTTCATGTTACTAATTTGCTGAATTGCCGGTAGTTTTATGTATCCAATAACAGTATCTATAAACATATTTAATGACATGATTAAAAACATGGATAATCTGGGTGTAGTAGGCTCAATCATTATGAAGAGCGGATAATTTCTAACAACCTCAATTTTTTAACAATACAATACAATACTTCTGAATACGCTGCAGTCTAGTTGTTCAATATTTTTCTAGAATTTCTCTTTTCCCTATTATGCATTTAGAATTTTATCATCTATAGTTATGGTAATAAGAATAAGAGATATACTGGTCATTCAAATTGAGTAAAGAGTTTTAAAATGTGATATAAGGATTTTATTAGTATTAATTGAGATTAGTAACCTCAAATACGCATTGCCCAATACCAAACAAACCCATGCCGTTTATCGCAGGATTTTTTTAGGGGTAATGCAATCCAATATGGCGCCTGTAATTAAAATGTTAGAAATTAATTAATGGTCCAGATAATTTATCTACACATCAATACCGTCAACAAATGGTACCTAGTTAAGGAATTACGTGGTTATAAGTCATTCCCCACTGACTTTTGTATCCTTTATTATCAGTATAAAATGGGCAAATTTGACGATTTTCCGATTGATGACCAGGCTAAAAACTGGGTAGTTTCGACTAGCTAGGAATGAAAAACGGTCGAATATGAATTTTTAGATGTGTTAAAGCACTATTATTCGACAAAATAATATTTTAAGGAATTTTTAAAAATTTTCGAAAAAATGAGAAAAATGTCGAAATTTCCCAACTTTAAGCCGTTTGAGGCACGTGTTAATATTTTCTGATCGATTTAAGATTTTGCACACTTTCTTAGGATACCAAAAGGAAAATAATTAGGGGGTGTCTCAAAAGTCTCCCCTACTTTCGATTTTTAAGGGACACCCTACTGTATAACCATCGTAAAAATTTTAGAGGGGGCTGGGGGTCCTCCCCCAGATTTTTTTTTGAAATTACCACTTCAAATTGTGTTTTATCTCTTTCTCAAACTCTTTCGGGAGCACTAAAAAGGAAAGGCTTCTTGTAAGCGGCAAAGTTTTCAAAGGGAAAAAACACTGAATAACAGACGTGGTAATTTTAGAGGGGGGCTGGGGGTCCTCCCCCAGAAAATTTTTTGAAATTTAACAATCAAAAATAGTTTTTTTAACTCCTTTTGAGACTTTTTGAGTTGCACCCAAAGCTTTTTTTTGGAAGTTAAAGAATTTCCAAGGGACTTGCAGCTATTTTTCACAAAACAGTGGAAACCTTGGGGGGGGCGGTTGCCCCCCCCCTGCCCCCCCTAAATGACGCCCATGGAGTAAACTAAGTAATGAAATCCTAGTCACTAGATGCCAACATTTTGACTTAGCATATGTACTGCCATCTAGTTGAAATGACAAAATTCATCAGTACTCCAACAGTGAAAAAATTTTTTTATCATCCTCAGTTAATTATTTAGGCTACTTGTGAATACAAAGGGTGCATCAAGTGATTTTTACCCGGACGATTGTCAAAAGCGAAAATTTATGAGGAGGGGAGCATCTTTTGGTCGCTAATTGACCTCAGCTAAGGGGCCGTTCAAATATTACGTAAGCACCTAGGGGGGAGGGGGGGTTTACACTTTGCTTATTTTTCCTGCCAAGGGGGAGGGGGGTATGAGTGATGCTTACGTAAGATACTGAATTTTCGAACATATATGTTTTCGATTCGCAAAAACGGACTTTTTTCACAAAATTCCAATCCCATGTGGAATCTTACCCCCTATAGGGTGGGTCGTTGGTCTCCAGAAGAAAAAGCAGTAAGCGCGTCACTTTTTGTGTAAACCAGATGTGTGTGTCCACTGTCCAGACGTTAATTTTCTCAGTTAAGGAGTTAGTTTGAATAAGCTTTAAAAAATTTTGGAATACATAGTGTTCTGGTCAGTTCTTATTTGTTTTTCACATTTTGTTTCATAAAAATAATTTGATTTTCATAGATACTAACTTTTATGGACTGTATATGAAACGCTTGACTTGCACTATCGGAGAAGCTACGTTTTAGCATGATTATGCAGTGAAATACCTAATAAAAGTGTAGATATCAGGTTCATCTAGTTGGAATAATACCCCCCTTTATTAAGTAAAATTAAGTACAGTAACGCACCCTTTATCCGGGAACCCAAAATCCGGCTCGCGTTTAGAATGTGTTTTTTTATATTTTGAAGAATTTTTAGTGAGTAAATGCTGAAACGACGCGCAATGGTTGCGCGCGCCTTTTGCGACATCGTCTCGGTGCGGAAAAGGACGATTCGGCGCGGGCCGATGCGGTCGAATCGAATCGTATTGTCCCCGCGCTAAACGGCCGTGTCCAAATCGGCTGCTGCCTCGCAATCGGTTCTTGCCGCAACGACCCGCGTGCTTTGCCGGAAGTTTTTTTTTGCTGGATCCGTTACGATTGGATGTGCCGCGCCTTTTGTGAAGAATTTTATCGTCTGGGTGCGGAATGGGACGATTCGGCGCGGGCCGAATCGTATCGTCCCCGCGCTTAAACGGCCGTTTCAAAATCGGCTGCTGCCTCGCTATCGGTTCTTGCCGCGACGATCCGCGTGCTTTGCCCTAAGTTTTTTTGCTGGATCCGTTACGATTGGAACGGACTATGTCGTTTCAGCGGGTATTTTGGTTTTACTAAAGCAGCTGCGTCTTTAATGGCGTTTTTTCTGGAACGGACCCGAAATCCGGAAACTTCCGAAGTCCGGGATGATGTCGGCCCCGAGCTTGCCGGATAAAGGGTCCGTTACTGTATAAAGAGATATTTAAATTTCTTTAATTATTTTTTAATTGTAAAATCTTATGTATACTCGCTACTAGTAATTTCAGATTGAATTTCTATTGCGTTTCCATGGTGACGAACTGCCAATTTTAATTATACATGCTTTCGTATAAAAAACCCAAAGGGGGGGTCGGGCAGTTTCTTACGTGATTATGGTGGGGGGGTTGAGGTTTGCTTATTTTTGCTGACAAGGGGGGAGGGGGGTCAAAAATGACCAAAAAAGTGCTTACGTAATATTTGAACGGCCCCTAACCACACAAAAGGAAGGGGATATTATCAATGCTCCTAATCTCCCCCGAATGCCCGAAGGAGGCTCGTCGTTTTGTGTGGTTAGCTGAGGTCAATTAGCGTACAAAAGATCCTCCCCTCCTATTAAAATTTTCGCTTTTGACAATCGTTGGGGTAAAAATCTCTAGATGCACCCATAGGCTTGATATTTTGTTTTCAAATGAAAATTTTAATATTCTGTTTTTCATGAAGTCACTTTGAAAGGGACTGTAGGATAAGCGAGCAACGGACATCCGCGAGATCGCAGAAAACCGAAAATGTCGCTGGGCTGTCTCTGCGCCATCTTTTGGCAGTCTGTCGTACTACGAAAATGTCGTTTTTGTCTCTTTTGTCGCAGCGGTGTAAATTCCATCCTTTTTAGGCTGCAGCGATGTCGGAGATTCGATGTTATACCGAAATCTCGACACCCTCTTTTATGGCCATACACAATATTTCAAATTTTATCACGATTTCGGAGATGCTCTTTTCCATCTCCATATGCATCCAATTTCCCCAGTGATTTTTGTTTTCCCCGTGAATTGCCCAGCAGAGTTTATGGTGTGAATTTTCTCCCCAGCACACCTTTACACATTAATCAAATCCATTCGATGCCGCGGGTGTACTACTGTTTTTTATTTACTCTTCAGTTTTTTTTATTGATTAAACAATGCCCAGACATCACTCAGCTTTAAGAGATTTATCCAGACTTCATTCGAACTTCTTAAATAGATGCAATATGGATGCTTTGGGAAGTGATCAATGTGATTTATGACCTCAGGATAGGAGGGAGCCGTTCCCAAAATAGTTACTCCCAAAAACCGCAAAAGGGCCCTTCTGAAAACCCCACTCCTTGTAACCACTAGTCTGGATATACGATCACTTTAATCTTTATAGTCTGGATCCACCTTTAATGTGGCTTCACATTAGGTCCAACTTCGGACGTCAGACATTTCCAAATGAAACTCAAACCACTAGAAACGTCGCGACAGAGCGCTTACGCTTAATCGATTGGCATTGAGGAGACGAGATGGACTAAAAAAATCCAAATATCCATCACTTCTAAATAATTTCTTCAGAAGAGTTTAGAGAACGTCGCGGAAGTCGGCAATGGTCAAGCTGAAAAGAAGGCTCTGAAAAGCATTGTGCACATGTCATTAATTTAGAAATTTTTAAAATAGTTCATAGAGAAAAGGTCAGTTTCATTAACCGAAAAAAAATAGCACCCATGGTATAACCAAGGGGGGAGTTTTGGGTCTATAACACCAAGGGCGGGTCCAGACCAGATTTTCAGGGGAGGCATACCTTAGGGTAGTAATACTATCAAAATATTTAAGGCCCTCAGAAAATTTTTTGAATTTTACCATTGCCAAGAGTGCTTTTAAGGTTTTAAGCAGTTTTTTAAGGGTTTATAGTGACTTCAAATATTATAATATTACCTTTATTAGTTTCCAATGTCAGTGAGTACCCCCTGGACCCGCCCATGCATAACTCCTCCTCGAAACTCAAGAAACTTTTCCCTTTTGATGATAGAATACTCGTATCCCCTTCTGCGGAACCCTGGTTGGGAAATACTGTGTTAGGGGGGTCAAAAGTGGGGTTTAAGTGGTGGGAAAGTGGGGGAAATTGGCAAAAAAAAACCTTGCATATCTGGGCAGAAAGATACATTTGTTCGATTCCGGCATTTATTACATTCAACCAATTAAAATGGTTTACATAAAAATCTTAAGCAAATGTTTATTCCATTCAAAACAGATCAATAAATGAAACAGGCATTCGTTATAGGTAGATTAAAGTTACAATTGTCCCTTACCACCGCACCCTTGCTCAGCCAAGAGTTGGCGTTTGGTGGTTTGGGAGGGATTGTTGCGTCTCATCTTCAAATAGAGTTAGTATAACGACCTGAATCGACCCTCTGAGTCAGGGATGGGATCTTTTGCTAATACCCTTATAGGGAATGGCAGTCGGGGATCCCACCTGTTTATGGGGGATTTACACCACTGCGAACGAAAAAGTGAACGAACCCCACTACAGCTCTAAATAAATTCTAGTTACCGACAAATAGCTTATACCAAATGAAAGAACATTTAATTTCCTACAAAATGCAATGTTTAATTTTATAATGAGAGGTATTGACGCTAGAGCGCGCTGAATTAGAGCTGTGCAGTTTCCTGACTTTACACAAAAACATGAAAATTGCTTTTCTTCAAAATGCTATAAAATGTACACCGCTCCTCGAAAAATAAACACGAACAAGTGCATCTAAAAGGAAATTTTACGTAATTTAATTTGGATTCATGCTATTTTTCGTAATATGAACATTTGTTTAGAAAATCGATGAAAAACCTAAAAAAAGAGCAAAAATTTGAGATTTTTTGCAATTTTTGATGATAAGATGACTTTCAAAATTAAAATAAACTTGAAATTCAGATTTAGCGATGCAAAAAACATAAAATTCGTTCATTAAAACCCTCCCATAATTTAACATAGGAATTAAAAAAATTTATTGAAATTCCGCCTAAAACACCCAATATTTCATAAATAAATTTAAAAATTTATTTTTTAACCATGCTTAGTCATCAATTCATCCAAAACAATCCATTTTTATTGGTTATACTATACCGGAAATAAAGAGCAGATTAGCAACCGCTAAGTTCGTTTGGTCTGCGAGCCGCAACACTTTTATAATTGATCTTTGCTTCACTCCCTCCCCCTTCTCATAATATGATAATGGAAAGCACGTTACTTATATAAAATTAAATTATCTTTAACGTGGTATAAAATTTTTGTCAATAACTTGAATAGTTTTCATTTTGTAGAGGGTAGAAACGAGCGTTTAATTCCTTTTTGGCGGAAAGGCCAAAAAATTGATGTTTTCAGCAAGCTCTAGCATCAAAACCACGCTTTAGAAAGTCGATCCCAAGAGTTAAAAAATAGGAAAAAAAGGACAAAAATGCTGAAAAAAGGAGGAAAAATAAAATGGACCGTAAAAATAGGAAAAAAGGAGCGAATGTGAAAGAAATAAGAAAAACAGGAGCGCTGTGGTGCCTGTAATTAGAAGATTTCGATTTTAAAAATTCGTAGCCCTTCAAAACCAAATACTGGATCCACTACTGTATAACTTCTACTGGAGGAAGTATAGAGGAACTGGTATATATGGGTAAGGTACTTATTTCTTGTGGTAGATTAAAACAGCTTACAGAGATTCTTGTGGTAGATTAACAGAGTTATATTACTACTTTAAATGTCAAATTTGAAAAATTTTCTTTGGAAGGTTCCCTAACCCCCCTTTAAATTTGATGTTTATAGACTTTTCTTTGAATATTTAGTGGTTTATAAGAAACAATCCTCTGAGTATAACCCAAAAGGTCTCAAAATGAGTTATAACCAGTGATGATATTGGGGTGGCTGGGGATGTCTCCCAAAATATTTGAGTGGTCCCCAGAAATAATGAGATTTTTGGTTTAAAAAAGTGAAAAAAGCTGAGCCCCCTAAATGTTTTGTTTCAATTACAGCACTGTGTTTGTTAGAACACAACTTATAAGGCTAAAAGTATCAAGATTTTTGGAAGGTGGACTGCTAGACACTCATCTTAACTTTGAGTACACATTGCACACAAAATATTGATATTTAGTCAGATATTCAAATCCTACCTGACAGAGATATAAAACTTAATTCATAAAATTACTATTATAAGTGGATATCTCAGAAATTAATTTTTTACATAAATTTCAATATAGTAGTTTCACAGGGAAAAATCAGCAAATTTCTATTTTTCACTTCCTATATGCCACATTGTCCTATGTCAAACTGTAGGTTCCTCAACGACACATTGCTGAATTTTTACAAACTTACATCCACATGATATCATTGCACAAGACCTTCGTTATCTACCATTAAGTCAAACATACATGGAATGAGTTTTGGTTTGTTTTTAAACAAACAAGCATTACGCAGTTATCTCAAACTGCTTTTAAAAAACCCTTTTCCCTCAATTGCAGGTAAGCCAAAAAGAACTAAAAATGAGGGAGAAAATATGATGTTTCTTGAATATCTCAATTTTTATGCTTGACTGAAAATACATTTTTTCCAACGGACAATACATCTATTGAGTATCATGTTGAATTTTTTACTTGTTTAAAGCTCATAGTTGCAGTGAAATTTTCTTTGGATGACACGTCTCAGAATAATCTGCACTCCATATAATCTTTTCACAGATACTTAATAGAACATACTAAGCTTAACCATTTATGAAAAACATGTAAAAAATATTTTAATTTCACTTCTCCAGCTTTAAACAGGGTTAAAATTTTTGAATTAAAACAATCAATAAAAAAATTCTAGAACAGCTATAAAGAAGAAAAGAAACCTGCTCTTACTTTGAAAAATACAGATATTTTTTAAGATTTATATGCATTTAAAATTAAAAAATCAGATCAAACAAGTAATATCAAAATAAATTAATAAAACTTACATCTGACTACATCTGGTGGCAGTTCAGCAGGAACATTTTCTCTAATTATCATCTCATTGCGTCTTTGTTTTCCTATAAAATAAAAAGACAAAAAAATTATGAAACTATTAACTATGAAAAAGTCAGTTCTTTCACAAAAAAGGCAGTTTCCACATGACTGCTAGAATGGAGGAAAGCAAATGAAAACTTTCTTTTCAAATAAGTTTTAATTTTTTTTAATGATCATCTTTTGAACTTTTTTCATAGTGATCACAAAAACTAGTATAAATTTTTCTGCCATTTTATGCTTGATGTTATGTTTCTAGAATATCTACTTTAAGAAAATGCTGTTTGTCAACACCGTCTCAATTCTTTTTCCAAGACTTTCTGTAGATACTCACAACAATTAAAGGAACCCGTAACAGGTTCTAATACACATGAAGTATTTAATTTATGAAAAATAATGATGCACCTTTCAAAAGTTAAAAAACATCTAACTGCCAAAAATATAGAAATTTAAAATTTCTATGTAAAACTAGAAACGTGATTTGAACACTGAGACATGGGCGTAGCCAGGGTTCCACTTAGGGGGGGCAAGCAGGGTCGACTTTTTTATGTTTGAGGAGAACAATTTTAAAGACCTGTGAGAGAGGAGAATTGTTTCGAGAGGGTTTTTTGACCTTTAATGAAATTAATGTAAAAGTTTTGTGGGTAGCGTGGAAACAATGAGGTCTCTTTCATCCATATTTAATAGGTTTAATGTAGTTTGTCAACACTTTTATTAGGTAGAATATTGGTCTAAGAAAAATTTATATAAAAAGGTTTTTAGTAATAAAGGTCAAGTTTCAAGGGGGATCCGGGGGTTCTCCCCCATAAAATATTTGGAAATTTGCCCCTAAGAACAGTGTTTTAAACTGTTTTTCAGTACACGTAAACCCAAATTTGGACAAACTTTTTTAAGTAGAATTTTTATTTTAATGAACTTTCGGCTTACAACTCAATTAAAACTGTGTAGGCCTGTTATAAAGTACATTTTTGTATTCAACTGCTTTCGATCCTTTTAAGAACTGACCCTTTTCAGGAGAAATAATAATAATTTAATACATGGATTTTGCATTTTTAAGAGAGGAATTGACAAATATCTCTTTTGAGCACTTTGAGATGTTTGGTGGATGATTCTATCAAACAAATTAAGTCAATTTTACCAACAAAGTTACCAAAACATTCTACCCATTAATAGACATTGGTTAAAATTTTCAAAAAGGAATTTTATTTTATTACCAGTATTTTTACAACAAAAAGAAAAAATGCTATAATGCGTTGTTTAATTTTAAGGAAAATATATTTTTAAACTTTATAATAGGATAACTCGTGAAGTATGTAACTTTTCAATAGATTGAAATATTTGAAGTAACATATGAATGTGTTGAGTAATGTGTAAATATAGGATTGATTAAATTTGCATATTTCTACGGTAAAAATACTTCACAAGATTTCATTGCTTTGCACCACATAAATGTAGGAATTTACACTTAAAATCTATGAGTAGAACTAAACAAAATTCTTTAGGTTTATTATCCTTAGACTCGTAATTCTACAGGACAAAGGTATATCAAATGCATACTTGCCAACCTCTCAAAGTAAAAAATCAGGAGATTTTCCCTAGACCAACGCTATTGGCTCAATGCAAATATTAGTTTTTTTTATTTTTAAATTAAATTATATAAAATTATCCAAGATCCTCATAGTCAAGCTTCTTATCCACCCCCCATTTTTTTTATCATGGCTTTTCAATGGTGATGTTTGGCAGATTGAATCAATGACAAAAGCTCTGTGTTATGTGTCCATGGAGAAGGAACAAATGCTTGCAAAGCAAAGCGTTTTACAACATGGTTAACCCATTTATCTACAGGTTATTTCCAAACGAATATATATCAGTTAAGTAAGATTTCATAGAAAAACCTGAAAAGCAGGAGATTTAAGGGCAAAATCGGGAGAGCGGAAGAAAGAGGGAAAATCGGGAGTTGCCTGCCAAAATCCGGAGAGTTGGCAAGTAGGCAAATGACTGCAGCTCAAAAAAACCTTCGCCCGAGATAAATTCACTATAAAATTTATACATAAGGCTTTTGTAACATTTATGTTTTACCAAACACTCAGTTTACAAAAAGCAAGACAATTTCTAATTTAATAACCAACAAAATTTTAAAGCAAGACATTATTGAATCTGTTTTCTGTTGTGTATGAATAAATTTTATATTATTTAATACTGTTATATGGAAATACCAATTATATGAAATATTCATGCATATTGTAATGCAGTTAATTTACACACAATAACAATGAAAACTAGTAGTTATAAATTAGTGCATACCTTCATCAATCTGCACTTCAGCTGTAGATTTAGGAAGCATGGAAAAGAGATGCTAGTTTGAGTAACACACAAAAACACATGCACTGTTAATACTAGGAACATAAAAAAAGTGTTGCAGGTTTATATTCCATCTTGTTAGATACTGAAATTAATTTTAAAATATTTCCTATTTTTGAGAGAATTGGAGAAATGGCATATTTTGAAGAGTAAAATGAAGCTTTGATTTCTGAATGTCCATTTATTTATAACTATTTGAATTTTGTTATATTTAATTTGAATGATGAATTTAAATAAAATTCATTTACAGGGTTCATACAATTTTTCGCAAATCAAAATCAAGGAGTATTCAAGTAGTGTTTTTAAAAATTTCAAGGAGTATTTGAGAGAAAATTTTTTACACAGCTTAAAACGCCCGCTTTGCCAATTGCATTCCTGAATCAGTTTTTAAAATCACTCTCACTTTCACGAAAAGTAGAGATTTTTCCGCGGTAACCCATTATTTTTCTCGAAAATAATGCAGATTGAAACTATTTTTATAGACAAGATAAATTTATTAAAAAAATTCATGATGAAAATCAAGGATTTTAAAAGGAGTACAGCCTAAATTCAAGGAGTTTCCATAGTGCTTGAAAATGAAAATAATTTTCAAGGAGTATTTAAGGAGTTTTCAAGGAGCGTATGAACCCTGCATTTATAATTCAAAAACGAACAAAACTAAGGGGCTTTTTTAAGAATTATAGACAAGTGTGAAAAGTCAATATTGGCTAATTTTTAAAAGAGCATAAGTAGAAACATTTTATAATTTTAAAATATTTATCCCTAAACACTAAGTAAGAATAGCCAGGAAGAAGTCGTTCATGTTGTGGATAATTCGATTCCATGCAAAAAAACAATCCAATAATTATTTTTATTTCCACAAAGTACTCATAGTTGAATTAAACTGCATGCCATTAGTAGTTGAACATAATACTATATTATTTTTTTCTACTTTAAGCATAAAAAATAAATGTATTATTCTTAAATCATTAAATAAACAAGCATAAACAATGCAACTTTTTTAACAAAAAGTTAACATTTCATTAATAAGAATATTTATAAATATTGCTTACGAGGGGCAGCATCTTCACCATCAAACCTAGCTTTAGGTTGGAAAAGTTGTCTGAAGTGAGGCTGACAGTAAATATTTCCCTCATTTGATGAATATGTGTCAGCACTAAAGATAGATAAAAAGCAATCATCAACAACAGTAAAAATTTAAAAAAAACAGTAATTTAAAAAGATGAAGTATTTTAAGCATCAGAAATGGACAAAAACTGAAGTTAATTTATTGGTTTAAAATCGAATCGATTTCAGAAAATGCTCAGTTATGGTTTATGGCGAAAATGACAAAATTAAGTATTCCTTAAAAAACATTCCACTATAAAAATGTTACTTACCTTAAAAGTTTGTTACATTCATTACATCGGAAGCAATTTTTGTGAAATACACTTTTCACAGCTTTTATTTTTTCCATTTGATATACATGTTTCCCACAATTTTTACAAAGACAAAGTTCATCTTGGCCACTCTAAAATATCAAAAAACAAAAGTTTTGTTATTGAAAATACATGGTTTTTAATTTTTTTTATCAAGAAAAGTTGAATTTAAAAGTTAAGCTTAGAAAATTTTTTAAACTTTTTAACTTTGATTGGGAACATTTCTTTCGGAGAATCAATATATAAGGGAACGTACTCATACTACGTGACCCATTCAGGGGAGGGAGGGGGTCTACAAAATACCACGCTCGGTCACAAGGGGGAGGGAGGGCTTAGGGTTTCGTCACATAGTCAATTTCTTCTAGTCAATACGACAAAATAAAGCCAAATTAATTATTGAAATTTGCCAAATTAAGACTAATTAAGCCAAATTAATTATTAAAATTAGACAAATTAAGCAAAATTAATTTTTTTAAACTTTCTGTTTGGCAAAAAATGATGGCAAACCGTATTTACTACGTGAAAACTAAAGGGGGAGGGGGGTCTTGGCATATACTACCGATGGTCACCAGGGGGGGGAGGGGATCAAAAATGGTAAAAAATGGGTCACGTAGTATGGGTACGTTCCCTAACTACTGCTGAACCAACCAACGATAGTAAAAGGGTCACATGATTTTGACAACGCTGGAACTAGTATTTCGGAGGAGAGACAGGTGGAAGTTGATCGAAAGAGGAAGAGACATTTGCTTGTATATAGAAGCAAGACCCCAACTATCACTAGTTACCATCTATCGGCCGTGCAAAGTCTGTAAAAATCACGTGACCCTTTTACTATCGTTGGCTGAGCAGTAATTAATAACCAAATAGTGGGGTTTAGCAGTTCATATTTAAAATATTAGAAACATTTCTACATAAAGTTTATGTAATGTTACCTTATAAAGAAAAATACTCAGTACATAAATAGTAGTACCTGACTAAATGTGCGTTGAACTTTGACTCTATCAACAGATGGCTTGACTTCTTCTTGCAATATACTTTGTTGCACATCTTCATCATTCTTTGTAAAGCTCGTTTTCTGGTAAAATGTAAAAGAAAAGTAAATTAAGGATCACAATAGAAAACTTAATTTCAACATATTTTTAGTATTGAGCTAACAATATTTAAAAAAAGAATCTGACAAAATAACAGTTAATAAATATTAAGCAAAAGGTTAAACCCACATATTTATCTGAACATAGGCAATATAACATATTGAGAAGTAAAGGAATTTTCTCAAATTAATGAACTCTTGGAAAAATTATAAAGTAATAACCATTTTTAATGTAGTATTAGGGCAATAGTTGAACAAAAACTTGAGTCAAAAAACAAAATTTTTATTAAAATGAACAAACATAAAACTAGTAAAAAATTTTGTTTAAACACTTATTTCAAGTAAGAAAATAGAAAAATAACCATTGTTCCCAATAAATAAGTTGGAAAATGAGGTAGACTTATGATAATCTTCTCCCACCACCTATTACTGTATTAATTCCTTACCAAAATTTTGACTGATATGCCTGTTTCAATAAGCTCAGTTTCTCTAAACTTGTTTTCTCTTCTGGTCATAATGAAGCTGGTTTTCTACATGTAATAAATAACTACAGCTAAACTAATGACTTAACTTTTAGCAATTCTAATTTCATTTAACTTAAAATATCCTGTTACAATTATCTAGATGGATCGTTTTTCACACTTAAGAGAAAATAAAAATTTCCTTATATATTTATTTGCATTGAATTTATAGAACTTACTGAAAAACAAGTAGACTTATTAGAAAAACATAATGTAACTATGTAATGCAATTAAAAGTTTTACTTCAGTATATGTATGTTAAAACTATTAAAAAACCCAATGTGATTATTTATAATAAATTAAGAGCTTATGTAATTTAAAAAATATAACACCAGTAAAGCTTTACAACTTTTTCTCGGAATATATAACGCAATAATGTTAATATATTTGAGCATAGCAATATTAATGCCAACAAAGATTTATAAATATTTTAAAAACATTGTTAGCTCAGTACTATTGAACTTCATGTTAAATTATTTAATTTATGAAAATATATTTTACCCTAACAGAGCATTTTTAAGAAATTATAACACTTCTTAACTTATTTTGATTGCAATAAAAAGTATGTGCTTTTAACTTACAAGAGCCCTGACGTCTATTCCAGTACTTATGATTTCTCTTTCAGGGGAAATACCTCTGTTTTCACCATGATCTACATAGTTTGATTTCTGTGGTTCAAGAAGCATGCAAAATGAGTAGGACAAGTTAGTTCATGCCACAAAACGTCAGATATTGCATACAGAGAGAAATATTGAGAATAGATTACTGTGTTATTTTTTATATGAATGAATTTAACCACTCTACACATTAAGAACTTTATTTCAATGATTCAAAATTTGAATTTTTGTTATCTTTTATTTATATAATACCATGCTTGGTTTAAATATGAGTACTAAGTTTCAACTCATTATAAGTTGCCTTAAATTTGATAACCTTTGACATCTCTAATTCATAACATGTTTATTATATAAACTAGATTTTTCATGTTGGACAGCAAAAGGTATACAAGTTCCACTTTAAGCAAAGAATTAATGTGCATTTTTTAGTCCATTAAGTTGGGAAGGATTCACTCACCAAGGATTTAATATCAATTCCAGTAGAGATAATTTCTTTGGATGGTATGGGTTGACTTTCTTGTGTAGTTAAAGAGACATACGTTGACATCTGCATGCAAATCACAATCACAAAATTCATGCTTACATGCAAAATGCTGTTAGTACATATTATAGAAAGTATCAAGACATATATTCAGTATCAGACAGAGATATATTCATAAAACAAAACAGGAGAAAGTTGAATGAAATGCAGTTATAGAAAAAAATGTGTCACAATCAAAATTAAAGTGTTGAAAGAAATGTATATTGATGTGAAGCATTAGTGATGTTTGAGCAAATGATATGGTGACCTACCAGTAAATAAAATTGAGTCTTACAAAATTCTTTTAAACTTATTAAGGTTAATAAACACATACTTCAAGAACCTGTTTTAAGGTATTTCAGACGTACAGAATACTTTTGCCATGAAAAACAAAGTTTTACAGTACCAAGAAAAATTTTTTACATTTCAATAAAAAAACATAATTTTTAAATAAAAATGTGAAGTTTAAAAGTAATTCCAATTTATGAATATTTTCTATAGTGCCTGAAGTAAAAACATTTCAAAACTAAGAAAAAACACTTACTGTTAAAGCCTAGAATACACAAGGATTTTTTCAAAAATATAAATGAATAGTGTCAAATTCTTGATATTTAAGTATTATTACATGAGTATGTGTCAGTGATCTCAAAAGTTTGATTTACACTTACTATTTCAACTTTGAGACATTGCATAACTCTAAATAAAATAGACCAGATCAGTGGTACCCAAAGTGGGTGGAACTGCCCCAGGGGGGCGTTGAAGTATTCTAGGGGGCAGTGATGAGTTATAGAAAATTGGGGAGTTTTATTAAGTAAAAGGGGGCGTTGACTACTTTTAAAGTTTTAAATGTCAGTTTTATGCACGAAAACACATTCAAAAATCCCCGAAGTAGTTTAAAATTAGTAGCCCCGGTTTACTTAAGTAATTTTTAAGATGAAAACGGGAAATTTTTAAGTGGAGTCCAAATATTCTTTGGTCGTAGCAAATGAGGTATTCTCCCAGGGTATTACCACAAAGGATTTCAGTGTATTCAGATTTACATAAAGAACTATTTTTGAATCAAATTTCATAAAAAGGTAGTCAAATTATTACCTTACTTATTTCAAATTAAATTTTAAGGTGCATAGAAAACTTTTGAACTTTTTTCTTTATGCTAGCTTTAAAAATTTATGCAAGTTAGGGGCAAAAATTTGAAAGGAGGCAGCGGAAAATTTCTTTCTTAAAAAGGGGGCAGTGGCCCCAAAAAGTTTGGGAACCTATGGACCAGATGATTCAAGTTTTACATTTTAAGGTGAAAAAAGTCTTAGCAAAATTATCTTAATTAGTATAATTTCTCTTGTTTATATATTTACTATCTTTAAAAATCAAAATTTGCAACTCATAATTACCAGATCTGTAACAGATGCAAGACTGTCGAGTGATTTTTCTTCTACAACTTTTTTTGTGCCAAGCTCAGCATTTTTGCTATTCTGAAACAAATTAAATAAGTTAGAATACAAAAAAAATCCATTAAGCACTAATATGAGGTAAATGTATTTTCAAAATGATTAAAACAGACACAGGGTGTTCCATAAATGTTGGGTCACTTCTAGGGGGATAGTAGACACCTAGACGAGTCAGAATCACATGGATTAAGGGGTCCCAGACCAAATCCCAGGGAGTTAAAAATTGAGCGACACCATCAAAAAATTGAAAAATTCAATTTGTAGAAGAACTACTATTGGTAAAAATTTAATTATGGTCTCAAATTTTGTATTTTAATATGATCTTTAAAATTATTTTAAAAGTTTTCACTTTAAAATTTGTTTTATTTCGAAAAAAGTTAAAAAACCACAAAAAATGTAAAAACTCGGCCAAAACTTTATTTTGTATCCTTTCTTTTGATTTGATAATCTGAAAGATCATAGATGAAAACCCTTAAGTCCAAAGTTTCACATAAATACAATCAATATTAAATGCTTGAGATCCTGTTAAAGTTTGTTTTTTGCATGCGAAAATAGCTGTTCAGGAAACAGCTATAGAAAACTGTTCGCGCACGCAAAAAACAAACTAGTTTCTATTACAAACATCGTAATAGAAACTAGGTTTGCTGTATAATCATTGTAAACTAGGGAGAACCATTTATCGTCATTGGCCCGGATTGTTTAAAATTAACCTAATTGGGCAGTAAATATAAAAAACCTCACTCTTCCTGTTCATACTTTTATGCTGACAGAGTTGTCAATTCCATTATGTGAGGAGTAACCATTTGTTTCTGTTTTGACAGTAACACTTTTTTTCTTCATCACTTCTTTTTCACTTTTGGATGTGACTGATGATATAACTTTGGTTTCTTCTTTAAGGGTCTCTGATGATTTGTATGATGCTTTTTTTTCACTTCTGTCACTTCTTGTTGAATGTGATGAAGAGGAAGAATTTGTTCGACCTCTACGTGAAACCTATTTAAAAGTGAAAAGAAAAATGTCTCAATTCTAAATATTTGTATTATAGTTTACAAGTTACGGATATTGATAACAATGCCCTTGCATTTCAGGTCGGACATTAATACAATGCCGGGTAATAATTATACGGGGACAGGCAAATCCAAAGAATCTGGATACATTTTTGGCGAAATTTGGTGTTGCTAATGCCGTTTAAGCAATTAAACTTCATAAGAACTGGGTTGCAAGAATCCACTATTTTGGCTGCATCATCATAAATATGTTTAAGAATTTATAACCAAAACAAAAATATTTAAAACATTAAAAATTCAAGGTACAGTTTTAGAAAGAGTCCTCCAGCTGCCATGTTTACTTACACTTACCCACAACTCAAATGATATCTGACAACCACAGATCTAATTTAATTATTAATAGTATTATTAGACCATTAAATAATAATTAGATTATTTATTAGAGATCTAATATAGTACATTAATAGAACTCTATGATGACAACATTAACTGCTGTATTCACCGGTAACTTGACCGTTGACCGGTGGTAAACCGGGAGTCAACATAGTCAAACCTTGGGGGAAAGCAATATTTCCTTCTTCAACGGCCAATCAGAAACTTGACTGTAGTTTAGGTTTGGTTTGTAGCCCTGCAAAACGGTGCTCAAAATTGAAGTTTTAAAAAATTTCATAGAAGTTTTTTTCCGACGGTTTTATATGTTTTCGAAGTTCGCTGCCCCGTGGGAGGTCGGCTTTTCATATCGAAAAGAAAATCGCAAAATTTTCGCTCTTTTTTCGATTTTTAGCTTATATTTCAAAAACTCTAAATTTATCAAAGATAATTTCAGTTACAAAGTTGGAGTAAACCACAGAGTATAGAGCTTAACAGAGGATTCTTCTCCACGCTAATGGCAACTTTTTTAACAAGGGTTTTCCCATAACATATTAGGTAGGTTTGTAACATATTACGTGGATAATAGGAAGCCAGGTCAGGATTTTGAGATGTCCAAATAAAGTTAAATCCAAGGTCTTCAATTATTTTTTTGACTGATAAAGCCCAGTTATACTCGGGATTTGAGGAAACATCGTGTTGGAAAATAACTTTGGTAGCATATTTTGGTATATCTATCATCGGGTAACTTAAGAATTCTTATCCAATACTTCAACAACAATTTTACCAAGGTGACTGCGATAGGTGCCTGCTGACCTAGGTAAAATCCTAGGAGAGCCCACACCCTTGGCGATATACCAAAATAAACCGCCAAACCAGAACAAGATGGCGCCAAGCGCCATCTAGTGTGTTAAAGTAGGGTTTTATAATCTGGGAGCAGGAATTAAATTAAGTACCTAAAGAGGGAAAACTGCCGTTTGGAATCTCTGTAAGCTCTTGTGTGAAGCAAACAAATTCCCTACAAAAGGCACTACTCAACTTTGATTTTCTGAAGAGTGGTTTTGCCGCTAGACGCAAGTTCACAGGACGTACTAGGCGATTACCAACTCGAATCGTGATTGGTCAATTTCAGGGCGTAACTTATCACTATTATCCCAACGTCATACCATTCAGCCAATCATAGACCAAGCTGAGAAATCGCCTAGTACGTCCTGTGAACTCGCCCGCTGCTTTGCAACCCGCTAGACCGCGTTGAAAAACAACGATTTTTTGGCCTTTCCGCAAAAAAGAAATTCTTATATAAAATTATAGGAGTGTTAATTATAGGATTTTAAATGTTTTTTTCATCGCTAAATCCGAATTTTAAGTTTATTTTCCTTTTAAAAGTCATCTTCACTCTTCACATCAAAAATTGCAAAAAATCTCAAATTTTTGCTGTTTGGTTCCGTTTTTTAACAATTTTCTTAAAGAAATATTCTTTTCTTGCACTGCACGAAATTAAAGTAATGCACTGGTTCATTTTTTTTGTGAGGAAGGGTGTACACTTTATAGCATTTTGAAGTGCAGCTATTTTTTTGCCTTTATACAAAAAATAGTGATGAACCCTCGTTTTCCCCCACTACAGCTCTAAATAAATACAAGATACCGACAAATAGTTTATACCACCATGAAAGAACATTTAACTTCCTACAAAATGCACTATTTTCACTTTAATTTTATAATGAGAGGTATTGACGCTAGACCGCGTTGAATTACAGCCGTTTCCTGACTTAACACAAAAACATGAAAATAGTTTTTCTTCAAAATGCTATAAAGTGTACACCGCTTCTCGCAAAATAAAAATGAGTCGGCGGATCTTATAGGAAATTTAACGACCTTTAATTTGGTGCAGTGCTATTTTTCAAGAAAAGAATATTTCTTTTTAAAAAAATTGGTAATAAACGGAACAAAAGAGCAAAATTGAGATTTTTCACAATTTTTGATGTGAAGATTACTTTCAAAATGAAAATAAGCTTGAAATTCGGATTTAGCGATGCAAGAAAAAAATCGTTTTATTAAAACACTCCGATAATTTTATATACTATAAGAATTTTTTTTCGGAAAGGCCTAAAAATCGTTGTTTTTCAGCGCGCTGTAGCGGCAAAACCACTCTTCAGAAAATTCAATCTGAGTAGTGCATTTTGTAGGAAATTTTGTTTACTTCATATCTTTAACTGAAACTATCTTCGAGAAATTTATAGTTTTTGAAATATAAGCGAAAAATCGAAAAAAAGCAAAAATTTTGAGATTTTCGATATGAAGCCGACCTCCCACGTGGCAGCAAACTTCATATTCGTAATCAGCGCCCTTGAAAACTTTTAAAACCGTCGAAAAAAAACTTCAATATGAAATTTTTGAAAAAAAAAACTACCGTTTTACTGGACTAATGGTTGTAATTTTATGCATGTTTTATGGCGCAAGAACCAACCTAGGCCTAGACCAGGGGTCGGCAACCTTTTGAAACGGAAGATCCAAAAGTTACAATTTACAAAATTTCCCAGTTTTTAAAGAGCCACTTAATAGTTTTGCTTCAATGTTATAGTATATGCTTATTCACTGGGGTATATAGAAATTTATTTCGGGAGGGGCCCAAATTGTTTCCCAGCCCCTCATGTGTATATAATTTTTTTCAGTATATTCTTAGGCAGAATTTGCAACTTAAAGAACTTAATATTAAAAAGTTATGATGCATTAAGTTGCAATTACAAAAGGGGGGTCTGGGGGTCCTCCCCCAGAAAATTTTTGGAAATTACTCTAAAAACCAGGTTTTTAACTAGTTTTGGTACCCCTAGTTAGAATTTTGGATATAAATTTTCAGGTAAAATTTGATGAATTTAATGAAAAAGTTATAAATAATATAGTTTTAAGTACAGAAGGGGATATATGGGGGTCATCCCCCAGAAAAATTTTGGAGATTAGATCCTAAAAACAGGATTTCAACTTGGTTTTGATACACTTTCCGAATTTCAGACATACATTCTCAGGTAGGATTTGAACTTATTGTAAAAAAGTTTTAAATAATAAAATTCTAAGCACTCTAAAGGGGGGTTTGGGGGGGTCCCCCCCAGAAAATTTTTCGAAATTTGACCCTAAAAACCAGGATTTTAACTTGTTTTGGTACACCAAGTCAGAATTTCGGGGGGGGCCAGGGCCCCTTCGGCCCCCCCTTATATACGCCACTGTGCTTATTATATTTGATTTTAGTTGGGGAGCATTTTTTTACACAACATTTTCTCTGTGAGGTACCTCCTTTCGGGTTCGGGTACTTTTTTACATAAAGTTTTAGACTTACACACACAATGTAAATTAATTTCAAAATTTTGTAAACTAAGTAAATTCCTAGAAAAATTGGACGATCTGGGGGTCCTCCCCCGGAAATTTCTCTTTCAAAATAGCGTTGTAGCTAATTTTTAGGCCTTTTTGGATTGCAAGAGCACATCTCATTTTTTAAGTGGCAGAATTTTCAAGGAAAAATAGTATAATTATAATAAACAGCAAACTTTAGAGAGGGGGTGGGGGTCCCACTTACGAAAAAAATTGGAAATTTCCCCTAAAGGTAGTTTTTAATTCGTTTTTTAGAACTTCTATTATGACCAAATGAGGATCACTCTTTAAAAGTCACATAATTTTCAAGGGAAAACAGCACATATTCCAAAATTTTGAGGAGTTTTTGGGAGTTCTCTCCCGAAATTGTTTGGAATTTTAATTTGATTAGGTACTTAAGAATATATTACTGATTTTTTAAGCTTTTTGATAGTAAATTATTAACTTTTTTGTATGGAACTGGAGAGCCGCAACTTTACATCGAAAGAGCCGCATGCGGCTCGCGAGCCGCAGGTTGCCGACCCCTGGCCTAGGCTATATGTTGCTGTGGGAGCAGTGGTTAACCATGGTGGCTGGAGGACTCTTTCTAAAGCTGCTCCAAAATTCAAATATGCTACCTTGTGTTGTGTGGTTAATTATTTTTTTTAAAGGGGGGTTTTAAAATAATATTTTGAAAATGTAGATCTAAATATTTATGCACTCAATTTATGCCATTGTCCAACACAGGGTCGTAGCCAGAGGGGATTCAGGGATATATCCCCTCCCCTGAAAGTCCGAAAATTTGATCAATAGACAAGGACTAAATTCACCCCATATCTTCCCCCTAAATTCCAACATTCCCCCCCGAAATTTTTTTCTGGCTACGCAACTAATCCAACATCTTTCTGGAAGAATACTAGAGCAGGCATGGCCAACCCGCGGCCCTCCGGGTCATTTTGTGCGGCCCGCGATTTCACCACTAAAATATCTGGGCCCACTGAAATTATCTGGGTTGTCCCCCCTTTTCAGTGGCCCTATTCAGGAGGCAAAGGAAATCTCGTGTCCTGTCAGCGTTGTTAGCACTTAAACACATATTTTACAGTAAACAATTAGATATTTCTGCAAACTAATATTTAGTCTATTGAGATGCACACAAGACCACACACATTAAAGGCAGGGTTAAACTGAACATCAGCTATGGAAGGGCAGTAGACATCTGAATCACAAATGTAGGTCAAGATCTCGAACCCCAGAAAACGGACATCTATGAATTAAGCACTCGAAGAGTGCCTGTTCCGTACCAGCTTCAGTTTCGTTACTTAAATGCATTGATTGATTCTTTCTATCCCTTCCCACACTTGTTTTATTGAAAAATTCGCCTAATATTCGGAAGCAGCACCAAAATATAGTCTATAGACATAGAGAAGTTATCACATACCTATACTACAAAATTTAAAAAAATTAATTTAAATGTTTTAATAATTTTTTAGGATTTTTTTGTCTTAATTAAATTTATTTACTTTATAGAAGATTTATTATCAAATATTGTTGAAATATTACCCGTTTCAACTTGAAAGATTTTACCTATTTTCGCGATGCTTACTTTAATAAATTAAATAATGATTTAATCACCAATTGCGTTTTGAATGTCCTATAGCTAGATAAACCTTGCTAGCTAGATAAGCCTCAAACGTTTTAACAGGAATTTTTTAAAAATGTAAATTTTTTGAGGCCAAAAAAAATTGAAAATTAAAAAAAACTCCTTAAGGTGCGATTCTCATGCAATTTTAGCGTGCAATTATTTAAGTAATTTATATGGGAAAACCGTTTCAAACAGTTTTTTTATTAATATTACTCTTGAAAAACAACTCGTTCTTTGGTAACCTGGGGTAAATTTGCCGAACAACATTTCTTTAGAAAATAGTCACAATTTTTATTTGCACCTCCCTGTTCCATCTGCCTCCTGGTGTGCTTTAGGTTGAGAAAAGGTGGTGTATAGTTTGAAAATTGCCCATAAAATTAAGAGTTAATTCCTATCGTTTAATGTTCTTAAAAGCTTAATTCAACAAGCTATAAAAAACACCAGATGTAATTAATATGCCTGAAATAATTTTTAGGACGTAATATCAATTAAACAAGTTTTATAATTTGTGTTATATTTCATAATTTATACAGAATTGCAATCAAAGCCTGAAGTTATCTACCCAAATAAGAAATTATTATTAGAAAAATATTCACAATAAACAAAACAAATGCAAAAGATTATTTTGTGAAGAATAAGTAGAAATATGACAGCAACGCTTAAACAAAATGAAAGTCTTGTGGACAATTAATATTTAATCTTAAATAAAAGAGAACGTTTAGTGTGACACAAAAACATAAAGGCCCTTATATGTACAGTTTATACAATTTTATGCCAAATTGTTACCACTATTTAGAACCAATAAAGAGAATCCATCAAGAATCACCGAAGCAGTTATATGATGGATATTTGCTTTTATTTGTGTATTTTAAACGTTGCTGTCAATGAACAAACATTCCAAAAAAAATTCAGTTATGTATTAGTACTAGTTACTATTGTCTACTAACAAAAGAGCAACCAAATCACACACAAGCGCAGTTAGGTGTTATTTTCAACTTACATCATCCTCAGGTATTTGACAAGGGTCATGCTGGAAGCTAAGATCATGCTTGTTATCATCAAACACTTGTTCACTGACAGGGGAAACGCAGGTCTCTTCACTCTGAGTTTGTTCCAATTCTGTTAATAGTTCCACATCGCCAGACGTCTCAGATTTAGAGCTGGTTACAGTGGTAGTTATTTCGGAGTTAGTATAGAAATCAGATGCAAGTTCATTAGGTTTGTCATTCTCAATCACATTTTCCAGGTCCTCTCCCTCGTATTTAAGATCAGATTCAACTTCCAACAGATCATCCTGACAAGACTCGTTTAGAACACTATCATCCTGAACTTCATAGTTTGTAAATTCGTTAGAAATTTGTTGTAGTTCAGATACATTGTCTATCAACGGCTCATCTATAGAAGAAAATTTCTGAGTCTCAGATAAATTGTCTATCAACGGCTCCTCCAAGGTAGAAAATTGTTGTGGTTCAGATAAATTGTCTATCAACGGCTCATCTACAGTAGAAAATTGCTGTGGTTCAGTGGGACTGTCCAAAGGTTCACCCAAGGGAGAAAACTGCTGCGGTTCTGACAGACTGTCTATTAATGGTTCACCCATTACGGACTGACCTAACATTACATTGGGGTAATAATCAGTAGGGCTTTCCTCTTTGACAGGACAAAAAGGGTCAAAAAAATCAACAACATCCGCATTTTGCGATGGGCTAAGCATTTCACCAATATCACGATTGCTATCAGGAGAAGTTAGTGGGGAGTCACCCTTGCATTTGTAGTTCATAGGATCAAAGTCCAGTGTTATGGAGTCGAGCAGGGCTCTACCAGTAGGAGACTGAGGAGAAGTTGTACTTACAGTAGTTCCCTCATGCGCATCAACTAAAGAATTTGGCTTATTCATGACCACCTGAAAAGAGAAGCTGTTACTTTAACGATCTTTTTCAAAGGGTTAAGTTCAAAGATACCAGAAAGACTTACCTGAAATATGCACCAACAACTAAGGTTGGGCAAAAGATATTTATCCAACAGCTATTTGATGATTGTGTTGTGGTATCTGAAAAGAAAAGGACACACGTTAATAAAAGAATGTATTTTATTTATTAAATTAATATACTGGGTATTTCAGAAATAACTAAAAAATGAAAGGGTGGTTAAGAGGGGACCTAACAAGCGGATTTCGAATAGGAATAGAGATGCACTTAATAATGTAGTACAAGAACGTTACAAAAAGCAGTTTACCACAGACCAATTTAAAAATACAGTATATAATTGAGTGAAAAATTCACTATTTACACTATCTGCGGTAGGTAGTCTTTTCCCTGGGAACTATTTGATCATCCAAACTATGTCCCGATCTTTCTCCCAGTGATTTCCATGAAATTTCTGTCTGATGATTGGATAACCCATCCGACAAGAGGGAGTCTATTCTTTGGCATAATTTATGATATTGCAATTTCTCCTAATTCGCCTCACGATTTGACAAGTTCAAATTTTATCAAATATATGGGGAAAGATGCTGGCTTGTTGTTGTACCTCGTGCAATGAATCAATGAACATTTTCACTTAATGAAGTAAAGATTCGTATCATGATTTTATAAGTTCTCTGTAATATAGTTTGGTTTGGTAGGGGTTTTATAACGCAAGAATCAAGTGAGATCGTTCTCTAATTAAGATTGTTGATTCTCCTGGAAAAAAGTTTGGAGATTTCATTTACAAGGTTTCAACTATTAAGATGTGTAAGTATTTATTCCAGAAATGTGGTCAAGGCTGTTAAATCATAGCCATATATGGTTAAAATAAACTTTTACAGTTATTTAAATAAAGAATCATGATCACAGACAATTGTATCACATGGTTTGATTATATCTGGTGTCAACAATGAGTTTAGTTATTTGATAAGCATTCAGAGTAGGGGGTACACCACTACAAACGCTTTTGTAACATGGTTTTACGAGTGAAACAAGGCGGAAGAAACGTAGTTATCAGAAGGTGCCAAGGGGGAGGGACCTTCTCACATGGTTGATTCGTAGCCAGCTAAAAAGAAAAAGTTGATGGCACAAAGCCCATAAGAGAGCACTCGTTTTTTATACACTCAGTCCCCAAATTCATCTTTCCGCGCTACTGCTCTTGTATAAGAGGCTCAGTACGTTCAAGTCTAGCCTAAGAATTTAGGTCTGTAGAGTAGATTTGCCACGCTGAATTATTGGATTGAATTAAAATCCAATTCATTACCATCAGCCTAACATGGGGTTCACAGACCTTCTCCAGTAAAATCTGTCACAAAAAACTGACAGTGATTGCAATTACGAGAGCAAGTGTCACTACGGATTATCTTGTTACCAAACCAATGAACCCCCCCAAACGATGGATTTTCTATAATGAAAGTACAAAAAACTACCATCACAAAAGGTCTAAGTATATGTTACATGAATTTAGGACATAAAAAAGTTTGTGAAGGCAAGAAGGGGAAATCTGTCTGTACCCCTGGATCCCCCTCCGAAATTTGCTTGGGTCTCTTAGGAAGGTAAAAAAACTAACAAAAATTTAATGCAATATGTAAAATCAGGATATTTAAACAAAAAAAATTTAAGTTCCGTCTCATTGTAACATATTTCATTCATTTTTCTTTCATTAGAATACAGTCCACAAAATAAGAACATATTTCTAGATTAAGATAGTTTCTAGAATGGGAAGTGATGGGGAAAATTGTCGATTAATTTAGAGTGAAAGAGGAACGAGGGGGTTTAATTATAATGAAATGAAGAAATTAGATTGGATTGAGTAAATAAGAATTTATGGGGGAGAGATAACTGTGGACGTTCTCTCTACCCCCATAAATGGGTTTGAAGATATAACTATCGTGAGTGTAAGTAGAGAACTAAGGAAACTTCCTTTCCTGTTCTCTATTACTTTCTCCAAAGAGTACATACACTAGCGGAAATAAAAATCCCAACACCAAGAAGGAAAGGAGATATCAAAGTCAAATTTATTTCTATGATTGCACATAGTATCAATGTGAGTTGCGAAAAAAATCAGCCTTCCTGGATATTAGGGGGCCGAGAAAAACAGGGAGGAGTGTTGTCTCCATAGGTGTCCATTACCGCCGTCACACGTCATGGTATTGAGTGACAGGGGCTCTAAATGACTTTTGAGGGATTGGGGGACCATGTTGCCTCCTCAGGTAGTCCAAATTCATATGGTGCACCAGCGGACGTTGCATACCGGGAGAGGTGATTTCTCCTCTTTCTCCGGACATGTTTTGTGAGCGTTGGTTCTTACGAACGGATAGGCCAAGGTAAAAATGCAACATAGGGGGTTAAGAAGAAAGCTTGGACATTGCATGAAACATGTGTTTGTGTATTTTTCTCTTGAAATTTGTCCCCAAGAAAGGTCTGAAGGTAAGGACGGACAACCGGCTAAAAAACCTCAATGAAGCAGCTCTGGTTGGCCAAAGTACCGGTAGATCATACTGGGGACAAGTGGCAGTAGAATGGATGTCGTTTGCAGTACTGCGGATTGTCCGTTTTGTCAGCATAGCTTCTTACGTCTTTGCCTATAAACAAGGGGCTGAAAATGGGCTTTTCTGTTTCCAATAGTGCACGAAATAAGGAAATGAAAATCCCAATTTCATGACATTGTGTTTATGAGAGAATCCTGCTTCGGTTTGGAGCACCACGACGGTTGGGTATGAGTTTGAAGAGACAATGGAGAGAGCGCACTCAGCTGATGATTTTCTAATCGTTCCACGAAGTGGTGATGCAGGGTAACGGAGTGAGGATGCATTGGATTCCATTTCTGCAACTCCTGGGTATGATTCACCAGTACTTTTTCCAACCAGAGCTGCGTCATTGAGGTTTTGCAGCCGGTAGACCGTCCTTACCTTCAGACCTGTCCTATGGAAAAATTTCAAGAGAAACAAGCACAACCACATGTCGTATGCAATGTCCAAGCTTTCTTCTTAACCCCCTAGGTTGCATTTTTACCCCGTCTTTCCCGTTCTCTAGAACCAACACCCACAAAACAAGTCCGGTCAATGAGGAGAAATCATCTAGCCCGGTATGCAACGTCCGCTGGTGCACCATATGAATATGGACTACCTGAGGAGGCAACATGGTCCTCCAATACTTGAAAAGTCATTTAGAGCCCCTGTCACTCAATACCATGACGTGTGACAGCGGTAATGGACACCTATGGAGACAACACTCCTCCCTAGTTTTCTCGGCCTCCTAACATCTAGGAAGGCTGATTTTTTAATCAATTCTCATTGATACTATGTACAATCATAGACATAAATTTCACTTTGATATCTCCTTTCCTTCTTGGTGTTGGGATTTTTATTTCCGCTAGTGTATGTTACGGTGAAAGACCGAAATTTGGGGAATGTCGACATTCTCCAATTTCGGACATTCACCGTAACACATGTTCTGATAAAAAAATAAGAAGTAGTAAATAAGAAACTTTCAATTCATAAAGGGACTTCATCTGCATACTTTAAATTATTTTTTCGGCAATCAAAACAAAAGGTTTTTATAGCTTGCAGTTATTATAATATACATTAGATCAGTCATGTGATTGCCAATCTTAACTGAAACTGTCAGAATAAAAATAGTTCTAGTGCAACGAGAAGTCTTAACAAATAAGAATCAACAAATAAGAACTTGTAGATTTTAATCTCACCGACTCAATAAGTAATTTCCTAAAATCATAAATGACTTAATCATGCTTATGAAAAATTGTTACTCGAAGGACTTTATTCCATAATTTTAAAAATTCAGGTACAACTAAATATTAAAATGAGGTAATAACACTATTTTATATTGTCAAAGTAAACTCGCAACGTATTATGAAATGACTGCATAACAATTATTTATTAAACACAGTCAGTAAGATATTTTTCCTGCTCGAGAACATCTACATTTTTACTACACATTAATTTTGTAGTTTCTATAAAAGAAATTAATCAAGTACTCCAACACTAGAACACCTAATTATAGTAAATTATGATAAACCCTTGAAATGAGAGTGGGGTGACGTAGTAAAACTAATCTCAAAAAGGCATCCAGGGCCTAAAAGTTTACATTGTTTTATTTAGTATGCCAATCGATAATGCAAAAATCAAGCATACCATAAAAATTCAAGATGATTAGTTTTAATGTCAAATTCACAACAAAAGTATCGCTGTTAAAAATTTACAAGCTTCAAAAATAAGTCTCAAAATGTAAAGCAAAACAAGAATCCATACTGAATTGGTTCAATATCGTCATTAAGATCAATATAAAAATATTTTTAAGAAATTAAAATAATGTCGAATTTGCGATTAAATAAATAATTACCATGATACATCAAATAAAATAAATTCATTGTTATTACGTATACACAACCAGGGTTTTAACATTGTAATTTTTTTGTTTTAACGTAATAATGGTAGCTCCCACATTTAAAATTCATTTCTACCATAATAGAATATAGGAATCATTTAGCGTAACCGTATTTGTAAAAAGAAAATAGTTTAAGTTAACTGTCATTTTACACGCGCATGCCTACAAAATTAGTAACTACTTTTTACTCCAGGTACAAAAAGAAAAAACTTAAAAGGTACGATGGAACTGAAATTCAGTATGATGTAGTAACTAAAAATAGATCAAAATATTGGTCTCCCGAGAATTTTTACATTTATACAATTGCTAAAGAAAATTTAATGAATATTTCTTAAGACGGATCTATATACAAATTAAAAGCAATTTATTATAGTTAAATTTAACCTTTTTAGAGATTTGATTGAAAAACAATTCGCTTCTTCTGCATTCTCTTCGACCGTGGCTATAAAAACTAAAATGCACATTAACTTTGACGCTGAAACTGACGGTTGACGGGATATTACGCAAGACATAAAACAGTGAATACATAAAAGGAATAAAATATTTAATTAGTACTTAATTTCTAAAAATTTGTGCTTGAATCGAATCCGAAACCTTGTTAATATCAGTCTTTCTAATTATAAATCCTTTATTTTTTACAGTAAAAAAATACTACCCTCGAAAAAATACTAAACAAGAACACTTAAAAATTTTTTTTATTCCTTATTTTCATTTAAACAAAATTAGTTTGGGATTGGTACTCCAATAACACTAGTCAAGAAAATTTAACTTTTTTGCTGGCCCAAGAGCAAAAAGGGGTAGGGCTCCTTTATAGTGGATCTGGATTTTGGCTGTGCTGGAAAACTATAAATCACCCGAACCTTGACCTGTTCGGCACGCGCCCCCCCTCTAAGCGTTCGTTATACAAAAAAGGGGGTGGAAGTGTCCGAGGGGAAATGTGTTTACGTTTCTGACAGGGAAGATCATTAACGCTATCTCCCCCGTTTTTGTATTGCCAAGCTTGTGACGGAACCACGTGCGGGAGATCGAATTACTCCAGCCGGGATTTTGTGCTGGGAGTATGTAGAGGCCCTTATAGACACTGAATTCAAATATGCAAGTTGTTTTTCTCCATCACCCTCAGTTTTTTTGTGACATTTATTTTAATTTTGAACTAGAAGTTGCATTTTATATATGTTACGGGCAATGTGATAAATCAGACATTATTACACTCACTGCCATAAAAAATAGCGCACCAAGAAGAAAAAGAGATATCAAAGCCAAATTTATTTCCATGACTACCCATAGTATGAAGGTTGGTTGATAAAAAATTGAGACTTCCTTGAGATTGGGGGACTGAGAAAATCAGTAAAAAGTGTTGACTCCATAGGTGTCCATAACCGCCGCTACACGCCATGGTATTGAGTGATAGGGGCTCTAAATGGGCTGTTGGGGATTGGAGGACCATGCTGCCTCCTCAAGTAATCAAATTTTATCTGGTGCACCAGGGGACGTTGCATACCGGGCAAGATGCTTTTTTCTCATTGACCGGACTAGTTTTGTGGGCGTTGGTTCAGGAGAATGGGATGGACAGGGTAAAAATGCAACCTAGGGAGGTAAGAAGAGACCTTGGACAATGCGTACAACATGTGGTTGTGCATTTTTCTCCTGAAACTTGTCCGAAGGACAGGTCTGAAGGTATGGACGGACAACCGGCTGCAAAACCTGAATGACGCAGCTCAGGTTGGTAAAAGTACTGGTAAATCCTACTCAGGAGTTGCAGAAATGGAATCCAATGCATCACCACTCCGTTACTCAGGATCACCAGTCCGTGGGACGATTAGAAAATCAACAGCTGAGTGCGCTCTCTTCATTGTGTCTTCAAACTCATACCCAACCGTCGTGGAGCTGCAAACCGAATCGGGATTCTCTCATAAACACAATGTCATGACATTTGGATTTTCATTTCCTTATTTGGTGCACTATTGAAAACAGAAAGGCCCATTTTCAGCCCCTTGTTTATTGACAAAGATGTAAGAACCTATGCGGACCAAATGGACAATCCGCAGTACTGCAAACGATATCCATCCCCCTCCTGCATGTCCTCAGTATTATCTACCGGTACATTGACCAATCAGAGCTGCGTCATTGAGGCTTTGCAGCCGGTTGTCCGTCTTTACCTTCAGACCTGTCCTGCGGAGAAGTCTCAGGAGAAAAATGCACAACCACATGTTGCACGCAATGTCCAAGCTTTCTTCTTACCTCCCTTGGTTGCATTTTCAACCCATCCTTCACGTTCTCCAGAACCAACGCCCACAAAACTAGTCCGGTCAATGAGAAAAAAGCATCTTGCCCGGTATGCAACGTCCCCTGGTGCACCAGATAAAATTTGACTACTTTGGGGACAGCATGGTCCTCCAATTCCCAACAGCCCATTTAGAGCCCCCATCACTCAATACCATGGCGTGTAGCGGCGGTTATTGACACCTATGGTTGGAGTCGACACTTTTTACTCATTTTCTCGGTCCCATAACTTCATGGAAGTCTGAATTTTTTATCAACCAACCTTCATACTATGGGTAATCATGGAAATAAATTTGGATTTGATATCTCTTTTTCTTCTTGGTGCGCTATTTTTTATGGCAATGAGTGTAATAATGCCCGAAGTGGAGGAGGGAAATATGATAAAAATTCAATGGCATTTATCAATGTAATTTATCACTGCTCGCCTCCACCTCTGGGCATTATTAATAATGCCCAATTTTAATCACTTTGCCCGTAACTTATAGACTTGATAGTATTCGATTTACTTGAAGTGAAGATTGAAATTTTCTTCTGGGCACTTTAATGGAACATTCTTGTTCCATTAAAGTGCCCAGACCCCAGAATTAACCAGCAAGAATTCTAGCCCCCCTTGTCCCTGCACCCCCTCTTTTGTGTAAAAATTAAGAATCAAATGGTTCCGACTCAACGGCACATTTTAAAAAATATGGACAAAAATCATAGCATCAGATGGTAAATATTCGACATGTATTTAAATTTACCCAAACAAAAATTGAATCGGTGGGTGCAGAAACAACGTCAGTCACAAATTTCAAATTTTTCAGGAGGGAGAAAAAACGTAATAACTCCTCCAAATTTTAAAATATTTGAGAACTTTTTTTCCTTTGTCATAACATGCTTTTATGTTGCTGTTATAAAAAAATTACCTAATTTCCACGTAAATTAGGCTCAGGAGAATTAAAACTATGATTTTGACTAATGCTGTTTCTGCACTCAACTGTTTTTTACAGACAGTAGGAAACTTGGAAAAAGATAACCATTCGTTAAAAGTTTGTATTTGTTATTAATTTTGTTACGATTTTAGTTAATAATATTAATTTTAATTAATTTCACAAAAAATTTACAAATGTATATTTTTCCATATTACATGAGAAATGAAGTTACAGTATTCATAAGACAGGAATATAACATAAGTCATAAGACAGGAATATAACAAACTGAAACGCTCTTAAAATAGATCATTCTCGACGATAGTATCATTGTCATGTTCATTGGTTGGCCAGGTAAATAGTTCATCATAAAAAACTTAGAAGTTTCACACTCAACACTCGAAACAACCGGCCTGTATTTACGGAACTACTCAACAGACTAACGTAGTTTTTACACTCAACACGCATCTTGCCTTTCTACGCTCATTTTCATTGAAAACGAGTTTTCGGATTTTTTTGACTGAAGTGGTTTCTGCACTCACCGATTCAATTTAAAGGGGTACAGAGACATTCCACTGATAAAAGAGCTCTTTACACGTTCACACTCCATACATATGGTAGATACCTTTATACAAACTTTAATAAAACATTAATAAAATTTTTTGTGTAATTAGTTATATGATCATTAGGGTGGGTCATTTTCCTATGGCGAAAAAAATCTACAAATTCTATCGGGCACAGCAAGAAAAAGGTGTCAAATGGTCTCAAACTAACATGTGTGAAATATTATTCCATTACAATAACTCTTTTTGCCTCCGGATTGACCTCAAATGGAATAAAAATATGTAATTTTTCATATTTTTAAAAAATTTTATAAATTAATTTTTGTTGGTCGATAATTATTTAAAGCTCAAATAAGGGTATTTAAAAGCAATTTTAATCATATTAGTCACATTTATGCATTTTTAATAGAAAAAAAACAACTTCCAAAGTGTCAATAATGTATTACCATACTAACAAAACAGGCGTAGAATAGGAGCATCTTTTTTGCCAACAAACAGTGGATTGTCAGTGGTAGATTTTAAATATTGGTAGATAAGATATATTCTCCCTCAATTATGGCCAGTGTAAAACGATATTTTTAAATTTTAAAAGTAGAAATAGTATTTTTCATAAATGTCGCGCTCTCAAAATTCAGACGACAGTTATTTCATTGGCTGGTCTTGGGAACCAAATGTGATCACATAAAATATGTTGAAACAAGTGTCTAATGGATAGTTTGTTCATGGGCAATAGCAATATCATGATGAGATTCGCCTCAGTAAGGATTTACCTAATTTTTTTCTATAACAATAGACTGAAACCCAGGCCATAAATTATACTTCTTTAGAGGGAGGATTGACTCAAAATAGCTTTTTAGTATTCACTTAAGCGTTCATAAAAGTTTAAATATAGCAAATTTAACTGTCTAAAATAAACACAAGTAATTTCAAAAATTAATGTAACTAATATAAAAATTTTCAGGATAATACTGAACTTCGAGCTGAAAACGCTGATCTACCGCTCTTCTTAAGAAAATAGTATTTCAAAATTTGACTCTTAAAATACGTTTTTAATTTATTTTTGTAACATTAAGGACTCCTATGGGGACACTTTGGATGGACTATTCCTAATATGCCACTGAAATTTTAATGAAAACCTCAACTTTTAAATATTATCCAAATATCCTCCGGGGGTTGATATCTTAATAACCCACAAAAGGTACCCACCTTCTGACCTATCCATTTTTATTAAATTTAATGTTTTTACCATCCTACTCAACCGGGAATAAAGGTTTCGCCCATTTTTATGCTTTCAGAAAGAAATCTTTGATTGCCTATTCTAATCATTGAGATACTTCAAAATATGTTGTATTACAACTCACGTATTTCAACTCTGGTTTCCTTTTTAATTATTTTATAGTCTTCAATGATGATTTTTATACCATTTTGCACGTCCACATTCATGATAGATTCGTCCAATCGAGGTAAAAGTCCGATTTTCGTTTGTACATTTTTACATGAAATTACAATATTAATCGAAACTTTGACTTGATCGATTGAAACTTTATTGTAATGGAATAATATTTCACACATGTTAGTTTGAGACCATTTGGCACCTTTTTGTCGCTGTGCCCCTGGGAAAATGTAAAAAAATATTTTTGACCCACCCTAATGATCATATCAGAACTTATTCATGATTTATAGAGTGTTTCAGCTTTGAACGAAAGTTTTAGGGAGCAAGTGAGAAGTGCTGGATCAATCTTTTCTTAAGTCAGATTCTTTCTAATGGATCGCTACTGGTGGGCGGATTAAGGACTGATAATCATATTTTTAGATCTCGCATGATCTTGATTGAATGCAGGTCTTAGAATCCTAAAGTAAAGTTCTTTCATTAAATATCTTGACTCTCGAGATAGATACAGTATGATTGGCGCAGCACTGTCTTCTTTAGAGAGGAAAATCGGACTAAATTACCTTCTAAAATCCAGTAGGAATAAAGAAATAGGGTTTGTTATAGTAGATATCAATAATAATCCATTCATAATAATCAAATAAATAAATTAAAATTTCATTTTGTATTTTTTAGTTATCCTCGAGAACAGTTACTAAGTACTACGAAACAATAATATTTAAGAATTTTAATGGTGCAAAATCCGAGGGTGATAGAGAAATTCTTATTGCAGATTTGAAATCAGTGTAAACAAAACTACGCTAGAAACACTATAAAAGTATCTTGGGCCAAAAACCTTGTTTACCAGTGTAATTTACCTTAACAAACACAATAATAAAACAATTTTTAAAGGAATTATTTTCTCATAATGCCATGGTTAGAAAAATATTGACTCGCGGCGCCCCTATTGACTGAAAACTTTTCCACGCGCGGTGCCGCTTTTTTAAGAGTTAACTTTAAAGAGTAAAAATTAACTTTTTTTTAAATTTTGGATTGCGTCAAAAATCAATTTTTATTGTTAATTTGATTATACCAATAAATTAAAAGAAAAAAGTTTATACTCAACTTTTCTCAAACTCTTATCATCCCACCTCTTATAACCATCTTAAAAAAATTTTGCTTAAGGACAAAATCAGCTGAACTCAATTGATAAATTAAGCCATTTCCCTTTCACATTATTAAATTTCAAAGTATGAAGATTTAAAAGAGATGAAGTAGAAATTAATATGAAAAATAATTAATGAAAAAAACCTTTTTAAAGAACACCGTTTTTAAAATGATCTAAAAAGTATAAAATAATTTTTTGCAACTCCTTGTAAAACGAAAAACGTGGGGATCATGCATTAGGTTATTTAATCCAACTTAATTTCATCATTCATTTAAATAATTTTAACTGTGGATATAATGGTAAATAGAGTGACAAGAGTAGTAGCTGTATGTATTATTGCATGATCCCCACGTTTTTCGTTTTACAAGGAGTTGCAAAAAATTATTTTATACTTTTTAGATCATTTTAAAAACGTTGTTCGTTGTTCTTTAAAAAGGTTTTTTTCATTAATTATTTTCTGTTTTTTAGTTTTGTTGTGTAAAAATAATAATTCGCGACCTGAACCCCTGAACGCCTGCCTTCCAAGAATTTGATTCGTTTTTCTTTTTAATAAAACTAAAAAGTGTTGTTTTCTGAACTTTAACTATAACACATGGCTTTACTCTGTTTTGTTAAAATCATTGCACACTTTTTATTTTTATTCTTAAACATTTTCATTTTACTAATATTTTATACAACACTTCTAAAGCCATCTTGATAACGAGAGGCAAACTGCACAACAATGATTTTTTAACAATAAGGTCCTATAGTTGAACTTCTAAACTTTAAGTCCCCCTGGGGGTTCAGGGACAGCAAATTGAACCGAACTAACGAGATAATATCGTATTGTCATCCAGATCTGAACTATGTTCAAAATTTCAAGTCTCTAGCTCATGGGGAAGTATGCTTAAAATTGATTACTAAATTCCCCCCGAACAGACAGATAGACGGACGGACGGACAGACAAGATTGAAAGCGACCTAATAAAAACATTGTAAAAAGCCTCATTTCATTTAAAATCACTTAAAATAAAAAAATTCTTGTTGCCACCATATCACGGATTTTCCTGAAAATTTTATGTGGAAGAGAACATGATAAAAAAGGCTATAATATTTTTTTCATTATTTTTCGATCAAAACTGACGTTATGGGGCCAATTTGAAATTCGATTGAAATCCTCAAACTTCAACAAATCTCTTATATATCATCTGATATAGATAAGTTTGTCATTTATAAAAATACCAACTAAAGGATAATGTTAAAAAATTCCGGAAATATTGGATCAACTTTTAGAAAAATCTATTAAAAGAATTTTTAGAATTTTAGTACTTGAAATTTTTAATGGTAAAAATCCCGCCTTTCACCCTCTTTATTTTTTTCTCAATGGTGCAAATCTTATTTCATCATAAAAAAATCAGGTGGATGTTTTTTGTTGTTATTTTTAAAAAAAATAGAGATGGTGAAAAATGGGAATTTTTATCTAATTTTTTAGGAATGGTAGAAAACCAACTTTTTTTTTCGCCATTTGGATTTTTTAACAATATTGCAATTTTTTTTTCTTCAAGATAAAAAAATATTCAAAATCTTTAGAATTTCATTTAAAATATTTTCGAAAAGAAATTCTAAAGATTTTCTTCGAACCATGGAATAGAAAGATTTTCTACATCTGGTCAACTCCGGTTTCAAATCAAACTCTGTAAATTAGCTTTTTTTATTCGTAAGGAGTTTTTTTATTCAAAAACAAATTAGATATAAAAAATCGTACTCAATATTAGAGTTAACCTAATCTTTTGTTGACATTCGAAAAGGCTACGAGAAAATTCCCCATTATACAGTAGGGGGTCGAAAATATTTTTTCACATCTTTCCAGGGGCACAGCGACAAAAAGGTGTCAAATGGCCTCAAACTAACATGGTGTGAAAACTCTTTTTTCCTCCGGATTGGTTTCAAAGTTTCGATTTAGTAATTTCATGTAAAAATGGACGAACGAAAATCGGGCTTTTACCTCGATTAAATGTGCGCAATGGTATAAAAATCATTATTGAAAACTATAGAATCGTTAAAAATGACATTAGAGTTGAAATACTAGAGTTGTAATACAACATCTTTTGAAATATATCAATGATTAGAACTGGAAATCAAAGATTTGTCGCTGGAATCATAAAAATGTGCGAAACCTTTATTGCCAGATGGGTACGATGGTACAAATATTTAACCTAATAAAAATGGATGTCAGAAGGTGGGTACCTTTTGAGGGTTATTGGTTTCAACCCCCCCGGCCCTGAAAACATTTGGATAATAGATTAAAGGTTGAGGTTTTTTTTCAAACTTCAATGGCATATCGGGGATAATCCATCCCAAGTGCGAGTCCTAATGTTCAAAATAAATTAAAACCATATTATAAGAGTCAAATTTTGAAATATTTTCTTAAAAGCGGTAGATCCGGGTTTTCAATTTAAAGTTCGTTATTTTCCTCAAAATTTTTTAAATTAGCTACATTAATTTTCATAACTTACTTGTAATTATTTTGAAACAGTTAAGTTTTTTTTGCTATTTTAAACAGTTAAATGATTTTTCAATTTTGTATTTCACTTCACCATGTAAATGGATACACTTATCTGTATGGTTGAATAAATGTTTATTTATTTAATATGATGTTGGCCCTTAGGAAGTTGTTTTTGTATTAATAATGCATAAATGTTACTAGTATGATTAAAATTGCTTTCAAAGACCCTTATTTGTGAGCTTTAAAAAATTATCGACAAAAAATTCATTTACAAAATTTAAAAAATTACAAATTTTTGTTCTATTTGAGGACAATCCGGAGTGGCAAAAAGAGTAATTACAATAGAATAAGATTTCATACATTTTAGAGGACATTTGGCACCTTTTTCTTGCTGTGTCCGATAGAATTTGTAAAAATTTTTTAATAAGTCTAATAACCTATTCAAGATCCTTTCACTATTTTTATTTCGGTTCAAATAAAAATTTGTGAATAGCAGAACTTTTATCTTAAAAACAAAGTTTTTTTAAATTTTCTCTTAACTTGGCTTTAGAACGTAATCCCTTTTTTAAGCTGACGATTCATTTAAACTTCTACACCTTAACCTTCGTATGAAAATTAAAACGAACATTATTTATAACGGTGATCTTAACTAACTGAGCCGCTGTCCTTGAGAAGCAGGAAAATCTAGCTAGCCTACAGGCTACAGGGTGGTAGACCTGCAGAGATTCGTGACTCAGGTTTGACTTGATGGGGGCATGACCTCAGTGCCTTGGATCAAAAATTGTCCTTGTAGAAAAACGACAGAAAATTTGCCTCAATTTACAATGACTGGAAACAATAAGGTCCAGTCCTTCCAAGAAGTTTTTTCCCCAAGTCTATTTGAACATGAACATACATTCCACAATCAATCTTAAAACTTTGAGATTAAGACTTTCGCAGTGATATGGAACTCCCTCCCTGCTCAAACAATTTCTAAAATAAGAAAAAGTTAAACAAATTTGTGAATTGTACGTTCTATTCAGCATATTAGAAAAATTCCCACCTTTTTAGTGTTAAATATATAAATAAATGTCTCCCAATATTCACCCCTGATTTAATACAAAGCCTTATCAGATTAGAACTACCATTTTGAATTTCCACAATTGAAAGTTAAATTTTCTACAAAAATTACGATCTCCTTTTATAATATTATGTTAAGTTTAATTACAAGTGAAAATCACAAAGGTTTTCTAGCTATTCTGTTTTTAATCGCACCTGTATGTTCAAGCTAAGGACAAAACATCCAAATAAGTCAAAAGATTTTTACATCTGAAGAAATCGTCCTTCTCTTAAAAGAGAAAAATACAAAAGATTCAAATGACAAAATAATGATGAAAAAATCTTACGAATGATATCTTCAAAGATACTACTAAATTATGGACTTCAAAATTGGTACATGCTAGAAACCAAATATAGAAAAGTAGTTTCCAAGCAAAGAATATATCTTGGATACATTGATATCTTGTAATGACCCTTGCATATCGTGAGAAAAGAAAACATGTGTTGGGGCATCACGCTACTCATCCCGCCAACTAGTTTCTTGACGTAATGGGAGAATTGGCTAAAAGCCAGGGTGGACTTTAATTTAGTACGGAAAGGGGCATTCGCTTAAAGAAAAAGTTCATAACACCGGGAAGATAATAGACAGTGGGGTATAAATAAGTGAGCACAATCGGAAAAGTTTTTGGTCCTTCCTAGGGGAACGGTGGCACACAATGAAGTTTACAGCTGTTCAAAACAATGCTTTTACAGGTTCACGTGCGCAGCCCGGTATGCCGAAAATAAAGTTGGTGGTCTGTTTATAGTACTTCAAATAAGAGTCATTTGTCATTGGTCTGATAATGAGGCCTAAAATGCAAAATACTTAGTTGTGGAAAAAGAAAATGTATTATGATGTAAAGTAGAGCGATTAATCTTTGATAGAGATTTTTCCCTAGTAAAATTTCCCAAGAATACTGATTTAGAGAAAAAAAGGGACGGTAGAAAAAATCTAAAGGAAATCAATGCATAGCGAATTAAAGGGCAAAATATTTAGATTAATAAAATCAAACCTCGCTTGTGTACTATGCTATCATAATGACCCTTTCCAGAAATTCCAAATGAGCATTATTATAATATGTATAGCGAATCATTAGCGCATGAAGTTTGGGTCTTCCAGGGGGCATTAGTAACACACCAAATGATTTATTATGTCGAATGACAGTTCTCTACAACGGGGTTAGTCTATCAACAAAGTATTCTGCAAGTATATTAAATAAAAATTTACTAGTAAATTTAAAACACGATTACCCCAATTAAAAGAAATAAAGAAAAATAAATGTGCAATAAAGAAAACTTATAAAAGAAAGGAACCCGATAAATCTGTTCACAGATTTATTCTTGTGATACAATAGATTTAACAGTAACTTTATAAAACCAGTTAGCAAACTACCATGTTGATAAATAGACCTCGTTATTTCTTTGGAACAAACTGTCTTTACAAACCTTTTAACAAATTAAAAGAATAAGGATAGCACTGCGAACACTTCCATTCATAATTTAAAGATGAATGAACTTCAAGAAGATACATCAAGAAAAGAAATAACCGGTAAGCTTAAGTTTAGATAATTTTATAACACCGAATTGTCGAACATTATAAACAAATGGTTTATTTCATTGAAAGTAAAGCACCCCCCCTTTCCATTACATCCATTGCAATTTTCACCACTTCACTTTTACTCAATTCTAAGTAAGATGTTAAAGAAATACATGGCTTATTAAGTGATAAAAGAACGTCCCCCTTTTACAAATGAGTAATTTCTCCTCATGCACTGCACATATGACCTAGATATGAGCTCCCCAGCTGCAGCTGAAACAAACATGCTTTTTTACTTCTCATCGATAAATAACCCCGGTCAGTGTCAAACATTCTAATTCTAATAAGAAAAGATGTGTTGTGCAGTCATATGCCCTTGTAGTGCTCTTGAGCGTATCTTTAATCATGATTTTTAATATCCATCTGCACATGTTGGAGGGACATCAAGAGAAAGCCGACGAACATTGCGTACAGATCAGTCTTCGGCTTTATCATTTAATTCCCATCACGTTCTCCACTCATTATCACAAGAAATGCCAATAAATATTTTTCAAACCAAACAGGTTTCGGAAATATGAAAAACGTTTAAATATTTTTATCCCTGGATATTCATTTAAAACCTACTTAATAAAAAAGCTTCCGGGTCAAGCTTTTATTTTCCCCAAAAGTAACTTGAATTAAAATTTTGTCATGTTTTCAATAAATCACCTGAATTTTATCATAAAAACTTTTCTCATAGACTTATTTTAAAATTATACTGAAAAATTCTTTAAAAAATTGAATTTATCTACTGAAAATCTGTGAAATATATATGAAATCACAAATATTTTTTATAATTAAGAAATCTAAGAGGATAGCACCTCAAAACTTAAAACGTACAGTCTTAAATGTCCTTTTTACTCCTTTCATGTACTTAAAATTTTTATTTAGACCTATATCTACACAGATTACAAAATATTATTTTGTACATTTTTACAGAAAAAAATCTAACAGGTTTGTTTACTATCACCAGCAAATCTAACAGAGGCATGTATTGAGGTACTCAGGTGGGCTAGACTTTCGCAGGTATCTAACATCTTCACTCAAGATTTAAAATTTTCTTATTTTCACAATCGAGAAAAGAAAGGCTAAAATTTTTAATTACACATCCTTAGTGTACACTATTTCTCATTACCGCACACTAGGCATCTAACTTTGAGTATTAAAATCAAATACAAAAACTTTTACATTGTAAAAAATGTCGGATATAAAATCGAATGACTCATTTTTACATTGCATTGCTTTTGGATGCAATGAGATCTATTGGGAACCAGCCACATACAAAGCGGTTTACTCTCTCCAGCGTTATTAATTTTTATGCAAGTTATGTGTGGCCGTAGCAATTTTTAATTCTTCAGGTTTCTCATGGTCAAAACCTATGTAATAGCAGATGGTATTTAAAACAGCTCAGAGCAAGGTGCTAAGATGAGTTATCTCTAAGGGTGATAAAAATGTTTCATTGGAGGCTTGGGAGCTGGGGTGGATTTAAGAGGGAGGGGATCATGCGAGGCACACACCACATTTACCCTTCCTTCAGGAAATTCTATATTTCCTCATGCAAAATGGAATGCACGTAGTTTGAAGGAGAAAGCAATGAAATTAATTTGATGTCGCTCCTATTTTTTTTCAGAACAATGAAAGAATGACTGCATCTTTTTTTACAATAGCAAACTTTTTCGATACGTATAAACAAAAATGAACATTGGTTTTTGCCAAGGTCTTAGGAGGTCTCTCTACGAATACCACTTACAGGCATAATTTCTAATTTTAGGAAACACATTCAATTCTAATATACGAACATTTTTGAGAGGATAAAATGCTTAAAATCAGTTTGTTTATTATCCAACAGTTATTTTCAATTTAGTATATTTCATGTGGCCTCTTTTCGAGAAATTTTAATTTTTGGTGAAGAAATCTAAGAAAATACCAAACAATATAATGAATGTAAATACACATTGAATGTTTATGAAAATTTAACCATAATTGAAATTAAAACAACCGAAATTATAGAACTAAAAATTACTCAGTGCTGTAAAAGACGACTCAAAATGATAATATCTATCCCTTCAAATGAACATGTTATATTTGATCCCTTTATTTCAAGCATCATCAAGAAATAATTTCAAAAATCACGCGCTCCATATCCGATATAAAAACCTGTCTGTTGAAGAGCAGATCGAAAATGAAGTCATGGTTCCCTGCCAAGGTAGCCAGGGAATATAAGGTCAAGGTTAACATTCACTTTTAACCTTGACCTGCAAAAGCACACAGCTCGCAACAGTCGGACTTTCTCAATAGCCTCATCACACGCGGGAACTACTTATTAGGAAAGCGTAGAAAATGAGAACCATTAAAGGCTTTCATAGAAAGTGAATTATGAGTCAATTCTAATAGTTCGTCTAGTTTGCTGTCATTCAGCCTTCACAAATTTAATTTAAATACCACGAGAGTTGTCATTTAGGAGTACTTTATAGATGGGGGGGGGGGCAATTTTTCAAAAAAAAATTTTATCGACATGCGACTTATTCAAATTTTAACCGGTTGAAATAGTTTTTCCAAACATAATCAAAATATTTTATTGCCTTTCTTTTTAAAAAAGAAACGATGTAAATTCACAAATTGGCAAAAATTTTTATGAAAGCAAGAAATGTCTTCTCAGAAAGGGGATTCAGCCCCATAACCATATGTATAAATTATTAAAAATATCGTAATGCGTTTTAAATGAGAGGAGGATTCAAGATGCTGTTAAATTCTACTTTTTCATGTTAACTAAGTTTAAATTGAAACTGCTTCAAAACCCCTTTTATTATTAGGTCTACCCGAAAGTTTTGTCCCGAAGTCGCCAGTCTGTATATTTAGTAATTTTTTGGTACTTTTCCATTACGCTCATCAGATATATACTACAACTTCTATCTACTGCCAAGTTGGCGACAATAGCATAATCAAGTGATGGTTCCTCTTTCGACTTTTCCTGAAATTTGAGATAGTTTGTCATTTCCTTTCTTTTCAGCAACCATCTTGGTGTACTATCTTTCTCAAAATTTCACGGATAAATTTTATAAATATTTGAACTATAAATTCATTTGTAATTTTACAAAAGGTCATTTTTAATATCATAAATTATTTATATAGTTAAATTACCAACATCAAATTAAATATGAAATTACTTTTTGTCGCCGTATGGCTTTTAAATTGTGGTATTGAATCCGCTCGGCTTCATTTTTAAAGTCAATCTCCATCAGGATATAAGTTCCTTCAGCTTAGTTGAAAGGGGGTTAGGTGTATAAAGGGGATAAGGGCCAATATGGATTACGCAAGCAGAAAATGGATGGTATAATCCCAAATAGCACATATGTTCAAGATTTATCCAATTTTTGTCATGTATGGCCAAATTTCGTTCACTTCTAGTAGCAGTTACGTAAACTCGACATATTCGGTATGAATTAAGCCTAACCGTGCTACTAGGGATACCTTTTCTGATGTGTGTTATAATATTTCTACGACCCAGAATGTTCGGTTTAGACCTTTTTTAAGGGTTTCGATCTGTTATTTGATAATATTCATGTTTTCTCTGCCATCAGCCTTCTTCTCACACAGGGGCGTCATTTAGGGGGGGCAGGGGGGGGGCAACCGCCCCCCCCAAGGTTTCCACTGTAATTTGAAAAATAGCTGCAAGTCCCTTGAAAATTCTGTAACTTCCGCAAGGAGCTTTGGGTGCAACTCAAAATGTCTCAAAAGGAGTTAAAACATTACTTTTGAGGGTTCAATTTCAAAAATTTTCCGGGGGAGAACCCCCAGCCCCCCTCTAAAATTTTCACGTCTCTTATTTAGTGTTTTCCCCCTTGAAAACCATTCCTTTTACAAGAAGCTTTTCTCTTTAGAAGTTCCCCAAAGAGTTTGAAAAAGAATAAAACACTAGTTTAAAGGGGAATTAAAATTCCTGGGGGAGGACCTCTAGCCCCCCCTTAAAACTTTGACGTTTATTTACAACTCTTTTCCCTAGAAAATTATGTGGTTTACAAGAAACTGTTCTCTTTCGATGCAGCCCAAAGGGTCTCAAAACGAGCTAAAACACTAATTTAAGAGCCAAATTTTCAAAATTTTACTGGGGGTGAACCCCCAGACCCCCCATTTTTTTTGGAGTTCACGTTGTCTAATTTTGACATGATATTACCTTAAAAATGAAGTTCAGGCAACCCCCACCAAAAAAAACCTAGTTAGCAAGGTCCAGACCCATTTAAAAAAAATTCCTTGCCCCCCCCAACCAAAAACTGAAATGACGCCCCTGTTCTCACATCCCCCTACTTTAGGAGAACGTTACTAACTTTGCTTCACTTTTGAGAAGCTCCCTTGAATTAAATTATGCTTGACGTATGATATGCAAAATTTTATGATAAAATTTGAACTTCCAATTTTGTAAATAGTATTACATTTTAGATCTTTAACTAAGTTGTAATGTGTAAAATATTATTATTTGCTATTATGTAGATGTATAGTGATTCAGTGGTGTTCAGGAATTTTCTATCAAGGATTTTCTAGCTAGAGCAGTGTTTCCCAACGTGGGGCCAACACTGGGAGGCAATTTTATTTTCTAAACCTAGAGGGTAAATTTGAAAATTAAGAAAAACTAATTAAGTTTTTATAAATTGATTATATATTTGAGTGTAAAAATTTATGTGTAATCTTACATGAGGGGGGCATGGAAAATTTAGAAAGGCTTTGATAGGGAATGGACCGAAGAGGTCGGGAAACACTGAGCTAGAGAGTTAACCTTAATAGTAATTAAAGTAATAGGAAAATATAAAAAAATCACTTTATAAGTTTCTAAACGACATCCCCTTTATGAAACGCGATTTGGTATAGTTTTTAAAAATAAAAATAAAATACTGTTTAAATATTGTGCTTGGTGTTACAATAGGAACCTTGTGTCATTTAACTACAACAAAATTAAACAATAAAAAAATATTAATTAGTGCCATTTCTATTAAAAACACAACCTTTATTTCTTTAAATTTTATTTTTCCACGTAATGTCCGTCGTTATTTATTACTTGTTCCCATCGTGAAGGTAACTTTTGGATTCCATTCTCAAAAAAGGTCTTATCTTTTGATGTAAAGAAATACTGCACCGCATGATGGACTTCAGCTTCACTTTTAAAGCTTTTGCCATTTAAAAAATTTTGTAATGAAAGGAATAAATGAAAATCAGAAGGCCCCAAATCAGGAGAATATGGTGGATGAGGTAAAATTTCCCATCCAAGTTGTGCTACCTTTCTTCGAGTGGCTAGAGCCGTATGAGGACGGGCATTGTCACATGTAATATCACGTTCTTTTTTTGGAACATCACGGGCCTTTTTTGTTGTATCGCTTTATTTAAGTCCTCCATTTGCTGGCAATATTTCTCAGAATTTATTTTTTCATTAGCTTTTAAGAGCTCGTAGTGGATAAGTCCCTGAACGTCCCACCAAACACAAAGCATTCTTTTGCCTACATTTAAGTTTGGTTTGGAAGTACTTGGGATAGGTTGTCCGGGAAGGCTGTATCCTCTTTTTCTGACGATATTTTCGTATGTAATCCACTTTTCGTCTCCTGTTACTAGTCGGTCTAAAAATGGCTGGTTATTGTTTCTAGCTAGGAGAGATGTACATATTACAACCCTATCTAATAAATTTTATCACTTAATTCATGCGGAACCCATCTTGAATATTTATACACGAATCCAAGTTTTTTTATGTGGGTTGATATAGTTTGTTGAGATGAACCCAACTTCTCCGCTATCTTCGATGTAGAAAGAAAGGGATCTTCTTCAATAATATTTTTTAAAACATCATCATCAATTAAAGATGGTCGTCCAGGGTGAGGCTTATCACTTACATCATAATTTCTACTTTGGAAATTTTTGTACCATCTTCTGCTTGTTTTCTCTGAAATAGTTTCACCAAAAACTTTTTTCAAATGCCTCTGAAAATATCCGTCCTAGTTGAAATTCATAAAGAATGCAATGTCGGAAGTGTTCCTTATTCATATCCATCAAAAATCGCTTTTGAAAAAAATGGTTATTTATTAAAAAAGGATCTTGGATATTTATTGTGAATATTTGCTTACGTAAATCATATTTATGCATATTTAAATCACACTGTATTCTTTTTTATGGTATATTTAAAAGTTCGAATATAATACGATCGTATAATCAAACTGTCATAAAATTCAGACGCTCCCCCCATTTATTTATTGTGACTTCATACAGCACTTGGGCGTGAAGAGACTTAAGTTATGATTTTAAAAAACATTAGCAATTACTAAAATATAAAGACTTTATTAATCGTTTATTAATTGTTCCCAACCAGCGCAAACGTTCAAGGTACACCAATTTTTGTCATGTATGGCCAAATTTCGTTCACTTTAAGTTGCAGTTACGTAAACTTGACATATTTGGTATGAGCTGTGCTATGATATTATTTGTCTCGTTTTTTGGAGAGGCTGAATCTGACTCTTGATATATTTCAATTTATTAAGTGGAAGCTTTTTAAAAACTATGAGTGGCAGCTTGAAAGAAATCCCACTGTTTTAAAAACAAGGAAAGCCCACGTTGTGAAAAATTAGAAAAACCCGCCAAAAATCACCAAATTGGCTTCAGATAGAAGTTGTAGTGCACATCAGTTTAATGTAATAGATAAGAACAGAAAAATTACTAAATATACAGACTGGCAACTTCGGGACAAAACTTTCGGGTAGACCTAATATAAAATGGTAATGAAAATTATTACAATTATTCACATCCTATTTATTAAAATGGGATAATATTATGTAGAAGGATAATACAGGTGAAATTCGTACATCAAAGTATTGCAGTTTCGCTTTAAGAAAATAATTCCCGCAAAGTAAAAAGGCATTTTTATCGAATCCGAGTTATCGGGAAGGCTTTATACACCCTGCGGTCCTCTGATGGAATTAAAACCTCAGCTTTAAAGAAATAACAGAAATAGAGTTCTATACAGATGAAGGCAACTTTATCACGATTGCAACGACGTACACGAAATATTATTCTAAACAGTGTGGTGGCAGAGTTCACCCGACTTCGTTATGAATTCGCCCGACCTTAAAAAAATCTCACCCTCGACTTGGCTAGTGTACACGTTAGACACCGTATTCCTTTGACGTGCTCTTTAACCTTTTGAATCGTACAAAACCCGAAGTTTCAATAGAGGCCCACATATTTCTTTTGACCATGAACTTCATGTTGGGCGTCGTTGCTTATTCCTGGACATGTGCAAGAGATATTTATTTTGGTGGTTGCGGACGAAGGATAATAATTTCCATACTTTCAAGGCGCAAACATGAATATTTTTCAAAAAATTTACAATTTACTTTAAATTTACAACTAGAGATTGAGAACCGAAAACACCTGGAGTAAGGGTAATTTTCGAATTTTTTACAGTTAATATCACCGATATTATGTCAGATTATCACCCAAATCATCGACTTACTAGTATTTCTATTGCTAATTTTACATTATTCTATTAAGTTATTCCACAAAAAATCTTCAAATGAGGATTGTTTCTTAAGCATGTTACAGGAGCGTACGAAAGGAAGTGCCGAGGGGACTTGAGGGTCCTTCAAAATAAATGAACTAAATATATGGATACACAAAGCCTTTAGGCCTCTTCCGGAATAAATTCCTATATTCTATACTGAGATTCTCTCGATAAAATTCGTAAATGTCACATTTTCTAACAAGTTAAGAACGTTATTCAATTAAGTTAGTTACAGAAGAATAACTACAAATAAGCATACAAAACCTAAAATTAAGGTTTAAGTAAGTTGGTTAGTTGATTGATATTTTTGTATAGGTGTACAGGCGAACAAATTCAAGAAAGATTCCGGCCGAAACCCTCACTTGCCTCTCTGGATCAGATAATGAATCATTCAGGGTCAGGGTTCTATATCGAGGATAAGGACTGACTCATACACCAGCAGAACGTTAATAAAACGAAAAGACATCGTTGGGACCTAAATCCCCTGTCTAAACTACTTAAGGAGGATATATCGGGCGTGCCACTTGAAGCAGTGTCTTGGAAACTTCCATTACATACAATTAAGTGGCACCCACAACAGAGCCTTAGCGATTTAAAAAGATAACCACCCTCCCAATATTATGACTTCTGTGCAGCTGCAAAGGAAGTGACACTAGTAAGCCAATTTTGAATGAACCCTTTTGTGAGGAACAATGCCAGTAGTTCTCACAGATATCAATTCACTATGGGCTGCGCACGCTAGCATCCAAGCGTCTTCTGTTACTCCAAAGGGTGCGGCGTCAGATCTGAAAGATAAAGACGCTACTACTACTCCAGTTTTTTGCAGGAAATCATCATTTGCGGTTGGGCTTTCCACGTGAAAGGTAATGAATAAGAGAATAACCCCCTCCTGGCATAAAACAGCTGAATAGAATTAGATTGGGTTTAAAGAGTTTGGTAACAGTAGGATTATTTTTTTAAGCTAGTAGAATAAAAACAGATTAACGAATTATTTTGCTGGGTCATTAGCTGCGACATCCCGAGACGAGGGATTCAGAAGTTTTTAATAACTAGCAATTTTTCCAGAATTAATGATTGCAAGATACAATACCAACGAGAAACTTTCAACAGAGCATCTGCATAATGAATTAGAAAAAACGTAAATATCATATAGAATCATTCACAGAACTCATTTTTGAAAAAATATTTTTATTCGAAGAATAGAGCTCTAACTTTTAATATTTTTGAAGGGTGTCAAAAGTTTGTCATTGACTCATTTAATAACAACTAAATCACAATCAACTAAATTACAAAATCAAATAAATATTTGATATTATGAAACATTAATCTGGCGAATACATATTTAAGCATGCATCCTTGTTAGGAGGAAATATTACTTAATTTCATTAAAATGTTTGATCATCAATATTTTCTTTTCATTGTGTAATATTGAACGCAAAAGTTCAGTCATTCTATAGGGAGGATACTTTTCTATGAGGAAAAAATAAAGTTTCATGAAATCACCAGGAGACCCCCTCAATTTTTTAGATTTGCCAAGAAAATTCTTCTAGCAAAGTTTGAGCTTTGTACCTCAATTAGTAAGCGATGTTTTGAAAATAAGAGAAAATATAAGATACTAAAAGTTTAACTTGGAATGCAAGTCAGAAGCTTTTTCCACATTTTCTTAAAAACCAATCATTTTTTTAAGAAAGGTAGTAAATTTTCATTAAATTTCAATAACACATGTTTATTTACAAACATAAGAGTTCTAAAAAAACACGTTATATGATGAACCACCATGAAAAAGGGTTATATAGTAATTATTTCGAAATTGAGTCCAAGTTATATTTTCCGTGTATTAAAGGGACATATTTTTACATTTTCTCTATTACTTTTCAAAAAAAATAATTATATTTTTTATCATTTACATTGAATTTGAACTTTTTCACTCCTTTGGTCATCGACTTCAACTTGAATACAGAGCTGAAATTTTGTCTGAGTTACTATTAACTAGTCGAAAAAAGAAGAGGGTGCCCAGAACTCGATTGATACAAAACGTAACTTTATAATTCAATTCATGTTTTAAATAAAAACCGGACATGTCAAAGATATTAAACAATTAAAACAAGTAACTTCCGATACGACTCTGAGAAATCCCGTGAACAACCATAAGCACAAAACCACCACTGTTTACTTTCTACAGTTTCGCACGATCAGCAGCCTGAAAGAACTGTTAGGATTTCTAAGAAACATCTGGAGTAGAAAAACAGCTCATTGTTCATTCAAATAAGCTCATCTGTATCAGAGTATCAGTGTGTCATCCTCATACAATTCTCTTCGTTTTACTGCGGTCAAGGCTTACGTGAGAACTGTCAGTTTTAGGAGCACATAAGCATGTCTCAGACTTAGTGATACGTATGTGCTCCGAGAGATTCATGATAGTTTGGAGATAAGATAGACCAAACAAGTGTTTAAACAAAAAACAACAAAAACGTCAAGAAATAGTTTGCCAGAGCATCTTGGATTTTCACACGTACAAGGGGGAATTAACAAATTTGGAGAGAAGGGGCTATGTGTGACAATGTGACAAGGAGGAAGGGGATTTCAAACACGCCTGACATCACACTTTAATACCGTTTTTCCACTGCTTATAAAACGATGAAAGGGTTATTTTTTGGCACTGTTTGTATCGATTTTACCGAAATAAAAAATTCAATATTTCAATACGAAAATAAACTCTTTTAATAATACGGTTAATCATAGTTTAATTTCAGTTTTTAAATTAGTTTTACTATAAAAACTGTGACATCACAATAGGGAAAGGATCATTTAAAGGTTACAACTTGGGACAAAGGGGATGAAGAGGTATATAAAGTAGGAACCATCCCAACTCCAAGTTAAGGTGGGGGCACTAAACAAAGGCAACAGAGGGGTAATGCTTCAGTAAATAAAAAAATTTGTTTTCTAAATGAATCAGACAGCAGAGGGAAAAATAAGTCTGTATAATAATCCTTGTAATTAACAAATAGAAACTTAAAATATTTAAAATACGCACTCCAAACAATTGCAATTTGTTCTAATGCCCATTTATAAAATTAGAATAATGGTAAATAATAGTATGTGTTTAACTAAAACGTGCAAATATACATTCTGCATTAAACGATCACGTGACACGACTCAGCAGATTATGCTTTTTTTACATAAAATACCTTAATTATACAAAGGATAAGTCGTAGGGAGCTCCCAGCTGTCTGCTTAAGCACCCGTGACTCGAAAAACCTGAAAGCACATCAGTGTTAGATCCCAGATCTAAATCTACGACGAAAAAAACCCCAGACACAAACGAAAAATTCCCGATGAGGGGAAGGTTTTTTGCGAAGCCTCATGCATTTTGAATCGTTACACCCACTTTAAAGAAATGAGATTAACCTAGTGACAGGTATTACGTCACGACAGGTGTTATTGCATTTCAAGGTACTCTCCTGTAGAGAAGCTTTACATGGAGAAAAAAATTTCACTAATATCTCAAACTTAAGTTTTAATAGTTATGCTTAAGGATGATCGTGTGTTGGGTTGAGCATTGAGTAGATACGAGAGATCATTTGACAGGCAGCGTGTTTTTTGCGTTTAGGTATAACCATCAAATACATAGTGGCATACATTTACACAAATGAGCAAATATAATTAAAAAACTTTCAAATATAGGCGTCTACGCTGGAAGGTTAATAGGGTGGGTTGGGGTAAAATGGGTCAATTTTAAGGTACCTTCACATTCAAAGTTTTATTTCATCAAAACTATTACTTTTTAATGATTTCTTTCAATTGGATCTTGACACTACAATTCTTGAGAACATTTTCATCTAATTTTATCAAATATTTTTTATTTATAAGTTGCTTAAACTTAGCATCAAAAGTAATGACCAATTTTACCCCAATGTGGGGTAAAATGGGTCTCATTGCAAAAAGATGTCAAAAATATATTTATTACTAAATATACATGAAAGTAAGAAAAAAGGCAATCGGCTAAGCCGTTTTTATCTGAAAAAATTTGTTTTAAGTTGCACTTTAATGAAATTGTAAAAGTTCGAAGTTAATGAACATTGTTCAAATTTAGCAATTAAAATACTTCGTTTGGATAAAAAAATAAACTTGTATGACAGTTCAATGTATAGTTGAAGGAAATAAGTTAAAAACATTGTTTGAATTAATACAGAAGGCCTCCGAACTATGACCCATTTTACCCCAAGTACAAAATATTGTTATAAAAGACTAGGGGGCTACCGCCCCCTGCTCGCTATCGCTCGCCAACCCCCGTTAACTGCTGACGCAGTAACTTTTGGACCGCTTCACAATTCCCCACAAAACCAAGCTCACTGCACTTACACACTTTATAAAACATTCTTAACACAGGGGTAGTACTTCTCCGTGGTATTCTTTCAAAAATGGCGAATATTTATTCAGTGGTGGAATTTTATCATTTCCTTTATGGTAACAGGAATTGGCGGATCGCTTTATAATTCCAAGAAAGGTTCATATATAGTTCCCGCTAAATATGAACCTTCCCTTAATGTTTCAGTGCTTCCCGTAATGTATCTGTGAAAAACACATTACCTGAGGGAAATGGGTAAAAAAATGTTTACATTGCTCTGTTGTTAATTTTCTTGGGGTTGAATTCCGTTATAGTTCCCGCTAAATATCACTAATCTCTTTTGGACACTATAAAGTATAAATATTGCTAAATTGTTTCAAATTCATAGATTAAAGTGTTTAATTAGATCTATAACTATTCAGTTTATCATTAAAAATTAGAAAAATTGGTTTACATTTGAATATTGAGCGTTCGAAAGAGATTGGCGATATTTAGCGGGAACTATAACGGAATTGAACCCCAAGAAAATTAACAACAAAGCAATGTAAACATTCTTTTACCCATTTCCCTAAGGTAATGTTTTTTCACAGATACATTAAGGGAAGCATTGAAATATCTCAGGGATAAATTTAACTTTCTTAAAATTTTTAATGATTAACTGTTAAAAATGTAGTAATTATCTTAAACATCGCGAAAATTTAGATTTTTATCTTCTTGAGAAACAAACTTCGAAGTTGTGTTGTTTTCATAGCAACGACACCGAATGTCAAGACTTCCAACATTTTCATCCTTATTTATAAAACATTCACCCGTGTTATTTAGTTGTTTGCGTTTTGTCATTATGAAATAAAGAGTTACATTTTACTACCTTAAAAAACATACTTGCAAAAGGATATAAAAAATAAGTGCAAAATTCAAAATTTCCGAAAGCGAGTGTATATTTTATTGTAAATATAGTAATGATTAGGTTGCCACAACTACAAAGATAAATATAAAAATATTAATTTGTTATTTAACAAATAAAAAATAAATTAATTATATATAAGTTTAAAATATAATGAAAACCGTTTGAACAACAATTAAACCCTTTGAACAACAAAAATATAAATATTGTTAAAAATAACACAAAATATATTTTTTAAATTCGTGTTATAAATAGAAAGATGATTATTTAATCTATTTGAATATTAAAAAACCAGTGAAATATGTTTTCAATTGTTTTAAAATTCATAGTTTCTTGCTTTGTAACTGCGACCTTATCCGAAATCTAAAAAAATGGAAATATTTTAAAATTGAGATTTTTTTTAGAAATTCTAAAGGCACTTTGCACATCCTCAAAAGAATCCGGACAGTTTGATACCAAATATGTGTTATACAGATCAGTAATTAAAAAGCCTTTCTCTGGAAACCGTTCACCAAAAACTCTTTTTTAGAATAGAGAGATAAAATATTTTATATTTTTCTAAGCTGATTGGCTTGAAATGTCTCTCAGACTTTCTTTTATGAAAAACTATCACAAAAGTCTGCTGTAATTTATTACAATATATAGTTATTTCGAAGTTGGTAAACCCTGTTTTTTCCATGACATTATTTACGGTTCAAATTAAATATTTTTTCAGTCCTCAAATTCATAAATCTTAATTTTTGACAGTCGAAAAAGGTTGCCATTAGACTAAAGAATATAATTTAAAAAATTAGTGAAAAAAGTTCAATTTAAATTTGATTTATATCGAGTTAATTAAAACTGACCCATTTTACCCCATGACCCACTTTACCCCAACCCACCCTATTGTGTGAATCAGTGCAATGCACTGTAAATTTTAATTAGACTTAATAAACAGTTTCTATATTCAGTTAATATTCAATATTTTTTACGAGTGTGGGATAGAAATCTAAAACAAGTTTATAATTAAAGCTAAAGAAGTGAATATTTCCCAAGTTTCGATATGGATTTCATCATTTTAGGTAGTAAATTTCATTTCTGACATTTGCCCCGTTAATTTGTACTGTGTGTGATTTAACATTCGGGTAATAATTACTATGCTTAAATGCTCTGAGATATCAAAGCAATTTCACTAGAACCCCCCGTTCAGTCATTTAAACGAGATATGATGCCACTACAAGAGTCGATGCATTAAAAACATCAATTAATTAAATACTTAATATGAGAAGCCAAATTAGTTAAAATGTCTGAAAATATAAGCCACATACAATTAGGGAGAAATTTACCTTTAATGAGAAAGCAAATTTTGACTAACATAAAAGGGGAGGGTAAAAACTCATCCAATTTGTAGGAAGCGATACATAGATACGAATATATACCCTCACTTAAATTGAGTACTTTGATCCCCTAATCGAGATAATATATTCCTTCAAAATTAAAGTAATATGAGGATTAAGATTAACCCAAATTATTCATAAAACTTCGTAAGAACTCTGGGAGGTAATCATTTCCTTTTCGAGTTTTCATCTATCACTAAACATCAGTTTAATGTCTTCAATCACAGATAACTTGTAATTACAAAATATAGAACAAGTCACAACTTAAGAAGAAAAAATCCAAACAAATAAACCTTCAATTGTAACTTAATGAATTCGAAAGCGTACATATAATTCCAACATTTCCAGCAATACCGTTTTTATAACACCCAAAACACAATCCTAATCGCAGTTTCTGAAAGATTTTACACAAGCAAAGCTTACTCAAATATGATCAGCTTATCACAGGGGGTCGAGATACAAAGAGTAATCCCAACAAAACTAAGTGCTTCACTCAAATCTATCAAACGGTACTACATGGTAGAGTAACTCCTGCAACCAGACCATCCCTTCATCCAGACATTAATTGGATTACATGTATCCGGATTGTCAAGAATTCCCGAAGCAGCTTTACCTGTCATGCACCGTATATAGGGTTTCAGATTGAAGGATTTAGATGACAGCCTTTGTTCACTCGGGAACTTCAGGCGTGTTTGTTGTGCTCTCCTCCAGGTGTTTTCTACTTAAGATAACGCCTGCCGTGGAGTGGAGGAAGTTGCACAGGATTTCTTGTGACGGGATGATCGTCATCTAATTTTAGTAACCAGATTTTGAAAGGAAATGGTGGGGAAATGCGCTCTAAAATCAACAAGTCAGGGACTCCAAATGATGACAGTCAATTAGTCTTAATGCTATTTTAATTTTGGTAAATGTAAGGAAAAGTTGACAAGTCTCCTTCAGTCATGAAATTTTAATTATTCTTGTTTAATTTTTAAATCATTGTATAATTGGTAGTGGAACTATAAGTTTTTTATTAATGGAAAGTTTAATCCCTCATTATAATTAAGTCAAGATACAGAAAGATTTAAATTGCAATGCAGTTAAATTGCTCAAATATTTAATTCATATAGATTAAATTCAAGTTTATTCACCTTTACTACATTTTTAAGTAAAAATTTCCCCAATCTTTCATTACTTCGAGCCGTTCAAAATATAAAATTTTCCGATATCGTTAACATTATAAGATATGTGCCATTAAGAAACCTCAATACTATTTTTAACAAAAAAAACAGTTTTAGAAGTTTGGAAATATGAAATAAAAAAATTACTAAATACCATAACGATAAAAGTTTTTTAATAGTTGGTTAGAAATTGAAAATTGCAATCCATGTTCTTGTTTATTTAAAGGATGACAACTAAAAAATTAGGAATCAAACCAATACAAAGTTTTTTAAACTTTATGATACTAATTTCAGTTCTTTGGTGAGTGTCCTTTTATAATGATCGTTGACTGGAGCATTCAGTAACACCGTTTTGTAGATATAATTGAAGTTTGTTATTTTTAAACAAAATCGAATGGAATAGCAGCTCGCCTCAAGCTATAAGAATACTTTCAATCTCATACAAAAACGTGCTTCCAATATAGTAACTTTTTATCACTTTTGAATTAAAAGTAGTTACACAACAAGCAATAAACTGGAAAAGGCATTATATCTATATTTAGATTATGTAGAACCTGATAGCAGAGAACATTAAGGTGCATCTTAATGTTAGCAGTGTAACTCCTGAATGTAGTATTTTAAACATCAAAAAATCTCCAGGGAATTATTCAAAGGATGAAAAAATTTAATGGCAAAATGAATATTAAAGGAGTAGCTTCGTTTATCATGAAGAAAGTTTAGGGGCATAAACATTAAAGTGACAAATTTAGAAAATAAATCGACATCATTTACCATTTCGCTAAATATTTATAACTACTTTAATGAACTCATATCAGTTAAAAAACAAGTGTATTAGAAACTTGTATACCAACAGATGCTTGGGTAAATGCTCCGATCAAAGAACTTATAACGTAGATACAGTCGAATCCGCTTAATGTGATCACGGTTAATGTTATCAATCGGATAATATTATCGGAATCGACAGGTCCCGATCGTTCCTATTTAATTCAATGTAAAATACATCGTTTAATGTGATCAACTATGAATCATCAATCCGCTTAATATTATCAAAATTTGTCCACATCCCCTTTAAAACGACCGCTTTTGGGTTCGAGTTTCATTTTGAAGGTCGATTTTTACAAGTAAAAATCTTCTCCATGAGAACATCTGGCGCTTCTTTTTTCTGAAATTCAGTAATGGGTAAGAAAAATAAAACATTCTGTATATTATATTGAAAGAAAACGGTTATGGGGGGGTCCGAATCCATACTTGTGATTGGTTAAAGAAACACCAAGATCCACGCTTTGCAGATGTTTCTGATAAGAGATTTTGATTTTCCCTTGTTTAATGAAATTCAGATTATGTAATAAATAAGTGGTTTATTGGAGTGGAAGGATATAATGGAGCGGAAAAAAGACATTTCTATAAAAAAACACAACAGTAAGTGATTGTTTTAATTTTATTAACTAAACTATTCTTATATTTTCCCCTTAAAATTTTTCCTAGTTTAAAAATAGAGTTCTAGATTTTGATTTTAAGAATAATCACTGTTATCGTACATTTATTACGTTAATAGTACATTTATTACGATTACATGATTTTGATTTTAAAGCAAATAATCTAGTAACACTGTTTGCTGTTTTTTATATGAGATCGCTTATTGTTATCGATCGGATAATGTTATCAGTTTAGTCTCGGACAATTGCGATCACATTAAGCGGACTCGACTGTACTAAAATAAATCTAACAAAACAACCTCCTACATTCAGATTTTAAAAATCTTTTTTACGCTTTTCCCAACTAACTTTAGAGAAAATTATCCAATTTAGCTTAGTGACGAATTCGGCTAGGGTGTTCGGTGTATCATTGTCAACATCCTTGAAGAATTCTAATATTGTGAACTACTGGTGTAACTATTTCTGAACAATGGGAAATGAAACAAGCACATAAAAACAGATCGGCTTGCACCCCACACAATTACATAGCTTTAACTAATGAATAAGAGCTACATCCCCCATACCGCATCAAACAATTCCGTCACCTTCTACGGAATTATTTTCGATTATTTAAAAACGAGATAATTTACAGAGAATATTATAAAAAGAAAAATCTTTACAAGTAAGGTAAATGTGGGTATAGTGGACACTGCACCGATAGTGGCCACATAGCTGATTAATTTGAAATAAAACGAGTAAGAGGCATCAAAAAGCGTCAAAATTCATAGGCATAGTAGATTGTGCAATCAGGTAAGCTGGTAAATTACCACCGATACCACAGATCAGCATGGGAAGGATATTTAAATATTTGAAAATAACAACATCGGCCGAGTGACTGAAATTTGATTTTGCTTATTGAATCGCGTAAGGAAACGGGTAAGTCGGAACTGATTTTTTCGTATTTATTACCGCTTGATTGACTTTTAAATTTATATCAAGATAAATAAGTGTGTATAAAATAATACTGAATAAAATTTATTTGAAAATGTTGACTTTACAAGAATTTATGGGGGTGTCCACTTTACCAACACAAAATCTTAGATTTTCCAATAGTGGCCACCGCCAATGGCTTCTAATAAAAACATAAATAATACTTTATTCGAATCATTTTTTCTTCATAAACTGTTGACTGTGCTTTAAAATGAGTGTTAAATAAATTTGGTTTCATTCTGGCTTCGGGAACCAATGTTTCTAAAGCATTGAATTACATGCTAAATTCCTCTCAAATCAGCTACAACGTAGACTTTGGGCCGAAGACTATAATTTTTTTTAAATAAAGCTAATTTGATTGAATCTAAAATACATTTCGTTGGGAAGGAAGATTTAATTAGAACTAGACGACTATACTAAGAAAAACCCCTCAGATAGGCAGAAAAAGACAGGTGTCCACTATTGATGCAAGAGGTGTCCACCATAGAAGCAACAGCTTCATCTATGTGGCCACTATAGATGCAATTTGGAGTACTTTTAAAAAATCAATTAAAAATACTTTGCCCAATCTAATTAAAGTTTTTAATGGTAAAATCGAAAGAAGAAGATCCAATTAACCTAAAAATAGGATGATAACCGTTTCGAGGCAAATATATTGGTATTTAATAAGAATTTAAGCAAAAATTTTCCTTAAAGTGTCCACTATACCCACATTTACCTTAAATTCTGTTCTAATTTTAACAGAGCTTGTGCAGTGCAGCATACATTATTTTTAACCAATTGAAAACTTATAATTTCTTTAAATTCGTATGCACATAAAAATAGTTTTATACCTGTTAATGACTGCATGAAACCCCTTCAAAGTGGGGAGATAAGTTTTCACAAAATTTTACTTTTTTAAGGTTCTTTTATTCTAAACCATTTTCATGTAAAAATGAAAAAAAAACAACAACAAAAGAACAATTAGCTATATTTACAACTTAAAATGACTTCACTTAATACAACCTAAAAATAAACTTAAGGAACCACTTAATTTCTTTCCGTTCGTCGTAATTTTTTTCGTTTTAGGAGTTGGGCCATAAAAATCCTATACTATTATAATTGTGAATGTTTGTATGTTTGTAACTCTTTCACGCAAACTGAATGGATTTTAATGAAATTTTACAATAATGTAGCTTATACATCAGAATAACACATAGGCTATAATTTATAGAGAGAAAATCAGTCCTTCATTCTTGTTTTCCCATTTTTCCTGCTTTTTTTCACTTATTTTTCCGTGTTTGAAAACCTGTTTTACCAGTCATGCAAGCCAATAATAGGAAACTTTAGTAGTACCAGTGTTGTAGTTACTAGGCAATTTTATTAATCTCTATATAAATAAAAACGTTTGTGGCTGTGTGTGTAGTATGTGTGTTCCGCATCTCCTTTTAGACCACACCGAGTGCTTGGACATTTCCTACATTTAAAGTTTTTTTCCTTTGAAATAAATATATTTACTGAAAAATACAATTTTTTTCATGAAAAACGAGTTAAAAATAAAACATTGTTTCAAATGAGACGGATCACTAGACTTTTTCCCTTCCTAGACTTTTTATTATAGTTTCAAATTTGTTATTTTATAAAGGCACCCAGAACCCAGATATTTAACATTATCAGGAACATCGGGATTGTAAAAAGTGACAAGAACACCAGGATTGGAAAATTAGCGGGAACATCGGGATAGGAAAAACTACGGGGTTATAAAAATTACCGAGAACACCGGGATAGGATATTCACCATAAAGACACCGGGAATACCGGAATATAAAAATTACTGGAAACACCGAGATAGGAAAATTACCGGGAACGCCGGGATTAGAAAAATTACCGGGACCACCGGGATAGGAAAGAGGCGCCTCGGATACCGGGATGATTTTGTAATATTGCTAATTTACAAAATTATAAATGTATTTTAAGAAAACTTTAAAAAAATAAATTTATACACCCCACCCGTGCAAGGCCGGGTATAACAGCTAGTAGTTAAATAAAATGACAAAAAATCGAAAGACGAAAAAAAAAACAAAGGCTTTGCATAGAAAAATTATCTTCATCATTCGAAATATTTCAGTACATAGGAGTACAAAAACTAGCTCAGGAGTTTACACCCTCTTCTCAGTAACAACTTCATTAAAAACTAAAAAAAAAGGGTAAATCGAATGGGATAAAAAACCGGTCCGTAGGAAATGCGTGTAGAGAGAACGCGTTTATATGCGAGTACCGTCAACAGTTCCACACGAATGCAAACGGAGACTCGTAGGTTTTCACCACCATTTTGCCGACACATCCGTTCACAACAATATGCACTACAACAAAATGGAATCCGCACCGAAATTCAGTTCAACGAAAGGTCGCCGGGAGAGCAAAGGCGGAATCATTCAATCTCTAGGCAATGATTAGGGTTAAGGTCATTGAAGTTTATTCAGATATCAGAAATGTATGTGGGTCAGACTGCCCACACCTCACTATTTGTAAGCAGATGACTGTCCTTCCCCGTAAGCGCCTGAATCATCCTCCTCCTCCTTGAAACTGCGCAACACCTGAAGAAAGCGGCACGATGTGAAGGAGTCTGAAGCACGCGGGAAAGAAAACTTTCGGCACGATGAAATGAAAGCAAACACGAGCTTAATTGTTTTGAACTGAATTTTCTAAAAAATATACACTAAATCTAAAAAGATCTAAAACATTAAAGAAGGAATTTAGATGTTATGAAAATATAAGTACCCTATTTTCAATTTAATATAATTTATGCATAAAATACAGGTAAATTTTTATGTTCAAAATCAGTCGTAGTACGCATGTGATATCGCAACGAACGATTCAAAAACTGAACATAAACTTAAGTAATGAGAACTTATTAAGAAAAAGTTTTTTTTCAGTGAAATTAATTAAAATCCCCTCTTTGAACTTTGTGGTGTTATATCAAATACAGGGGTAAAAGTCGTTTCCAAATTTAAATTCATTTTAAAATAATTCTATTTTCCTTTATTTTATAGCGATAGAACCCAGCATAGTTCGTAGATTTCATGGATTTTCACAGCATAGTTAAACGATCTGGTAAAGCTTTCAAATGATTTAATAATTTTTTGACAAAGGGATATTTTAAAATACTATAACAAAACGCTTAACAGTTAATTTACTTCACCACATTTTGGTAAGCTAAGTAAAAATGGACTATACCTTAAATTACATTTAATTATTTTGATAAGCAAGTTAGTTTTAAAACATGAAAGTAAATAGAGAGGAGATGTCATTAGATATTTTATTTCAAATTGTTATTTTTTAGTTGATTTATGCACAGAATAAACAAATAAAATCAAGATTATCGAAATACTTTTTCAAGTACCTTTGTTAAAATACAATATAAGAAAAGATTCGGCTACTTCTGAGAAGTTAAATGAAAAAACCGATAAGTTTAATGCATCAATTTTGATAATAACCACGTTTAGTCACAATGAAAACACTTTATAAAACTAATAAAAATCATAATACATACGATTTAGTTTCGACGAATAACTCAAATTTTAAAAGTATCCTAAAAAAGTAAAAGTAAGATAAATTCCAAATGTAAGTGCATCAATTTTGATAATGACCACGTTCAGATATAAAAAAATTACTTTTCCAAAACTTATAAAAATCATAATAAGTATGATTTGGTTTCGACGAATAACACAAATTCCAACAGCATATACCAAGAGAATTTATTTAGTCTAGATTCGGAATCTCGAGTTTTCGAAATCAAATTTCTGAGAATAGGAAATTTTAAAAGCAAAATTGAAAAAGGCTGTTTTAAAAACAAGACAACAAATTACCCCTCTCCGGTCCGTTCAAAAACACAAAAGAAATGAATAATACCACTTTAGGTTCGGAGGAGATCAAAACATTTCTCGCATGAGCGGGCGGATCCATACATAAGAATAGTTCTTATTGTCGAAAACCAATTAATGCCTATTTGGTCCCCTCCGCTATTGTTCGTTCCCAAGTCCATTGGCCCAACTTCTGAGGATCTGGCGACCAAAGTCGATCAACTTTCGGACACGTGTCCTCTCGGGCAATGGTCGTCGTCCACTTCGGTCGAGAACTCGCTTTCACTGGAATGACCTTTTCTGAAACGACTTTCCAAAAAGCAGACGCAGAGCGGTGATTTAATAAGCAGCAAATATTTCACGAAACTTAAATGCACTAGACATTCTCGATTAACCTGTGCCTCATTTCCCGAGCTTCGAATTATCCACGAAGGTCCAGATTAAAAGGGAAGCAAGGATTGAATGAGGGATAATGTTAAGAAATTTGGGAAACAGAATCCGCCAACGCCTGAAGAATGCGGCACGATCTGAAGGAGTCTGTAAAGAAAACTTACGGCAAGAAGAAATGTAGGTAAACGAGTGCTAAATTGTTAGGGAATGCCGCTAAATTTTCTAATAATTATGTATTAATTTGACAAAGGTCTAACACATCAAAAAGAAATTTTGATGTTATGAAAATAAAAGTAACATATTTTCAATATAATACATTCGAAGAAAAACGAAAAAAACTACTATCATTTTATTCTTTACAAAAGAGGCAAATTAACAGTCCTAATTTTAAATCTAACTAAAATTTCCATTTATTTTCTGAATATAGATTAACAATTTAAAATTTAAATACTTATTAATCTTTAAGTTTAAATTATGTCTTTAATCAAATTTTCAAGCATTGTTTTAAAAAAATTTCGCCAAAATTTGCAAAAATTTAATTGTATCCAGGACGAAGCATAACCCCACCATCCTTGCTAATAGAGTCTACTGCAGTGTTTCCCAACCTTTTTCGGTCCATGCCCCACCAAAGCCTTTCTAAATTTTCCATGCCCCCCGGTCTCAGTGGCATAAATATATTTTGAGAGGGAGCCAAAATTATTTCTTAGCCCCTCCCTCCTACGTATATTTAATAAGTCTAATAAAGCTTTTCAGAACATTTTTAGGTAGAATTTGCATGTTAAAGAACTAAATCAAGTTATGAGTAATTAAGTTCTAAGTACCAAGGGGGGTCTGGGGGTCCTCCCCCAGCAAATTTTTGTAAATTTGACTCTAGGATGCAGGTTTTTAACTAGTTTGGTATCCCTAGTTGGGGAAATTTTGGATATAAATTTTTAGGTAAGATTTGCATTTTGATGAAGCTAAAGTAAAAAGGTTTTCAAATATTAGCGTTCTAAAAACAAAGAGATCTTGGGTCATCCCCCAGAAAAGGTTTGGAAATTAGACTCTAAAAACAGGGTTTCAACTTGGTTTTGATACATACTGGTCCAGATTTCAGACATACATTCTCAGATAGGATAAATAGGATCAGATTTTGATAAAGTTCTTTTATAAAATTATTTTTTAGTTTTCCCCCTGGATTGGCCCCAACTGGGGGGCAATTTGGTTGAAAATTTTCAAATTGCCCCCCTAGGAAATGATATTGCCCCCCGGTGGGGCGTGCGCCCCACGTTGGGAAACACTGGTCTACTGTATTTATTTCGATTTGGCTTGGTTTAATGGGGTTTTACGGCGCAAGAATCAAGTTTGATCATATTGCGCCAAGGATGACATTATCGGAAAATGATAATAAACCACGAATATTGAGAGTCGGGTGAAGAATCCTTTGTAGAACGCAGTCTATACGTACATATTCATATCGATGGTACAATATTTTTGTATTAAGTGTTTTTATTCTAACTATTCTCCAAGCCAGGGTTGCTGATTTTTTTGATTTTTTTAAAAAATTTATTTGATTTATTTGATTTAAATCGAACTTTTTTTTATTTAAATCATATTTTTTTGATTTAAATGAATTACTAGTCCTGAACTTCCTGAAACTGGTTAATGATGTACTGATATTGAAATTTCAATGTGATATAATAATTATAGCATTACTAAATTTCTCAATTTTGATCTATTTTATGCATTAATTAATCAAATTAATTAAGGTAAACAGTTCACTGCCATCTCACCGACAATATGCCATCCTAAAAGGGTGAATGAATAATTGAATTGTCAGTTGGAAGAAGGGAATAAGTCCAAAAACCAAGTTTTGAGAAAATCGAAAAAAACTGTATAAGTAATGGAATTTTCATTGTATAACCACCAAATTTTTACTGGAAGTTTAGAAACCTATTTAGAAAACAGAGCAATCATCAAAACAAATATAAGTATATTCAAAAATATTTTACAGTCAAAATAAGTTGATGGACTTATTCCCTTCTTCCAACTTATGAAATTTTTCTGATGAAAATATCTTTAAAATCCCCTTAAATTCACTTTGAAATTATATTTCTCCTTAGTTTACACCACAAAAGGGTGAAATGAAAAGAATAAGACAAATAAAATTCAAAATTATAGTGAAACTGAGTTATTAAAGCAGTATCAATGGAGTGAGTGGAATATGAATGGAGTCAAACATTCCCTGCATAAAAAAAATTTTAAAAAATTGAAATTAAGAGAAAATTTTATTTTAATTTAATTTACAGCCCAAATAATATGAAAAGAAAGAAAAATTAACTTTAATTCCAAATTAACTTAAAAAATACAATGAATGGACATTGATTTCACAACTTCAAAGGGCGATATCTCCCTATACGGAGTAGTTATTTCCCCCTCTTTTCACCCATGTGTAGAGCAAAGCTTGGAGATTGTTTTGAGCACAAAAAGTCAATTTGTCATTTTTTGGACTTATTCCCTTCTTCAAACTGACGATTCAATTGTACCACCAGTTACAAAAATCTTCCTTCTTTCTTAATATTAAGTTTGGAAAATAAATTGTGACTATGATTACTAAAACAATGCCTAATTTTTGTATAAAAATTAAAAAATTACATTGATTCAGTTAAAATTTATTTTACTCAAGGTAATATAGGTGTATTTCTTTAAAATAATAATTAGGGGTAAAAAATAAAATTAAGTATATTACTTGTTGACAATCATGTACAGATCACAGAGAAAAGAGCTTTCTCTGGCTAAAATTCCATCTGGTTTTGTAATATAAGAAAAATTATTTCGGAAAACATGACTAAAATTATAAAAACAACCCTTCAATAAAAATCATCAACTTACTCGTATTTTAAAAATTTTATACTAGGTAAAAAATAATTTAATTCTTGTTTAGTTAATCACAATTATTGATTTCAAACCTTGCTATTTACCCTTTTTTGTCAAAAACATTTTTGTCATTGGTAGTAAAATTTGTTCTAGATATTACAGCCTATTTTATGTAGAAGTAACTTAAACCTATCAATCCCAGTTAATATCTAGAAGAGTTTTTTAAAAATGTAAGCAATTAATCTTGCAAACCATTTTTAAAGCATGCAACTACTTAATTTTTTTATTTAAATTGTGCTACTTTAAAATTTTTGATTTAAATCAATGATTTTTTTAAAAAATCAAGTGATTTAAATCAAGTTGATTTAAAAATCAAGCAACCCTGCTCCTTTACTTTCTTATAACCATAGTTAAAAGAAGTATTTTAAGAGAAAGAATGGGAAAGAAAGCTTTTCTTTCCCTCTCTAAGTAATTTTCCCCGAACGCTGTTACGGTGAAGAACTGCATTAGCTAAAAGGGATTGATCAAAACTGAAGGAATAAAGTATTTTTATGGTGCAACTCCAATGCCAAAAAATAGCAGAGATTCTTTTTTTCATCTCTATTTTCGTAGCAAAAACTAAGAAACAGGGTGAAAAAGAAGCAGTTAAACTAAAGGAAAAATATTTTCACATCTCTCGCGTCCTGCCGGGAACACGTTACAAAAATTCTGCGGATTTCAACTTTAAATTTGTTTTTCCAAAGGCAATGAACTTCTAAAAACCTTTTTTATACATAATACGTTTTTGGGCACTCAGTTCAAGAAATGCTCGTTTGATAAGTAAAATATGCTAATACTATTTGCATATGTAGACACCCCCAACTCAATACCCGAACAAACCCTTTAAAAATCAAACTCGTTTAACAAGTTCCGAGGTAAAAATACGAAGGTTGATTACAGTGATGGAGATCTATAATTACAGCATTCCTGGTGCTTGTTAGAGCTCCAGTAAACGGCTTTAGTAAATCAAAAGGGTAAATTGAATTAAGTGCGTGAGTTTGAGCACAAACTAACGATCATTTTCTGCAGGTGGCTCAGAAGGTTGTCTTGTTATGTAGACATCCTACTGTGGTTTTAAAAGCAGTGACCTAAGAATGGTTGCAATACTACTCCACTCCAGTTTCGTTGATGGTAGATGGCATTTTCAGACATTAGAAAGAATCAAAACCATTGGTAAATGTTATTCCATAAAAGAAAGAGTAATAAAAAGAGTTACCATTGTAAGATATAAAATGAAGAATAATCTACAAGATTTAAGAATGGTTGGATGTTCTTAAAACTATTAGAATCTAGACACCCCTTTTGGACTTCTGCGGAGGAACATAGAAAACATTTTTAGGGTTTTTTATCCAGATTTTAATAGTTTGAAGAAAACAAGGTTAGAACTAAAAGATTGAAAAAATTATTTCTTTTGTAAAAATTGATCATCTGAATATGGAAGTCAATCTGGTTGACTCTAAAATTGAAATAAATACGAGAAGAATTTAATAAAAATTGGTCAACCGGAACTGTATTAGCAGAAAATGTCTAGATAGAAAATAATACTTAAAAAGGCTATTTTGAAAATCCATTCCTTAATTTCATATTAATCACAAATGAAAGAGCGACTATTTCAGCAATAAAAAATCAAATTTTATCCCTACATATTCACTTGAAGAAACAATCCATCAGAAATTTAGGATGGAATCAAAATTTAAACATAATATAAAAATCCAAATGGCTCAAAAACTACTAGCATTTGTCTAGAAATAAGAACAGAAGCAGATGAAAAATCATTAGGAAGCAAAAACTGAGAACCAGACGTGTTAACCCGTAACAAGGGAGGTGAAAAATTGGAACATACAAGGGGACGTGGGGTCTCAGAGACTCCGCAACTTTCTATATTTTTTAAAAATCGTCTAATTAAGATACGATTCTGATATTTCAGTACATTGTTATTTGAACATTTATCTCTTGATAGAAAAATATTTTCTTCAACTTTATGATGAAATAAACATTTTTTTCAGACAATTTTCCAATAGACTTAAAATTATCGATGTTATCGAATTATCATTGCAGAGTCTGGGAGACCCCACGTCCCCTGCTACGGGTTAAACTCGTTAAACTTCATCGTCTAATGAAATCCACAAAACAAATAATAATCGTCGATTTCCCAGATGAGTAATCAAGAAGAGTTTGCGTGTGATCCAATTTCCCACTAACTACTGTTAGCTCACGAGATCGTCAAATAAGGTCAAGAACGATAGTCAAAGCCTTCAACAACACAACTTCACGATAGGCCGACTGGCGTCTAACCGCCTCAGACCAATAAAAATAAAATCAGTTCTCGTCACAACTGGTCCAAATACTGTTGAAAAAAACAACTTTCAATGGCAGATAATATTTAGAAATCTTAACAATTCTGCCTACAGGCGATATTTCTTGAGATCAAAGTAATTTCTGAAGATCACGATAGCCATTATTTTTTTTAAACTAAACAATGGATTTTTTAGTCACCCTTTTCTTATCCCGCGTCTTCTTTGTTCTAATAATGACACGCAAGAAAATCAGAAGATTGGAATATAATTAGCAATAACAGCAAATTTTCTCAAATTCAGGAAAAGCTTTTAAAACTTTATTAATGCTATGGACAACTATAACCGTGTAAGATCCATGACCATTTTCATCATTATTCAGATAATCCACAAACAGTGTATCTGAAATGCACATTCAAATAACCGCATAGTACTAAAAAAGAATTCTTATGTGAACTTAATCTTGCCCCAATCACAACCTTTTATACGTATACTACATTTCATTCATCTTATTTTCCCAGACGGGAGTGTTTGCGTTCCCAATTTAAAATTGTTTTTACTCTGTTTTATTTGAGCCATTATTTTACGCCACAATCTGGAACGGTTGTTTTTACAAGAAAGTTCATGACGTTTCTGGGAGGGGGTTTAATGGCCTGAGACTTTCAGATGCTAGAAAAACCAAAAGAAACTTCAAAAGCACGCAAACATTAGAAACCGAAGACCGAAGTGCCGTTGCGTTATGGAATAGGAAGGAATTGGGATGAGATCTGTGTGACTAAGTTTAATGGTCTCAACAAAGGGTAAACCCTAAAACATCTCGAGTTGAAAATGAACTCGTGAGAGCATGGGCAGATTTAACTGGGGTCATGGGGGGCAATGCCCTCCCCCCAACTTTTAGAGAAAATTCCCTTTTTACAGGGGAAAATCGGGCTCATATGAATAGATGTCATTAGTATCGTATAGTCTGTATTCTGTAATAAAATAAAACTTATTTTTCACCGAATTTCATTCTTTACATTCAAAGCATTTTATTAAAGATTTAATGGAAAGAATGTCACAAGTCCTCCAAAACTCTTAGAGTTGGAAAATGCTGGGACAAGAGACCTTAAACTACAAAGTGGTAACTGAACTTGAAGGGCCAGTTTTGAAGGCAGTCGAAAGCTGAATTATTCCATCGAATTCTCAAAGCATTTTAAAAAGATTAAAAAATTTCAACAAAGTATACGGAAAGTTCGTTTGCATCCAATTTTAAATCGTAAGCACGAACTTCATGCAATCTTTTGTTCTTTCTAGTAGTTGGCAACTCTGAACTCACAAGCTAAGCTTTTAATTAAATCAAATTCGTTGTCATTTAAACAACGTCCATCATCGTATCACATTGAATTCAGTCGTCGAATCGCTCCAACTGAAAGATGACACTACGAATTCTGTCTACGAATGAAATTTGCACAGAACTTACGGCCAAGAAGCGACCGTGAAACAGATTTGCCGATAAAGCAGTCTATCAGAAAAGAAGTAGCTTTCAGCAGCACGCGGTATCAAAGTTCTTCCTGTGCGCTGAGTAATTACCAGCGGCAATCATCTAGCTCGCCAGGCTAGTCATCCTGTTTCCGGTCAACCTTTGTCTCTAGATCGAGAAAGGGGAGAATCGCCCTTTTTTCTTGGAGAGGAATTCAGACAACTGGTTGCACAAGAGAACACTGAACGTATCAAATCCAAACAATTCATTCCAATCGGACGTTTCCTCTGATAACCTTATCAGTAGGTTTGTCATAAAATAATGGAGGTATTATTTGCATACAACTAGACCAAAGGTTCTAAAATCGGAGGGAATTCATGAAAAATCATCAATAAATTAGTTTCAACAGAGAACATCTTGTTTTTTTATTCGAAATAAAAGTTTCAAATAAAAAATTCTTGAATTTTTCAGCTATCTAAATATTTTCCCTTTATTCGATTTTATGAAGTCTTCTAAAATCGTTCCAACTAAATATCAATTAAAAAGAAATAATAAAATTCAGAAATATATATTTCTGTTATGCATTTGGCCACTTATTTTAACCATCTTAAAAATATCAGTTGATTGTAATTAGCTAAGTGAAATCAAACATAATTGATGAAATAATTGAACTCTAAATTATCACTATCAACATTTAAATTGCGCGATTAAAATTGTTCATAATTAGCAAAGTACTTAACATTTTCAAAGGAACTGAAGGTTGATCGTTATCGATAATATCAAACCACATCATATAAAAAACATACAACCAATGAATTTCAACGTATCTCCTGAATAATATCCAGATCTATGAAAACAGGGTCCAATAAAAATACTTTTATTCTTTAGTTTTATTTTAATATATTTTAGCACTGAATATTTTGTTAAATAAAAATATGGCTAAGAGTACGATGCTGAGATATTGTAGAAATACCTCAAATTTTTATTTATTTCAAAAATATTTTTGTAACTAATATCGTAAAGACCTTGTGCAGTAGATCATCATTAGAATAGCGCTCAGGAACATAACTGTCAAGCAGGGATGTCAAGGCTAAATTTGTTTACATTTCACATCCCGTTGTTTTGACAGCTTATAATTTTAAGAAATATTCAGAGATCCTAGTACTTACTACCATCAGAAATAATAACATTTTATCATTGATCATTAAAATATTTTCTTCGGTAGTTTATTTTTGAACAAAATTAACTTCTTGCAATGATACTTCGGTAATTATCAATTTTATTTTGACCACATCCTTTAACATCAGCTCCAAATGAAAAAATGACAACCTTAAGTATAAGTTTATTTTCTCATGTAAGAATCAACCTTTAACTTAAGCATACTCTATTAGAAATTTAAGTTTTAAGATAAATCAGTTAAGTGATGTGAGTAAACATTTATAATGACAAGACTTCATGCAACACGTGTTCACGTGCAAGAGGCAAGTAAAACTATACATTTATAATAAAAATAACTTGATTGAATCTAATATTTTTAAATTCTTACACTTCATATTGTAAAATCTTTGCTCGGAAATACGACAGTATTTATATTAAGCCCCAAAACAAATCAATCTAGTTTCAGGATCATATTTTTATCATTAAATTTTATAAAAACAAAATAAATAAAGAGTTACGAGTAAAGATAAGCCGTGAAAGGATCGCATAACAAGCCCGATTTCACTATTTATTTGTGTTCCCATCGATTCTGACAGCACAAGTGTCAGTATCCCCAGATGGAGCGAAAAATCGGATCAGCATCCCGGACGGGGGTGTCAAATCCGAGCATCCCTGACCATGAAAGTGACCGGTCCAGACACTGACCTCCCCTCCAAAAAATAACCATCCCGGGAAGCCGGCAGAAATCGAGAAGAAACTCACCCCAAAACGCCGGTACGCAAATCCAAATAGTCCGAATGGCACAGAGACTGAATAGCACTCGCTAGCGAAAAAAGTGCTCGCTTCTGAGGAAGAGAAAAGCCTGTTTGTCGAGCCAGTGCATTTGACGCAGCGATGCGCGCGCACCCTCCGTCGCCCACCATATAAGGACAGGCGGTAGACATTCGCTGATATTACGTCAGGGACGCCACTACGAGAAATTCGAAGCGCCGCGGCCCAGATTTGCGCCTCGAACTGTGAGGTGCCTGTTGGTGCTAATAGGTGATGAGAACTGTTGACTGTCCGAGATGAGCCCCGTCATTGTTTAATGAGAGAGCTGCTAACTCTTCTGATTCAGAAGACTTCTTAAGTCCGACACTCTCCATAACTCCCATATTTAAAATGTAACTCCCTTTCTCCCTTATTCAGGAAAGTAATTTTTTAAAGAAGAAATTTAACTTTTAAATTAAATTTTACCCAACAAAAAATTTGTTTAGTAAACAGGGGGAGTTTTGATTAAAACCACTTTATAAAGAAAAGTCGAAAGAATAATATTAAAATAATTTTAGGGGCGGAAAAATATAGCCCTTATCCCTTTATGTATTTTCATTTTACAATGTTAGCAGCAATAATTATCGCTGCAGTTGCGTTTATAATTAATTCAGAGGGAGGGATTTTTAAGGAATCTGATTTTAAACTTACAAACCTAATTTTTTTAAATATTTCATATTTGATTTTAGAGGGGTAATTGTGTAGACCCAGGCTGTAAATCAGCATTATCATTTGATTGCGGCATTTTTTTTACATAAAACTAATTGAAAACGAGCGAATTTTGGTGAAAGATCCTGCAGGGCAAGATGTCCCGAGGGCTCAGAAAATATCTTTTACCAAAATATAAAATAAAAAAAACAACAACAACCAGGAAGGTCAGACCCCCCCTTAAATCCACCCACGTTTGAAAAGGTAACACTTCTGTAAATGTCTAATCCGCACATTCACTTTGGTTTAAAGCAGGAGTGGCCAACCCGCGGGCCGCATGCGGCCCACTTCACTATAGTATACTCTGTTCATTTTGAACTGGCGCCTGAAAATATTTCCTTCACCCACCACCTATCGGTAACCATAGCAACTATCCTCTTCAAAGTGACGAAGAAGGCTTACTATTGGCTGCGTGAAGAGCGTAACTATGGTTACGCTTCTAGCGTGGGGGAAAGCACTATTTCTCAGGCGCCAATTCTAAAGGAACAGAGTGTAGTCAACAAAATTGAACATCTTTTCTGGCCCAAGAGCAAAAAGGGGTGATTTTAATAGAACTTTTTTATGCTGCATTCAAATATGCAAGTTGTTTTTCTCCATCACCCTCAGTTTTTTTGTGACACGTATTTTAATTTTGAACTAAATGTTGCATTTTACTTAGAGACTTGATAGTATTCGACTTACTTATAAAGTGTAAAGGTTGAAATTTTCTTCGGTGTATAGGATCAAAAATGTTCCATTAAAGTGCGCAGAAGTAACCAGGAAGAATTCTAGTCCCCCCATTGTCCCTGCACCCCAATTTTGTGTGAAAATTAAGAAACAAATGGTTCTGACTCAACAGCATCTAACATAACTTATTATCATGGACCAAAACTACAGCATAAGATCCATAATGATGGTAAATACTCGATATGCATTTAAATTTACCCTAACAAAAATTTGAAGGGGTACAGAGACATTCCACTGATAAAATAGCTCCATACACGTTCACACTCCATACATATGGCAGAAAGGTCTATACAAACTTTGATAAAACATTTTTAATAAAAAATTTCTGTAATTGGCTATGATATGATCATACCAGAAGTTATGGCATGATTTATAGAGTGTGTTCCAGCTTTGAACGAAATTTTTAGGGAGCAAAAGAGAGATGCTGGATCATTCTTCTCTTAAGTCAGATTCTTGCTCCTGGATCACTCCTGGTGGGTGGAATAAGGACTGATAATCTTATTTTTAGGCCTCGTATGGTCTATTTAGATTGAATGTAGTTCTTAGAATCTTAAAAGCTAAGTTCTTTCATTCAATATCTTGACTCTCGAGATTAGCCACAGTATGATTGGCGCAGCACTGTCATCTTTAAAGAAGAAAATTGGACCGAAATTACCTTCTAAAAGCCAGTAGGGAATAAAGAAATAGGATTTGTTGTAGTAGATATTTATAATAACCATCCATAATCGCATCAAATAAATAAATTAAAATTTTATTTTGTATTTATTAGTTATCCTTGAGAACAGTTACTAAGCACTACAAAGCAATATTTAAGAATTTGAATGGTGCAAAATCTGAGGGTGATAGAGAAATTCTTATTGTACATTTGAAATCGGTGTAAAAAAACTACCCTAGAAACACAATAAAAGTATCTTGGGCCAAAAACCTTGTTTACAAGTGACTTGAAATAATTGTGCGGCCCGCGAGATTTTTTTTCAAGTCAAAAGTTACAGGTTTAAGTTAAGGTTCCTCCTAAATTCGGACTAAGCGTACCAAAACGTGTCAAAAACCTGATAATCAGAGTCAAATTTCCAAAAATTTTTATGGGCGAGGACCCCCAGACCCCCTTTAGTACTTAGGACTAGTATTCACAACTTTGTTTTAGGATATTGAGTTCCACTAAGCGTGATTCCGACCGAAAAATTTATTTAAAAAATACATTGAACCTATTGGATGGATATGCATGGGGTTGGAGGGTTGAGGAAGAATTTTGAGTACTCTTTCCTGGTGCAAAAATCTATCATTAATCTTCAGTGAAAATTTGGGCCCATACCGAAATAAATTTCTATATGTGCCACAGGCGATGGCCTAACTTAGTTTCGAGTAATTTATATAATTTTTTAACGGCACCTGTTTAGTTCCTATAGATAAAGCATCTTGGGGGAATCCTAAAGGTCAATTTAAATAAATATTTTATTTAGGAAACAGACAAACTATGCAAAGGACCTAAAAAAACCTGGTAAGTTGTACAGTCGAGTCCGCTTAATGTGATCGCAATTGTTCGAGATGAAATTGATAACATTATCCGATTGATAACAATAAGCGATTCCATATAAAAAAAATTAACAAACGGTGTAATTATATTGTTTGCTTTAAAATCAAAATTATGTAATCGTAGTTAATGTATTTAAATCATTTTTAACTATGTACTTGGTAACTTATGATTTTTATATGAACTAACTAACTTATAACTTATAACTATATAACTTAACTATATAACTAACTTATGAAATATAAGAGTAATCCAATAAATAAATTTAAAATAATATCTTACTTTGTAATAGTAATAGTACATACCACACCCATGTGATTCCGCCTAACTCTATGGATTCCGCTCTATGGATTCGTTTTCTTTTGATATCCAGACAAGATCAACGCGAACTTTCAAAAATTTACATGAAAAAGGCCAAACATAAATCACTTAAATTAATCTGAATTCCATTAAACAAGGAAAAAATCAAAATATCTTATCAGAAACATCTGCAAGGCGCCAATGGTGATAACCAATCACAAGCATTGCTTCGACCCCCCCCCCCTTAAACAGTTTTCTAGGATGGTTTTCTTTCTATGAATGCAGAGAACATGGAATATTTTCTTTTTCTTACAATCAAACCAAAGAAGTATAACGGTGCAGCTGTAAACTCATACTGAGTTTCAGAAAAAAAGCAATTGACCTTCAAAACGGAACTTGAAAACGGACGTTTTTAAGGGGATATATACAAATTTTGATAACATTAAGCGGCGTGTTGATACTAAGTTGATCACATTAAACGATGCATTTTACATTGGATTAAATAGGAATGATCGGGACCTGTTGATTTCGATAACATTATCCGATTGATAACATTAACCGTGATCACATTAAGCGGATTCAACTGTATCATATAAGTAAGTTGAAAAAGCTATACCTAGATATTTCAACTTACATCACTATCATTCTGAGAAGCTAATATCCTGAAATTTTATATGCGGCCCGCGGGAGAATAGTGGTTTTCCCAAGTGGTCTTCAAGATCATTTGGGTTGGCCACTCCTGTTTTAAAGAGAACTTGCTTTAATTTACAAAAACCGGATTTTTAAATACAAACAAAACACTTATTATTTTTGGGTAAATTGTTTATTAACTTGTGAATCTGAATTTAAACTTGGTAGCAAATATGTAGAATTTTAATATAAATGCAATAACAATTTAGTATTGTCAGACTGATAAGAGAGATTTTACACAATCTCGTTGTATTAATGTTTTCATCCCCCCACTGTATGCCAGTAAAAATGTTACTAATAATAAATAACGGCTTTTTTATTAATAATTTTTAACTGCTCAGATTCAAAGTTGTAACCCTTTCCATCTTATCAAAAGATTATTAAAATCCAAAGAATAGTGCTAAGATAAGATCATTAATCTTATTTTAACAATAAAAGGCAATTGTAAAAATCTTATAAAGTAATTTCAGATTTTCTAAAACTTCATAAAACCAGTAGTTTACTCCACCAAAATATATCTTGATCTCTTATCTAAAAGAGTTTTAATATTGACGTCTTTCACATAAAATCGGAAAATTCCCTGCTAAAATTCTACTCCTTATTTATTGTTTATCAATTTCAATAATGATTTCGGCATTGAACTCATGTTCTTTTTAGTTATTATTACCAACGAATTCCAGCATTCGGGTATGAGATATGCGTTTTGAAAATTTCTCTTAATACCATTGCAGCTTGGGAAGTTCTTTGAAAAATGTTAAACTAAATGTAGTTGTGTAATTATTAATTATTCTTCAAAATATTTTTTTCCAATATCCAAAATGGTTCCTAAAAGCCCAAAAAATTTGCCCTCTTTTAAATAGGTAATAATTCATCTAATTCTTCCAAAAATATTAGTACTATTGAATACGAAAATAAAATTTTTAACCATTTTAGAAACAAAAAATCGATGCTAGTTTTCCCAACAAACAATTTTTTCTACCAAAGGAGTTATTTTTCAAATCACAGTGTCCGACAGAATGCAGGAACAATCCTCGTCTTTCAATCCAATCGGCCAATTGCTCCCCTACAATTGCGTGTCCAAAGGAGGTGGGACTGCATGAAATTCGCTCTCAAAGCAAAGAATGGGACGAAAAAACCGCACGAATCATGGCTCTTTGGTCAGAGGATGGGACAAAAAATCCGCATGAAATGAGGATCTTTGGTTTCGTTCAGAAAAACATCGCGTATTACGACGAGATGAGTTGGAGAAGGGAAACAGAGACTAGGTCACTACTTTTTTGCGACTCGTTCACCTTCTATTGTTGCAGATTTAGCTTTCTCTCTTATTCGAAACGGTTGCGTTCGGTGATTTGAGCCTTGCCGTTTCGGTTACTTTTCTTTCATGGATTAATATTTACGAGCATGTAATTATCATGTTCATAGAGGTTTGGATTGAAAACTTTCATTTAAAAAGCATTATTTAGTTTTGAAAAGTTTCCGTAAATGGTTGTCTGAAAACAACAGCCCGTAGACCTTATCTGGCCTGAAAATTTTTATAATGCATTATTTGGTAAACATTTTTCATGTAAACTACCATGTTTTATCAATATTTCTAAGTTTCAAAATCTTTTCATTATGTGATACTATTAATTACTTTTAAATTATGTATAATTTTTTAATGGTTGGAATGCCTCTTAAAATGCCTTTTATGTACTTTTTAATCCTTGACGCTTTCGGTTGAAAATGATCTCCCTGTCTTCGCAGATGAAATAACAGTAGTGTGATTGGGAATATTTAGTCATCTATTATCTTATTTTTTCTTATAAAATTTTAACTGTGAAACTGGTCTAATTATATAATTGTATGATTAGAATTTTCTCTACTCTTGAGGGGTTAAATAATCACTCTTTTAGTATAATTGTATCATAATCTTACATCACTATAATGATTCATAGGATCATGAAATTTACAATCAGATTATGATTTTTTATCAGATGTGAGCAGTTGTAATCAGAAAACAAGGGGTGCAGTTAAGGGAAAGATTACTCGATATCCTCCTCACTAAAGCAAGAAACTATTCTTATTCGACCATAGAAAATTAAGAAAATCTTTATCCCCCTAAACTTCAAAATATCCCCTAAATTTTGCTTTCTAGCCACGTCACTGGTCAGTGGCAATGGGGAAGAATTATCCTAAAGAGTTTAGTCCGACACAATACGGTATATAGTTAATATAATTTGAGAGGAATGTTAGTATAGTAGTGTAAATAACTGAAATGAAAAATCTGAATGTTTTGAAATTTTTACTTTATAACTTTTTGAGTTTAAACGACGCATGAAAGGGGATCAGACTTTAATCTGATGAAGAAAGTCTTGATTAAGTGCAATTATAAATACGTATAAATTTAAGGTACCCAATTCCGTTTTTTATTAAAACATAGGTTCTACCAAAATAGTCCACTGAAAATAGCGAAAAATAGGGCCGAACCTCAAACAAATTGCAATAGAAGGTTTCTCAACGGTTTTCACTTAGAAATGACCTCAATAATAACATACTAAAAATCGGCCAAAATCGGCCGGGGGGAAGTTTAATTTTTTTTTCAAATTTTTAAAAAATGGCCGAAAAAAAATTTAAAAAAAACCAAAACAATAATATAGACATATGATACATGTTTATAGGTTATTTTTGAGTGCTGAAACCGAATATTGCATTTAGTTTGGAAAAAATATTGAAATTTCAATTTTTAAAATTAATTTGAATAATTAGCTATATGAAAAAATTAAAAACCCCCTAAAAACCTAACAAAAACATCCAAAGAGATAAATCCAACGGTTTTCATTTAGAAATGACCTAAATATTAACATACTAAAATTTAAAATTTTTACGAGTTAAAGAAGTTAATTTTTTTTCAAATTTCAATTTTTTTTTTGCGAAAAATGCATTTTTTTTTTCAAATTTGTGCAAAAAACTTTAGAGGCTTTTGAAAAGGTCATTTTTCGGTGGATATTGTCCACAGATAGTTATATAATGGAAAACCGGTGGAATTGACCCTCAATGAATTAGTTAATTATTTTATTTAAAATTTTGAAATTGGTAAAATGAAGTATAAATTTCGAAAGAAGTGAAAAAGGTAATACTTTGGCATATTTACATCAGAATTTATTTAATTTACAATAAATTATATTAAGAACACATAACTAACAAATTAATTAATTTTTTTTTAAATTTAAAATTTTAATAAATTTTAATATCATAATATAGGCTTGCAATACATGTTTATAGGTTGATTTTTAATCCTATTACATAAACAAATATTATAATTGCAATAAAAACTGAAATAGACTTAAAAATTTTAAAATTAAAAAAAATTCTTAATTACATCAAACTTGTCTCAACAACTGGAACAAATTGCAATAAACGTTTTTTAAACAGTTTTCATTCAAAAATGGCCTAACTAACAACATACTAGAAATCGGACAAAATCGGACAATGGGAAATTTAATTTTTAATTAAAAAAAATGTCATTCTGGAACAAAAATATTAAATTTTTTCTAGAGGCATATAATACATGTTTTTAGGTTAGTTTTTTATTCTGATGCTGAAAAATTTTATATTTTTGGGGTAAAATTTGAAAAGAGTTAAAAAAATTAAGAATAAATTTAAATTAATTAAATAATTAAGAATTCATTTTTCAATTTTAAAATTTTGATGTCGATCAAATATTAAATTTTTCAGCATCAGAATCAAAAATTAACCTAAAAACATGTATTACATGCCTCTAGAAAAAATTTAATACTTTTGTTCCAGAATGCCAGTTTTTTTAATTAAAAATTAAATTTCCCATTGTCCGATTTTGTCCGATTTCTAGTATGTTGTTAGTTAGGCCATTTCTGAATGAAAACTGTTTAAAAAACGGTTTTTTGCAATTTGTTCCAGTTGTTGAGACTAGTTTGATATAATTAAGAATTTTTTTAATTTTAAAATTTTTAAGTCTATTTCAGTTTTTATTGCAATGATAATATTTTTTTATGTAATAGGATTAAAAATCAACCTATAAACATGTATTGCAAGCCTATATTATGATATTAAAATTTATTAAAATTTTAAATTTTTAAAATTTTAAATTTAAAAAAAATTAATTAATTTGTTAATCATGTGTTCTTAATATAATTTATTGTTAATTAAATAAATTCTGATGTAAAAATGCCAAAGTATTACCTTTTTCACTTCTTTCGAAATTTGTACTACATTTTACCAATTTCAAAATTTTAAATAAAATAATTAACTAATTCATTGAGGGTCAATTCCACCGGTTTTCCATTATATAACTATCTGTGGACAATATCCACCGAAAAATGACCTTTTCAAAAGCCTCTAAAGTTTTTTGCACAAATTTGAAAAAAAATGCATTTTTCGCAAAAAAAAAATGGAAATTTGAAAAAAAAATTAACTTCTTTAACTCGTAAAAATTTTAAATTTTAGTATGTTAATATTTAGGTCATTTCTAAATGAAAACCGTTGGATTTATCTCTTTGGATGTTTTTGTTAGGTTTTTAGGGGTTTTTTAATTTTTTCATATAGCTAATTATTCAAATTAATTTTAAAAATTGAAATTTCAATATTTTTTCCAAACTAAATGCAATATTCGGTTTCAGCACTCAAAAATAACCTATAAACATGTATCATATGTCTATATTATTGTTTTGTTTTTTTTTTAATTTTTTTTCGGCCATTTTTTAATAATTTGAAAAAAAATTAAACTTCCCCCCGGCCGATTTTGGCCGATTTTTAGTATGTTATTATTGAGGTTATTTCTAAGTGAAAACCGTTGAGAAACCTTCTATTTCAATTTGTTTGAGGTTCAACTCTATTTTCAGTGGACTAAAAAGGAGAAAAACTTCGAGCAAGAAAATCGGAGAGGGAGAAAGAACTTTACTAGGTATTATACGTGGATAGTTTTATCACCACAAGCTTAAATTTGCCAGATGTCTCCATAGACGATATCCAGATCCGAGTAAAACAAGCCATAATTCAACAAGATAAACCATGGCGCGTATTTTAACTGGTTAAGAATTAAAAAACGTTTTTTAGAATGAAATTCTTTCTATGAAAATGCATTGATAACTTTTTTTACAAGTAAGAACTTAAATAAATATTTATGGTATCGAAGGATGTTGTTCAACTGTTTTTGAAGTATAATGCTTTTATGTGTAAACATTTATTTAGCATCCATTTCCTCTACCAAATTTTTAGTGGTATTTCTTAGACCGACCAGTAAATAAATATTTTTTCCCATTTTGTCGATTTGATTAAGCATAACTTGTCCTGACAGTTTAAATGAAGACTATTTTTTTTAAATAAAAGAATTCGGGAAACCCATTGAAAAAGAAGCTACTAGCTTTCGAAAATTTCTTGACAAAATTTAGTTAAAAAATAATAAATAAAAATAATAAGACTTAGAAATATTATAAAATAAATTTAATGGTGATACTATACTTATTAGTAAACACAAAAAATAAGACACTTAATCTAAGTGTTTAAATTGGTTTTAAGCACATGATTTATCGAATTTGAATGATATGATACGATATGATTGTGATCTTTGTTATCAAATGAAAGTATTAAAATATTTTTTATTTCAAAAATGACTAATTTTAACTAATTGAGTATATAGAAGCCCTATATAGCCTTAAAAGGCTACACAAATTAGGGTATAACGATTGAAAAACAATATTCATAGATTCTTTTAAATTTCAAAGTTTATGCCAACATTTTCGTAGTATTTTAATGTATTTGAAATACCTCAAAAAAAGGATATCCAATGAAACTTAAACTGAAGAGGAATATTTAACTCCATCTTTGATTAAGGTTAAATCACTGAGGTGTGAAAACAAGTGGCAAATAAATGATACCCTCACTCGTGCCTGTTGCAATTACAACTGTAATTGGTGAACTTGTATTCTTAGACTAACACCACTACACACAATGCTACAACCACCATCTTTACTCTGTTCATTCATGCAAGATAGACAACTTGAACTGAAGAAAAGTTACTTTTGTTCCACTTAGAACTCAAAAAAGAATAGTGAAATTGTTCAATAGCTAATTTTGTTCAATTACTTCTCGTTCCGTTAAAACTTACAACAGTTTTCATTTCAGCATATTAGCTAATGTTAGGTGGACTGTATGTGCATGATACAAAATTTTCTTTTACTTTTTCACCTCGAATGATATGCTTTGAAAGCAAACAATAAAGTTGGAACTACTTGATTGCTATTGAATTAGAGTAGCACTAAGAATGTTACTTTTTAAAGTTAACGGGTTTGGTTGATCTTTGTTATATATGATAGGATGCCAAAATATGGAAAGGTCAAGCCTTATACTGAGGGTATATCCTTAACAATGCAAATAAAATAGTTGGTGTATACAAAAACTAGTTTTGTAATTTTTATAAAAAAACATTGAAGCAATTTTTATTTATATAGAAGAAAGTATTTTTTAGCCATTGTGATGCATTTTCAGTTAAATTTTTTTCATTAATTATAACTAAAGTAAAACGATATCATGGTTCCTAAAAATTAAGAGTAAAAATTTAGAAATAATAGTTTTCCCCCATTTCTCTTTATTAAGTATACGACATTTATCCTATTAACTTATTGATGCTTCAAAGCACGAACCTCAAAGCGAGTCAAAATTATAATTGCTTTTGATAATCTTGTAGCTCTAATGAACTTGTTTTAATTATTTTTGTAACTTAAGCCACAATTTGAATAACATTCCGATAGATTTAAAAGATCACAAAAAAGAATGAAATGAACACAATCGTTATTCTGAAAACTCTTTATGTAAGGAAGCCCATGCTATTTCCTGCTTACTCAGCTCTTATCGTCCAAAAGTTTTACCACAAACAAATATACATTCAGAAGCTTCAGTCTTTGAACTCTATGTCCGTTTAGTAGATTTCTAGATTTCCAAAGCAAATATCCGATTTCCACCCCTTTGCGGATAGGGAAGTATTGTTTCCTTCCTGCCTCTAGATTTTCTCTAAATTATCACAATATTGTACCCTTTGGAAACTAGGGAAAAAATCCTCATTTTTTAAAATAAAAAGTAAAAGCAAATTTTTCTGTAACCAGGGAAATTTTTTTTGGTTACATTTAACTAGTCACACAGATTTTATGTATAAAACGAGAACGTGCTTTTAAAAACACAGTCTGCAGGATTTAAAAAAAAATCAAAAAATTCATTTGAAATAAATAGCCAGTCTGATAAAAGAATATGCACAAAAAAAGACAAACTAATTTTTAAGGATTTAAAGTATCATAAAGCTTTGCTCTACATATGAATAATATAACAGGGGAAAATAACTCCATTATTATCTCACATTTCTTATAATGAAGGTGAAATGTTAACTTAATATTGTCTGTTAGATTTCTATGTTTTAGTTTTTATGTTTCGTGTATTTGAGCTATAAAAAATACATACGATACTTTTATTTTATACCCTATGTATGATTGACTTTATAGGCATTGATTATAAAGTGACTTATAGTTTTTATTTCATTATATTTTTATAATTTTATATATTTTCACTCAAACTTAGGTTCAAATATAACCTATTTTTAATTGTATATCCAGTGGATGATTGACTCCCCCATTGAAATTTATTAAACTGCCTACTGAATCATTTTAACTTTTCTATAACCTAATTTGTTTTGAATTTAATTTATTTTACATTTATGCTTTAAATGAAGCTAAAATATTAATTCCAGCTTACACATTGCCTCTTTAAAACTTTTGTAACTAGAAAAAAATAACTAAATTCAACAACTTAATTTAACTCTTGGATATTTTAATTATTTATTAATCATTTATTTATTTGTTACTAACTTATTCACTTTCAATCGATGCTCTGTATTCTAGAGATAATTTTGAACATCGGTTAAACATTTGGTGGTTATCAAATAAAAATTATAATTTTCAAAGTATTTGTTTCGATTTTCTCTAAACTAGACTTAAAATTATTTTTAAACAGATCATCCAGATGTAATTATATAATAATAATAATAATAATAATAATAATAATAATAATAATAATAATAATAATAATAATAATAATAATAATAATAATAATAATAATAATAATAATAATAATAATAATAATAATAATAATAATAATAATAATAATAATAATAATAATAATAATAATAATAATAATAATAATAATAATAATAATAATAATAATAATAATAATAATAATAATAATAATAATAATAATAATAATAATAATAATAATAATAATAATAATAATAATAATAATAATAATAATAATAATAATAATAATAATAATAATAATAATAATAATAATAATAATAATAATAATAATAATAATAATAATAATAATAATAATAATAATAATAATAATAATAATAATAATAATAATAATAATAATAATAATAATAATAATAATAATAATAATAATAATATAAAAAATCCCGTCCAGGCGTAATAGAAATTAATATATAACTGAATAACGAAAATAAAGGGAAAAAAAAGAAAAAATTACAAAATTACATTAAAACTACAAAATAAACACAAGAAAACCACGACAAAACCACACAATATAATGGCAAAAGGCTGAATAATATTTAAAATGAAAAATTTGCCTCAAAGTGAGAAATTCAGATCCAGGTCGTCGATGTTAATTATACATTCAAAAGAAACAGAATAACTATTTGTTTGAATTAAATTTGTGGTAAACTATTGTATAATTTAGGTGCAAGATAAAAGAGGTGCTTACGAATTACACATCTTAAATTTTTTAACAGGGGAAGGGGAACTTTAAATACTACCAAAAGAAATATATTTAGAACACATACTATGTACAGTTTTATGACAAATTCTGCCTCTAGAATGAGAGTTAAATATTTGCATGATTGTGTGTGTGTTGCAATTACTAACACAGCGATCTTGAAACGGACTTACGTTAACTAAGAGTCCATCTTAAAACGATATTTGAAACTTCACTAAATACATTGACACACGCCACTCAAAGTGATGACTGATAATACAGTGAAAGAGATAGACACAAAGAGTGTATAAGATATTGGGGATGGTAAATAAATGTAATCTATGAGCATTTCATTTTACGAACTCTCTCAGAAATGGGTCATTTACAATTTCCACAGCATTCCTATATGCAGATAAATTAAAGAGTTTACTTGACAAATTTTTATCAAAATGTCATGTTGTGACAAACAAAGTAAAACACAACATAAGGATATGTCAATCACATTTTTCATTAAAAAAGTAGATGATTGGAAATTATTTTACAAAACTTTATACAGCTTTACAATGTCGCTTGATTTAAGTAGGGGAAAGTGGGTCAGTTTGATACAGCAAAATTCAAAACCATTTTTTGAGTAGAAAAAATGACTTAGAAAAAGAATTAAATATAAAATTATAATTTGATTAAAATTGAAATATAACTAGTTTAGTAAAAAAGGAATTTTGTATCAATATGCCCCACCGGAGGGGCAATTGGATAGATTGTTTGGGGTATTTTCATACAGTGTTTTATTTGCTCAAAAATAGTTACTAATAACAAATATTTTGGAAAATAATAAGCTTTATTTTTTTTAGAGATATCGTAAGCCCTTTTACATTTTAGTATTTTGAATATAAATCACAAATTTTCCATTCAAGGATAAAAATCTAAGAATTTAAAGAATGGTCATTTTTAACAAATATCTAATTAAGGAAATAATATGCTAATTTTCATGAGTATTGTTGCTCCTGAATTAGTTGAATAAAATTCAAAGGTATCTTTGTCGAAAACCATCCAGAACTTTAAAAACATATGACACTAATTAACTGGTTTGTTTTTTTGGACATTTATAGTTCCATTAACTGTTTTTTTAATTATTGTTCTTTATGATGTTTTAGAGTCCCTATTCCATAGTTTGGTGATGTATTTATCAACGGCATTTTCTTTCGAAAGTTTATAAATACACAAAGCTACGATGCAAGCAGTTTTTATTCTCTCAAACCCTTAATAAAGCCTAACGATTCAAAAATTGACATTAATATCCTTTACTGTAGATCTAACTTAACGCAAAATATTAAAACTTTTATAATTATCAATGTGCCCCACGAGTGTATCAAAGTACCCCATATAAAAGTGCCCCATTTGTTGTTTTTGAACAAACCTTTATTTAAAAAATTGGTAAAGGTTATTTAAAATTTAAGTATTACTCCCTATTGCTAACAAGGATATAAATTTGTTTTTTAAATTTACAGATCTCTGTATCCAAGTAGAATAGCTTCAGGTAGATTTTACATTTTACTTAGAAATTTACTTTTGGAAATTTTTGACGAAAAAAAAGTTTCTTTCACAAAAATGTTTAGACTTATTACAGAACTTAACGGTTTCACATGCTATGCTTAGGCATATAAAGGCCACTTTTCATAAAAACATAACCTAAATAACTTTGATAGTTTTGGAGATATTGAAAGTGTATCAATGTGCCCCTTGTATCAAATTGTCCCGTTTTTTTACCATATATAACTCGATTTCATAACTCAATAACTCACGAATACTTTTTTTTAAACAGGTTTACAATGTAGAACAGTATGGTAAGGTGGGGTAAAATAGATAGTGGGGTAAACTGGGTAATTTTAACAAAGTGTTCCTATAAGAGAACGAAATAAAAACATAGTGTTTTTCCCACAATAAAACATCAAATAAAATTCATGGGAACATCTTTGTATCCCATTAAATTTATTTTGTTTTTTATTTAAATAAGTTTTTAATTAATAAAAATATTGTCCTCCCTTGTTTCCTATTTATAGATATCGATAATTTATCAATAAACTTAATTTGCTTTTTATTAAAATTTCCCATAAACAATTTTTTTACACAATAAATCTAATAGTATTTACTATTTTTTTAAAAAGTAGCCTTTGTTAACGTTAGAGAAATTACAAAACAAAAATAATTTATGCATCTTGAAGTCTACTCAAATTTCAATATTCTAATTAAGGTCAGGTGGAAAAATTAGACAGTTTCACATCTCCATACTTAGTAAATTTATACTCTTGATAATTTAAAAATTTTTGAAACTTTGATCTTCTAGTAATAAATTTTTGAAACTTGATTTCCTTGAGATTTCTTTTATTCTAAAGAACTGTCTCTACTTAAGTAGGGAAATTTTTTTCGCCCCTTTAAAATATTTAGGCCCGGTAATTTCCCATGTATAGAAGAATTTTTTCTTAAATTTTATAAAGTAAGTTCATTTTATTTAGAATATCCTAAAATAAAATACTAGGAGACTGACAAAAAAATCTTCTCACCTCAAGGTTAATAGAGTACTACAGGTTGGCTCATAAAATTTCGTTACGTCACAACATACAGAAAGTTGGTCTGCCAATGATAATCCTATGAGAAACTATGCATAAAAACCAACAAAAATAACTAATTTCTTCTAATTTAATTTGTTTTTTGGTGCTTGTTACTGATAGATGATAGTTCAAATTAATTTTTAAAAACAAAATAATAGATATAACTAGATTAATGAAGTTTTTATAGGGTTTTAATTTTTACTAAAATCAGATCATTCACAATGGGAAAAGCTCATCTGAGCATTGTTGAAATTACTCGCTCGTCTTAAATTTTTTCTATTAATTTTTTAGCTGATTTAATCTTAATAACTGGATATTTTTTATGGTTTTAGTTACTGTATATTAGTGGAAATAATTTTAAAAGCCGATAATCTCTTTTCAATTTTCAAATCTTTTTAATATCACAATTATGTTAGAAATTGAAATAGCATAAGAGAGAAAGTTAATATCCAGCATTTCTTTAAAATTATTTGTATAATATTTGTTTTCTTGATTTTATAAATTTGAGTAGATATCTTCACTTATAACATTTTATTTTTATAGTTAATATTTAATTATCTTGATTTCCTAAGAAGTATGAATACATGGACAAAAACAAAGAAAGTTAAAAAATACACATTCATTATACCTGAGTTCTTTAAACAGAAGAAGAAAAATGCAGTTACTTAAAAAACCAAAATATACAGTAACTAAAACAGTATAAAATATCCAGTTATTAAGATTAAATCAGCTAAAAAATTAATAGAAAAAATTTAAGACGAGAGAGTAATTTCAACAATGCTTAAATAAGTTTTTCCCATTGTGAATGATCTGATTTCAGTAAAAATTAAAACCCTATAAAAACTTAATTAATCTAGTTATATCTATTATTTTGCTTTTAAAAATTATTTTGAACTATCATCTATCAGTAACAAGCACCAAAAAACAAATTAATTTAGAAGAAATAAGTTATTTTTGTCGGTTTTTATGATGCATATAGTTTCTCATAGGATTAACATTGGCAGATCAACTTTCTGTATGTTGTGACGTAACGACCTCGCTTTGTTTACATTTTATGAGCCAACCTGTAGTATAACCTGTAGTTTTATAACTTTAGAATTTCTTTAATTATGATCAAATTTTGACTTATCCTGATTGAATTTAAATTAGTAACAATTGAATTTATTTGTGTTGCCATTTCCCCCTTTCTAAATTATAACAACTAACTTTATGATAAAGAAATGATTGCAAGGAAATAAACATTAATTATACTGAGACCACAGAGAACAGAGCTTACAGAGGTTTCATCGCCATAGACGCTAATGGTAATTTTTTAAACCAATCAAACAATTTGCGGACATAGCTCCGCCGCCTACCGCCGCGTCCCATTTGTCCGCGCCGCGTCCCTCCACCGGGGAAGCTGTCTTCAAATTGATTTCGCTTCTTCTGATTGGCTGCTAGTGAGAATTAAATTAGTGTCCGCGGATTGACGAAAAGGGCCTTATGAAACCTCTGTAAGCTCTGTTCTCTGTGACTGAGACCATTTATAGACAAAAACTATTACAAAAATAAGTAGCAGATATTTGTTTATAAATATAAGGTAAATAACTGTTAATTTAATGGTAAAATAAGCTTTTCAAAATAATTTTTAGCAACCAGAAACACTTTTAGTTTAAAGCACATTAGTTTGAAAAGTCCGGATATTTATCGTTTGAGAAATTTTAATTTCTTTATTGTTTTTTTTTCTTATTTCATTAAATAGAAACAACACAAGATTAAGATTAATGTTAACAGAAGATTTTTCAAAAGGTTACTTTAAATGATAAAACATAACAATCTAAATGTCTAACTATTTTTTTTAATTTACTATTGACAGTTTAATAAAATAATTATACTACCTGACATTAACTTAAACGTATAGATGGAAAGAAGAACCATAAGAAATAGTAAAATTTTTAAAAGTAAACTAACTTTAGTGATTTTGATATCAATATGAACCTATTACACATTTATCTTATTGAAAATATACATCCTCAAAAGACGACGAAAAAAAGTATCCTAATTTTTTACTAAAACATAACTTTAAATAACTTTCAAAACTGCAAATGAAAGGATTTAGTAGGATAGTATGAAGAAATCTCATACAAACAGCAGGTAATACACAGGGTGTTTCAAAAGTCCGTTTCGTGGCTTTTATTTGGAACCAACGTGTCCTAGCGTCACAGAAGTAAGGTCTTCACCTAGGTAAGTGACCCTGAAAAATCTGTTGAAATGACTTACAGCGCCCCTAGCGGCGAAATAAAAAAATTAAAAAATTGATTTAAACTAAAGGCGATAGAGCAAAACCTCAGGAGAGTATTGTTTCATACGATATGAAGATTTCACTGTAAAAAAATTTCATGAAAATATCATAAATATTTCCGGAGATATTAGCATGTGAAAATAGCACTTTTATTTTTCAGTGTTATTGTGTAATTTTGTGCTTTTTTAGTTGAATGAAGGCAAAATTTAATCAAAGGGCCAAAAAAACTTGCAAATTTTTAAACCTTTCTTTTTTGAGGCCTGCAAAAAGTGCTATTTTCACATGCTAATATATCTCCACGAATATTCACGATATTTTCATGAAATTTTTTTTCAGGGAGTTCTTCATAACGTTCGCAACAATACTCTTATTGAGGTTTTTGCTCCATCTCCTTTTGTTTTTAAATTAACTTTTCTAACTTTTTATTTCGCCGCTAGGTGTGTTGTAAGTCATTTCAGTGGGTTCTCCAGGGTTACTTACCTAGGGGTAGACCGTACTTCCGTAAACATAGGACACGTTGGTTCCAAATAAAAGCCGCGAAACATACTTTTGAAACACCCTATATTTTTATCATTTAAACAAAATTATTCAGACAAGAAATGTTAAATTAAGTGTTATATCTTTCAAAAATAAAGAGATTCCATAAATTAGGTTAAAACTACTTTAAAGTGCACTGCACGTTTAAAAACTACTTTAATTTTTGGACTAAAAATATCTGAAAAGAAAGTTATTAAATAAAGATCTAGAAGAAAACATTTTACAATAAAGTTAATATTTCTGACTCAATGCCCCATTCCATGAATTCCTTTCTTCGGACGCATCTAATCTTTTACGTCACTCAAATTTGTGGTTTCTCCCCCAAATGCCTCCTCTTCCGTTTGATAGAACGTTTAGGTATTTGGAAAATTCCCTCCTGATGTGTTGCTCATGTTAAGTTTCCTAGATTTTCTATCTTTAATAATCTTAAATTACATTCATAAATAATGCATTTGATTGAATTCTCGTGCCAACTAACTTGTGTAACTTCGTATTGTTATATTTTCCGGCAAATTAATTGGAAAATATTATCTGGGACGCATTTAACCAGTTATAAAATTTTATTGTGTAGCCTATATCAAGATGAGAATGTTTTCTAAATATTGAATAACTTACTATGCAACCTAATTACACATAAATTGCAAATAAGAAAAAAATTAAAGGAGATAAAGAGAGAGAAGGGAAACTGAAAGAGAATAGAAGATGAAGATAATAGCATCCATAAATAAGTCTCGTGAGAAAAATTTAGCTATTATGCTTATGCCCCAGTTTCTCCTTAAAAGAAACTCGTATTATATTTAAACAATTGGATTCCAAAGAATGAAGAAACATGAATTAATTTTAAAATATTGTATCACAAGTATTCTTTCAATTATCATGAAAAATAAATTTATTTTTAAATAAATTTTAAAAGAGAGGAATAAATATTAATTTCAAACAATTGTATCATAAATGTTTTTAGAATTAAATTAATAATTATTTATATTGTAATGCTAATGTTGAATGCTCATTCATCTTTCTATCACAAAAACATTTTTAACAATCATGGGGATAGGCACCGATGATTATTTTTTTAATTCGAAGCTAGTGATTGAAAAAAGTGTAAGGACAAATATTTAAAAACTATATATTATTTTGATTTAACCAAAGTAAGTTGGGAATTTATTTCATTCCAATGCTTAAACTTAAAAAAAACATTTTAATGTAGCATAGTTTTAACTAAAATTTATCTAACAAGGCTTTAAATGTTTAAATTGAAGAAATTTTGGAGAAAAGTTATAAAAAGACGTGTAACTTTAAAAAAATAACTTTTCAGCTATTTTTATTTGCTACATATAATTAATGACTTTCAAAAATTATGTTAGAAATTTTAAGTTTTTAAATGTTTTGGTAAAATTTAATCAGCGGAATAAAATACACTAAAACCTGTTTAAGAATTCAATAATAATAAGAAGATTAACCTTTTAAATGTTAACCAATGCTATCAACACCGATAAAATACATCTGCTAAATTGTAATTTAAATTATACTTAATGAAAATTTGTCAAACTTTAAAAAATCCTACTGATTTCATCCGGAACAAGTTTCAGATGAATGTTCTAACAAAATAAGACTTATCTGTTTACAAATGCAGTTCATTACGTCTAATAACGGACTTTGAAATGAAATAGTAGTATCCTCTCATTGACATTTTTGTAGTCTTAAAATCCTCCACCCGTTTCTGAGTCAATAGGCTAAAAAGATCATCCTTCCGAAATTAAGACAATCCCAAGTGATCCGTTTTATTTCGGTTCCAATCTTCTCTCCGTTGAACAATTGACTGTAAGCTATACTAATTAGTCGCACACTAATGCTTTCTTCAGAAGTCTTTAGCAGCCTCTAAAGAAAGAGACCTCTGTTTGCACAACAAGCCAATTGTGCTCCACCTACAAGCCTAGACGCTGCAGGGCTCTTGATTTGACCTGATCAACGGATTTGATTCCACTAAAATTCATTACTCCTAATGAAGAGGATTTCGGGCGCTACATGTAATTAAATGGGTAGAGGTCAGGCGTTAATGCGAATGTCATCTGCAGGGATAACGCGAAAAATAAGTGAATGAATGAATGCGATGGATATACTGTGACGTCTTTTCTGGGAAGAACATGGGTTGCTTTGCTTGTTATAGGATAGGAGAGGCAATTGGGGCGGGAAAAAAAGATGAGCCATAAAACCGCATAAAAAAAGAGTAACGACGAAGATCTTGCTTTTAAAAAGACCAAGCGGTGAAATCAGCGGAGGATGGTCGTTTAAAGACCTCAGCTTTTATTATTCATCACTGAAATTGATTTTGAAACTGACGAAAAGAAAGGATGGGAATATGAAATTATGCAAATCAACTTCAAAAGGGGGGATTTTTACAAAAGCGTTGATTTATATTGACGCATCGGGTTTTTTTTCTTTTTTAAAGTTCAAAGTTTCGGGCGGAAATCCAAAACACCAAAGTTGAACACTAGTTTGTAGATAAAATATCTTTTTTCTTTGATGTATGCTACAAGAAACAATGCATCTTGAAAATAATCAGATTATTATGTAATCATGAGTTTTAACCTTTTCCTGAATTTTTGTTTATGATGTGCAAAACTTTGTTTTACTATTTTTTTTCTATGCCTTTAAATATATTAAGTGTGAAAAATTATCCATAGATATATAAATGAATGTTTAATTGTCTGTATGTATGTCATTTATATTTTTAATATTTTCAAATCTACATTAACTATTAAACTTTACCATGTTGATCTACTCGCTCCCCGGAAGGTTTCTGAAGGAAAATAATTTAAAATCGAAGCATCCTAATAACTTTTTGGTCAATTTTATGTTTGAAAATCAACATTTCATGTCTAACATCACGGGAAAAACCATCAATTGTTGTAAATATAACAAAAGAGAAGATGTAACATTAATTGTTGTAGGCATGATATCGATTGTTGCAGATTGAAATCGATTGTTGTAGATTAAAATCAATTGTTGTAGTATAAACATAAACAATTGATACATTTTTAAATTATTTCTCACACTGCCGGGCATATTGTCTGGGTAACGTCTGGCCTAGCACGCAATGCTACACATTTGGACTGGCGAAGCCCCTCTGTAACACACCAGATGATATCTCTCTATTCTAAAAAAAAGTTTTTGGTGAACGGTTTCCAGAGAAAGGCTTTTTAATTACTGATCCGTATAACACATATTTGGTATCAAACTGTCCGGATTCTTTTGAGGATGTGCAAAGTGCCTTTAGAATTTCTAAAAAAAATCTCAATTTTAAAATATTTCCATTTTTTTAGATTTCGGATAAGGTCGCAGTTACAAAGCAAGAAACTATGAATTTTAAAACAATTGAAAACATATTTCACTGGTTTTTTAATATTCAAATAGATTAAATAATCATCTTTCTATTTATAACACGAATTTAAAAAATATATTTTGTGTTATTTTTAACAATATTTATATTTTTGTTGTTCAAAGGGTTTAATTGTTGTTCAAACGGTTTTCATTATATTTTAAACTTATATATAATTAATTTATTTTTTAAATAACAAATTAATATTTTTATATTTATCTTTGTAGTTGTGGCAACCTAATCATTACTATATTTACAATAAAATATACACTCGCTTTCTGAAATTTTGAATTTTGCATTTATTTTTTATATCCTTTTGCAAGTATGTTTTTAAGGTAGTAAAATGTAACTCTTTATTTCATAATGACAAAACGCAAACAACTAAATAACACGGGTGAATGTTTTAGAAATAAGGATGAAAATGTTGGAAGTCTTGACATTCGGTGTCGTTGCTATGAAAATGACACAACTTCGAAGTTTGTTTCTCATGAAGATAAAATTCTAAATTTTCGCGATGTTTAAGATAATTACTACATTTTTAACAGTCAATCATTACAAATTTTAAGAAAGTTAAATTTATTCCTGAGATATTTCAATGCTTCCCTTAATGTATCTGTGAAAAAACATTACCTTAGGGAAATGGGTAAAAGAAGGTTTACATTGCTTTGTTGTTAATTTTCTTGGGGTTCAATTCCGTTATAGTTCCCGCTAAATATCGCCAATCTCTTTCGAACGCTCAGTATTCAAATGAAACCAATTTTTCTAATTTTTAATGATAAACTGAATAGTTATAGATCTAATTAAACACTTAAATCTATGAATTTGAAACAATTTAGCAATATTTATACTTTATAGTGTCCAAAAGAGATTAGTGATATTTAGCGGGAACTATAACGGAATTCAACCCCAAGAAAATTAACAACAGAGCAATGTAAACATTTTTTTACCCATTTCCCTAAGGTAATGTGTTTTTCACAGATACATTAAGGGAAGCACTGAAACATTAAGGGAAGGTTCATATTTAGCGGGAACTATATATGAACCTTTCTTGGAATTATAAAGCGATCCGCCAATTCATGTTACCATAAAGGAAATGATAAAATTTCACCACTGAATAAATATTCGCCATTTTTGAAAGAATACCACGGAGAAGTACTACCCCTGTGTTAAGAATGTTTTATAAAGTGAGTAAGTGCAGTGAGCTGGGTTTTGTGGGGAATTGTGAAGCGGTCCAAAAGTTACTAAGTCAGCAGTTAACGGGGGTTGGTGAGCGATAGCGAGCAGGGGGCGGTAGCCCCTTAGTTTATTAAAAAACCGAAACCCGGGCGATTTCAATAGTTTTCTTAATGTTAGGAGGAGCTGTTTAAATGGAATATTGAGGTATTGAGGAGCTAAGTAGTTCTTAAAATCTTAATAAAAACTAACACAATATTGTTGAGATTTAGAATAGAGGGGAGAATTATTAAGGGAAGGAGTTCAAATATTTTCTCTTGTTATGTAATTCGGCCCTCTCCTTGTTATGTAATTCGTCTGGTTTTAATTCACGTCCTTAAAAAACGCAAAAATCCAACTAACTGAAAATGGAAATCCAATTAAATGGGAGGAAATAAGTTCTGCTGCAATCACTAGAAATGAAAAATGGGAAAAAATAGTTTATCTATGCCAAAAAGGAATCGCATTGAAATAAATTCAAACTCAAGTGCTTTGAGTAGAAAAAAAGCTCAAAAATTGAGAATGAATATGTGTGTATGCAAAAAATCCACGATTCTAAAAGAATATTGAATTATTAGCCACAAGGCTCGTTCTAGGGAAAAAATAATGGAGATATTTTTTGCTATTTTGCTTTTCAGTGGATGAAGTATAGCTTTCATTCTCATAATAAATCCTCCAAGTCTTTTTTTTGTCGAAAACGTCCAAGCTTACAGAAAAACATTTTTCTCTCCGCCATTAATCTCACCCTAAATAACACGAAAATTTCAATTTTCGAGGTAATTTTTACGCTGTGCTTCACGGATATTTCGATTCCTTTTGATGAAATGTAAAAAGGGGCTAGCATTTAAACCAATCAGTTTTTTTATGTAGAAATGGTAACTCTGTGTCCTTGAAGAACAGGTTAAGAACCTTTGAAGGACAGATAAAGTAACATTCATTTAACATTAAAAGTTTGGTAAAAATAAAATGCTTTTGTAAACTGTAGTTTAGATGTTTGTGTTGTATTTAAATGTGAATATTTTTAAACTATCGTATAGTAGATACTTTTTAAGAGATGGAATTTAGCTCACAGTTAAGCAACTCGTGTTTTTTAGTTAATTTAAATGGAATCTTCCAGCAGAAAAATTTTAAAACCAGTATAATAACTTTTTCCTAGAAAACTCGCTAGAGTGATAAAATAAAAAGAAAAGTAAGAGAAAGTATGTCTTAATTTTTGGAGTATAACGTAAGAAAATATCAGTCAACATCCAATGAAATTATCCATTGAAATTTATAGTTATTGCCACAGTTATACAGATATCTTTGAAAAGAAAATAACTATAAATTTCAAGATGTACCAAAAGTTGTTATAGTGTGCTATTTATAAAAGTTCCCGTCACTGTAAACAACGAGGTTCCAGTACATAGTATTTATAAATAATCCGAAAAAAACATTTAAGTATCTAATTTGGTTACAACTTTTGCTAATAAGTTAAAGTAGAGGAAAGGGTTCGTCACTTCACTTAGTATACAGTAGCGGATCCAGGGGGACACGGGGGTACGTACCCCCACCAAAAAAAAGGGTAAAATATTATTGGATAAAATGACATTTGAAGATAATTTCTAAAAAAAAAATCGTAATTTTGAAGCTTAAAACTGATTTATGTGCAGCTTTGACCAAAAACGCATAATATCCTTCAATATTTTCAAAAATATCGCAGTTTTTGCCGCTGGAGATGTTTTAAAAATCTTATTGCTCACCAGAAGTCAAACCTGGATCCGCCCTTGCTTGTATACCCTTTTCAAGATTTTTTTACTGGATTATATCGGAATGAAATATGAATACGAAAGATATTCATACGTGAATTAGTATATTGAAGTTATGTTCATAAGGGTCTTCTTTCTTAAATTCTTTTCAAAGACTGACTGACTAATTGAACCAGGCAATATCTATTTTTAATGAAGCTGAGTTAAGAAGCTGATGTAAAGTATTAAAGATCAGCACAATTTCTGTAATAAAGTTGAAATTTATGAATAAAAAATGTTAAAATCTTTAAACTAACAGCATGAGATGCAAGAATTTTCTATTCCAGTGAAATAAAAACCAATCTGCTCGCCTCGATTCCCGGTATTTTCATTACATCCCACGCCTTGCCATTCATTACCCTTTCAGAGCCAGCATGAGTTGTAATTCCTCAGAATGCTTTCCAAATTAGTCACCCAGAGTTTCGCTTCTCGCATAAAATATGGAACAATCTGTTCTAGGGCTTGTGTCAACGGCATATGTGTCCAATGACAGCTGCAGCGTGCCTCCAATGAGACAAGAGCGATCGCCTTACAAAAGACGTGAAATAAGTGATAAGTTATCAAAATGCGTTCGTAGAGACGGAAGAGGAAGAGAAAGAAAACCTTTTAAGGCTTGCGGAAGGTTCCGAAAATTTCAAACTCACTTTAGTTGGCCATGTAAGGTATTGAAGGGTTTTGCAGAAATATTTAATTGCGTTTCTCAAACAGAGGGGAGCGAGGGATGTCCAGTGGGGTGACAAAGAATGGCAAATATCTTCGATTGTTTTGCCACGCAAAGGGATATACAGGGTGTTTCAAAATTGCGTTGCACGGCTTTTATTCAGAACCAACGCCTCCTAGGGTCATGGAAGTAAGGTCTACCCCTAGGTAAGTGAGCCTGGAGAATCCATTGAGATGACTAACAGCGCCCCTAGCGGCAAAATTTAAAACTTAAAAAAATTAATTTAAAAACTAAAGGAGATAGAGCAAAAACCTTCAGGAGAGTATTGTTGCCAACGTCATGAAGAACTCACTGAAAAAAATTTGATCAAAATATCTTGAATATTCGTGGAGATATTAGCATGTGAGAAAATGGCACTTTTTCAGGGGTCAAAAAGAAAAAGTTCACAAATTTGCAAAATTTTCGGTGTTATTGTGTAGTTTTATGTTTTTTAGTTGAATGAACACAAAATTTATTCAAAAAATCAAAAAAATTTGCAAATATGCGAACTTTTTCTTTTTTGACCCCTGAAAAGTGCTATTTTCACATGCTAATATCTCGGCGAATATTCAAGATATTTTCATGAATTTTTTTTCAGTGAGTTCTTCATGACGTTGGCAACAATACTCTTTTGAAGGTTTTTGCTCCATCTCCTTTAGTTTTTAAATTAATTTTTTTTTACTTTTAAATTTTGCCGCTAGGGGTGCTGTTAGTCATCTCAATGGATTCTCCAGGCTCACTTACCTAGGGGTAGACCTTACTTCCATGACCCTAGGAGGCGTTGATTCCGAATAAAAGCCGTGCAACGCAATTTTGAAACACCCTGTATGAATAGTAAGGGTAAAATTCAGATAACTGTTCTGTTAAAAAAAATGCCTATCAGTTTCAGACGCCAAATAACCGAAACATTTCAGAAAATTGGACACTGACTTATTCAAATATACTGTTATATTGGTAATAAATTTGAAGATATTTCTGTTATTCGGCGTCCAAAACAGCACGGCAATTTTTAAAGGGTCATATAATGGAACTGAAACATAGTAAATTATTAAGACTAATAACTTAATATTTTACCGTAAAGTAGTTCATTTTTTTCAAAGCAGTCAAATCATTTTGTTTCATAAAAAATGCCATCAGGGTGTCATCTAGACCGATAAGAAATTTATTTATTGACGGAGATGTTTTGACTCTTTCAGCAACACCAATAACAATCGGGCTAACTCCAACACCTTTGTATTGGAGTTAGCTCGTTGTTGCATCGAGTATCTTAATTTCTAGGCATTTAGTTTTATTTAGGAATGGTTAGTTTCAGACAAAGTATATGCTTTGTTTCTGTTTAAAAAAACTTATCTTTGTCTAGATTTTTTATCTGTTGAAATTTCAAAAAGTTCTTCAATTCTAATAGATTTACCTAATTCTAAATCTATCACCAAGTTTATCTTTACCTCTTATTAAAACTCACTGAATTTCTCCTTAAGAGTAGTGATGTGGGTCGGAAAATTTTCCACTATGTTTTTCCGGAAAATTCTCCGCTATTTTTTTGCTTTGTTTTATTAGTTCCATTTTGTTTCCAATTTGTTTCTCTTTCAAAGAAGCAAAATTAGTTTGATATAAATTTAATGTTGTTATTTTTTTGCATTGAGATCATTGTCTTTAGTAACTTTCTTTGTGGTACCTATATTGGAACTCGGAATAATAAAAAATCAGTTAAATTTTTTTGTGAGAAATATGCCCCTGTCAGTAATTTTAGAATACTATTTTGTTTTCATTTCAGTTATTCATAGGTTAATTTAGTAAATAAATAATGAAATAATTTCTCCTTATGTGGCATCTTTTAATTGAATATATCGAGGCATTTTATGTGCATTATTATAGTTATTTCACTATTTATTATACTATAACTTTATATATGATTTAAAAATTTTAAATCATGATTTCAATGCTTTATCAATTAGTTTTTAATTGTTTTATTTTTCAATGAATCTCAAAGGAACATCATCCAGAATTGATGAAAATACTCCAGTTTGGCTAACTTGTTGCCTCCATTGATCGGAAGTTTAATTTAACAATACTTTATTAAAATTTAGTGGCTTGGAAAATTTTTCTGGGAAATTTTCCGGAAAACCTAGATCTCTACTTAATAGTCACAAAGATCTTGATTAAAACAGATGGAATTCCTACGCGTTGGGCCTTCCCTTATTTCTGTTCGACTCTCCGTTCAACTCCTTCTTGTGTTTAAATGAATTTTTCTTTACTTTTAAATTGCTTTCGACAGAGAATTACATTCCATAAACGTCGGTACGGTACCTCCATGCCTCTAAGAATGTTTTACCTATTGATAAAATAAACGCAATGCAATCCTTCGTGTGGTTACCATAGCAACATCTGCGTAGGAAAAGCAAGAAAGAGGTGGAAAATACACCTTTATGCAAATTGAATTCGATCATTTTTTATAGCTTTATATATTTGGAATCATTTGTTTTTATTACTTAGTTTTGAATTCAACTCTGTAAGGCTGTTTTATTTCATTTAAAGTAAAATAGATTAGTTTAAAAAGTGTTTTATATTAATTGGGATTTCGCGTTTATTTTTACTTTTGAGACTATTCGAAAATATTCACCAGAATTAAATTTAATACATTAATACAAGATACATAATTTCTCATTGTAAACCATTTTATATTAAGACATTGTAGGGAATCTTTTTAACTCTCTGGGGGGAACATAACTACTCCCCTCCCTGAACCCACTAATGTGATTAGACACCGAAGTCTTTTGAAGGTTCTTTCTTCAAGATATTTTCCTTCCATTAAAGAAACGGTAATTCCATTATTTCACAATTTTTAAAATCTTCACATAATTAGCTTTAACTTTTTCATACGGCATACACAAATCTTTAATATTAACAGATATTCGTGTACAATAGTAATGTTTTAGACAGGTTATCGATAGTAGTTTGCCCCATTGCTGACTTAATAGTGAATAGAACTCACAGTGGCCATGGAGAAATGACTGTATTAACAGAATATCTTTATTCAGGGCATTTATCACTTTGCCTGAAATACGTGGGTGTTAATAACAATACATCTAATTTTATTGAAGAATGTTTCCCTTTGGCAATATAGAGTAGGGTAATCGAAATTTTTTTTTGAAAATCTCTAGAGGCTGGGATGGCAAAAGATTGATATCAATAAGAAGTGTGCAAAATTTGGAGGGAATCAAAGAACTTCTGGAGGTTGCGCATTGAGCTTGAAATCTAGAAACAAGTTGTGGATGGCAAACATTTTTTATACCGATTAATTATTCCTTATATATATCTTAAAAGATGTTCAGAAGGTTAAATTAGCTCGTATCTTTTTCTACTATAGTCACTGTTATAGTTAGAAAGAAACCATTAAAAAGTATTAGTTAATGACGCAACTCGTAATAGTAGTGAGAAAATAGCTCAAAATAAAGACAAACGCGGATCTTTTTCAAAAACCAGATTTTTCATCCGTTTCAACTCTACCAAATGAACTTATTGACAAGACAAAAGTTTATCATGTATATGATGAACGGAAGAGTGTTTTTTTCCAAGATGGCGGCCAATACTATTAAAAATCATAATGTCGTTCAAATTTTGATTTAAAAGCAAAAATAGCAGTACTTTTTTAAAAAATGAAATTGATTTTTAGGTAGTATCAGTTCTTCCTGTGGATATTTATGCATGTTTTACAATCCCCACTTATAATCAGTTAAAAATCCGTTGTTAAGTTCTGGTTAGGTTGAGATTAGATTGGGTGGATAAATCATGAAACGCGGCGCAACTCAGAACGAGGGCATCGTTAAATATGCGTGTTCAAGGAAACAATACGGCCTTATGAGAGAAAAAAACAGCATTAAAAGCGGGTTCCGTGAACACGATGCGTTTGGCGATCTCTCCCCTCTTTTTTTGCGAAGGAGCTCCATCGGACGACTGACAGACACGGAGCACGCACCAGAGACAGCATAGTTTCCGGTCGACCAGCGAAATTTATTTTTGGAAAGAGTGGGATCGGGATGGTCTGGCTGAATCGATAGAGCCTCGGGGAACATCTGTTAGCTCCAGCTTGCCCGCAATCGAGGTATCCGATTAAAATCTCCCAGGGCTTCCATAGAGGCTGACTAAGCGGAGAGCAGTGCATTGGTAATGCCCACAGCATCCGATTCCGATGAGAGTCCTGTTTGTGGCTCTACGGATAGACTAAACGCGACTGGAAGCCGAGAATACTATAAATCTTTCTTAACGGACCAAAATGAAATAGGTTATGAGAAAGTAAGCAAATTTCGAAGTGAGACAAAAAGTATAAATGTCTTAAAAACTGTTGGAAACTCATTTTGAGCTATTAAGCTTTTAAGTTCTTTCCTAGTTACGATTCAATTAAAGAAGGGGGTCCGATTTGGTACAAAAGTTTAAAAAAACATAAGGAAGAATATTCAATTTAAAGGAATCAATATTTTTCGGAGGACTTTAAATTCGGAGGACTTTGGGAATTTTTGGATCTTTTTACATCCAGTTAAAAAGGAGATCTTTATTGTTTACTCTACCCAAATCAGTTGAAGAATTGAAACTTACCAGAGTGGTTCTATTTAATAATCACTGTGATCACAAAAAAATTAGAAAAAATCAATCAGAACAAAAAACACAACAGACAAAATTAACAAAAAAATTAATCAGAACCCAGTTTTCTATTTCTACCAGATCCAAAGTCACTCAACTGTCATTAAAGACAAGAAAAATAATCTGTTAATTAAATAATTCTGTAAATTTCCTTTTTGTATATGTTAGTTAATCTGTTATGTTTATGCATATAAAAGCATCAAGTTAAACTAGCTTAAAACTTTCCCTTGTAATAATTTTTTTTTGCATTTTAAGGGTTAATAAAAAGCTATGTAAATTTATTAGGCAAAATTGTAAATTCTCTATTAAGTTAATTATAATCTTAATTTAGTTTTCATGGATGGGTTGAATACATAAACATTCTATGCTCGGTAATGAGAAGAAACAAAATTGTGTTTTAACACTTTCCATTATCATAAATTGGTGAGTCACATTTAGGAGACTGTATAAATAACCGTTATTGTGTTATTAAGTACCTTTCAAGAACTATAAATAAAGTCTATTACGGAAGATGTTCTTCAGGAAGCTGTACAAAGTTCTCGACAGCTGAAAATAAAGTACTCACCTGTTTAGAGATTTAATTGTTTGGCTGCATAAATCATTCTGTTTTGCTTTTTTTAAGACCCAACAGTTCTTTCCACACACACGATTGCAATTTGAGGTTTCAAAAAAACTTCACCCTAAATACTTAGCGTAATGCTTGGCATATATTCAGAAGTACAGGTAACAGGGTGCTCCCAAATGAATACATTTATAGTTCAGCGAATCTCTTCAAGGGTTTTTTAGTGTCCTCATTTAAATTAAACTCTTATTTAGAAAACACCGTTTGTGTTGAGTTTTTTGGATAACTGAAACACATCCAGTCTTTAAATGGTAGCTTCGTGAACTTTATCTTAGAATATTAAACATTTATGGGTTTATCTAATGGTAAAAAAAACAAACTCTAAAAAAGTTTACTTAATTAAATTTTAAGAAAAACGCATAAGATTTAAAAATTGAAAAATTAACATTTGAGATTAGAGGAATTATGTAATGGAATAGGAAGAAAACTATTTTATTAGTATTGTTTAGAGCTTTTACAGATTCAGAAATTGAGGGAGAAATTCACAACAATACTTAGAGGAAATACAAAGGATTTTAACAAAAAAATTTCAATTAATATTGTTTTTTTAATAGGCTGAACCCGAATTCATGGCACAAACTTTGTGGTGTTAAACTAACTAAGATAATGGGGGTGGGGTTCTTGCACCAACAAGGACCCAACTCCAATTAAAAGCTCATAGAGTTAGCTCATTGTTGCTGCAAGCACCTCAATTTTTTACTTCATTGGAAAGAATGGTCCCAGACGCAATTCTGAGACGTTAAGGACTGTTTCCACTTTTGCGTTTGGTTGCGGTACGGCAATCCGGATTTACCAAATGACGAATCCATGACATAAAAATGACGTCATTTCATTCAGTCAAGAACCAAATTCAAAAGTGGACTTGCAGGTAATACGTCGCCAAAGGTACTTTTTGGTTCTCCCCGGATTGCCGTACCGCAACCAAACGCATAAGTAAAAAAACGCTTCCTTAGAGTATGGACATATTTGCGAGTAAACGGCTAGGGGTAGAATGAAGTTTCTAAGCCAATTACCATGTTTTAACTTAAAAAAATAGAGCCACATGTTGGATGAAATCCTTTAGGAAAACAGTTGAAAATCTTTGGCGCCTTTGGTATTTAGGGGGCAACTGATTTAAACATGCATTCAGACAATGTCCGTTTCTTTTGGGAGCGTAATAGGTTTCGAAAGGGTGGGTGGCTGTCGTAACTGCGACGTGGACTCTCTCCAAGCTAGGGGGGAGGAACGCCCGCACACTTGGCAATCGACGACGCCAGACAAAAATAACGTCGCCAATCTTTCTGCCAAAGATTTTTCTGGAGTGCCGCGGCCAGAAAGTAAACAGCAGTGTGTCAATTCCGGGACAAACTTGGAGGATAATGATGGGAAAACAGGGACAGGAGACTCGTTACTGAATTTTTTTGGGATTATTTTGGACGAGTTATCGCTACCATTCACAGATGGTAAGGTAGTTATGCAACTCATATTAAAAGCGTATTCCATTAATAAATTTCTGACGTTATGGTGACCAATTTCTACGAAAGTGGTGGGTATGCCACGCCAATCGATGTTTCTCGTGACATTAAGGTAGAGGAACATAAGGGGAGAACGCTATCCCTGATTGCATAGAAAAAACACCCTTTACCTTTAAAACACCTGATATCCTGTAAAAGTTTAGGCATTACTCTCCCTTGATTTCCTCTTAAATCTACCCATGGACATGACCAATTCAAACACGTCACTTATTTTTCTGTCTATTTAAGAATTTCACACTTTCCTCATGAGAGGTAACCCTCTGACCAAAGCGGGCAAAGTTCCATGGCAGTAGTCCCACTTTCCCCACTTTTGGACCACTGTTTGCGTAAAGGAGGAAGACACACCAAAGGTTATACAAGAGCTCATTCTCAGAAGCTTCTTACGGTGCCATCATTTTCTCTCTCATAATCTATTTAAAAAAGAGTGATGGAAAAGGGAGTTGAGAAACAGTTGTTATTTTTGAAACCTTTGCGATGGAGAAAAGTGATGAGAACGAAGCACTTTTTGATATCCGCCACGTGACAGGTAGTGATGAACGGTGATAGTTCTCCTTGGGGACACCGGGAAAAAAATCCCCATCTGCTCATTTCCCCCTTTGGGCTTTTCTATATACAAAACTGCCACTCTTTATTCATCGTTTTTTATCTTAAATGGTAAATGACCTGTTACCCACTAGATCTGTTTCAGAACCATATGTGGTTTATTGTTCAAGTAAAGTGCAATTACCCCTAAACTTGTGCAACTGTACTCATGAATAGAAGATTTCAAGAGAGTTGGAAAATTTAGGAATTCAAAGGACATAAATAGGTCATAATGGTTAGTGTCTAGAAACAAGTTTTGAAGCGATCTGAGGTTTTTTTTATTGTTTTTTTTCATGAGTAAAAAATTAAGTCCCTAAAACACCATTATACATGTCTGGCCAATCTTTAATTCACAGTTGCAACTTTAAACATATATTGAGATCTTAGTTTCCAAAATTTTTTCCACTTCCTCCTTTATAAAATTTTTTTTGTCTCCCACTTTAACGAGTTTTCTTCACTCAAATTAATATTACTGTCATAATATTTTTAATACTTAATTATAAAATAATCAAAAATGATATTCACACGTTGTTTCATATTCTTTAAAATTTTAAGAATAAACTCTTAAGTAAATAACTGAACCCTCCTCTGACATAAGCAAGTTTTGAACTAAAGTGGACAGCCATGGGATCAGGAGTTATAGCAAAAAGAGTTGTTTTAAAATACCACTTTTTAAGTTAAAGTTGCCAAATACTCTTATGCACCATGATATGATACAACTCTTATGCACCATATTTGGTTACACTAACCTCCAAAACAGTACTTCTAATCTAAACAACTCCTTTGCTATAACTCCTGATCCCGTTTCTCTTCCATTCCGTTCATTTTCATACATCATACATTATAACGTTGCAAAATATAAGTATAATTTTCAAAGAAATTGTAGGATATACCAACATTCTTTTTTTAAAAGCTTTCTTATTTAAAAAAAATCATGAAAATAATTTGTTTTCGTGGACGTAGTCAAACTTTTTATTAAATTAAAGCTTGCAAAATTATCTTAATTATCTTTAAAACGAGGGCTGATAGATTTTTCTCGGACAAATATAACTGGTTTTATAAAACATTTAAGAGCAAAAAATTGCGTTTTCTTCCTTTTTTCAAAAATTTTTATTAAAAAAATTACCGATAAAATTAAATAATAAAAACATTTTCTCAATTTCTCAACAATTCTTGAAAGTTTCATTAAAATCTGAGAGGGCCAGGTTGAGTGGATTGTTGATTTGACATGGAATGACCCATATATAACCTGTAAAAATAAGTTTATAAGTTATTCTTCAAGTTATATCTGATTTCTTAAACCATTTTAAGTGTTACGTAGAATTAAAAACTAAATAATGCAATAAAACTCCAGAGAATTTTCACTTTTCTTCTTGGCACTAAAGAGAATTTTCGTAATCAATCTTCAGTTTTTTATTAAGTTCTTACAGTGAAAAGAGTTACTCAGTAAATTGACTAGACCAGACTTCTTTTCACTCTTGAAGTCTGGTCAATCCCCTCTTGTTTAGCCAGCCATCACTGATGAGATTTTCAAATGAAGAAACTAGAAAAGACATTAAGAAAAAAAAAGCTTTTAAACTATATCAAAATGGCATGGTTCTCCTGTTAAACCACTTAAAAAGAAATAACAATTCCTTAATTCACTTGAAAAGAAATAAACTACAACAAACTTTGTCGTACAAACTATACATAGATAGGTATAAAAGATTACTTTAATTTTCCCGCTTAAAACTGTCTCGAAGGGTCATACAATTTAGTTAAATGAAATTAAAATCACAATTTTATGCTATGACACAATACCTATTTAAAATATTTAAAGGTACCTGCTTCTTTATAAACTTGCAAATTTTTCAAAGAAGCAGGCATTGGTATCAAATCCTTTATGTTACTTAGAAAAGTTTCAAAATAGTAAAATACTTAAACTACTAAAATCAGGATAATTTACCTTTAACTTTAAGATTTAGTTTTTTTTTTAAATTTCCCCAACAACATTTTACCAATTGAAATTTATTTTAAAGTGCAAGTACTTACTAAAACGTGAATGGACGGTAGCTAATGGTGTAAATCCTTTGGAGTTTTAATGTCATCTTATTTCAAATTCAAGGGTTTTACATTCAAATATATCTTATGAACTAATTGTAAAAACAGTAAATGTGGCTACCAAACTAACAAGGGGAGGCTGTTTTTTCCCTTTTCCAGTTTAAAAACTGAAAATAATTGAAATAAGTGTGCTAATTATCCTCGCGCATAGCCATAAAATTTATTACTTTCTAAAATTAAACGAACAAGATGGGGTATTTTGAGTAGTACGCTACTTTAAAAATATGTACGAAGTTAAAAAATTTAATTCATCAATAGAAACCTTTTCTTCCTCATCATTTTAAAACCAAAATGCAATTCACTTTTAATTGCAAAACTATTTTCGAAGGCAAAAAATAACATTTACCCTTGAGTTTCTTAGCTTAAGCAATATATAAATAAATCTGGTTATATCAAATTAAACACACAGCTGACAGCCATGGATAGAATCGCCCTCCTCAAAACTGCATTTAAAAACAGTGCATAAAAATACAAACAGTGTCTGATCCTTTTCCCGGTCGGCAAACTGTCGTCGCTGGATGCAGACCACTGTTTTCCATCAAACTGATATCAGTTAATGAGTAGGAAGAGAAAAATTAAACGTTTAGGAAGAATTCTCATCTGCTCAGTATCCCTTATCATTTTCTACTCGAGATAACATGGAAAGAAGTTCGGGCTCAAGCGGTGTCTACTTTACTTTTATCCTGTAAAAACAAGGCCTTATCTTCGTTTTCAATAGACCCATTTCAGTATCGAAGCTATGAAGAATAAAAACGCATGGGAGAAGGGGTATAAGTTTCTGATGAATTCGCTGGAAAAAGACTAAGTGCAAAATAAACCAAAGAGAAAGAATAAAAGATTTTCTTCTACCGACGTAAATCAAAGCATGAATAACGTACACCACAGAAAATTATTTAATATATATTCTATTAAAAAGGAAACGTTCTTAGAAAACACCCATGTTTTCATGAAAAGGGGACTATATTATTCACAAAGCATCCATTTTCTCCCCTTCAACCTCCAGGGGAATACCAGAATTACAGCAGAAAACTTTTTTCACCTTTATTTAACTGAAAATTAACATATAGTTCATAGAGAAGGTGGTTTCCGAGGATAACACTCAAGCTATGTCTGGCAAACGCAGACATCGAAGTAAATTATTCAAATTAAAGAAGGCCTTTAGTTACAACTTCATTTAAAATGTATATAAAAAATGTCCTTTTGAATGTAAACTTTGTAAAAAGCAGTATGTGTTGCATCTTAAAAAGTTAATGATTAAAGTTAGTTAATTATTACGTATCAAGTATATCAATTGCAAGTGACGGCAAAAAAATTACTCATTATCAATTAATATAAAATTTGGAATATAAAGCATAAAAAATTGTTTGTGCCAAGATTTCAGTGTCTTCCCACAAAAGTTTATAAATCTATTGTTTAACAGAAAAAACTACTCGATTAAACAAAAATTGCGAGCATTGTAAGATACTTGTTCCACAAGAGATCGATGACCGGAAAGGTGATTTTCTAAATCATTTCATTTAGGAATTGGATTCTCAAATATTCTTTAGACTTCAGATAACTACCATAAACCCCAAATGCCATTATTTAATACTTTTCAAATTGTAAAAAAATACACTTAAGGTTTAGTTTTACTTAAGTTCGATAGGAAAAGGAAAATAACTCGGAGGAATAATTCGGATAAAATTTCAGATTTGAACAGAAATATTGACGTTGATATAATTTTCTTCTGGGTACTCGAGAGGAGAAAGGTATGAAAATTATGTTTAAATTTCATAGATAAAATAATGTAGTCAATATGCTTTTATACATTAATATTCACGACATATGTTTAGGTACTCAAATGTGTATCTGTACTTAGTACTTCTGACTTAAAAAACAATTCATAAGAATAGCGTTCATAAGTTTCCCTATTCACTACCTGACACTTTCCCATGTGCCACTTTAACACACATGGCAAGACATTCTTCATAACGAATTATCAGACAGCACATATTTCAAATAATTTCAAAAACTTCCATAGATAAATAATGAAAGCCATCTAACTTTCTTTCATACGAACAGAAAATTAGAAACAAGCACGACTATGATTAGAAATGTTTCTAATCATACTCGTACACCAACACATACACACTTTGCCTTTTGAACAACGTCTATCTACTCTACACTTGTGTCTAAAAATTAAGGATAGTTTGTAATTTTAAGAATAATGATACAAATCTCAATTTCATATCAATGAAATCCCTGTTTCAGAGGGGAATATACCCCCCCACGAGATCAAGTTTCTCTAAAATAACTTGAGGGGTGCGGTGGCCCCCCTTCCTGGGACATGGAATATCTGAAAATAGGATTTTTCCGAATATGTATAAAACTCAATTATTTGGAGGGCCTTTGTATCCCCTACTCTATTGTTAGGGAAATTTGATCTCGTGACATACATTCTTAATCCTGGAAGATTCTATTGCCTGAATATCCTTTATAAGGATCTGATATTTGCGTCATTATTTTAAAAATAACAAACTATCCGTAATTGATGAACACGAGTGTTATTGCAACACCCAAGAATCGCCATTATAGGTAGCAGTCATCCCATCATCGAGACAAATTAATGATTCCCAAACCAAACGGGACAAGACAAAAAGGGATGTTTCTCTCCATCCTCCGCATCCTCCGGAGAAGCGGAAGCAGATCGATGTCCCGAGGAAGGGTTCACACACTCCTGACCTTTCAGAGAAGAGTTTCTCAGAAATTAAGAAGTCTCTTCTTGCTCGTTAGCGCCCCCATTCAAGGTCAATGCTACACACACAATGTCTTGCCCAATAAGAGGATTACAGTCGAAGAAGGAGAGGAGACATTTGCTTAAAGGGAAGGGAAGATCGAATGAAAGTTTTCGGATCGAGTGATTTTTAGAGACACCACAAAAGACATCATATTACAAAAAAAATTAATTTTTATTTTTTCATACAAAAGCCAAATTTTTATTTTACCAAAAGTTATTATTTTCCCCTAATTCTTCACTTTTAATTCTTAAAATCACTTAATAATTTATTTGATATAGTTAAAATCAGGAATAGTGTATGTGCGAGTTAGGGAAACGGACACTACTTTCTTTTATAGAATTTGGTTATTTTTTATTTGGTTATTTTTAGTATCTTTCAAAAACTATTTCGTGTCTAAAAATTTCACAATTGAGTAAACTAGAGTTTTGACTAATACTGATCCAAACAAAATTATACAGAATCATTTTTTAGGAAACAATTTTCTTCCTAATCAAATATCAATACTCAATTTCTTACGAAACAAAGTGATAAATCAACCTAAAAACCTAGAATTTCAAAACAAAAGTGGAAATGCTTCAATAATCAAGCCAATCAGCAAAAAAGTTAAATGTCAATATATATGTTACGGGAAAAGGGATAAACCGGGCATTATTAATAATGCCCGAAAATGTGATAAATTCAATGAGTATATATCACTTTGTCCAAAATACGAGGGCATTACTAATAATGTCCGGATTAATCACATCGCCCGAAACATACACATTGATTGTTCGCTTCTTAACAAACATTCTACAAGTTCAAATTAACCCCACGTCTTTAAACGTACTCAGTTCTGACATTTGACATTTACGGTCTCCTACAGTCAACCAACAGTAACTCCAGCGTTGTTTTCTAAACCGAATGCTCGAAATTCCGCAATATTTTTTCAAACCCCAGCTCTATTCCAACAAAGGCTATAAAGCTGGCCGAGAAAAAACAGAAAGGCCAATTCCCTCTGCCGTGGTAACGCCCTCCGCTTCTGGAGATCACGGGCATGACTAAATTAAGGTGAACGTTACCCACATCCCCTCCAGATATAGCTGCTTCATAGTTTTGACTGTTTGGAAGAGCTCGGTGAGGAATGATGAAGTGGAAAGGGGAAGTTCAACTTGGGAAACGTGAGTAAGGAAAATATGTTCTCTACAGAAAATAACTGGAGAGAGGTGGGAGCTTGTGATGGGATCGAACATATGCGCTGCTGGAAAACGCCCTTTCACGAAGTGTTCTGTCCACACTTCAGTCCTTCAGTGTAATGTTCTTTCTCTGGATTGTCATCACATTGGTGAGGTAATGGCTTAGGCATGCCAAAGCTAATTTGGGTTCGCAATTCACATTTTACATAATTTCATAAGCATCACTACCAGTGACGTAGAACAAGTCTACTACTAAAGAAGATCCAATAGACGAGAAGGTTGCCGTCCTAAGCGTGAAAGGCTATCTTGAATTTTCTGCCTGTTGTTTGTTATCAAAACAAAATTATTCCAAAGCAAAGAAGACTATCTTGTCCAGAAAGTTAGACCTGAAAACTTAAAACCCTAGGGGATAGACCATATTTCATATTTTCCCCTTTTTTATATCCTTAGGACGGCAGCGGTAGTCGAGACGGCAGTTTCGTGCCAGATATTCTATATTTGGTTTGGGGTTCATACTAATGAGGAATTTGTAAAATATAAACAAGATACTTATTTTAAGAATTTATTCCCAAAAAAGTAGGAACGCAAACCAAGACTAGAAGTCATAACACTTCACTTCATTTTATGTACAATTACCTATAAATTAGAACTAACTTTCAGACTAAATAATTGTAATCTTATACCAATTTAAGGTTTATAACAATAAAACAAATCTTAGTTAAATGCATCATAAATTCTTACTATGTATAAACATCGAAGGGGAATAATCATCAGATCCCGTATATTATGCATTAACAACTAAGTATAATACTTCTAAAATCTACTACAGGTTCTCCTTTTGAAAAAAAAAGATCCCTTATTATTCCATACATTAAAGAAATACTGTAATTTAAATGAAGAGTGGTTTACAAACTAAATCTTAAGACTAGTACAACAAAAGAAAAATTTTAAACTAAAACTGGGGTTTAAAGATCAACTAATTCAACAAGAGATGTCTAGTTCCCGATCATCCAATTACTTCAATACTAAAATAGTCACTATGAACAATAAATTTTAATAGCAGGGAAAATAATTCAAACAAACCCTGTATATAACAGCAGTTTTATATATATCTAAGATATTTATTTAAGGAAAGATATGTAAAATAATTTTTTATTTTTTTCTTAATGTAGAGACGCAATATCAGTGGCATCAATTAATAGGGTGCTTCTTAAAATCTAACTTTCAAAATTTGCATGGGGCACCCTCTTATTTTGTTCTATGTATAAAAAAAGTAATCCCGCCAAAATTTCCGAATTTTTGAAGAAGATTTAAGGGTCGCTACCGCCCTTAAGTTTAAACTTATTCATATAAAAGAGAGAAAAAAAAATAAAATCAAAGATTAAACCATCATATCTTGTTAATGATTTTTTAAGAGAAGCTCATATACCCCTTAAAAACATGAAACATGTGCCATTTTGTTTGTAATTTTATTCTCTTTGATTAGACACCATTTTTAATTTTTATCTAAATTTCAAAAAAGTGGAAAAAATTTTTTTTGAAGAGATTAGAAGCTTTCTAACTCCTTAAATAAACATTTCTATCAAATTTCAAGTTGAAAATAAAATTTAATTATCTAGATTTTTTTTAATTTAGGCAATTCCCTTAAACATTCCTTAAAATTATACAGCAAGCGCGATCCCCTCATGAAGAATTCATAAAATCGCTTGAGGCGGTTCATATGATTTAAAACCGGTAAAAAATTTCACATAATTTCAGAAAATACGACTATTAACAGATTCGGTACAAAACCTTACAGAGCTAGTTCCCATCAATAAGTTAATTCAATGTGATTGTGCATGCATTTCACCTGAATATTCCTTAGAAATATGTTTGTATCTAATTGTTTTATGTTCTAAAACTATTAATGTATTTGGATTTGACTTTTTAAAAGTAAAAACAATTAGATATAAACATATTTCTAAGGAATATTCAGGTTAAATGCATGCACATTGAATTAACTTGACATTGAATTAATTGAATTATGTGACATTTTTTGAATGTTTTAAATCATATGAACACCCTCAAGTGATTTTATGAATTCTCCATGAGTGAATCGCTCTTGCTGTATAATTTTAGGGAATGTTTAGATGTTTTTCTAGATGATTAAATTTTATTTTCAACTTTAAATTTTGTAGGAATGTTTATTTTAGGAGTCATAAAGCTTCAAATTTTCTTTAAAAGTTATTATTTTTCAAAGAGTAGATCAAAATGACAGGGTGCCTCGGGGAAAATTCCAAAAAAAATTTGTTAACCCTCTTTAAGGTTTTTAATTTTTTTAACCCCTTAGGCCTCAACCATCCCAGAAAATTAACAACTAAACATTAAATTTTCAGTTGAAGGTATGAGGATTGAAAACAGTCTCATTGATTACAGATTCCTTCCACTTACTTCTAGAATTTGAAATAATAAAAAGTAGAAAATAAAAAAGTAAAAAAAAGATTTTTTAAAAAACGCTTTTATTGAAGTGTTCTAAAAGGTCAAAAATAATTAATTCGGTTTGACAAATAATTCATTGGGAAGTAGAAAATAACTTTTTGGTAAGTAAATAAAAACTGATTTTCTAATCACTAAAAATAAAAGCGTGGGCGCTAGTAATTTATATATTTTTTTTTAATTTAAATTTTTTTATTTTTTTTAATTTGTACAAATTCACCTGAAGGTATGGACCCGTTTATGTAATTCAAGTTTAGTAACACTAACATCTATGCCGAACGAGGGTTCGAACCCCAGACGTACGGCTTTGCAGTCAGATGCTCTAAACACTCCATTACGTCGGTATTTATGTATAATTTGACATAGAACATAGAATAAACAAGTTAGAATAAATAGTGAATAAAGAGTTACTAGCGCCCACGCTTTTATTTTTAGTGATTAGAAAATCAGTTATTATTTACTTACCAAAAAGTTATTTTCTACTTCCCAATAAATTATTTGTCAAACCGAATTAATTATTATTGACCTTTTAGAACACTTCAATAAAAGCGTTTTTTAAAAAATCTTTTTTTTTACTTTTTTTATTTTCTACATTTTAGTCATGGTATTTTTTTTACAAAAACTCAATGAAATTTATCACTTTGCCTGCCTCCACTCTGGGCATTATTCATAATGCCCAATTAACCACTTTGCCCGTAACAAATACATCATCAAATTTTTTATAAAATTACTTTTGAAATATAAGAAACAATTAACACAAAAACAGATGCCGTTACTAAACTGTTTACTGGAGAATAAATGTTACTTTAATTGATTTATTATTTTTTGAGAAAAATCTCTCGAGAGATAAACTGAAGAAATTTCTCTATTCTTTCATCCCTAAAATTCCTGACTTCCTCTTTTTATAGTCCCTTTTTTGTTCAGGGGCGTAGCTAGAGGGGGGATTTGGGGGCTGCACCCCCCTCGAAACTTGGAAATTTTTCTTTTTGGACAACAGAAATCCACTAAAACTACATATCCCCTCCCGAAATATCAATTACCCCCTTCGAAATTTTTTTTCTGGCTACGACACTGGTCCTGCTCTCCCCAATCAATGCAAGTGCCAAACGAAAGTTTTTCTAAATCTCTCATTATGAGCTTAAAAATAATAAGGCATCGTTATTAAATTTTGTATTATTTCAGAACACAACACAAACAAAGCATCTAAGTAGTTTATTTGTCTGTGCTTATATTGCCATCTATCGGCGTTTAAACAATTTAGCTAAAATATTAGTTTGGAACATATATAGTAGATGGCACTACCTAGCAGATTATTTAATTGCAAAGATAGGCGAAAGGAGAAACCAGATTAGCATCTAAGGAGAATCCTAACAAAACATCACATTAAAATGATAAGTGCAGAAAAAAAGCATCGTACAAAATTTAATTAGAAAGTAGAGATACTATTGAATGTTAGGGCTAATTAAAACTAAGAATTAAAGTCCCAAAATAATCTTTGACATTTTTAGAATAATCTCCTAGGTGGTTTCAATTGTGAAAAATTATGTTTATTTAGTGGGCCATAAAAGGGAGTGTTTATAACTTAATGACATAAAATATTAAATTTAAAAAATATTCTTCGTTAATTAAATATAGTGCAAAACTTATTTAGATTAATTTCAATACTGTTTTTTAAGTTTCTTAACGTTACGTTATGATGAAGTTATTTTAATTAAAATATATTATAATAATAAAATGTTATATCGGATGCATCGCTGGATCGTTCCTCGTAATTTTTTACTGATCACATCATGCGGTAATCTAACATTTAAACTTTAAACTTTCTTTAATTTCCTTTGATATGAAATTCTGTAATTTGAAAGGAGAATCGAAATTTTCTCTAGCCCACATCGTTTTCTCTTCTGTTAGAGTTCAAATTGAAATACTTTAACTTATTTTATATTCGAGTTTAATATCAATTCAAAATTATGCAAAGTTCTGTCTTCTGTGATTTATCATTACTGTAGAACGTGCTTTTCCTTGACAGTAGACACTATGCAGAGAAACTTACCTTCCAGTTTTCTTTTCAAGTCGTAAATTTCCACATTTCAGTCGTTTGCCGTAATTCGCTCAATTAAACTCAAATGTGTGTTAAGGCTTTGAACTTTTTAAAAAATTTAACATTATGCAGTTTAAAAATATGCCGGCACATCTACCTTTTATCTTAATTACTAGGGTAGAAAGAATTATTTGAGACTTATTTTATTTTACTATTTTTATCACCTACGGATTTTGTTAGTTTTACTTTATTTTTATTTCGTTTGGATTATTAGGGGAGAGTGGGGTAATAATATTCAAATGGAGTAGTAAGAAACATTCGAATTCCACAGGATTTTACTTTAGGTTTATGAAGCTCATTTTTTACAAAATATTTTTATCATTATCAGCCTTCATTGAACAAATAATGCACTTGCTAAGTAAAAGGGGAAGGGGTTTTTTTACTTGTTTCTTGTTACCCCAAAGCGACTGTATCTCTACCCCACAAGGGGTAATAAGAAACACGCCAGTAATTTTACTAACTAAATCAATTAAAAATCAAATGAAGGTATTAATGTAATCTTTTTAAGAGTATTTTATAACTCCAGTAATTTTCAAAAAATTTCATTGAAAATCTTATAAAATATGCCCAGTTAAAAGTGAGTCTAAAAAAGTTACAAGTCGAAAGTTTTGAACAACCTGATATTTTTTATAAAACATTTGAAAATCATCACAAAACAAATCAAATGGGGCTTCTCTTACTTCATTTTGTGGGACTAATAAGTGTTTCTCCTAAAAAAATAACTCATTTTTTTAAATTGATATTTTTTTCTCATCACCCCCCGTTTTCTAGAAAATGAAGTAAAAATAAACTTAATTTAATTTAAATTTTGAACTTGATAAATGAAATAAGACCAATAAAGTATTAAGATAATAAAGAGAAATATACATATCATAAATAAATTTTTATGGATAAAATGCTAGTGTTTCTTGTTACCCTATTAGTTTTGTTTAAATGGGGTAATAAGAAACAGGGCACATTTAAGAATGATCCACAACCCTAAATTGTAGAACAAAAAGTGAATTGTAAAGCCCTTTTAACCAGTTCACTAATAAATTCCATAATGATTTAGCAAAAACAAGATAAATTTAAATAGCATGACTTTAGGTGGATGATTTTGCTGGCCGCATTACTTTAAACGGGAATTTTTCACTGAAATAATCATTCTAAAACGTTAAAATTTTTATGGGATAAGTATGTCTTGAAGATATTCTATTATTTTTTTTCAGATTTTTACGCCCACACACAAAGCTGAAAATTAAATGTTTCTTATTCCTCCAGGGTCTTATTACTTATTACCCCTTTCTCCCCTAGTATTTTAACTAAGAAAAAATCTGGCTTGAAAAATTCACCTAAATTCAGCTTTTAAATTAGGCGTTAACTTATTTACAAAATTAGCGGTTATTTTTTTTTGAAAGTTTCTAATAATATACTATTTTCGGCAAAAATATTGAATGAAAAAATTTATCGTTTCAAAAGTTTTCAATAGATTTTAAAAAAAAAAATTTTCATTTATTTCATTATATTTAATACTTCAACCCGGGTTATGGAAGTGGTTGGGAGGCGAATTATGTATCATATAAATTAGTAAAAATAGTTTTAAAACCTTCAAATGGTAGATTCAACTATACATTATAAATAAAATTAGACAAAACAGGATACATATTTTACTTAATTTTTAATAGAAATTTCAAATGAAGAATTTACAAAGTGATTAAAATTCAATACATTTAAAAAAGTAACTATTTTTTTGAAACATGGAGTACAGTAAATTTCATAGAATATAGATGATGACTAGTACCTTTCTTGACTTTTTTATAATGTAATAAAATTTTAATAGTTTTAGAGGAGATAGATATTTCTTCAATATCTTAACATACAAGTAAACAATTTGTGTGGCCACACATCAACTCAAAATTGAGGTAACAGATAATGTGCATAACATATTTCACTAACATACACAATATTTTTTTATAACATTGACAATGTTTCTTAAAACCTTAACTAAATTATGTAAACATTATAATTTAAAAGGACATTTAATTTATTTTCCTCTTTTAACTATTAATATGAGTAAAGCTAGTATTTCACATTCATATTATTATTAAAATAATTTTCTTTAATATTTAACACTTTTATATATAAACCATAAAAATTTAAGTTATACAAATTTTATCATATATTTTAAGTGCAAGTAAAATGATTTCTGATGCAGTAATTTATTTTAAAAAAGAAATTAAATGAATCATTTAGTGTTACTTTGTCTCTTATTTATAATAATTTTTTAAAATTGCATTATTAATTTAATTGCCTGAAAATTACATAAGAATTTATTCTCAGTATCGTTTTCAAAGTATCATGGGGCCCTCATGATCCTTTGAGAAAAATATTTAATAAATTTTTAGAAAGTCAAAAAAGAAAGTTTCCTTCTATAAGTGATATTATTTCTCGCAATGGAAATTTCTTAAAGAACTTACTGAAACTAAGGGGACAAAGTAACATTGGAGTGATTCATCATCTTCATATCATCATTCATTGCTATTTAATGTATAAGCTAATTTAAAATTAAACGCAATAAATATATTTGTGTTTTATCTTTCAAGAAGTTTCATCGGGTTTCATTTATACACAAAATACATTGAGTTAAGGAATAAGGATACTGAAAGAAAGTTAGTTGCAATATATTCTAATTAATTAGGATAAATAATAAAATGTAAGTTATTATTATCCATAAATTATGATAGACTGTAAAAATAAGGTTTAACTCAATAGTATTTAATATTTGATTTTATAACGAAGTTTTAAAAAATGCAAAGTATTATGAGCTAAATAGGACGTAGAAACAACGTATATAATGCACAAATATAATTGAAGTTAAAAAAAGCACATACAGCTGTTTCGGAGATACCAGGATCTCCTTCGTCAGCACCAGATAGATACATAAAATGCGAGAGGAAAACTCGGCTATAGCCCCGAGCACTGGCTGCCTCAAGCAGATATGGTCTAAGTGGCCGTTTATTCTACATCACATTCAATTTGCGCAAAGCAAATTTGTGCAAAGCAATTGCATTTTTATCCTTATTATGAGCTAATTTTTTTTTCACGCAACAGATTTTTAGAAAAACAAATGTAAGATAAAATTTATATTTTTGGGGTATGATTTTCTTCACTAAAATAGATACGGGGTTACTATCAATTCATCTAAAACCATAAGTATTTATTTAATTTTAATTAATTTGTAAATTATTTGAAACTGCATAAATATTCAAAGCTTGATCTTTAGAAATATCACCAGTACGATTATATTTCTATCTTGATAAGTTTATAACTGGAGTGTGAAAAAACGTTTAAGTGTATTAGGATCAGACTTTTTGTTTCTCCAACGATGCAGTTTTGAAAAACAAATGTACGAAAAAACATACTTGTAATTTTCGGGTACAATTTTCTCCATTAAAAACAATACGAAGGTACGGTCTTTTCATCTCAAACCGTAAGAAATTTAGATTTTAAATAGCCATAAATATGTAGGTTACATGCAATGATAAACTTATAATTGCAAGTAAATTGCAAATCTCTAAAAATCATACGCAAGTAAAATACATTTCTTTATCTTAAATCTCATGACTGTGTTTGAAAAAATGCTCAGTAGCAAAAAAAAAGCGTCAGAATAACATTTTTCGTCTTCAAAATAACATTTTCAGAAAAATATTAAAATCATAATTGCATTTTCAGATGCAATATTTCCCATCCAAACAGCATGAGGATACTGTTACTCCATTTTAAACCACGAGTGTTGATAATTTTAAGCATTTGAAAACGTTGGTCATAAAATTGTTTGAACTCGTGTATAGTTCAGAAAAGTTAAGTCGTAAGTATTCTGATGATTGAAGTTTTTTTCCATTGTTACACTTCAATCTTTCAAATAAACATTAATAAGAATCCACGAAGATCACAGAAAAGTTGAAAGAGTCTACGGATGACTGATGTCTTCTTCACTAAAGCTGTTCTCTCAGAAATTTGATAAATCTGCAGGCAAGAAATTACTCGGTCGTTCCAGGTTCCAGCTGTTCAAAGAAATCCCTTTCAGGGGACGAAAATAAGGCCGGTGCATTCTCCCAGAAGTGCATCAAAAGAAAGAAGAAACAGAATTAGTTGAGTGTATATTATTTGACAGAAGATGTTAAAAAATATATAAAAAAAGAATAAATTTGTACCGATAACCAGTATCTTTATTTATATTTTCGATTAAATGACAAAAAGTAAGCTTTTAACCTTTACGCATAAAATATTAAAATTAAAACAATGACAAAAAGTAAGCTTTTAACCTTTACACATAAAATATTATTAAAATTAAAACAAAAAATCAATCTAAATGGTAACCTAGCCTACTGATTATGGTGGGTGGAAACTACCGCTTCAAGATTAAAAAAAGTGCCTAACAACACTCAGAAATAAAACTAGAAATAAAATCCTTAAACATCCTCAGCATTATAAACTAATCAAATCCATCTCAGCAAACAGGAACCATTTTCAAGAAACACTACAGTATAATCTCGACGTGACAAGTCTCTCTAATCCCTATTAACAATAAAGAAAAATAGAAAAAACTTATAACTTCCCCAACTAAAAAGTCTAGTCTGTCACTAGGTCCAACTTCCTTAGACTTACTATTACATTCTTACCTACACAAAATCCTTAACATTCAGAAATTGAACTACAAAGCAACAACAACCGTAAACATTCTCAGAATCAAAGACTTATCTCATTTTCATAAATTAAAGTCTTAAATAGACCAAATAGACAAAAATCCATCATAACAAACAACTGGAACCATTTTAAGAGACACTACCGTAATCTTGACGTAACAGTCTCTCGAACCCTTATTAACAATAATCAGAGTTAGAAAACACACTTACCCCATATCATAGCACACTAAGCAATTTATCATCACTCTTGTACTTTCCCTTCATTTTCATCTCAATAAGTTCAAATTGACCGAGAAGAAAGACGGGAAAATTCCAGTATAAAAGGAAACTATACCAACTACGCTTTCCCCTTCTGAAAAATCAATCGTTCCGCAGGACAAATCAACAAGTCCTCAAGGCAAGCTCTCCATTACCGAAAAAAAAACGTTTTGAACACTATCTTCACAAATCCTAATCTAAATGGGCTCAAATCCAGACAACACTCACACCACACCAGATCACACTTGAAGGTAATCCGAGAGTGTGGCCTTGAAAGTCTTGAAAATAGAAGAAAGTGCAATATGATTAAATACACTAATAAAACAAGAAGCTGGGCACCAGAACACATTGCTAGGAAAACCTTTGAAAACTATAATGGCAACGCAAGACTAAAAAGGTCATCACCATCAACTATGCAGTTTGACAGAGAAATAAGAGCAACTATTGGCCTCGAACACAACAAATATCACATCTACCAAGAGCCATTCTCTCCCTCAGCCCTTCCTACGAACACTAAAATTGAAATAAATCTTCTAGATCCTTGTAATAAGAAGGAGCCGACAGAAATCATAAAAATAAAGGGACTCAAGACAATAGAGCAGTATTCAAAAGAGAACTTTGTACATGTGTATATAAAGATGGCTCTTCTGATGAGACAATTACTAATGGAGGTTCTGGAGTATTTTTGAGTACCCCAAACGATGCAACTCATCATCCCATGGAGCCCATGCTGGAGCCCATGCCTCTAACTTCACTCGTGAGCTTATAGCAATAAAGGAAGCTCTCGACATGCATAGGTCCCTTCCCGTTTCTGAACAGGCAGAGGGACTTCTGACAGGCAGAGGGACTTCTGACAGGCAGAGGGTGTTCTGCGACTCTAAAGCTGCTCTCCAGGCAATCCTAAAAGGAAAATCCTTGATCAGCAGTAGGATCTGCACTCGCCTAAATGAAATTCTTAGATTGAATAAAATCTGCACTCTCCCAATGGTTGCCAGCACACAGGGCCGCCGAGAGCCAAGTCGGGCCCCGGGGACAAGGTTGGGAAGCGGGCCCCCAGTGACATACCTATACTTCTCATTTTGAGGTGGGGGGCAAAAATTATCTGATGTATTCCATGCATTCATAAGCTTAACGTAATTTTTAGAATATTTCTAGCCAAGATCTGAATTTCACTCAACTTAAAAATATCGTTTTCTTTTGATAATACAATCAATAAAGGGGGTCTAGGGGTCCCCCTAGAAAATTTTTTAAAATAAGTCCCTAGAAAACTAGGAATTTACTCATTTTTGGACCTTTATGTGAAAAAATTATTTTCCAAAATATTCAATACCCCTCTTAGAACTCAATGTGAAAAACTTTGGGTCCCGGGCCCCCTACAGGCCCGGGGGAATCGTACCCCCTCGCCCCCCCTCTCGTCAGGCCTGCCAGCACATGTCAATATAACTGGCAATGAAAACGCAGACAAACTGGCAAAGGAGGCTAGAAATCTTAACAGTAACAACATCAATGTTACTTTATTGGATGCAAATGCCGAGGCTAAGTTCAAACTAAAAGAGCAGCAGATTCCAATCAAACACCAGCTCTGTATCATCAATGAGGAACGCCTTTTAACAAAGACTATTGTAAGACTTAGGACATAGAGGACTTAGAGGAATGAAGATCGACGGAGGAGAGGGGTATAGAACTTATAGAAACTGTGACAACTGCCTGGAAACTGCTTTAACACCAGCACACATTTTGATTGTCCAGCCATAGCTATTGACCTACTCAATATTGGGGTCTTATTCTCTGAAATAGAACTCTACAGTGACAATGTTACAGAGATTGCAAGGGCTGTCATCTCCACCCATGGCAGTGTTTGATTTGGACTCGTCGTGGACACGACATCATCATCATCCAGACAACAGCCGAAAAACTGTCTCTCGCCCTTCCGCCTACTTAATTAAACCTATAAAGCCTATATAAACCTACATAGCAACCTGTATACAGCATATATTAAACCTATATAGCAACTTACGCCAATGCTATCTTAAACTGGATCTCACTAGAACTTGCATTGCAACATCCCAAAGATAAAACTTCCCACTGAGCCACACCACAAAAGCTTCTTTTAATCACCCATGTATCGTTTCTTACTCGGAAGCAAGCAAAAAATTTTAGCTACTTCTCCTGAAAAGTGTGACTTTTCCTTCTGCTGATAATATTCCATTCTAAATTTATTTTTCAAAGAATCATGGGGCCCACATGATTTTTTGAGAAATATACCGAATGGATTTACAAAAAATGAGAAACAAAAAAACGCTTAGGTGATTCATCAGTGAATTATAAAAATCAATTAGATGTCCTCTTTATTTCTCCAATTTTACAGCATGAATCAGATATAATGAACAATTTTCCCCATCCCCATTAAAGACAATGTGTCAAATTTTATTGATTTTTCCCCCCATTTTTATCATATTGCCAAGACAACTTCATGCCTGTTTACAGATGGTTTAATAACACCAGACAGCGTCGGAGCAGCTTTTTATGCCTTTAAGGAAACTACAGAACTTACTCATAAGAAATATCAACTAAAGAAACATAAAAGTCTTCAAAGAAAAATTGTCGGCCGTAAAGCAAGCTCTTGAATGAGCCAAATAAAAAGAACAGACAGTCCATACAGACAGTCCGTTGCCCACTGAAGCTTTCAAGCTTTATAACTGTCATCGCAACATTTAGGACTATCTTCTTGCGAAAAAAATATCCAGTCGACATAACGTCATGCGAATTGAATGGCTTAAATCCCATTAGAGTATCTTTGGCTACGAAATTACTGACACTTACGCCTAAAGAGCCGAAAGATCTGAAGGGATCAATAAAACATCACAATATTCTACAATCAAGACACTTATGGTGGAAGAAGTATAAAAAATTTTGCAGAAGTTGGCCAAAGAAGCAGGAAGGGAATTCCAGATGCACCAGGCATCTCCAAAGGACATGCCATCTACTACACCAAAGAACTAGTATGGTTCTTCACGAGACGTACTTTACCTGCATACTTTTCAAGGTTCTGGCAATGAAACAACGACAAAAACCACTAAAGAGCCAGACTATTATAACTTCACACCATAAGTAAAAACCCTAACACCGATTAAAAATTGGCTTTCAAGATTAAGAAAAACCACAATTTCACAATTAGAAATTTTACCATATTTAATGCAAGGAGTTAGATTAACAATAACTCTCTTCTATTAAAAAATCTGAGCTCGTAAGGGTAGTTATTGTTATTTGGGCGTTACCTATATAAACCTTCGTATACCAAATTCAAAGACATCGACCAGGACATGGTGGGTTCCAAAATGGACCGGACCCCTTATGTGTGCCAACAACCCTCAATTCAAGAATTCCAAAAAATAGTATCTGAATTCATTAGCACCACTAATCACGCCAATCTTTCATATCTTCAAGAATCTCCTCAAATGGTGAGCATCTCAATGCAGCTTCATACAGAGCCATGGAGGCGAACGAAACTTGAGAATATAAAGACAAAATTTATCTCTTGTACATACTGAATGAAATAGAAAATACATGCAGCTCTCCAAAAGGCTGAAAAAACTACTGGGCTGTTTTGTTTTCTCCTCAATCACCGACGATTTTTTAAAAATTCCAACAGCAGTAAACAACTAAATCAGTAAGTTCCCCATACAACAAATAACGTGTTCTTTGACCTCAACTCCCCCTTTCAAACACCACAGCAACAAGCAAATGCACATATAAAAAGGGATCTGTCCGAATTCCCCTCTTGGTAATTCGTAAAGATTTAAGCCACTAATCCAGCCTTGAACATTAAAGTATCCACTCTCAAATCTACAAAGAATTTGGAAAAGATAAAATTTCCATGGAACAATTCCAATTTCTGTCAAAAGCAAGAACTCCAACTGACTCTTGAATTGTTTGGCCCCTCAATTCCCTGACGTCAATCAATAGGGCTGCTGCTGCCTGTTCTCAAAAGAGACTGCCAAAACAATGGATGAGTGCTTACAAACCCATCCCATTAATACCACTAACCTTCTAGATATTTAAATAAATAATTTGTAGAATATTAGCAAAGATGCTAATCATATAAAACCAAATTCTCAACCAAAACCACGTGGCTTGCATTTAAGAGATTAATTCAACCCAAGATAATGAAGAAACCAATATTATACGCTTATAAACAAGCAGTAAATCACATGTATTTGGACATAAGTCAACATACAACACCAGAACCGACGTGTCCAAATAAAATCTAGTTAACCTCATAAGTAATATAAAATCTAGTTAATCTAATGAGACTTATTGAAAGTTATCAACGCTTTTTTTTATCTCCAAAATAGCAAAGGCAACCCCTGCAGAGTTTATAATACTGTCCCTACATGATTCACCTTTTTCACGCACTACATCTTTACACACAGCGATGTTTCGTTTCACTCGATGTAACACAATCCTGCACCCACACAGTTCTATCTACTCATATTACATTTTCTTCTTATCAAGAAAATAGTAAGAACTCTGTAATGATCCCAAGATCTGAACAGGTTGTCCAAGTACTGGCACTTCTAATTGAGTATGAAAAATGCAGTGCCATGAAATTCTCCCGGATAGAGGTCCCATTAACTTATCACTACACTTAAAAGATACAATGTCACTCTATTCTCCATACGAAAAAGGGATCCCAGATCCCCGAAAGTTTGGACTTCTAACAATAGTTTTTTACGAGGTGGAGTTGTCAGCCCCACGCTCAACCCCCAACCTGGAGGACCAGTCCTATTTTAGTCGCCTCTTACGACACGCATAGGCTACGGTGGGACTAAATTCTTTCCCGGTCACCACACGGGAAACTACCCTTCAACAGTAAGAACAATCAGTTAATCGGTAATTAAAAGCAATCAGTTAATCTTCCTACTTCCAAACCACAAAACTAGAGTTTTGACTCAAGTACCTTATAAAATAGTACTTCTCTGAAGTCCCATGGTACTCTTCGAAATGGACCAATAATGGGGGGGTTCCTATAACAAACAAAAGAGCCAATAACATCCCAAAACTACAAGTCTGAACCAATCTATTCAATATTTTGATTAACCATCATTTAAAACCAGATTTTCCCGGCACTCACAATAGTTTCTCAACATCTTCCTCTGGACTTAGATGCAGTAAAAATATTATCAAACTAAAGCTTGAATGGACCATAACACGGTAATGTGTTATTTTCAAAAAGTAAAAGTCTTAAAAAGACCAAAATCTATCATAACAAACAATTGGAATCATTTTCAAGTAAACCTACAATTATCTCGACGTGAAACGGTCTCTAGAATTCCTATTAGCAATAATGAGAATTAGAAAATCTTTAACTTCCCCTCATAAGAAAATTCAGTCTTCTTATCTACCATCCACTAAGGTTTAACTTCCAAAGCCTTACAACAAAATCCTTACCCACACAAAATCAATAACAAGGCTCAGAAATAAAACTAAAAACTAACAACCTTTAACATCCTCAGCATTACACTTATCTCATTCTATATGCTAACTACTTTTGGCATACCGTCGTACTTTACGAACACACAAAAAAAAAAGACTCCACCATAATCAAACTAGGACCAAGGATATATTGTTTCAATAAAAGTAAAAAAAAATTAATTTTTTCCCTATTAGAAAATAATAGTTTCAAATGTACAACCAAGAACCAAGTAAAAATCTTTAAAAAGCAACATTCCTTTTACTATGTGTATACAGAAGTTGTAAAAATTGTACTCCAAAAGATTAATACACACAAAAAGAAAATAAAGTTTTATACTTATTCATCCTTTCATTTTAATTCTTTACCAAAAACTACCGAGTGAGCTCCAATAATCCTCTTCCGTTACTGATGATCTTACGGTGTCATATCAAGGGGGAGTTTTCAGATGTGCCCCAATTTACATATGTGATGATGCATAAAGATGCCTAGGTAGCGACTCCATGGCCAATTCCTATAATTGAAATAATATTTTTTAAATTGCAATGAACTTTTTGAAAAACAAACTAAAATAAAAAAGACATTGGAAACCTTCCTGAATAGTGGTTACCCACCGGTGTTCCCTTTGACAAATGGTAAAGGTAATTCGTAAAATATTCCATTTTCGCTTACTAAGTGGATCACGAATTGATATTAGTCGGAAACCACAGCCCTAGAAATGGTGGGGTTTGGCTACCCTATCTATAATCATAGAACCGGTATCTAAAAACAACCTCTTACCTTAAAATTATTCTTTGAATGCTTGCCATCATGCTACAAGTTCTTCTCTTTACGTTAGAAATTTTTCTTGTTCTGAGTTACATATGACAACAACTAGTCCTTCTTCTGTGGTATCTTTCCCCTTCTTTTTGTGGTTTGAGCATACTTTTTTGTTTAAACTCAAAACAGAAAAAATAATCAATTAGAAGGTATATAGTTTAAAACACAATTGAAAAATAAAGAATTAATAAGCTATAATTTGTTAAATCTAATACAATCTAAATACAAATTAGCCCAAAACCGACCAACATAAACTCCAAGAATGACAACCCTAATCTAAATCAGCCAAAAACCAACCAACATAAACACCAAAAAGAGACAATTCAAATCAGCCCAAAACAAGCCAATATAAACACCAAGAAGACACAATCTTAATCCAAATCAGTCCAAAACAAGGCAACATAAACACCAAGAAGATAATTTTAATCTAAATCAGCCCCAAACCAGCCATATTTAGACAAACTATGGTCAACATAAACACCAAAAATGACAATCTGAATCCAAATCAGCCAAAATAAACATAAAGAAGAGACAATCTTAATCCAAATTCGATCAAAGCCGACCAACATAAACACCAAGAATGACAATCTTAATCCAAATCAGCCCAAAACAAGCAACATACACCAAGAATAGAATCATAACCCAAGGTAGCCCCAAACCAGTCAACATTAACACCAATAATGACCTATTTTAATCCAAATCATCCCAAAAGAAGCCAACATTATATAAGACCAAGAAAATAATCTTAATCCAAATGAGCCCAACATAAACACCAAGAACTTAACTTTTCTTCGTAATATCTAGAATAAGAAGACAGTATTTCTTAATGAATACGCTAAATAATAAAGTATATTAAAGATAAAAATAATAAAATTGTAAATGCTGAAAAATATTGATAAATGTTAAAAAGAGATAAATACTAGATAATAGTGAATTTTTTGCACCTTTTTAATGGATTCCTGCTTCTGCTAAAAGATTCCTATTAATTCCTCTAATGCTCTTCGACGTCATGTTTTCTTCATGAGATTCTTCTGAGCTCATCCGATGGTTTAACAGCTGTGTCTTCGAAGAAAATTTCCACTTTTATTCTGTAATTCCCAAAAATAATAACATTAATATTTTAGCTACGAAACTAAACATATAAATAACATAATTTTAAAAATTTTCAATGATGAAATAATCGTGCCTAAACAGGGGCTTAATTTTTTAAAACTTAATTTATTTTACTATAAAATGACGTAAGAGCTAAGAACTTTGATAATGCAAAAAATTAATGTATAAGCATATCAACGTTCTTGCAAGGGGATTTAAACTGGAGTATTAAAACATTATCATATTTACTTACTAAATTTTCTACTAAACTTCTTCGAAAGATTATAATTCGACGTTCTTTGAAAGTTACAGTTTCTTGGGATCCCAAACTATGCTCCACATGTCCACTTGAACCATTTGCGTTTGTAAAATTTCCTACTGTAGTGTAGGTATGTGCTTCTTAACGAATTTCTCCAGAAGATTGCTACAAGACCCGAAAAGTTTGAATGCCAGATCCATTGATATGATAGGTGCTCCCTAAAATAGAACATAACCTGCTTTATATTGGTAAAACCTTTATAACCCCGTGTATTAACTAAATAACAACTCATATTTTTTCACTCTTTCAAATTTTTACAAAAAAAATTTTTTTTTGTCTGTGAATTGGTTAAAAGAGAAAAAAGACCACACATGTAATTTTCGTTTTAATATGCACCCCCAACACCGATGATATTAAATGTTTCAGAAGGACGCGAAATATCCTTTTCACTCGGAATTGATCAGCAAAAGATGAAAGATGGACCCTGACGCAACATTTTATCGCCATAACTCTTATCAGATCAGGCCGTGAGAGTTTTTCCTCAGTCCTAAAACAAGACATGAAGTCGATCGCAGGGCTCGTTTTCTTAGCATTGGTCAGTATAGCAACTGCTACTAACGTTAAGATTGGTAAGTGCAAAACTTTCCGCCCTTTCAGTTTATATACACTCCTATGATTTCCACACATTTTCAGTAAGCTACATCGCTACATCATGTTCAGCACAGGGATTCTTAAATTTTAACCATTGAAAGCATTAAACAAGTAAAAAAATTTTGCAAAACATTTTAATTAAACTTGCTGTTGCTATTAGTTCAAGTGAATTGAACTCAATTATTGTAATGAGTGTTTCAAGAGTGGGACAATTAAACCATCAATCATCTTGGTGGTTATTTTTTAAGAATCGTATGCAGGTTTTGAAAAGTTTAACAGAACACAAATTTCAATGCTTTAACACCAGTAAAGATCCACACTCAAAAACCAAGGACTATGATTAAATATTGCGAATGATTCATCTAATTAAGAATTGAATACTCAAAGTTCCATAGAAACATGTAATTGTTAGAATGAATATGGTGTTTTTACAATAAATATTACTTCCGTATAATTCATACCTTAATATCTCATCAGTAATTATGTTAGTACTCATAATTGTTGAAAGATACATTTTCCAGGCTGTATTTTGCCCTTGGATATGAAAGAGAAAGTGCCCAAATGTAGAAAAACTTAAATGTGCTTTAAGTAAAAAAACGTCATCAACACTTGAGCTTTGTTTACTTTGTCCATCGTAAACATTGGAAGATTGAAACACTAAGTTTAATGAAAGAATGAATGTGATAGCGGGGTTTCATTTACTCTCTAAAATAAGAGAAATTGAATCCGATTGATTGATTTTTATGAAAAATAAATTATAAGAATAAAAATGAAGAATAAGATGCTAAACAAAAGCAACGGACACCGATTTCTAGGAAGGATAGTCTGTTGGTTGAATTTTTATGGCAGAAGGGCCAAATTAGACCATTCTATGTCAAACAAGACCAATTTTTGGGAAAAGGAGAGGATACGTCTTAAGGGAAATTTTCCTGAAAGCTACCTAATTTTAACTTTCGTGTGCCAGGTCCTGAAAACTCTTGTATGTTTGATTTACGCGAGCCCCCTTCGTCACGACCTCAATGGTATGACTAACTGCATCACAAAATAAAATGGGCTTTTTTTTTCAAAACAATCTTACCCATCTCTCCCTCCTACCTACAATCCGTCCTATTCTACCACTATCATCCATTTCATAATACATTATTTGAAATTTAAAACATGGATTAAATTAAAATTCTTGAATTAAAGAGAAACACTTTAAAATAAGGGGCCATATAGGCAACCTCAAGGCATTGTAAAAATCGAAAAATGTTTCTCAAAATTAAAAAAAACACGCGTGCGAAACTGAACTAGCCTCAAAGAGGTATACGGTCACTGCATCTAACGAAGTTAAAAGCTGTTATTTATACATTTTTATTTAAAAATAAAAAAATTGCTCTTATTACAGGGGAAAGTTAAAAACTGACTAATTTATAGCACCTTGCAATAATTAAATAAGTTTAATAAGATCAAAGTAAAAAGTATCATACCTTAAAAAAGTAGGACCACTAGTTGAAGCTTGGATATCAAGTTCTGGTTCTCAATAGTTGCTCTGAGGTTTATATAGCCCTAATGTTCGTTTAATAATTCAAAAAAATAAGTAAAACTCTTGGAAAATTTCCCAATGAATCATAGAAGAATCCTGATCCTGATTCTCCGAAAATGTTGATCTAAAGCACGCTCAAAGAATTGAAATGCGCTAAAATATGGTTAATGTGCATTTTAAAAAAAATTTTAAGAGAAAATGTAACCAACAAAATAAAATGCAACGATCCACTCCAATTTTTTCTGGTTCGAGAAAGAAATTAGATTCAACTTAATTTCACGAGTAAAGTTTTCCACGAGTAGGAGATATTATTTTGTTTCACGAGCAGGGGGAGATACATATTTTGTTTCACAAAATAGAAGATACTGTCTTAATTATTATTTATAAAAATGCTAGTATCTAAGAAAAAGTACTGAAATTTGTCAAAGCACCATTATTAGGATTTAATTTAAATAAATAAAGTTTGTTTTATAACTTCAGATTTGGTATCTTCAAGTAACATTCTTCCAAGTAACAAAAGTAAGAAACAGAAACACACAGAACAACATAATTTCAGACACTTGTTTTTTATAGTATTAAAGTGTGCATTAACCCTTTATGCCCCAAATTATTTTCCTCATCCTCATCCAAAATATATGTCAAGTTTACGTAACTGCAACTTGTATAAGTAAACTAACATGACGAAAATTGCCTTACATGACGAAAATAGGACGAATTCGGAACATTGGGAAGTGGGACTTACAAGTCCCGTCGGGACATAAATGTTAAGAAGAGATATACAAGGGGAGAGTGTTGCACCTTGGGGTTTCGCATTTTAATTTTTACAGTAAATTGTGTAAATTTAAAAATAAAACTACAATACATTATTTCTCCTTAACCTATTTTTTTAAACTCGGATCGCTTGAAAATTTTATATTGAGGGCTATTTTAAGAAGGAATTTCCAAGAGTCCCAACCCAAGATACAGCAGACCATATATTGCCCTTAATTAAATGTTCTATTTTGGTCCTTTTATAAGAGTTCTTCTTTAAAAATAAAGGCAGAAAAGAGGTTCATTTATTTATAAAAGTGTTTTTAAAGCACTTGTGAGCCTCTATGTAATTGAACTACAGGGTGGTTATAAAATAACATACCTACTTTAAAATTCTTAACAGACGAAACTACTGGGGGGGGATCTGAAATTTTAAAGGAGACATATTGAAAGGCTGGGATTTTTTTCAAATAAACAAATTAGTAAATTAATTAATTTTATAATCTAAATTTTGGCCTTAGTTTTCAGACCGTAACCAAAGTCTAATAGTAAGAACTAAATGTTTTAATGTTTATTCAAACTATCAAATCATACACTTAAGGAAATAAAAATTATTTACCCTAAAAATTCAAGCAATTTTGTTGAGCAAAGAAGATATTTAGTTATAATTTATTTCTTTCTTAAGTGTATGATATGATAGTTTTAATAAACATTTACTTTCTAGACTTCTGGTGACGGTCCGAAATTCAAGGTAAAAGCTTAACTAAATTAATTTATTTACAAAGTTTTTTGTTTCAAAAAATTCCCATTCCTTCAATATACCCCTTTAAAAATTTAAGATTTTTTCGACCAGTTGTTTCGTCTGTAGAGAATTTTAAAGTAGGCATGTTATTTTATAACCACCCTGTATGTCTGTCGGTTTAAAAAAATTATCTTTAAAAGAAAAATGCAATATTTCGTGTAAAAATAAGTAGCATTTTTTAAAATGATAATGTACAGGGTGTTTCAAAAGTCCCTTTCACGGCTTTTCCTAGGGTCATGAAAGGAAGGTCTACCCCTAGGAAATTGTGAACTTTTCTTTTTTGAGGCCTAAAAAAGGGGCAATTATCACTTGTTAAATATCTCCTTGAATATTGAAGATATTTTCATGAATATTTTTCTCTGCGTGTTTTTTTGATATTGCCGAAAGCTTCTTACTGAAAATTTTGATCTTCTTTAATTTTCTTTAATTATTATTATTATTATAACTTTCTTATTTTGCCGCAAGTAAGTCATCTCAATGGATTTTCCATGGTCACTTACCTAGGAGTAAAACCTTACTTCCATGACCCTAGTTGCTTCCAAATAAAAGCCGTGACACAGGAACTTTTGAAAACTCTGTATTGATTAATTTTAACTAGTGTTTTTTAAATTAGAAAACCGTCTTTGTTCCCAAAGTAGAAATTACAGGCCCCAGAGTGCCGTATCAAAGGGGATGGAATTAGGGGTATCCACCTCTCTCTCCCCGAAATTTTGACGACAATAATATACCTATTTTTTTTATTCAAAATAGGTATATTATTGCCCAAAGGGTCCCAATTTATTTGCCCAAAGGGTCCTAAACTTCCAAAAATGAATTAAAACACTACTTAGTCAAATTTCAAAAACTTTTTAAAAGTAGAACCCCCAGACCCCATCCCCCTTTACAAATCTGTGTGTGAAAAGGGGACATGTTGTTCAGTGTGCTAAGAAATTTCATTTAACCTACAATGTACACGTGATGGGGAGGGGCGTATAATTTTTTGTAATCTAAAAACATCTCCAAAAACATAGTGTAGGCCTATGATCGAATGAAAACCAAAATGGTGGGAAAAAACTGAACATGTACTATTAATACTTTTCTGATCATGGGCGTCATTTAGGGGGGGCAGGAGGGGGGGCAACCCCTCCTAAGGTTTTCACTGTTATGTGAAAAATAGCTGCAAGTCCCTTGAAAATTCTGTAACTTCCATACAGAGCTTTGACTGCAACTCAAAAGGAGTTAAAACACTACTTTTGAGGGTTAAATTTCAAAAAAATTCTGGTGGAGGAACCCCAGCCCCCTCTAAAATTATCACGTCTGTTATTCAGTGTTTTCCCTTTGAAAACTCTGCCGCTTACAAGAAGTTTATCCTTTTTAGTGCTCCCCAAACAGTTTGCAAAAGAGAAAACACTAGTTTAAAGTAGTAATTTCAAAAATTTTTCTGGGGAAGGATCTCCAGCCCTCCTCTAAAATTTTCACGTCGGTTATACAGATTTCTCCCCTTTAGAATTCTGCCATTTACAAGGAGCTTTTCCCTCTAGGAGCTCTACAAATAGTTTGAAAGAGATAAAACACTAGTTTAAAGGGAAAATTTCAAAAAATTTTCTAGGGGATACCCCCAGCCCCCCACCATAATTTTGACCTATATTAAACAGTGTTTTCCCCTTGAAAATTCTGCCTCATTCAATAAGCTTTTCCTTTTTAGGGCTCCCCAAAGAGTTTGAAAAAAAGACAAAACACTAGTTAAAGGGGAATTTTTTAAAAAATTTCTGGGGGAGGACCCATAGCCCCCTTGAAACTTTGACGTTTATTTGCAACTCTTTTCCCTAGAAAATTCTGTGGTTTCCAAGAAACTGTTCTCTTTGGATGCAGCCCAAAGTGTCTTAAAATGAGCTAAAACACAACTTTAAAGAGGCAAATTTTCAAAATTTTCCTAGGGGAGAAACCCCTGACACACCCTTTTTTTTTCTTGGAGTTCACGTTGTCAAATTTTGACATTATATGACCACTTTTCAGTGTTCTAACACTTAACCTATAAATGTGATCCTTTGGGGATACCTTAAAAATGAAGTTGGGGCAACCCTACCAAAAAAGACCCATTTACCAGACCCACTTAAAAAATCCTTGCCCGCCCCCCCCCCAACCATAAAAACTGAAATGACGCCCCTGTTTCTGATCCAAAAACTTCTGATATCTCCTATATGAATCCAAATCAGTTTATTAGCTTTTATAAATAAAAAGACAGATAGTAAAATCAAAAAAAAACAAAAAACTACTTGTTAGTAATTATTATTTTTTCATCAAGCCTCAGTTTAATTCCTTTTAATGCTGCCTGAACTATGGTGCCATCTATTTTAATAAAGATGACTGTTATGGATTAAAAAATCACGGCTTTTTTTCTTTTATCAACCATCAGTTTAACTCCTTTTAATGCTGCTTGTACTATGGTGCCATCTATTTTAATAAAGATGACAATTATGGATTAAAAAGTCAAGGATTATATCATGATACAGGGGTCGGATCCAGGATTTGGTTTTTGGGGGGCTAAAAATTTTCATTATCCAATTGAATCTTATTGATGATCTTAATAAGGAAAAGGTAGTGAATTATCCTGCTCCAACTACTAAAGATAGGGGTCTTGAGGTCCTTCCCCAGAAAATTTACGGAAATTTAAGTAAAAAAAACACACTTATTCAACTCGTTTTGGTACGCCTCATCCGAATTTCGGATATCTCGTAGATTTTATGGTAGAATTTTTTGCGTGTTGACGAACTTAATATAAAATAAAGTTGTAATAATAGTGTTTAAAGTACCAAGGGGGTCTGGAGGTCCTCCCCCAGAAATTTTTAAAAAATTTGCCCTTATAATAACATGGTTTTAACTCATTTTGATGCATAAAATGCCTTATTATACATAGTGTAAAACTTTTCATTTTTTGGGGAGCTAAAGCTCCCTAGCCCCCCTAGGATCTGCTAGTGTCATAATAGATTCTTATATGTTCCAAGGTACTAAACTCTCCACAATTGTTATTTCAGAAGCCGATACGTACATTACTGTAAAAAATTAATTCAAGTATAAATGACAAAAAGTCTTTAAGAATTGCACATGAATGAATTTAAACTCATTACCAAATATACTTAGGAATGTAGAAACTAATATAAGTTACTTCATTAAGGGTAACCGTAACACAGGTATATTTTATGGGGGTTTTAGACCTGGTTTCCCCTAATCTGAAACATAAGTATTTGATATATACGATTTATATATCAATGTATGAAATGTATATTATATAAGTTGTACTGCCATTTTTTTGTTACATTTTTCAAATTTGGTTTCAGTAAATTACTCAAAAAAATTAACCACACAACTATAAACTTCTCTTCATTCCATAAATATTATTCATTATTATTTTCCAGGTGTTGTAAGTGGCCCAGATTTTGATAGTCGAGAAAGTAATCCGAAATTCTGGTCATTTGGTCAAAATGTTTCTCCATCTATTCAATTAGTCCCTGTGATTGAAGGAATCCGCTGGTGGAGTGTAGAAGATGTAGCAAAAGCAGGTAAAATACATTATAAATAGAGATTAGGAAGGTCCCCTTTTACATTGAATTTTTCAAACCTTTAGGATTAGTTTAAATTTTAAATTATGGAAAATACTTGAATTCCTATTTAAAAAGGTTATTATTATTATTTTTATTTTATTTATTTATTTAAATATAGTAATTGCACCGACCATACAGTCTTCCATACTTGATTTACTTATAAAGGACTTAACACAATAACTTACATAAACAATTTCCTTTGAGAATAAAGACCAAGACCTTTTTATTTTTTGAGTTCTTAAATAATGCTACTTTCACTTGAATATTCACACGAATATTGAAGATACTTTCATGATATTTTTTATGCGTTTATGATATTGCCAACAATTTTATAAAATATTTCAAAATTATTGATTGGCAGGCACTACTTTACATTTTTTCTATTCTTCTTCTGCGTTCTCTTAAATTCTAAAAATTTGTGTACACATTCTTCAGTTTTATGAGGTAAAACATATAGAATTTCTTTTCCTTTAAATATTTTTTTGTAAAGGAATAGCTTCACAATTCTGATATTTACCCCCAATAACTTAAAATTTAGTTTTATTCATCATTACTAGGGTGTCTCTTATTTAGGCGTTTTTTCAAAAAGTCCGGGAAACTTTTGAGACACCCCCCAATTTTTTTTCCTTTTGGTTCTCCAAGACTATTTGCAAAATCTTAAATCAATCAGATAACATTAACACGTGCCCCAAACGGCCTAAAGTTTGACAAATTTGACTTTTTCACTTTTTTTCGAAAATTTTTAAAAATTTGTTTAAAAAATCTTCTGCCGAATAATAGGGCTCTAACACATTTAAGCAATCTTATTTGACCGTTTTTCATTGCTAGTTACGCCGAAATGCCCAATTTGTAACCTAGTCATCAATCAGAAAATCATCAAATTTGTCCATTTTATACTGAGAATAGAAGAAGAATCCAAAGGAAGTGGTAAATGACTTCACTTAACACCGCAAAATTCCAAGATTTACCACCATTTGCAGATCATATTGATGTGGAGATAAATTATCTGGAGCTCAAATTAATTATGGGTTGCTTAATTACAGACACCATATTGGATTGCATTAAAACTAAAAAAATTCTAGAAAAACGGTGTGGGCATGTTTGATATCGGGTAGTTGGAGCATGAGGTTTCTAAATTCAATTAAGACTAATAAAATCCTCTTACACAACTTTTTAAAGCTCTTTATGCAATTGTAAGGGCCATCAGACCTCCTAAAACAAATGCAAACCATGATATCAGAACTATAGATGTTTTATATTCTATACACACACGGCAAGAGAAATTCTGAAAATAAGTTAATAATAAGACTCCACAGTGTGTCCACGAGTATTTTATTCCGTAAGTTAATTGAAAACCTAAAGAAGATACAAAATTAACCCGAATTTTATTTTTTGTCTTGTGTTTGGCGCAATATGATCTACTATGGGTCGTGCGCCATTAAAAATCAAATAACTAACTAACTAACAAAATTAACCCGCTCTTCATAATGATTCCGTGAAGATAAGCAATTAACCATATTTATAGAAACGGTTCTTGTATTTTATCATAAATTTATACATTAATATTAAAGTACCTGCAATTCAACAAATTAGGCTCATTAAAACTAAGACACCTATATTGGCTATACGTGAATATCATAAATATTAACAACAGCTTCTTAAAATCATTCCTTCTTTAAAGTCTGTTTTTAAGTTAGAGCTATCCTTCGCTCTAAGTTTCCTACCTCTACATTCTCAAAGAAGGCTTTGATGGCATAGAGGTATAAGAATAATAGAGACGGCATAGGCGGCAACCCTGTGTTCCAAAGATCAATGCTAGGCAAAAAGAATTCTTTAACATTGGAGCTCCCATAGACACGTCGATTTCGAAGGTGAAAAATCGTAATAACTCACAGAAAAATGATCGGAAAAAGAAAAAAACACCTGTTTATGATGTAGAAGAAAAATACTAATTATTCTGAGCTTAAAAATTCATAATATCTCCGAAACATTTTTATGAATGGGATTTTAAAAAACTTCGCGCCAAGTTCGTTCGACTTTCACGAGCTATATTCGATTATATTTGACAGAATTTCAGTAAAATTACTTCTAGTATTATAAAATGAAGATTTGTGATTCGATTGGATGTGTTTTTGAGTCATTCCAATCAATATTTCTGGTTGAAAATTGTTTTTTACGAAGTTAAATCATGAAATGAGCTTTGGCGGCCGTTGGCGATCGAGCTTGGCGCTTGTTTTGTGTTGGTGCGGGTTTAATTTTAGCGCGTTATTATTTTTTATTCTGCCTCTTTCTCAATAATTCTAGAAGATGATTTCCTATAATTTTTATGGAATAATATAAAGGCATATTCCAATTATTGAGATGCAGTGTCTATATAATTGTGATTTTTTAAAGTTTCTGTGGATTTTTTTTGCCATATTGTAAAGACTATTTTTAGATTGCTGCTACATTAATACTAAATGTATCAAAATAAGCTACCAATTTTACATTTATGTAATTTTTGTCACAATATTGTTTATAATATTATTATGTCCTATTTGCACAAGATTTGGGTATTTCTTTTAGAATTTTAATACCTCAATAAAATAATGTAATAATAATTAATGTCGCCATCACAGGGGCTATTTTAAAAAATTTTCGCTTTGATATCCTTGAAATTTCATAACACAAAACCTAATCAGTAGAATGTAATCTTATTAATTTAATTTACTAGTTCAGTTGCGAGTTTGCCATTAAAAAAACTGTAATCAGCAGATTGGTTGGTTGGGGTTTTATGGCATAAGACCCCCCCCTATTTTCAGAAAAATATTATTTTGAAGCCACATACTCTTATGACTGAAGATTACCGTCACTCTTTTTCCTATTAGTTTTTGGGTATTTAAAATTTGATTATTTTTATTTGATTTATTTATTTGATTTTAAAATTTGGGTATTTAAAATCCAATTTGTATCCGATTATATCTGTACAGAATAAATGTTTCAAAATTTTAAATTACTTTAAAACTACTAATACACCTCATTATAAATCCCTAAGATTACTACCAATCCGTTAGAATGCCTTTTTTAGAATAATTTTACAACTTTTTAAAAATAAATCACTTTGTAAATTAAAAGAAAACATTTCAGATAGACGTCCTAATATAATCTTTGAACTACCAACTATACGTAAAGAAATATATCGCAAGCATTTTTTATATTTAGCTCCTAAGTTATATAATAGTTTACCATTAGAGTTGCAGTCAATAAACAACTACTATCATTTCAAGAAAGTTTTATTTACGTTTTTAATTGAAATTGACGATATTGATTTATTTTTCCACGTTTAGAAGCGAAATTACTCTTTATATTTTCCAGTTTTGTCCAGAATGTTTAATCTATGTATATTTTGATAAATTTATGTCTTGTGTTTATTTATTAATTCTAAAACCTTATTTTGTTTTCTATCGTTTCTGTTGTTTTGAATTTTGTAATTTTATATAATTGTTATTGTTATTTACCTACTTTTTATATAATTTAAGTAGTCACCAGTACTGGCTCTGTTGCCTCTTGGTGACCAAATCTTATTTTTATAGATGGTATTTTTAAAGCAAAAAATAAAATTATTATTATTATTATTATTATTATTATTATTATTATTATTATTATTATTATTATTATTATTATTATTATTATTATTATTATTATTATTATTATTATTATTATTATTATTATTATTATTATTATTATTATTATTATTATTATTATTATTATTATTATTATTATTATTATTATTATTATTATTATTATTATTATTATTATTATTATTATTATTATTATTATTATTATTATTATTATTATTATTATTATTATTATTATTATTATTATTATTATTATTATTATTATTATTATTATTATTATTATTATTATTATTATTATTATTATTATTATTATTATTATTATTATTATTATTATTATTATTATTATTATTATTATTATTATTATTATTATTATTATTATTATTATTATTATTATTATTATTATTATTATTAAAGTTTCAAGCTTTTCGGTGCCTTTTCGGTTTTTGCAACATTGTTTGCTAAGATCGCGAAGTGATATAGAGGGGGTTAACGAGCTTTAATGAGAAAGGGGAAGAGTCTCCAAGTTAAATAAGGTAAAAAGTAGACTATCAAATTTCAAAGTGATAATTCACTTCACAAATCCATAAACTTCTTCCCTGTATGTTTTCGGATGTAATTCGCTATTCAAATTACACAATTTATGCACTTCTATATAAAAGCAAAATTAGTTAACTATTTTTTTAATCTTTCTAACCACTTAAAGTAACAGTTTACTTTAATTTTGGTATTCTTCAATTTAAATTGCTTTACTTTAATTATTACGTGTGCTTTATCGTTGTGAATTAGAATATGATATAGAGTAGTGTTAATTTCATTTATGTTTCAGATAACAGATACTGGAATTAAAATTACTTAAATAAAATGTAACCTTTAAAAACAGAAGCTATCACTAATTTATATTTTAACTGTAAAAAATACGATAGCATTGATACAAAAATACGAAACTTAAGGCAACAAAAATAATATACAGGGTGTTTCAAAAAACCTGTAACGAGGCTATTTCCTAAAATATTTTCCCTAGACCCATACTTCCAGTGGAAGATTTTCTTCAAATGAGGTGAAGAATTATATGACACCAGTTTCAACTCCATGGAGGGTCTATTTTAGAAGATGCAGAAAATAAATTTTTATACGGCCCCCGTAGATTGAAACCCCCAGTGAGAAAAATTTTCTCCATTCATTTCTTAATCAGATACAAAAAATTTCATCTCGATATCTTCAAAATTCACCAAGATATTAAAAGCTAAAATTCGTGACTTACACCACTTTATCATACCTATGAGTGACATACTTTTACTGCAAAATACGGGCCATCCACAAACTACAGTTGAACATTTTAGAAACCAAACTACCGTAAAACTTGATTTTTTGAGGTGACAAGGACTACATGAAAAACTCCTCCAATCAGCCATGGTGTTGAGCTCGCTCAACTACGCTAATCTCGCTAATCCAGATACTTGTCACTGCTACTCATATCATCGATGCCCAGAGGCGGCCCATCAGCTCTCATTTTGCGTTCAGATTTGTGACGTCATTGGTTTGAAAGTAACCCTCCTACCAATCAATACTTATACCTAAATCAATACTTATTTATAAATTACCTTGAGTTATCGAAAAGATTATAAAAAATATTTCTTGGAGCCCCGAAATCAGGTACTCCTTCATACCTATTAGCTACGTAAAAAATAATCGTAGCACGAGTGTGTGACTCCCAGAAACACTTGATACTCAGGAATCAATACCTATAAGTTCCGATTTAGCCAAAAACTGCTTTATTGTTTAATAGAATGACGCGCTTTTTAACTTGCGGACGGTCCCTTAAAAATATAAACCCGCATATCTCAGTGAATTTTGAAGATATCGAGACAGAATTTTTTCTATCTTATTAAGAAGTGAATGAAGAAAATTTTTTCTAGTGGAAGTTTCAGTCTACAGGGGCCGTATAAAAAGTTATTTTCTGCATCTTCTAAAATAGACCCCCATGGAGTTGAAACTGGTCTCGTATATCTTCACCTCATTTGAAGAAAATTCGCCATTGGAAGTATGGGTCTAGGGCAGGGGTCGGCAACCTTTTCATACGGAAGAGCCAAAAGTTAAGATTTACAAAATTTTCCAATTTTTAAAGAGCCGCCAAATTTTTTGCTTCAATGTTATAGTATATGCTTATGTATGTTCGATTTGAGATTGAGAGGGTGATTTAAGTTGGGGAGCATTTTTACCACACATTTTTTCTGAGGTACCTCCTTTCGGGTACTTTTTACATCAAGTTTTAGAATACTTGCATACACCTAGTACAGGGGTTCTCAACCTTTTTCACTCCACGATCCCATAAAAAGGGAAAATATTTTTCGACCCCTCAGACCTAAATTGTTAAGACTTTAACATTATCTACCATATTCGCTCGCAATACGCTGCCGATACATCCGATATTTACTACTAATCGCGATTTACTATATATATTATTATACGCTATATTTTTATTACATCGTGACCCCCAGGGGTTCGCGACCCACCGGTGCAGAACCTCTGACCTAGTAAATTAAATTAAATGAATTTAATTTAAAAATTTTGTAAACAATGGGAATTCCTAGAAAAATTGGAAGGTGTGGGGGTTCTCCCCCAGAAAAAATTTTGGAAATTTCCTCTTCGTAATTAGCGTTTCAACTCCTTTTTATGCCATTTTGGATTGCACACTACGAGCACCTCTCATTATTCAAGTGGTTGAATTTTCTAGGAAAAATAGTATAAGTAGTTATAATAAAAAGCAAAATTTCGAGGGGCAAAATTTGCCCCTAAAATGTAGTGTTTTAATTCGTTTTTTAGAACTTCTATAATGATCAAATGAGGATTACTCCTCATAAGTCACAGAATTTTCAGGAAAAAACAGCACATGTTCCAATATTTTGAGGAGCATTTGGGAGTTCTCCCCCAGAAATTGTTTGGAATTATTACCCTTAAATGTAGAGTTTTGACTCATCATGAGAACTTAAAAATGTATTTTCTGATTTGTTAAGGTTTTTGATGATAAATTATTAATTTTTTTTCGTATGGAACTAAAGAGCCGCAACTTTACATCGAAAGAGCCGCATGCGGCTCGCGAGCCGCAGGTTGCCGACCCCTGGTCTAGGGGAAATATTTTAGGAAATAGCCTATCGTTACAGGTTTTTTGAAACACCCTGTATATTCTGAGCGCAGTGCCAAACAGCGCGATAACCTCGCCAAATAGCGTGAAATCTCATAAATCATAGCTTTGACATGTTAGGCAGTCTTGGGATCGCTCGCTTCCGTTGAAATCGAACCCGATTCCTCCTCTATTCTTCTTTCCTAACTAGTCTAAGCGGTACAAGTTGAAATACTGCACTTTTTGATGATGGGATGACACTTGGTACACTGATTCCAGGGACCATAAGAATCAGTTTTCGATCAGGAGTACGCCTCAACTTCCCTTAGAATTTAAAATATTTAACTTTTTGTGAAATTTTTAAATTCGCGTTTTACCAGTTAACTGTCACACTTTTCAACATGTGAGGTGACTTTTCTATACAATTTGAGGTCGTAGATTACAATTATGAAGTCAAAAATTTCATAAAAGTGGTTTTTGATATGTTTTTTTTTAAACTAAATTTAAAAATTTAAAATGTTTAAAAACACAATGCTAAACGTAAGTTGGTATCTTGAAATTTTTACCATATATTAAGCTATTTGTAACTATCATAAATCCAAAATTTCAAGGCTTTTCGTTTATTATTAACCGAGACAGGAGACTTTGAATTTGGAAAATTTTCAAAATGGCGGCCATGTTGGATGCGAATACTCATCGAAAACTTCCCATAACTCGGTAAATTTTTGGTCAAAATGAAAAGATAAAACCTTTTTTGAAAGAAGAGCAAATTCACTACCCTATTAAAACATTAAAAGAGCAATAAAACTTTTTTAAATTGGTTTTAAATGAACTCTAAGATAGATTAATACTTTACTATGAGAAGCATATTAGACGCTTCAAAAATGCTTTCTTGGTGAAAAAAAGTTCTAAATATTTTACTTAATGTTCACCCTCAAATAAATTTGCAACATTAAACAATTTGAAGAAAAATTTTGCCTTACAAGCGCCTGGGTGCAAACGCGAAAATACTTAATAAACGCGCGCTTCAAATGAACTTTTTCTATCAAAGAATCAAAAAATTGTACTTCGTATTAGGATTTTCGAACTCCATGTTGAAGAAACAAGCATTCCTCATCTTAGGTATCAAATAAATGCATAAAATTCAATTTTTCAGGTTAAAAAATTGCATAAAATGCAATTTTCAGGTTAAAAAAATTACCTTTTAGACGAGAATTTTTCAAGCTTTTCTATTTAATGCATTAAAACATGAAACATCGTTGACATCCATGATATATTCAGAATATTCAAACTCTTACCGAACACTTTTAAACAACTATTAATCGTTGTGTACTTGCTATATTTTTATGAAAATCGAGTAAGGGAAATGCATCAATCATTTCCTTTAATAATAACACCCTTTGAACCTAAAACAATTTGTTTTTAATCATTATATCAAATAAATTGAGACAATGAAACCTAGAGATTTAAATCACAACAAACCTTATAAAGAATAATCAACTTACATTGTAAGAAGAAAATATGAATTAAGCCTTTTTTATTTTATAAGAACTTTAGTTTTAGAAGTCAAGACTTACCAACAAGTATATAGTTATTTTCAATATCTGTCATTAGAAATTAAGAATATCGGAATATATCCAAAGCTTTCGCTAATAATCACCGTACATTCATTTGTATTTCATAAATAAGTATATATGTCAATATGATAAACTTACCTGTATGGAGAAATAGAAAAGAAAAGTAAGGATTTTTCTTATTATTAACTAGCTGGTATGCCCGGCCTTGCACGGGTGGAGATATAGCTTTATTTTTTTTAAATTTTCAATACATTCTATTACATCTTATTTTAACGGGTGAAAAGTATTAAATTCCATCCACTTGTTAAACCTACTAATTTTTAATGGTTTCTACATTTAACCGCATGATCCCCATAAAAACAGAAAAATTAGAAAAAAAATATTCCCATTTTGAGCCCTTGAGTAATTATACAGGATTTTAATTAAATTTTTCTGTGAAATTATTCAATGGTTAAAGCATATTCCCTTTGCAATTAAAAAAAACCAATATTTCAGTTTGAAAGGGATTTAACATTTTTTGCAACAGGGGTTTTTTTAAACACTTTCTTAGAGCAACAATATGATCATCTTTTGATACTATTTTAACAAAAAGGCTGTTCCATGAATTTTTTTATTTAAAAGCTAAATGAAGTTTCAAATTAAAATATTTTAAAATATACTTAATAACCAGTTTTAAAATTTTAAATTTCATTTAATTATATATTTAGATTATTATCATAATTTTTAAATAGATTTGTATCTAGTTTTTCTTTTGAAAACTTGCTATTTTTGCATTATGTTATTTTTGTAACAATGGGGTTCGCAGATCTCTTCTGGAGAAGAAATAAAGCTATTTCAGCAAAATCACCATAAAAAGGGTCAAAAGAGGGTCAAGGGGTCGTTCTAGAACTTCGAAACATAGCCTTCTGTTTTCCTTGGGTTTTTTTACGTAGGTATACCCATTTTGGTGCCGATCGGATGAAAACTGTGGATTTCTATAAAGGATATATACACACACATACATTGACTTTTATTATTATTAATGAGAGTCGTAGAGGCAATATATTTTTCATGTAAGAACATATAAAATGTGTTCACACCATGATCGATCGTTGATCGAAACATTGTTTTCATTTTTTTTGGCTTTTAAAAAAAGCGTATATATTTTTCTTGAGAATTTGCATATTTTCTAAATTAAATAGATTTTAAAAATAAAGCACGTATATATTGCCTCTACTCCCTTCAATAGGTAAAAATAGAACATTGAAGATAATTTAAATAATTACATAAAGAGTGTTAAAAAGTATTACAAGCCTTTTAAGGATTTTAAATAATTTTATTGATTCTTTTGGCACACAAATTCTTTTTTTTTCCTGATTTTACTGACACACAAATTTAAATGTACTTAATTCCTGAATTTCACGTAAAAGGTAATGTTATAGGTTTTCCTCCGAATTTTGACATTCGCCTCTGCAATTCAAGCATATTTGATATAATGATTAAAAACAAAATGTTTTAGATTCAAAGGGTGTTATTGTTAAAGGAAATGATTGATGCATTTCCCTTACTGGATTTTCATAAAAATATAGCAAGTACACAACGATTAATAGTTGTTTAAAAGTGTTCGGTAAGAGTTTGAATATTCTGAATATATCATGGATGTCAACGATGTTTCATGTTTTAATGCATTAAATAGAAAAGCTTGAAAATTCTCGTCTAAAAGGTAATTTTTTTAACCTGAAAATTGCATTTTATGCAATTTTTTAACCTGAAAAATTGAATTTTATGCATTTATTTGATACCTAAGATGAGGAATGCTTGTTTCTTCAACATGGAGTTCGAAAATCCTAATACGAAGTACAATTTTTTGATTCTTTGATAGAAAAAGTTCATTTGAAGCGCGCGTTTATTAAGTATTTTCGCGTTTGCACCCAGGCGCTTGTAAGGCAAAATTTTTCTTCAAATTGTTTAATGTTGCAAATTTATTTGAGGGTGAACATTTAGTAAAATATTTAGAACTTTTTTTCACCAAGAAAGCATTTTTGAAGCGTCTAATATGCTTCTCATAGTAAAGTATTAATCTATCTTAGAGTTCATTTAAAACCAATTTAAAAAAGTTTTATTGCTCTTTTAATGTTTTAATAGGGTAGTGACTTTGCTCTTCTTTCAAAAAAGGTTTTATCTTTTCATTTTGATCAAAAATTTACCGAGTTATGAGAAGTTTTCGATGAGTATTCGCATCCAACATGGCCGCCATTTTGAAAATTTTCCAAATTCAAAGTCTCCTGTCTCGGTTAATAATAAACGAAAATCCTTGAAATTTTGGATTTATGATTGTTACGAATAGCTTAATATATGGTAAAAATTTCAAGATACCAACTTACGTTTAGCATTGTGTTTTTAAACATTTTAAATTTTTAAATTTAGTTTAAAAAAAAAAACATATCAAAAACCACTTTTATGAAATTTTTGACTTCATAATTGTAATCTACGACCTCAAATTGTATAGAAAAGTCACCTCACATGTTGAAAAGTGTGATAGTTAACTGGTAAAACGCGAATTTTAAAATTTCACAAAAAAGTAAATATTTTAAATTCTAAGGGAAGTTGAGGCGTACTCCTGATCGAAAACTGATTCTTATGGTCCCTGGAATCAGTGTACCAAGTGTCATCCCATCATCAAAAAGTGCAGTATTTCGCCCCTTTTTTGCTCTTAACCGCTCCGACTAAACTCTATGTTTGATGGTTTAAAATAATTTAATTTCATAAACAATTTTCATGAAAAACTTACTCGAAATCTAAGTACTTCTTCAAGGACGTTTACTGATGATAAGTCAACAGTGCGAAAAAAAAACTATGGGTATAGTAGGAGAGTTATAGAAACGGAAGTTTATATTTAACATATTCTTACAGCCTCAAACAAAATATCAGTGTTTAATTGTTTTAATGATACTGATTGCAGGTATATTTTATGTTTAGGTATAAATTTATGATAAAATACAAGAACAATCTCTATAAACATGGTTAATTGCTTATCTTCACGGAATCATTATGAAGAGCGGGTTAGTTTTGGATCTTCTTCAGGTTTTCAATTAACTTACGGATAAAATACTCGCGGACACACTGTGGAGACTTATTATTAACTTATTTCCAGAATTTCTCTTACCGGTTTTATGTGTATAGAATTTATTACCATCTGTAGTTCTGAAATCATGGTTAGCACTTGTATTAGGAGATCTGATGGCCCTTACAATTGCATAAAGAGCTTTAAAAAATTGTGTAAGAGGATTTTATTAGTCTTAATTGAGTTTAGAAACCTCATACACCCATTACCCGATATAAAACATGCCCATACCGTTTTTCTAGAATTTTTTTAGTTTTAATGTAATCCAATATGGTGTCTGTAATTAAGCAACCCATAATTAATTTGAGCTCCAGATAATTTATCACCAAATCAATATGATCTACAAATGGTGTTTAGCCATGGAATTTTGCGGTTTAAGTCATTTACCACTGCCTTTTGATTCTTCTATGCTCAGTATAAAATGGACAAATTTGATGATTTTCTGATTGATGGCTAGGTTACAAATTGGGCATTTCGGCCTAACTAGCAATGAAAAACGGTCAAATAAGATTGCTTAAATGTGTTAGAGCCCTATTATTCGGCAGAAGATTTTTTAAACAAATTTTTAAAAATTTTCGAAAAAATGTGAAAAAAGTCAAAATTTTCAAACTTTGGGACACGTGTTAATATTATCTGATTGATTTAAGATTTTGCACATAGTCTTAGGGTACCAAAAGGAAAAAAATTGGGGGGTGTCGCAAAAGTTTCCCCGACCTTTGATTTTAAGGGACATCCTAATCATTACACAAAAGTAAGTGTTTTATAGCAAATGGGAAAAGTTATATGATTCAATGTTATTTGCATACCACACTGGAAATAATATTAATGTACATCACGATCATTTGACTAGTACATAATGTAAGTTTTCCTTGCATCGCTATTTGTACAGTATGCAAGCTTGCGAAAGAAGGAACAAAAGCAATTGCTGTCCAAACCCCTCCAAGATTGACTTCTCTAGTTTCGTCTTACGCTGAAAACTTACAAATGCCCCTGGTAACTACAATGGACGTTGGTCAGCAATTAGGAAACTCTCAAGTCAATCTTCTACCTGACACAACAAAAGCTGCAGCGACTCTTCTTAAGCTCTGGGGCTGGAAATCTTTCGCCTTCGTTTATGACGTGAACACAGGTAAGAAATACCATTATGTGAGCGATTGCTAAAAGGTTTTTTTACATGATTCTATCTATGGATGTTAATGATTTAAATTGTAAAAAGTGTACACCACATTTATATTTAACGGACAACTTTTTGGTGTTCTCCAAAATTTAATGTGTTACACATGGATAAAAACTTTTCTTATCACAACAAAAACGAAAAATTACTTAAACTGCATTTTTTAAAATTATAATTCAAAACAAGTTCTCACTGTGAAAGTGGTTCCTAAAATTCCATCGAAACAGTCGTTTCTTAAAACACGCGAATAAAAAAAAGTCAATGGAATTTTTACTCGGAAGAAAAAGAATGCGGATATTCTTGGCAAAATCACGTACTTTCAATTACAAATAATTTGATTTTGCGCAACTGCTATGTTTCACAACCATGGATTCTAACATTGCGAGTGGCAAAAGGAAAAAAAATTCAGTTGAGACGATAAAAAAAATGTATAATTTCCTACGTGTGCTATAATTTCCTATCTTTACAAAACTAAAATTCCGGTCAATGCAAAAAACGGTCAAACAAATATATTAAACATCATTATATTAAAACTGATAGTTTCGCTAAAAAGAAAGTGTTCCAAACACAGATGGATTTAGTCGCCAAATATAGAAATATTTTTCATACATTCATTTAGCATGCAATTAAGTGAAAGACCCTTTAAAAATAAATTTATTTCTCGTGAAACAAAACATAAAACGGAACAGAGATTAAGTTAAATTCCATATTAGTTTCTTTTTTTTCATGTTGATTGCTGTATATTTTAACACGAGTAGGGTTAAGAAAGTTATTACTTTTATTTAAAGCTTGTATTTTAAGCCTTCTTTGAATAATATTAGTTTTTAATAACTTCTTAGTTTACAAAATATGATGGGGCAATGTTTTCACCATTTCCAGGATTATACAAAATGCTTCAATTTTTCAGCACTTTTTTTTTCAGCAGGGGAGGAAATGGTTTGCTCTTAGCTTATTTTTCCTGACAAGGGGGGAGGGGGATATGAGTGATGCTTACGTAAGATACTGAATTTTCCAAAATCTCTTGTTTCTTGCATAATTAATTTCAAATCTCAACCAAAAATAAATTTAACAAAAAATTGAATTCGGAAATCTGACGTAAGCACTTTTTTCTGGGGACCCCCCCCCAAACATTTTGAAATTTTAACCACGAATAGTAGTGTTTGACTCTTTTTTGAACCCTTAGAGCAGGGGTTCTCAACCGGTGGGTCGCGACCCCCTGAGGGGTCGCGGGGCATGCCTACGGGGGTCGCGAAACAAAAATTAAAAACAGTCATATTTACAGTTATTTTTTATACAGACACAAAAATTTTCAAAACTTATAAATTGTAGATTATTAGAGAGAATGGTTCGTTTCATGCATGAACTATTTTGAAAAAGAGTAAGTAGCATCGGCAGCGTATTGTGAGGGAAATGACAAATAAATGGTAAATAATTATTAAAGTCTTAAAATTTTAGGTCTGAGGGGGTCGCCAAATCATTTTCCCTGAAAAGGGGGTCCGGAGTCAAAAAGGTTGAGAACCCCTGCCTTAGAGTATTTACTAAAATGGATGTCAGTTCTTAATGGATGGGCAGTTTCTTAAGGTGGACACAAATTGGAGCCGAGCGGCGAAGGGAACAGCCACGAACACGCTCTGCGCAAGCGCCGCTCTTAGCGCCTCCGAGTTGCGCGTGCGCAGAGCGTGTTCGTGGCTGTTCCCTTCGCCGCTCGGCTCCAATTTGTGTCCACCTTTACGTAATTATGGTGGGGGGGTTAGATGTTTTCTTATCTTTGCTGACAAGGGGGGAGGGGGGTTAAAAATGGCTAAAAAAGTGCTTACGTAATATTTGAACGGCCCCAAATCCCAGGGAGCTAAAAATGGAGCGACACCCCCCAAAAAAATGATTGAACTATTTGTAGAACTACTATTTGGTAAAAATTTAATTATGGTCTCAAATTTTGTGGTTTAATATGATCTTTAAAATTATGTTAAACGTTTTCCCTTTAAAATTTTCTCATTACGAACAAAGTAGAATAACAACTAAAAATGAAATCAATAAATATAAAACTAAGAGTAAAACAAGAAAGAACTGAAGACTTCATTATTCACCGTTTCATTTATTTATTGGTCTGTTTTTGATTAGAATGAACACTTGCAACTGGTTTTTATATGAATCTTTTGAATAGGTTGAATGGGATAAATGCCGGAATCAAACAATTGTATCACTTTCTGCCCAGATATGCGGGTTTTTTTCCTAATACGGTTGTCCACGATGACGTCACGAAACTCTGATCTTGCAGGACAAACAGACTTAACTGTCAAATTAACTGTGTTTGACATTCAAGTTTCAGAAGCATTTCCGAATTCAAATTCCGATTTGAAAACTTGCTTTTGCTTGCGATTATATCTTTTTAAAAATTGTCCTTTAAAAGCATTTTAAAACATCATTAAAGATGGTTAGATTCTGTGGAATAATAAGGTTGCCCACGATGACGTCACGAAACTCTGATCCCGCAGGACAAACAGACTGATTGCTAAGGGTTGCCACCGGATGATGGACAATAGGGTGGAGCGAAAAAACTTTTTTTGGAAATTTAAAACGCCTGATGTGGGGATAGGTGCCATTTACGATAAAACTTAAAAATTCAAAACTTGAGTTCGATCAATTAATATCTTCAGGTTCCACATTCGCGTTAAAGTTTCGATGTTTCATCAAATTTTACAATCTCTCCGAGATCAGACCCTTCAAAATGACCTGTCTCGAATGGAAAATAGTACTAACTTTCCCCATTATAAAATCTTAAACAGCGCCTCCCCTGAAACCTATATTGAATCACCCTTAAATATAACCATTAAAAGATTTATCTTTCAACTACGTCTTAATCAAAGCCGAATTTTCTACAAAAACGAAATTTTTGAAATTTTTCCTTCTAACCCTTGCACTTTCTGTAATAATGAAGAAAATGAGACTTGGAATCATATATTCAACACTTGTCCTCTTTATAATCAATACAGAAACAAATACTTAACCGGTTTAAAACCTTTTCCGTTAATATTAACTCAAAGTCAATACGAAAGAATTTTTTATTTTACAATTTCTATTTTAAAAGTCCGTAAAAATTTATTAGATAAATTGAGTTAGCTCAATGTTCCAACAACCTTTAATATATATTTGTGTATATTTACGTTCATCTTTCATAGTTTTAATGTTCAATGATAATTAAGTGTTAATTTATTTCCTCATTTTGTACTTTTTGTTCCTTTATTTTTGCTACTTTGTAAACGGGCACGAGCCCATTACAATAAAGTCTTGTCTATGTCTATGTCATCAAATTTTACGTGAAAATGGTTATAAATGATTCCCACACAATTTTAGCTCCATTTTCAAACTACAGCTGGTTGAGTTTATATTCTTGGGATGTCAAACAACATTTTAAGACCTTCTAAGGACCTGAAATGGAGGGAATTTCCAATTTTTCAAAATAAGGGAGGCTAGGGACCGAAAAAAAATGTTGAATATCGGTTCAAAATAGAGCTCAAAAGTTGCGTTTTACCCTGCTTATTCATGGAAAAATAATAAAAAAATTCGTAAAAAATAATTTAGTTGTGTTTTGGGCCTATAATTTGAAAAAAAATGGATATTTTGCATAGTATATAATGGGAAAGTCTTAATCAATCAAATTCAAGTTTTAATTGTAATAGAAACTTATAGTTGCCTTAATTCCGTGTCTTAATCGTCAAAAAAAGTATTTCCAAGGGTATTACACTGTGATTTGAGCTAAGAAGTTAAGGCATACAGCTTAGAATCGCCAAATGTGAGAAAAACTCATTTTTATGCTTTTTATACTTACTTTTACAGAAAAGAGTATTAAAATTACTTACAGGGTGTCCCAAAAAAGACTGACACATTTTAAAAATCAATAACTCAAAAACTAAAAAAGATAAAAATGTGCGGTTTCTTGCCCCCTTCTTCTCAGACCAAAGAATTTTCATCCCAGAATTTTTGATTTTAGTTCTAAATTTTTCACTAGATGGCAGCACGAGAATTTTTGAGGGACTAAAGGGAAAAAGTATTGGAATAATCCCGGTTAGTTAACTTGTGATAGGAAAACCAAAGTTAGGGTAAAAGATCGATTCATTGAATCGAATGTTGTTCGATTCTGAAAGAATCTTTTTCGATTCAGGGAAGATTTAAGAATTGATTGAAGGAAAGCAGCAAGATTTGGATTACGCTTTGAATTAGTTTGACAGCTACCAAACTGAAATCCTCCCCTAAGACGTCTCGCATTTCAGCGAATGTTTTTCAAATTACTGAATTTGATTTTATTTTATCCTGATGTGGATCATGCGCCATAAAACTCCAAACAACTAATTGATTTTGTTTAATATACGCATTAAGTTCTTCTAATAAGTGGAAATCCAAATCTATCCTTTAAACGTTTTTATTGCGGGAATAAAAAGTTTAGATGATGTGCTTTGGAAATCAATTTAGATTATGTGCATTTGAGATTGAGGATCCCATTCCGTTGTGTAGCACTTGTAATTTATCGGATTTTACCGATATCGAGGGTAATTTTTTTACGACGAGTTTTTTTACTCTTAGTCACGGCGATCACGCAACTTAGTCAACGGCTACTGAAAATGAGGGGAACTCAAGGATTTTTGATTCCTCAACAGAGGGATTTTATAAAATCATGATTATCTACCCTTAAAAAATCTTTTATTTTATTTCGCTTTAAGATTTAACAATGCCCAGTGATTTTAAGGTGGTTTTGTGAATCAATTAATAAACTTTCACTTCAAGTTTTTGGGAATTGCTTTTAACTTTCAACTAAAAGGGGGGTTGGGGGGGTCCTGCCCCCGAAATTTTTTTGAAATTTGACCTTTTAAAACAGGGTCAAACTCATTTTAGTGCTTTACGATTAGACAATTTCAAAATCAAATTACTATGCTTCAATCAGTGCTGTAGCTGGATTTTTTTTTCTGGGATAAGGGCTCGCTGTATTATTACGCACTTTTTTCTTCAATTTTTTTATTGAAATAATGTCCCCCAAACTCAGCACTGGCCACTGGCTTTAACCAATTCTATTTTTTATTGCTTAAAATACTTTTTGAACGTTTAGGTATTTCAAAAACTCTGAGAAATAATTAATAGGCCGAGGCTGTAAGCTAATGTAAAAGCTAAAGAAATGTCTGAAAATGGATAAAAATATTCTAAATTGATTAGGTTTTGGGCATTGTCTCATGACCCCCCTCGAACCCGCATTTGAATTCAAAAGTTAGCGTAACGCAAAGTTAACCATTTGAACAAGTTTGGATCAGTGCTTAAGAATTTCCACACTTTTACCGAAATTCTTGCTAAATTCATATATTTCTTAAATACACATAAATGCAGTTTCGATTTACTGTAACTTAGTCTTAAGTCTAATTGGAGCAAATACTCAAACACCAAGTCGAAATTGAATATTCCCTCTATTGCATGTGATCTGAAAGATTCTATATATAAAATTTCGATTTTTCCTTAAAAACTTTAAATTTTTTTTACATCCTCTGACAAAAAAGCAGAAAAACCCCGTTTCACAAAGAAATTTTCAATAAAAAATTTCCGTTAAATTAAAATGTGTAAAATCCCCTAGTTTAATTAAACCATTAATGGCGCAGCCTTTGCCAGAAATCATGTGTACGATATAATCATTTTTATGACATTCCTTAAAAATAATTTCCATTTGGCAATAGAAGTTCGATTTCCCGATGATCTGATTATTTAGTAATAATTAATAATAATAATATCTCCTCTGTGCCATAAAAGATCAATCAAACAACCAACCAGCTAAAGCATTTCAATCTAGTTCGATTCTGAAATCGATTCTATCTCTCAACTTCGATTTTCCTATCACGAGGCAATAGGGATTCCGCTGATAGCTTATACCTAAATTTCTGAAAAAGTTCTCGTGCTGCCATCTACTAATGCATTTATGAACTAAAATTTTGAAATTTTGGGAGCAAAAATTCTTTGTCCCCTTAAGAAGGATGCAAAAGACCGCATATTTTTATCTTTTTTAGTTTTCGAGTTATTGATTTTTAAAATGTGTCAGTCTTTTTTGGGACACCCTGTATCATGTATCCTAAATTTTCCCTAATTATGTCTAACACAAATCATAACCTTTTATTTGACATTTCGGAGCTTAAAATTTGAAGACTTGTTATAAAAAGTGATAGTCCAGGTTAAAGTTTAGAATAAAATGCCTATAGGGCATTATCGTCTGTTTTCGACAAAAATATCAACCTTAGTATTTTAAAAGCCTTTTAAGTAAACAAGAATGTGTATTACAGACTAAATAAAATATTTGAACGTAAAAGTTTTTAAATTTTGGGATTTTTAGGTTTTTTCATTCAAATTTGTAATTTTAGGCTGTTAACTCGATTTTAAAAAATTTAATAATGAACTCAAAAGTATTACTGACTATTAAGACACCAAAGTACGGTAACTATGAGCTTTTAGAACATTTAAAACTTGAATTTGATTTATTAAGACTTTTCCCATTATACGCTATACAAAAGATATATATATATATATTTTTTCAAATTTTTTTATTATTTTTCCATGAATAAGATGGGTAAAACGCAACTTTTGAGCTCTATTTGGCACCGATATTCACAAATTTGTTTTTCGGTCGCTATAGCCTATTTTAATGGCATGAGCCCTTATTTCGGGTTTGAAAAATTGGAAATTCCCACCCATTTCAGTCCACGGAAGGTCTTAAAATGTTGTTTGACATCCTAAGAATATGAACTAAACCAGCTATGGTTTAAAAATTGAGCTAAAATTGTGTGGGAATCATTTATAACCATTTTCACGTAAAATTTGATGAAACATCGAAACTTTAACGTGAATGTGGAACCTGAAGATATTAATTGATCGAACCCAAGTTTTAAATTTTTAAGTATTATCGTAAATGACACCTATTCCCACCTCAGGCGTTTTCAATTTCCAAAGTTGGTCATTTTTGGCTAGTTTCACTCTACCCTAATGGACCAATTCTTTTTCGTCTTTATGTACCCTACCTATCTAGAAGTTATGAAACACTTATCTGAAACACCCTGTATAATAGTGTTTTCGTATGAAGCAAAGAATTGCTTTTTTCGCTTAGCGTAGGTTCAGCTAGTTTAATTCTGATATGCAAAAAACTGGCTAAAAACGTTATGCGCTTAAATATCGCACTGCTTTCTGAACTTAAGTTCAGAGATAATTTAATATTCTGCATGTTTTGAATACTTGGGTCTATCTGTAAGGTTTTTGATTGATTAGGATGCCTTTTTTCGAGAAAATTTCTTTGAAATGACTAACATTAATGAGGTAAGTTCTTTGCAATAGATGTTATGTTTAGGACCAAAATTTTCTACCTTAAACTTAAGGAATCATCTTGAAACTATGAAATCTTAAATATAAACATTTCAAATATACAGTAAATATTTTTTTAGCCATGAATTATGCGTTCTTCCTAGTTTTTTAAACAAGAGATAAAACATGGGAAAATCCTCGTTTGCGTTGTTTTTTTAAACCGCCATTTTGAAAAGAAATAATATCACCAGAACTGCGAAAATCATACATTATGTTCATAAACATACCTAAACCAAAATCCCTTTTGTTTGATATCTCCACCTATTATCAGTTTTTCATAAAAAAATTTCAAACATGAAACTCTGTAAAAAGTATCAGAACCTGTGATCAGAACTTAGCGGACAACCTTTACATAATTTGATTTCAGTTGCGAAATGATAACTTTCTGCTTTATAACCCTTAATAGGGATCCTTCGTATATTTCGTTTCAACTATAAAAAAACCTTAAATGTACATTTCGGCGATAAAGTGCATTTTTTATCTGAAATGGTTCTGTTTTTGTTTTATAAAAGTAACTTTTTTAACTATTACGTTCACATGATCCATAAATTTAAAGGTAAAACCTGTAAAGGAGGCGCACGAACAATTAAGGGGTCATAAAAGAGCTGAGAAGTACCACCCAAACCCTGGGGGTGGTTGGCAAAAACAGAAAGCAGACGCAATTCAAGGCTCCAAACTTGGACCTCTTTTGTTTAACATTTATATCAACGATTTTTGTGGGTAAAGTAATTACATTCGCGGATGATACAATAATATTATATTCAGCTCGTTCTTACGACCTTTTACAAAATATGATAAATCAAGATTTGGAAATAATTTACAATTGATTTTTTTTTCAAGCAATGAGTTAAAGGTAAATGTAAATAAAACAAGTTATATTATGTTTTCTTTAAGATCTAATGATGAAACTAAGCTTAAATTATACTTTTGTGATTGTAAAATTAAATCTTGTGATAATCATATCCTTAATTACTCCACATCATTAAAATATTTAGGCATCCTATTTAATAAAGACTGGAAATTTAAAGATCATATTAACTCAATCTGTAGTAAATTAAGATATATTTTATTCAAATTCTATCACTTAAAATTTTTTTTTGATTCGGATTTTCTTCTAAAACTATATTTTGCTTGGGTTCAATCTCGATTACAATATGATATATTAATCTGGGGCGGAGAATACATATCCAACGTTTTACCATTAATTAACTTGCAAAAGAAATTTCTACGTTACTTTCCTGAGAATAATTATCTTTTAAATGTGCGCCAATTATTTATACTAAATAGTCTACTCTTTTTAAAGAAATTCCCCACATGGGCAACATTAAACTCTAACAATTCATATAACCTCCGCAGAGAAAATTATTTCTTAGTACCTACCCCTCGTAAAGAAATATATAAAAAACATTTTCAATATCTTTCGGTTACTTTTTTTAATAAATAACCAAGCCAAATTCAAACAGAATCCAATATAAGATTTTTTAAAAAACTTTGTATTGCTTTTATTCTTGACCAAGATAAAGTTTGAAACCCTCTTTTAAATTGTCAGGTTTTCACTTAGTCTGTCAGTTCTCACTATTTCTTTAATATATATATATAAATTGCCAGCCAAGCCATTTTTAGTTTTTTTTGTTTTTACATACGTAAATAATAAAAAAATTTCTGTCACATATTCTTCCACTATTTTTTTGTTACTTGCTATAAATATTGATATTCGATTTACCCATGGACGAGCAGTAGCTCCTTTGGGATAGACATTATCTCCTTTTTTTTCTCTCTCTCTCTCTTTTGTATGTATTAAACTTGTTAAATTGTATTTGTGATTGTATTATTTGTATTCTGTTTTCTTTTTGTAATAAATTTGAAATTGAATTTTGAAATTTGAATTGGGCGGGGATCGTGTTGTCCGAGCCCCTGGGAGAACGCTCTGAATTTGCAATTGGTCGGGTCACAAATTTCTGCTTTTTCAAGTTTTTACTCTGATTAGCTAAACAAATTTATTAATTTCAGTTGTTTAGGGGGGGGCAGAGTAGCCCCCTGCCCCTCGCTGCGTACGCCCATTACGGTCCCTAAAATGAGACTTTTAGTTGCTGAACTTTTGCGAATAACAATCACCTTAACCACTTAGTTACAGATGGTTGCTGCAATTAATTTATATTGAAAGGGCAATTTCATGCTTTATGAAGTTGAAAAGGTAATTTATGCATCCCAGAGTTATTAACTATTTTTAGCCTAAAGTATTTAAAACAAATAAAATTAGATTAAGCATAAATTTTCATAACAAATCTAATTGTAGCAAATGAACTTACACAGTTGAATTTAGTTATAGTGATGGGTTGTTTATAAGTTAAGGCTAAACTGTAAATTATTCAGTTTAGGGTTAATACTGAATTTGATTAATCTCGTTTCCTTCAGGTGCTGATCAATTACAGAAGTTATTCTCTCTTCTGGATCGCCATACCCTGGTCGAGCCATTCTTGAAAGCCTATACTGCAGACGAGGCGTTAGCCTTCCTTATGAAAACACCACAGAATATAACAAAGATTGTAATGGCGACTTCAGAAGCAATGGCTGATGATCTTTTCAGCAAATTGACAACTCGTCGCAGAATGCATGGATTACTTTTAAAACCGGTACTTTTATCACTTTCTTTTATACATTAAAAAAATGTTTAAAGGCTCGTTTCCATTCAATGGTTTCCATAACCATAAGTACTTCTGTAATTATGATAAGCGCTTTCATAACATTTAATGACAGGAGAGTTTTTCAATATTTTATCCATTTATCTTCCGCGTGAATTTTCTGAATTGAAAGGCAGTACGAAAGGTTTGGATTGCCATATTAATAAGAATTATAGGTCGTATACGTGAAAAGTAGGTTGTAGATAAACAACCTAAGATAAACACTTTTTATAAGAAGCTCCATGATTTTTGTATTGCTTATTTAATGAATTTTTTACATTTAACAAACTAGATTTTAACTTTTTTTGTCAGGTAGGGGTGGCAAGACCTATGAACAGTTACTCAGAATTCGTTCGTCTCACCAAGTTCTCTTTCGTAGAAGATGGATCAAGGCAACTTCTTGAGTTTGTAAATAGATGGAAAACCTTAGAAGAACGGACTCAAAGAAGCAGGGATAAAGAGCTTCCCGTTGGTATATCTAATATTCACTATATTTACAGAAAATATTTGTTTTTGTTAACTTAATTTCCAATGTGTCTTCTATTGAAACTAGGTCATGTCGTATTTTAAGGCCTTAAGTTACTGATGAGTACCTACTTGTGAAAATTTTGCTCCCTATCACCTTTACAATAATCCTGTCAACTTAACTTCAAAAATTAATTTTAAACATAACATAAGCTTTATTACCACAAAACATATGTACAGAAAAAAGGTAACATATTTGTCATCAAGGGGACTTTGTCCCTCCCGTTCAGGTGACAGATAAACTTGAATATAATGTAATACATAAATTTATTTTCATTAAGTTAAAGTTTAAGATAAATATATATAAAAACATACACACACTGAAAAGCAATAGGAACTAAAAACAAACAAAAAATATTAAAAATTGAAAACAAGGTTACAAAATTACAGTCATACATAAAAAAAACAAAAAAATAAAATTAAAAATTAAATAATTGAAGGCATAATTTTAAATTAGAAAATTGAATAAAAAATGAAAAACAAATAACATAGATTTAATAATAGACAGAGTTGGCAAAAGTCTGGTTATTTTAGTTTTAGTTGCTTCGTTTTAAATCTGAAAATAACGATCTATGTCGTCCAAATTTATGATGAAATTAAAAAGTTCACGTTTAAATGTTGAATATGTTTTTATATTTTGAAGATGAGAAGGCACATGGTTATAGATTTTAGGTCCTAAAAAGTAAAAATGCTTCCGAAATATTTCTTTAGAAAAATGAGGAATTTTATAAATTTCATTAGGTCTTCTTTGAGATACATTTAATTTTAATTCACACATTGATTTGTTTCGGTACAAAAAAAGAACTACACGGAATAAGAAGTCATACTTAAGAGGTAGTAAGTTCAAATTTCTAAAACTATAAGCATGTGAATGATAGGGGTTTAAAATTTTGAAACACTTGTTCTGGATCGAAATTAGTGGTAGTAAATTATATTTATAATCACCTCCCCAAATAACAATGCCATAATTTAACAATGAGTAGAACCAAGAATAATAAAGTGTTTTTAAAAAATTTGCATCAATTTTATTTTTTAAGTGGTGAAATTTAACTAACATAAAACATAATTTTTTACTTAGTTCATTTACATGAGTTTTCCACTTTAAGTTAGAGTCAATATGTAAACCTAAGTATTTAATTGTAGAGACGGATTTCAGAACGAGGCACTGACAGTTAGAATTATTTTTATTGCAATTAGAAGAATGAAATTTAATATTAAGATTTGTTTCAGACTGTATTAAGTTGAAATAAATATATTTTGTTTTATTTAAATTTAGGCATAAATCATTTGCAGTAAACCATTTTCTTATTTCAGTCAGATCAGATTCTATTTGTAGCAGAAGTGTATTAATATCAGAGCATGAATATAACAAGACAGAATCATCGGCATATGTTATCATTTTACCATATAACTGTAGTTTACACAAATCATTTATAAAAATAAGAAATAACAAAGGACCTAAAATTGAGCCTTGAGGAACGCCACGGTTTGAAATAATAAAATTACTGAAATTGTTTTGAATTTTAACACGCTGTTTCCCTATTTGATAAATATTCTTTGAACCAATTAAGAATATTTCCACGAAAACCAGCAAAATCTAATTTTTTTATTAATAAATTATGATTGACATTATCAAATGCCTTTGATATATCCAGGAAGATCGCTACTGTTTTTTTATTACTGTCTAGGGTGGGTTGGGGTAAAATGGGTCAATTTTAAGGTACCTTCACATTCTAAGTTTTATTTCATCAAAACTATTACTTTTTAATGATTTCTTTCAATTGGATCTTGACATTACAATCCTTCAGAACATTTTCATCTAATTTTATCAAATATTTTTTAGTTATAAGTTGGTTAAACTTAGCATCAAAAGTAATGACCTATTTTACCCCAATGTGGGGTAAAATGGGTCTCATTGCAAAAAGATGTCAAAAATATATTTATTACTAAATATACATGAAAATAAGAAAAAAGGCAATCGGCTAAGCCTTTTTTATCTGAAAAAATTTGTTTTAAGTTGCACTTTAATGAAATTGTAAAAGTCCGAAGTTAATGAACATTGTTCAAATTTAGCAATTAAAATACTTCGTTTGGATAAAAAAATAAACTTGTGTGACAGTTCAATGTATATTTGAAGGAAATAAGTTAAAAACATTGTTTTACTTAATACAGAAGGCCTCCTAACTATGACCCATTTTACCCCAAGCACAAAATACTGTTATAAAAGATAAAATATTTCATATTTTTCTAAGCTGATTGGCTTGAAATGTCTCTCAGACTTTCTTTTATGGAAAAATATTACAAAAGTCTGCTGTAATTTATTACAATATATAGATATTTTGGAAGTTAGTAAACCCTGTGTTTTCGATGACATCATTTACGGTTAAAATTAAATATTTTTTCAGTCCTCAAATTCATAAATCTTAATTTTTGACAGTCGAAAAATATTGCCAACAGATAAAAGATTATAATGCAAAAAAAATAGCGAAAATTATTCAATTTAAATTTGATTTATATCGAGTTAATTAAAACTGACCCATTTTACCCCAAGACCCACTTTACCCCAACCCACCCTATACTCTTGTAGATGAATTTTGAAAATTGCAAAAGTGCACTTTCTGTATTTCGCCCTTTAATGAAACCATATTGATTGTCCGCAAAAAATTTAATTTTATGTAAATAATCGTACATTTTGTTTGAAAGGGATTTTTCAATAATTTTACCAAAGGTGGGAAGAATTGAAATAGGTCTATAATTTGAAAAGGAGGATTTATCACCAGACTTGAAGATAGGGGTTATGGTAGCTTTTTTCAGTGATTGGGGAAATTCAGCTTTGATGATTGAGGTATTTACAAAACTAGTGATAAAAGAAATATTATGATTTACCAATATTTTTATTAGTTTTACATTTATCCCATCATAATCATAGCTGTCTAACTTAGTGAAGGCATTAATCAAATTTAACATTTCAGAGTTACTGTATTCAAAATAAACAAAAGAGTTAATGTTTGGAAACATATAAGGTTCAAGTCTTGTTATGTCCTGATTTAAGTAATTTTGGTTTACACTATTAAAGAAATTATTAAATAGTATAACTGAGCAAGGGTTATTGAAACAATCAGGTAAGGCAGTAGGCTTAGTTTGTTTCCCAATTATGTAGTTTACGAGATCCCATTTTTGCTTAGCAGAGTTACAATTCAAAAATTTGTCTTTAAAGTAGTCTGATTTAGCAGATTTTATTGTTTGTTTTAATTCGGCAACTACACTTCGATAAGCAGTTGTATAAATAATATCACTAGAATACCTTTTTATCTTCCTAAACAACTTTTCTTTTCTACGAATTAAAATCAGAATACTATTTGTTATCCAATTACTTTTAGGTTTTTTTAACAATCTGATTGTGTTTTTGAAATTATTTTTAATGTTAGTTTAAAAACGAAAGATTGATATTGCTGATCAAGAGAGTCCTGTTCTTTCCACTCATACTTGTATGTGTTTAAATATTTATAAAGTTTCTTAAAATTATGGCCAATTTGGGTACATTATAATCAGGTTTGGGTATTTCTTTTTCCATATTATCTAATCTGCATAAAGTAATATAATGATCAGTGATGTCTGTAGTATAAATTCCTGATGAAACTAAATATTTATTTGTTTTAACAAAAATGTGATCAATGCACGTAGCACTTGCTCTAATTCTAGTAGGCTTATTTATAAAGTTATGAAAACCAAATTCAGATAAACAATTTAAGTATTCATGAGTGATATAGTTATCTATGAAAATGTCGGTATTTAGATCACCCATGATAATTACATTTGAGTCTTTTACATTCGACGGTATAGTTTTTAATTCGGAATTAAAATAGTCTATTGTATATTCATGGGATCGATAAATAGATAAAATAGTGAGATTCAATAGTTTACAATGTACTAAAATAGCTTCAGCAGATATAAAACTTAATGATAAATTAGAAAAATTTAGACTTTTTTTGGTATATATGTTACAGTTGATGTCCGAAATCCGGTAATGTTCAGAAAAACTAAGGTAAAATGAGAATTACCTAAGGTAAAGTACAAAATATTTCATACTTTACCTAGGTATTCCGAACATTACCAGATTATGAACATTAACTGTAACATATACAACAATACCATCAGATCTGTTGTTATTTCTGCAACAAAAATAGGAGTCAAACCCGTCAATTGAGTAAAAATTAATTTCATTCTCATAAATCCAAATTTCAGACAAAATTAGAACAGAAAAAGAATCAGTGTAATTTGAAATTAGAGAAATTAAGCAATCAAAGTTGGCACGTAAACTTCTTATGTTCAGATGTAAAAAGATACACTTAATGGTTAAGAATGGTTAAGAATTTTTCGAGATCATCCAGATTATCAATTGTTTTACAATCAACAATCGGATCAAAATCAATCTGTTGGTGGTTGAACATTAAGATCATCTATTGATTTAATTCTTAAAATTCTGGATGTCTCGTCTTTTCTTATAAAAATTTTACCATCGCGGGTCCAGCAGAACTTGTAATTATTTTCTTTCTTGTAGTTTCGTGCATGATAGAAAAGTGTTTTTAGTTCAGGGGTTAAATGTTCACTAACATAAATTGGCATGTCTGTTAGTCGACTGTTTATTTCTCTTGTAGTTAATCTTCGGCTTTTCAATTTCTTTAATATTTCATCTCTGATTTGCTTTGTTTTTACCTGGACAATTATGGGTTTAGGATAATCCTTTTTAAAAGATGTAACTCTGTGCGCAGTTGTCAGATTGTCCAATATTTTAGTGTCTGATAGTTCGTCAATCTTTGACAGTATTTTAGGCATATCTTCATTTTCCGATTCCGGAAGACCGGCAATCTCGATGTTAGTTCGTCTTGAGTACTGTTTTAACTCTATGATATCAGATTTCAGCTCCTTGAGTTCCTGCTTTAACTCTGTATTTTCAGCTTCAACTTGGTTACATTTTTTCTGAAGGTCTTTATTTGAGGTTTGAAGACTGATTATTGTACTTGCGGTGCACCCTCATCTTAGAAGTCACCTGCAAACCAACTTTCACATGCTCTCTGACCTCCGGTTGACAGCGAGGGAGACATTTCTTCCCACGGTCCCTCTTGTTGTGACAGTTCCCACTATAAATTCTTAACACCCCGTTTCCAAATTAAACCCGCCGATTGGCAAACCACAGTAATGACGTCAACCCCTTAACCAATAGAATTTGTAGTGGGGCGGAGGCAAGTCACTCGAGACCCCCGAAAGTCAGGGAGCAAACGAAAAACAGCCATTCCATTTACTGATTTCGTATATGTTAGATGTAGTTTGAGTAGTCTCTTGTAGTTATATGTGTGTGCTATTAAAAACCTTAAAAGACAACACAAATGCCTTCTGATATTGAAAGCGACAGTAAAAACTGTCCCCTCAACTGATGACCCGGTATTTTGAACACCAGCAAGGTCAATCACCCAGCGCTTCCTCCCATCAGCGAGCGATGCGTTTCCTCGCTCCCCGTAATTGACTCCCCGCTGCGACCCTCGGACGTCTCCGATTACTCCCCTTCTGTGACGGACTACCTGCCTGCTAGCGCTGCGATTTTCTCCCCGGCCCAACGAGCTCCTTTTCTACGATGACTCCCCCGGTCTCCTCCGATCACCAAAGCCAAACAGATGACCCTTCGGCGCAGATTTCCCGAATCACCCTCCGGTTGCCACCATTCTGGAAAGCCAACATCGACATCTGGCTTGCGCAGTGTAATAACGCATTTGCACTGTCGAAAATTACGAGCGATGACACTAAATATTCCGCCCTGGTCTCCAACATCGATGGTGAAACCCTCTCCAGCGTTGCGGATATTATCCTTCACCCCCCAGCGCAGAACAAATTCGACGCCCTATGCAGCCGCCTGCGGTCAGAATTTGGAGAATCGGATAGTGCTCGACTCCGACGACTCCTCAACGATACTCACTTAGGAGACGAAAAACCGAGTCAGCTCCTGAGAAGAATACGGTTGCTGGCCACAGGTCTTCTTCAAGGGGAGGCTTTAAAGCACCTTTGGATTGACCGTCTCCCACTACCTATCAAGACGGCGTTGTGCACACAAGGCGGTTCATTAGATGACTTGGCAAAAATCGCCGACAGAGTCGCCGAGACAACAGCTCTTGGCCCGGTGTGTGCCGTTGCAACACCCCAGCCCCCAGCGATTTCTGAATTGGAGAAAAAGATCGAGGACCTCTCCAATCAGCTGGCAAGCTTGGTCCATCGTCGCCCACGGGACCGCAGCCCCTCTCCACGTCGTCGACGTCCCGGCTCCCCCCATCGAACCAGCACCAACCGAACACCCACCGACGACGTTTGCTATTACCACCGCAGATTCGGCAAAGAAGCGCGGATGTGCGAGTCTGGATGCACATTCCATTCAAAAAACGCCTAGATCTCGCCTCCGCTGGCAAGGCGAGTTCAGGCGCTCCTTCAAGTTCCAGCAGACTCTTTGTACACGACCGCATCTCTGGTCAGAAATTTCTGATTGATACCGGTAGTGACGTCAGTGCCCTAACCCCATCAGCTGTGCACAGGAAATCCTCCAAGCCGGGATTCTCATTGTTCGCCGCGAACAACACCAACATCTCAGCATACGGATTCCTCCACCGACAGCTGGATCTCGGTCTGCGAAAACCTTTTGCATGGACCTTCGTGATCGCTGACGTCTCCTGCCCCATCATCGGAGCCGATTTCCTCCGCCATTTTAACCTCATCGTGGATTTGGCTCATCGTCGGCTCATCAACTCAGAAACATCTCTGCGCTCTTTCGGGGAATTGCGATATACAGCACAGCCCTCTGTCCACCTCGTGTGTGAGAATAACGAGTTCCACGATATCCTCAAGGAGTACCCCGATCTAACCAACCCTTCACTCATAGGGAAATCCATGCCCCACTCCACGGTGCATCACATTATGACCCGCGGTCCCCCCATAGCATCGAGACCACGGCGTCTCCATCCCAAAACCGCTGCCGCGGTGAAAGCGGAATTCGATTTCCTCCTCGAGCAAGGGATAATACGCCCCTCCAAAAGCCCCTGGTCCAGCCCCCTTCACTGTGTCCCCAAAGCCGGCACGAATCAGGTGCGGCCCTGCGGGGACTATCGGAGGCTGAATGCGGTGACAGAGTTCGACTCCTACCCCCTTCCGTACCTTCAGGATTTTACGCAAGCCCTCCACGGTAAGTCAGTTTTCTCCAAAATTGATATATTTAAAGCATACCATCACATACCCATTGCGGAGGCTGATATCCCCAAAACCGCGGTAACCACACCTTGGGGATTGTTCGAGTATACAAAATTGAGTTTTGGCTTAGTTAACGCGGCGCAAACCTTCATGCGCTTTATGCATGAGGTACTCCGCGGTTTAAATTTTTGTTTTGTATACTTGGATGATATCCTGGTGTTTTCCAGCTCTTACACAGAGCATAAAGACCACCTCCGCCAAATTTTGGGAAGGCTTAATGATTTTGGCCTCAGGCTAAATGTATCTAAATGTGTCTTTGGAAAAAAGGAATTAGAATTTTTAGGGCATACTATTAATGAGAAAGGTTTGAAACCACTAGAGAGTAAGGTACAACTCATAAAATCATTCAAACAACCTGAAACCATAGCTCAATTAAGGCAATTTTAGGATTATTAAATTTCTACAGGAGGTTTATTAAAAATGCTGCAGAGTCCCAAGTTCTTCTAAATGATTTGCTTAAAGGCTCTAAGAAAAAAAGAGATAAGACTAAAATTAGTTGGTCGGAACCGGCACTTGTGGCATTTAACCGCTGCAAAGAGTTATTGGCTAACGCCACACTCTTAGCCCATCCCTCACCATCGGCTAAACTTGCCCTGCACGTAGACGCTTCCGATGTTGCGATCGGGGGTGCTCTGCATCAAATTACGGAGGTTGGCTTACAGCCGCTTGGGTTTTTCTCACGCAGGTTAACTCCTTGTGAAACAAAATACAGTACGTACGACAGGGAACTCCTAGCAGCTTATGCTTCCATACAGCATTTTCGATATATGTTGGAGGCTAGAAATTTCTCTTTGTTTACGGACCACAAGCCCTTAACTTTTGCTTTCCGTCAAAAGCAAGATAAGTGCTCCCCAAGACAAATCAGGCAGTTGGACTTTATTTCCCAATTCACTACTGATATTCGCCATTTGCCAGGAACCCAAAATGTGGCTGCGGATATTTTATCGCGGATAGCGATTATATCCGTTCCACCCACGATTGACTACAACAGGATCGCTGTGGCGCAATCTTCAGATGAGGAATTAACGAGATTGCGGACTAACTCAACTTCCTTGGATTTTAAGCTTTTTAAACTCCCCGAATCTGACGCGGAGTTTTTTTGCGATGTATCCACAGGAAGTCCGCGGCCTTTTATTCCAAAAGAGTTTCGAAAACCGGTATTTGATTGCTTGCATAATCTGTCACACCCGGGGATAAAATCAACCACTAAATTGATAAAGGGGAAATTTATTTGGCCCTCCATAGATAGGGATGTCAGGAACTGGGCTAAACATTGTGTGCCCTGTCAACAATCGAAAATTGTTCGGCACACAAAAGCTCCCTTAGGAAAATTCCCACCGTGTTCCACACGTTTTGACCACATCCATGTGGACATAATTGGTCCCTTACCCCCCTCGGAAGGACACTCCTACTGCGTAACAATAATAGATCGCTTCACACGGTGGCCAGAGGCTGTGCCTGTACCTGACATAACGGCACCCACCATCGCCCGAGCCCTTTATGACCACTGGATTTGCCGATTCGGTGTCCCAAGCCGTATCACGACGGACCAAGGCCGCCAATTCGAGTCCCGACTGTTCGCATCTCTAATGAAGTTCCTGGGGACCGAACGAATTCGAACAACAGCTTTCCACCCGATGGCCAACGGACTCATCGAAAACTTGCACCGCCCCCTCAAAGCCGCAATTAAGTGCCACGCAGAGAACCAGTGGACAAGAACACTACCAACGATCCTCCTCGGATTACGAGCTGCTTTGAAAGAAGACATCAAAGCCACCGCTGCCGAACTGGTTTACGGAGCCCCTCTTCGACTCCCGGGCGAATTTTTCGACCCCTCCTCTGCGGTGACAGACCCCCCCGCGTTCGTAGAGCAACTCCGGACGTTTATGAACTCCCTCCGCCCGGTCCCTACTTCCCATCACTGCAAGCCGTCGGTGTTCCTTCCGAAAGAGTTGGGCTCCTCGTCACATGTGTTTGTGCGGCGCGATACTGTGCGCGGACCTTTGCAGCGGCCTTACGACGGCCCCTTTTTAGTGTTGCAACGCAGTGATAAACATTTTACGATTGACAGGCAGGGTGTGAGGACTAATGTATCGATAGATAGACTGAAGCCTGCCTTCATAATCAATGATCCAGCACAAAACTCCCGCGTTTCGGTGCCTCCTACTCTTCCCAAACAAACTGTTCCTGTTGCAACTGTGCCCAACCAAACTGTTCCTGTTGCAACTGTGCCCAACCGAACTGTTCCTGTTGCAACTATACCCAACCAAACTGTTTCGGCGCCGTATCGAACTCGTTCCGGTCGCCGAGTGCATTTCCCAGATCGTTTGATTTTGGGATATCGTTGACACTGGGGAGGGAGTACTGCGGTGCACCCTCATCTTAGAAGTCACCTGCAAACCAACTTTCACATGCTCTCTGACCTCCGGTTGACAGCGAGGGAGACATTTCTTCCCACGGTCCCTCTTGTTGTGACAGTTCCCACTATAAATTCTTAACACCCCGTTTCCAAATTAAACCCGCCGATTGGCAAACCACAGTAATGACGTCAACCCCTTAACCAATAGAATTTGTAGTGGGGCGGAGGCAAGTCACTCGAGACCCCCGAAAGTCAGGGAGCAAACGAAAAACAGCCATTCCATTTACTGATTTCGTATATGTTAGATGTAGTTTGAGTAGTCTCTTGTAGTTATATGTGTGTGCTATTAAAAACCTTAAAAGACAACACAAATGCCTTCTGATATTGAAAGCGACAGTAAAAACTGTCCCCTCATACTTTTTAGGTCTTGGATGATAGAACTGTTAAATTCTATGGAGTGGTTCAACTGATCAAAGTTTTGTGTAATAAAGTTTTTCAGTTCAGTATATTGATTATGGGACAGTTTAAGAGGTTCCAGATCACTGGTGAGATCAACGGTAGATACACTTCTTGTCTTTGGTTTGGTTTCGTTGACGCAAGCCACACATCTCCAACTCAGTTTTTTATCCTCAGAAAGTTTCCTGAAACTTTTCTCACTAAAACCTGAACACAAGTGATGGAAAGTTGACTTACAGGTTGAGCATTTAATTGATTCACGGATTTCAACAATCGGATCTGTGCACGCAATGCAGCTTGACGACATCTTTTAAATTGTGAAGCTAAGATTATTTTAATAGAGAAAATGTATAACCAGGAACACAATATAATAATTTCTGTAAGAGATTTTATATGTGGATATTCCTATTCTTTCTCTGCTTGTAAATAATATGTATTGACACACCTCCAGCTTTTTTTTATTCCTTTTCTCTATTTCTAGGATTCTGCTTTACTGTATAGTGACACAAGTCGAGTTCTTCATAGCATTTTTGGACAAGTTAACAACGAAAATTTGGTTTCTGGTCGAGTAGATTCTTTTGACTGCTACAATTACAGCGCGGGAGTGAGCTTCAATAAAAATGTAAGTAAAAATATAATATAAATATATTTTACAAAAATAAAAATAATAATTACCATCTTGTGATATAAAAAAGTATCTTTATTGTTTTTTTTTCAATTTAAGATGACGGGGTTATAGTTTCTTTAATAATAAATAATTACTCCCCTGGAGATAGAGTGATTATTATTATATGATTTATATACCTAATAACTCAAAAACGTAAGAAAAAATTTCTCGCCAGAGTTTTTTTTAGAAAAGTACCAAACATTTTTCAGAAGCATTTAATTTCAAATGGTATTTTAGAACTTGTTTTTAACTATATTGCTTATATTCACCTTTAAACAAGTAATGTTTTATATGCTTTTGGTTATCAACCTTTTTTACAGGCAATAACAATAGATGGAGTAACTGGATCTATTCGTTTTAATGAAGAAGGTAGACGTGTGGGTTACAAATTAAATGTCGTTGAATCAATGAAATACGTAATAAAAAAGGTTAGCTGTTCATTTTACTAAATAAAATCTAAATGAATAAGTATTACAATAATATGTATCTTATTTTAAATTTTCAAAAATAGATAGCCACTTGGTCAGAGGATACAGGTTTGAATTCGTTTGAAAACCCGACGATGCCGCTAGCTCCAACATTCGCAGCCCAACAATCTGACGAACCTCCAATTCGTGTAACCAGCTTTCTGGTAACTCATTTCTCTAATTTGCATTATCATTTTAATCAGTAACACATTTTCAAAACAATTAAATAAATTTACTATTTAAGTTCATTTTTATAGGAAATCACCCTTATGACGTATCTCAAAACGAGATTTACTATACTATAATCGTGACGTTAAAGGGATTTTATTAATGATTCCAGGGCAAAATTCGTAAGGTAAAGAATGTGTCTCCTAGGTTTGATTAATTTAATAAGAGAAATCTTATTTTTATATTAATCCGTAATAGTAGAAGTAAATAAAAATATGTTACTTAGAAAAGATACTAGTAAACCTTAAAATTATTTATCGATGAATCAGAGTTTACTCTTACAAATACAAATTAAGTCGACACACTACAGGCTTAAGCCCAGCAAGGTTGGTCCAGTCTATTTAACCCAAACTACTCTGGATTCCCAGTATATGTAATTTTTTTCTTGAACTTTTTTATCCCACTTGAAGTTACAATCGTTTCAGGTACCACATTCCATCTATCCACTACCCTGCTTTCTACAATTTCGATTAAAATTTTCTTTCAATTTGAATTTGCGACCCCTCGTTCTATTACCCGTATTGAAATCTAGTCCTCCTTTGTCCCCTTACTTCAACATTTTAGTTGAATCAAATCCCCTCTAATCCTTCTTTTCTCTAGATCTAGAGTAAACGAACATATTTAACTTCTTTAATCGTCCCTCATAGCTTAAACTGGATATACCCTTGACCATTTTAGTGTCCCTATGCAGAACCCTTTTAATTGAATGAATATCTTTTTTTAAGTATGTTTAAATAGACCGAAATTGAACAGTCTATTCTAGATGAGGCCTCACCAAGCCTCTGTATAGTGGTAAAATAATATTCACGAACCTTGAAGAAACAGTTTTTAACCAAATTTTGCCGTCAGATACAATTAATACAAAAATGTTGGTGTAGATGAGGGTGGCCCAAAAAACTTTTTTTCTCAGGTAGAGCTCTAGGCACCCTCTACTTTTTTTTCGAACAGCTAATAGAAGCTCACAGCCAACATTTTAACTCTGTATTCGAATTAGAAGTCGATGACCAAGAGGAGTGAAAAAATCCTAATTCGAATATTTTTATACAAAACAACCAACATTTGTGTGACATTTTTTTTGCATGTTTAAGTTCATTTTTTTGCATATTAAGATGTTATGGACACCCTCAAGCGAGTTTATGAATTTTCCATGAAAGAATCGCTCTTGCTGTATAAATTTAGGGATAGTTTAGGGACTTGCCTAAATTTCAAGTATTTTTATTTTTTTACACATGATTAAATTTTATTTTGAAATTGAAATTTGGTAGTAATGTTAATTTTAAGAGTTAAAAGGCTTTTAATATTTTTTCTAAAAATTTTTCAAAAAATTTTTTTTTCATTAAATTCTTTTTTCTCTTTTTTTGAATTTTGAAAAAAACTTTTTGAAAATGATGGTCATGATGAACATTAAATTAAAAACAAAAAATTAATAAACAAAACAGGACTAATTTCAGGTTTTTGTTCTAGAGTTATTAGCTGTTTAAAAATGCAGGAAAAACAACTTTACAAAAGTTCTTTGGACATTAGAAAATTACTAAAACCAAAATAAAGGTGATAAAAAAAAACTTGGAACATTATATCTATAACGTTAGTAGTTTCTTATAAAAAATCATGAACAAAATGAGAGGGTTTGATCTTTTGTTTTTTAGTTGTTTTTTGTATAAAAATCTTCGAATTTGGACTTTTTCACTCCTCTTGGTCATCGCTTTCTAATTAAGACACAGAGCCCAAACTTTGCTAGAATAGTTTTCTCACTAGTTTCACAATAGTTGTCTCACTTTCATAACACTTTATTTTTTCCCATAGAAAAGTGGGCCACCCTAGTGTAGATAGATGAAAAAATGTAGAAAAATGCGTTGTTCATAGGTCTTCCTATGAATTACGGATATGAATGACATGGTTTATTTCATTCTGATCTGAAGAATAATAATGTAACAGAAAGGCTTACTGAATATCCAGACCTCAATTACAGGGAACAAACATGTTTGGGTCTACTGCCATTTTTGGACAATTCTTGCTGCTTGGAGTATACGTACTTTTAAAATCACTACATGAGACAAAAAAAGGCTACATTTTCTAGTCCTTTCTTAGCCCCTTTTTCGTATCATCTTAACAACTGATACTATTCCTGTAATTTACTATAAATGTTTTGTATAGGCAACACCCTATTTGATGAAGAAAGAAAATGGCCAATTTGAAGGTTTCATCGTGGATCTCGTCCAAGGACTTGAGAATGTAACTGGGCTTCATTTCATTATCAATCTCGTCAAAGATGGTAGATATGGTTATGTACAGAACAATATGTGGAACGGGATGATTGGAGAAGTTTTGAACAACGTAAGTTTATTAAATATCATTGAGATTATAAACTCTAGTTACTGGGCAAATTTTCGGTATAGACGCCTTTATTTAAAATTGTAAAAAATTTTATTCGTAGAGAAAAGCTATGGTTGTCAGGCTTTGCCCCTTTTATGAGCTTTCTTACCTTTTACGTTTAATTCTTCATGCTTTGTCATGGTGAATTAAAAATAATACCCCTTTACCTCAAATAAAGAAAGTTTTAGTTTCACTCATGCACATTTTAAAGAATCCAAATTACTAGAAAAAAATCAAAATAGGCTAAAACCGACATTGAACCTAAGTATCTATCTAAGGGTTTATTTATTTCCATTGTCGACGTAACTCAAACGTGACGCTAACTTCAACAAATCAGATAAGAGATCAAACAAGACTGACATCATTGATTATGAGATCTAGCTCCTGATCACTTTTCTCATTCATCGAAGTCCACGTCGCGGTGGCAGTGGAAATGAACCTCAAGACTATACGTTTGATTTAATAATAAGCACTATTCAGCATCGGAATTTCAGTTTTAACTTAGAAAATCTGAATTTTTTATTTTAATTATTATTTTAGGAGAGTGATGTTGCTTTGGCTGATTTAACTGTAACACCTTTAAGATCAAAAGTGGTTCATTTCTCAAGGCCCTTCAGGACAACTGGATTACGAATTTTAGTGAAGAGAGCAGAAGTACCCCAAGCGACTAGCTTCGGAGCATTCTCCTTCCTCACAGTATGGCCAATAGGGGTGTGGCTGGTGATAGTTCTTGCGGTAGTTGTGTTTGCGGTCTCAGGGTACTTCATCAGCCGAATGATTGGTGCTCCAGACAGGGTCAGAGCTCTAGAATCCAAAGGCACAGACAGCCTATCTCCTTGCGGAAGCTTTTGGTTTACCATTTCGGCTCTGTTTCAAAGAGATACTGGGATCTATCCACGGTGAGTAGTGGTGAGTTCTTTTCAAAGTTTAGTATTTTTTGCGCCCTTACTGCCACCCCCAGTTTTTTAATACTTACTGTTAGAAAAGATGTACCATTATAAAATCATATTTTACAGTGTGGGGTCGTTCAAATATTACGTAAGCACCTAAGGGGGGAGGGGGGGTTTGCTCTTTGCTTATTTTTCCTGACAAGGGGGGAGGGGGGATATGAGTGATGCTTACGTAAGATGGTGCATTTTCGAAAATCTCTTGCTTCTTGCATAAATAATTTCAAAACTCAACCAAAAATAAATGTAACAAAAAATTGAATTAGGAAATCTGACGCAAGCACTTTTTCTGGACATTTTGAAATTGTAACCCCGAAAAGTAGTGTTTCGACTCATTTTTGAATCCTTAGGGTTACACCCAAAAAGGACAGCTCCTTGTACGAGTCACCTAATTTTCAAGGAGAAAAAAATAGTACTTGCTAATAGGGATGTTAAAATTTCGGGGGGGGGGGTCCGGCAGTTTCTTACGTATTTATGGTGGGGGGGTTTGAGGTTTGCTTATCTTTGCTGACGAGGGGGGGGCTAAAAATGACTAAAAAAGTGCTTACGTAATATTTGAACGGCCCCTGTGCTTTAAAATTCTGTACACCTAGATTCCTTGTTTGGATTACATAAAAACTCCCCAAAGAGTAATGTATTTGTTACGGGCAATGTGATAAATCGGGCATTATTAATAATGCCCGAAGTAGAAGAGGGCAATGTAATAAATTCAATGGCATTTATCAATGAAATTTATCCCTTTGCCCGCCTCCGCTCTAGGCATTATTAATAATGCCCAATTAATCACTTTGCCCGTAACATTACATACATCTACTCGTCGCATGTTTTTTTAGATAACTGTGGAATGTGGTGTCATATCCGATAAAAACTGTATTACTTCATTGCCCTGCGCAAGCAGTATACTTAATAGGTTGACTTACTTGACTTATCCCTCTACCACTCCATTACTGGAGCATAGGGCCTCCGTCATGAGTCTCCACCTGACTCTATTGGTGGCAAGGTGTTTTGCCTCCCTCCATGTCACTCCGATATCCTTCAGTTCCCTCTCAATTGTCCTTCGCCATGTTGTCTTAGGCCTTCCCCTCTTTCGATGGCCTTGGGGGTTCCAGTCAAAGACCTGTCTAACTTTGAATTTTTCAGGTTTGCGAAGTACGTGGCCAATCCATTTCCATTTCCTTTTCTTAATTTCAGATTCCACTGGTTTCTGTTTCGCTTTTCTTAGAAGATCTTCATTGTTAATTTTATGAAACCATTTTATATCCAGAATTCTTCTCAAGCATTTGTTAATGAAGATCTGGATTTTTTTCATGTTGGTCTTATTGCAGTGCCATGTTTCAGATCCATATAGAAGGACGGATTTCACGTTAGTGTTAAACACTCTGATCTTGGTTGAGGTGGAGATGGTTTTATTTTTCCAAAACTTGTAAAGGATTGCAAAGCTGCTGCGTGCTTTATGAAGTCTGTTGGTAATATCTTCATCAGTTCCGCCTTTATTATTAATAATAGAGCCAAGATATGTGAAGCTCGTCACTTTTTCTAGTTTGTGATTCTCCAAGAAGATGTCATTTGATTGTTTAGGGTTGATTTTCAGAATTTTTGTTTTTCTTTGATTAATATTAAGCCCTATTTTCTTTGCCTCCGCATTCAACTTATTGTTCAATTGTTCGGGGTTTGTTGCAATTGTTCAATGTTCAATTGTTCGGGGGCTTCATCTGGGATCTGGTCCAACACAGCAGGGTTAGGTCTATTAAGAGTCTCTTTAAAATGTTCTACCCATCTTTTTGCCTGGTCTTCATTTGTTGTTAGTTTCTGTCCCTGTCTATTTTTGATAGGTTTCTCGCCAGTTCGTCTCCTTCCACTGATTTGATATGTAATATTGTACAGTTTTTTTGAGTCATTACTCAAAACCGCTTCCTCTGCTGCAGTGGCGAGATCATTGTAGTACTTTCTCCTGTCGTTACGTGCACTTTTCCTGCATTCTTTATTTTTGCTTTTGTAATCTTCAAGGGTTTGTGCGTCAATTTCATGGTGTCTTTTCCCAAGAAATCTAGCTCTTATATCTCGTCTTTCCTGAACTAGTTCCTTTGTTGTTTCTGAAATCCATTCTTTATCTTCGAATTTCTTTCTTCCTAGTATCTCTTCTGAAGTCTCTGTATAGATCTTCTTAATTACATTCCATTCTTCATTTATGTCCAAGTCAGCGATGTTGTCTAAAACCTGAAAGCGATTTTCCAGACTCAGCTTAAAAGCCTGCTGCACTGTTTTGCTTTTCATTTTCTCAACATTAAATTTTGTTCGGCATTTATCTTTCTTCATGTTAGTAAGTTTAATTCTTACTTTTCCGATGACCAATAGATGGTCGGAGTTCACATCTGCTCCTCTCCTGCTTCTAACATCCAGGAGAGAGCTTCTCCATTTCTTATCAACAATGATGTGATCAATTTGGTTTCTTGTTCTTTTGTCTGGAGAAATCCACGTAGCTTTATGTATGTCTTTGTGCTTGAATAAAGTTCCTCCTATGCAAAGATTGTTAGTGAGGCAAAAATCAATAAGAAGTTCTCCATTTTCGTTCATCCTTCCAAGTCCCTGTCTCCCCATCGTACTCTCGATACCAAGATTCTCTGATCCTACCTTAGCATTCATGTCACCGATTATCAGTATTATGTCTTTCTTGTTTATAAGATCTTTGGTCTCTTGTAATGCATTGTAGAAATTCTCCTTAACCTCTTCCGGTGCGTCATTGGTAGGAGCATACACGTTTATAATTGATATATTCTTTTGTTTTCCTCTAAATCTCGCTCGAATTATTCTTTCTGATACTGGGTCCCATTCCATTAGTGCTTTCTTTGCTGTCCTTGAAAGCATAAAGGCCACTCCCTTGCAGTGGGCATCGTCTTCATCTGTATTACCAGAATATATTATAGATGATCCGCCTGTCATCCTAATACTTAATAGGTATTTTTAGCATATTTAGTCTCATTTTTATCTATGTTCTTGTTTTCTTAAAACATTTTTTCAGCAATTCATCATTTCATCTATTTTAAGTATGTATTTAGTCTTGCTTTTATATTCTAAATTTCTCATTTTTATATTAATAAATATACATAATGTTAAAAAATTCCCATTTCTCAAAAATCATAATTACCTTAATTAAACCTAAATGTGAATTTAAAACTTGGCACCACACCTTTTTAAGTTCCTTATACTATAAGTTAACAAAAAACATTAATTTACATGATTTTCAAATAGTTTTTTAAGATCCTTTTTTGACATAAGAAACTCCACTATATGCCTAATTACTACTAATTTTACTACTAATTAAATTCAATAACATATTACAATTTTTTAATAAGTGTTTTCAGATAGCATATCAGTAAATAATAAGAAAATCTGAAAAATATCAGTCAAAAAATTAAATATCCACTTTTTATTAAAAAATTTATTTTTTAAAATAAATTAAAATTAAAAATTTTTAAACGGAAATTTAAAATATATTTTAAGTTCTTATTAAGTCTTCTTTTTATATTCCAATTTCACATTTTTATGTTAATAAGTAAACATATAATATTAAAAAATCCCCATTTCTTAAAAGTCATTATTTCATCTTATAATTAGCTTAATTACACCTAAATGTGATTAAAAAATTGGCACCAATATTTTTTAAGTTCCTTATACTATAAGTTAACAGAAAAACATTAGTTTACAAAATTTACAAGAAATTTTTACAAGAGCCCCTTTTTTTTCGACATAAGCGTCTCCACTAATCTGTCTTATCACAAGAAGAGCTCTGACCGTTGCTAGTTCACATAAGCGGTCATAAGGCTTTTATTTTTAATTTTTTTTTATGATCTAAGAACATTTCTAGTCATTTACCTAAGTCATAAAAATACAAAATTATGATTTTTCATGATCGTGATCTCGAAATTTACGATTTATCATTCGACATCATATCACCGCTCATGTGAACTAATGTGAACTAGCCACAGCCAGAGCTCTTCTTGTGATAGACAGTACGTCTTGCATTTTTCTGTTGCAATTATCTAGAAAATTATATGTTGTTTGTCGAAATACAGTTAATTTTTTTTTCTTTGGGCATTTTTTATGTAGTACTACTCCACCCAACAGATATTGCTGTGTAGAGTTCGGGCAGTCCTGTTGAAACACTATGTATGTTTTTAATTATAAAAAGTAAAGTAACAACACACAGGATTTGGAAACCTCGCATCATGATCTCCACTCTAATCCAAATATAAAAAAAGCATTTGAGAGAAAAATGGAGGAAAATGAAATCCATTATGAGTTCGTGGAGAAATTCTGCAACCTTGGCAATTTCCAAAGAGTTTATATGGAAGATGTGGATGTAAAGATTATGGAGTAAAGGGAATAATTTTTCTTTTGTGTTGTTCTCGGTACCATACTTCGATTTATATGGAAGTAAATAGTATGGAGTAAAGGAATAAATTTTATTTTTTGTTGTTCTCAGTACCATACAAAAAATTCCAGGTATTTATTTCAAAATATTTGGATCGAAATAAACTAAACCTTTAAACCCCAAAAAAGGTTTTACATTTATTGTTTAAGACAGAGTTGTTTAAGAGCATACAAGGGAAAGTGGGGCAGTTTGATACAGCGAAATTCAAATCCATTTTTTGAGTAGAAAAAAAATGACTTATTCTGATCTTTTTTTTAAATATCTAAGAATGACTCAATTTTCTGAAATCAATAAGAAGAAAAATTTAAGTTTAATGATAATTAAAATAAAACGACTTTTGTAAAAATTCAATTTTGTACCAATATACCCCACCAGTGGGGCAATTGGATATTACATGGGGTATTTTGATACAGTGATCAAAGTTAAAAAATAGTAATTAACAACAAAAGTTTCGAAAAATAAAAATGTACTTTTATTCAGTTGTATCTGAAGCATATTTTTAAAACCTTTTTTCAAGCATAAAAGATAATTTTTCCATTAAACATTTAGTCATTGGTCATTTTTAACAAATCTCTAATTAAGGAAATAAGACGCTAATTTTCATAGGTATAGATATAGTTGTTCATGAATTAGTTGAATAAAATTCAAAGGTATCTTTATCTTTCAAAGGTCGAAAATTTATCCAGAAATAGTACGACAGTAAAACCTGGTTTGTTTTTGGCCATTTATAGTACCACTTTTGTCACTGTTTTTTTATATTAATAGAGCTCTTTGTTATCTGTTAAAGTTCTAAAATATTTTCACATGCTTCAGATTCCTGATTCCATCGTTCTATTTATCCACTGCACTTTCTTTTATAAATGCACATAGCGACAATACAAGCAGTTTTTAATCTCAAACAAAAACCCAAAGCAACAAAACCCATCTGCAAAAACCCAAAGACTCAAAAATTGACTTAAATATCCTTCATTGTAAATCTAACTCACCCTTAACTGATTTTTTTAAAATTTACTGAGAGATATGTATCTCCCAACGCAAAATATGGGAAATTTTATGATGTGCCTAACGAGTGTATCAAAGTATTCAACATCCAAGTGTATGGATTTTCCCCATTTGTTGCTTTTGAACAAAAACCTTTATTTTAAAAAAAATTAGCAAAGGTTATTTAAAATTTAAGGATAACCCCTACTGATAACGAGAATAATTTTTTTTTTGAATTTACAGATCTCTGTATTCCAAGAAGAATAGCTTCAGGAAGATTTTGCATTTTACTTGGAAATTAACGCTTGGAAAATTTTGACGAAAAAAATTTAGTTTCCTTCAATAAAATTTATAGACTTGTTACAGAGCTTAACGGTTTCATATGTAATGCTTGGGCAAAAAAAGACAACTTTTCGTGAAAACACGACCTAAATAACCTTGATAGTTATTGATATATGGAAAGTGTATCAAAAGTACCCCTTGTATCAAGTATCAAATTGCCCCGTTTTCACCTAATATAAAAAAATAAAAGCATAGTTTTTGATTCTTATCACATTGTTTAAATTTAAATTGAGGAACATAGATAATTTGAAAGGGGAATGTGTTTTTTTTTCGTTTAGTTTAGCAAAACATTTTTTTTAATTTCAGAAGTATCCTCCTCTTATTTAATCCAGTTTTACATGGAGAAACAATAATACAGATTAATTAAATCGTCAATTTAAAAATGCTGCACACATGAGGGGAAAGAGGGAAAATGACTACCTCCAATAGGCAGGATATAGCCTCTTGAATTTCACGAAATCGCGATGTCCATTCATTGTTTCTTTTATTTAACTTGAAATTTAAATTTGTCTTTATTTTCTTATTATCTGAGCTGTATAAAAATTAATCCAAAATAAATTTTTTTTAATTATTAAGTGTTTATATAACTTTTTTATACTTGTGTTTAATTCCATTGATATTCATTCACTTACTCCATTGATACTGCCTAAATAACTCTCTTTCATAATAGGTTTTTTTAGTATTTCTATTTTTCACTTTTGAGATGTAAATTAAGCAGAAATATAATTTAATTGTCGATTTAAGTGGTTTTTAAGAATTTCATCAATTTGAAAAAAGGGAATAAGTCGATCAACTTTTTCGATTGTTAAGTATTTTTGTGAACAGACTTATATATTTTAATCGATGATTGTCCTGTGTGTATTCTAAATAAGGTCTTTAAGAGTCAAAATTTCGTGGTTATACAAAAAAACCCTCCATAACTTACAATGTTTTTTTTCAATTTTCTCAACACTTGATTTTTAAACATATTCCCTTATTTAAAGCTGAAAAGACCACAAAAAATCAGAATTATCCATAGCTTCGAATTTCAAAAGTTTAAATATTTTAAAATCCCGATAGTCTATATAGCAGTGTCGTCCAACCTGCAGCCCCTCGAAAATATTTTCATGGCACTCGGCCACAAAATGTAATACTTAAAATAGAGTGTAATTTCAGAAATGTGTTAAAAATCCGTTTTTATTGGTCGAATTTTCAAAAAAATTTCAGGGGAGAACCCCTGAACCCCCTTTGAACTGCTTTTGACTTGACTACAAATTCATAAATGTTATTAAATGTGCATCATACAAAGGAGTTATCAAATTAGTAGAAGCTATGAGTTATAATTAATATTTAATTTACAAGTGTTATTTCAGAAACTTCACTACAGGGCTACTGTTGAGTCAATGTATTTAGAACCAAATTTTAATAGTTGAAAATTCCAAAAAAACCTCTAGAGAAAAGATATCCAACACCTTCTTTGGATATAAACTAATTTTTAAATGACACTTTTACCTGTAAATCAAACTTTAAACACTTCCTGCTCTTTAATTTTTAAAACGTTGTAAATCTCTAATTTGAAAAAAAATTATTTGAAATTTTAGTTTGCTAAATTTGAATATCAAGTAAAATAGTGTGTAAATTGTGACACAAAACAAATACCCTTGAATAAATAAAAAGTACGTTATGAGACCCAGTCAATATTTTTGGATTACATCTTAAATGAAGGAACGATATTTCTTAAGTAAATGAATGTTTGTAAATTTTTATAGTTTAATTTAAGTAAATGTTCCAGTGTTAAAATGTAAGCTTGATTTGCCTTTTTTTAAAATAGTAAAATATAATTTTTATTGTCTCTGGCACTCGACTCCCTATAAAAAGTTTAATTGGCACTCGGGTAGCTTAAGGTTGAACCATACTGGTCAATAGAATGCTTGAATAATATTATTCAATCTCAATAAGTAAATATTAATTGAAATAGAACAGTATATTGACTAAAATTCAAGGGACCAAATCTTCGATTTCACACTAAAGACGTCAAACTAAAGCCGTCTCAAATAAAAATATTCTTGAAAGTTAATTGCAACTTGGTTCTTTGTAATAACGAGGAATTCATTTTCACAGCACCTTCACTCATCGTTTGTGGGCTATATTATGGTGGACTTTTTGTTTCTTCGTAATGGCATCCTACCTGTCAGCCTTGACGTCAGCTCTCATACAGACCAGACAAACGATTACTACAACACATACGAGAAAAACCTCACAAGAGCTTCTAAAGGTAATTCATTTTTTACCATTGGAACTTATTAGAGAAAAGTTTTATAAAAGAGTGTGTTAAATGTGCTTTATTTAAATAACATCGAAGTTCCTTATTAATTCTTCAGGTGCTCTAATAAAACTAATTTAATTTGCAGAAGTGTAAAATTTAGAATTAAAATATTTCATTTATCTAAATACTTCATGATGTCTATACTAGACTGCAACGTTACTTGACCATGGCTGAAAAAGCAAAGAAAGTAGTTCCCAGCGCAGTGTTGGAATTTCGATTAAAATTAAGAACTTCAATTTAGAAATATGATTAGTTTGTTAAACCCATTTATTATAACATCTTTTTATCACGATCTGCGCACTGAAACTCCTCCGAGCAACCTTACAGGTTTTCTGTTCACTCAGTTTTTCCTTCCGCTTAGTGACATCATAGGGTCAAGAAACATTGCAGTCTAGTATAACTATTTCCCTTTTAATATTGGGAATTATTATGAAACTTACCCTCGTTCTTAGTGACTTGTTCCTCATTTCCAGGATCTTATAACGAAAGGGTGGCCTACTATCGGCACTATAGGATCTGGTTCAACAACGGCATTTTTTAAGGTTTAGTATATTTTTATATAAATTGAAAAGAATGAGCCAGATGGCAAAAACACAGGTAAGAAATACTAATTGTACAGTGTTCGTACTATTTTAGAGCTCTACCATTGGATTGTACAGAGACTTTGGAAACTACCTCACAGATAATCCAGATGTAATGGCTAAATCTAGTGCAGAAGCTATTGCTCGAGTGAGAAATTCAAATGGGTCTTATGCTTTTGTAACTGATTCACCTTCAATTGAATATGCAGTCAATCAAGAACCGTGCGACATTGTCTTGACTTCAGGTTATTTGTCATCAAGAGTTTTCGCCCCAGCCATGAGGAAAGATTCTAAATTGAAGTAAGTTATACGTAACTAGAGATCATTGACGAAACGCACACACTACAGAAAATAACCGTAAGAAACAGAAAATCTCTGGCAGCAAAAGTTGCCAGAGCTTTTCTGTGCACTAAGTCGAACAAAAAAAACCCTTTGAATTTCGTAATTTTGGAGCAGGGAGCTTTACTCTAATAACCATATTCATAGCCATCAGTGTCGGTGTTAACCAGCAGCTAAAGAAAGAGATATAAGACACAGACTCTGATTGGTGGAGTATTTCTTTGACCAAGGATTTTACACCGACGCTGATGGCTGTGAAAACGACCGTAAAACTCTTAGCTTGAGGAACCGATCTTAATAAAGTGAAAATTGAACAACGAAACTAGGATCTAGTGTTCCCGTGGAGACTTTTTTTACCGTTGTAGATGTTGGGATAATTTTACTTTAATCTTTCCACTTCTTAAATAAAATAGGAATATGGTAAGATCGGTATAGGATCCATAACGATCGATTTAAAAGTTATCTATATTGGTTCACTTTAAAAGTGGACATCCTGTATAGTTTTTGTTGCAAGTTTTACAAACAGTATAACCTAAAAACATTTTTGTAATCCAAGTTTCTTGATAATATGAATGTGTGTCCGGAATTCTTTTCCGTTCCACACATTCAAATGAAGTTACACTTGCCTTCTTTAGAGGTGCGGGCATCTAAAATCCAAAGTAATTATGTTTTACACAAGCTATTTTAATAATTTCTTTTCTTTTGATGTATATGACAGATAATTCTGCTTTACAGAGGTATACTTGACAAAGCTGTTTTAACTTTATTAGAAGATGGAACTTTAAGAAAGCTTTATGAAAAATGGTGGTATCTAAATACCCATTGTGAAGACCCAAACATGGACGCCCTGCAAGTAAGAAAGTTAAAAGTTTTGTTAATCGTAATTAGTTTTAAAGCCTAGGTGTAGTGAAAACTTATACCGTCTTTAAATTTTAATATTATTTACTGATTTAAAAAGCACAAATAATCAAATTTCCAACACTTACCGTATTCTCTGCTAAGTACCTGACCGGTGGTCTCAACCAGAAATAAAGAGAATTCCTTCAATCAGGAATCAGCAAATTTCATGTTGCTGGTTGGCGCATAATATATCCTGATGTGGATCACATGCGCCATAAAACACCAAATCAACCATGCTGCTGGTTAAACGCTGGTCAGGTGGAGGGAAAATTATAACATCTTACAGCTGTAACGTAATTTTTAATAACTCAACATATTAATAGACGTAATTTTTTTTACAAAATTTTAATAATTTTTTGAATATTTTACTAACAATAAACCTTATAATTTCACATTTTTTGTTTTAATAACTTTAAAATATAAAGAAATAAACATACAGTGTACTTTTATTTCAGCATGTCTACAGCAGCTCAACAAAATTACATGAAGTATCAGGGATATTTTGTATCTTAGGTATAGGCTTAATATGTTCAATAATAACAACTTTTATCGAAAGGTATTTGTCTAGAAAAGCTAGAGTAACTTTAGACCAATAGTTCATGTGCTGTTGTATTCATCTTTGTAAATGAACTCTCGTTTTCTTGTACATTGACTGCATTTTATTCACTTGTTTTATTAACAATAAAATCCATCTTATTCAAATGTACCTGTACAACTATTTCGATATTCTTAAATAATATGCTGGTATATTGTTTTTGTTTTCATTTTACTCTATCAATTTGTGAGGTAAAAGTTCAATTAAAAAACAAGTGACCATATGTAGTAAAATTTGGAATTTGTATATTTAAGCTAATGTAATTAAATGTTTTGATGAAATACATAATGCTAAAAAACATTATTAAACAAAACTGTATATGCATTATTTTTTTTAATATAGATTAGTACAATTCGTGAAACAAAAACAAGTAACCATAAGTAGTAAAATTTTGTAATCTGTATATTTAAACGAATTTAATTAAATGTTTTTATGAAATATTGGTACAAAACGTTATTTAAAGAATTGTATATAAGTATACAGGCTGTTCAAAAGTTCGTTTCGCGCCTTTTACTTGGAACCAATGTATCCTAGGGTCACGGAAGTGAGGTCTACACTTAGGTAAGTGACTCTGGAGAATCCATTGAGATGGCATACAGCACCCCTAGCGGCGAAATAACAGGGTTATAAGAATTAATTTAAAAACAAAAGGAGATAGAGACAAAACCTCATTAAGATTATTGTTGCCAAAGTTATGAATAACTCACTGACAAAAAATTTCATGGAAATATTGTGAATATTCTTTAGCATGAGAAAACAGCACTTTTTCAGACCTCAAAAAAAATCTGTCTCCATTCAATTAAAAAAAACCTACACAATAACCCTGAAAAATTTGCAAATTTACGAATTTTTTCATTTTTGAGGTCTGAAAAAGTGGTTTTCTCATGCTATAATCTCCACGAATATTCGCGATATTTCAATAAAAATCTTTACTACACTTATTTCGCGATTATAGGTTCTAAAGAAAACATACCAATGTGATTCTGGGCAAACTAAATTTATTTACAAAATTAACAAGAAAAGTACGAATCAACCTTTAACTATGGAATAGGAATGGGCAAAGAAAGGCGAGAATCTTACAATTTCCATGAATTTTTTTTGCAGTGAGTTATTCATAACGTTGGCAACAATATTTTTATTGAGGTTTTGTCTCTCTATCTCTCCTTTAGTTTTTTTAATTAATTTTTTTAACTTTTTGATTTCACCACTAGGGGCTCTGGAGTCATTCCAATGGATTATATCCATTGTCACTTACATACATAAGGGTACGTCTTACTTCCGTGGCCCTAGGACAAGTTGGTTTCAAATAAAAGCAACGTAACGGACTTTTGAAACATTCTATATCAGGGGTTCCCAAACTTTTTTGACCCGTGGACCCCCTGACGACATTTTTCGTACCCCGTGGACCCCCTGTCTCTAAGGGACTGTTCAAAAAGTAGCTAAAAATATTATGTTTTTAATATAAATTTCTAAACCACGCATAATTTTTGTAATTTTTTCAAGTGTTTTTTTTCGTGCATTGATAATCATTTGATTTCACACTTTTACATATTTTAAAAGAAACCATTTTTTTTTAATTTTTGCCTTCACACAATAATTTTAAGGTAATTATAACAATCGAACATTAAAAACGTTTGAAATAAAAACAAATCCAAACTTTTAATATCACTACAGTTCAAGACACAAAAACTTATAATTTTTACAATAAGTTTTGGTCGCAAGCTTGTCAAATTTAATGGCTTATGAGTGAGTTATTCATTTGCCAAATCATAAAAGTTCAGAAATAACTACAATTTATAAATGGCATGTTAACAAAAAATATTTAATTGAGTTCAACTATTAAAACAAATCAAATTGCCATTGATATGGTTACACAAAATTTTTAATGAAATTATAAAAATCAAACATTTAAAAAGTTTGAAACAAAAACAAATCTTAACTTTTAATATCATTACATTTCAAGGCACAAAAACTTTTAGCTTTAACAATAAAAATTTTGGTAGCAAACTTGTCACAGTTAATGGTTTATGAGTGAGTTATTCATTCACCCAATCATAAAATTTCAGAAATAATCACAATTAATATATGGCATGTGAACAAACAATATTTAATTAAGTTCAACTATGAAATGAAGTCAAATTATGCATTACGGAAATTAAATTTAAATTTATATAATTGAATTATGCGGGGCTGTTAGGGGGCTCTTCACCGCAATAAGAGATAAATGAATCCATCCAGCCCCTGCTAGCGTTGCAAGGACTCGATGATTTTAACCAACTTTCCATATTATACTAAAATTTGATTTTAAAAAAGACAAAATTTTTGAAACTTATAAAAGTTTTCCATTTTAATGAAATTTTTCCCGTGAACCTTTGAAAGTCGCTGTGGACCCCCTAGAAGTTTCTGTGGACCCCCAATTTTCATTTTCATGCCCGTGGACCCCCTAGAAGTCGCTGTGGACCACTGGGGGTCCATATGGACCACTTTGGGAACCGCTGTTCTATATGCATTAGTTTTTTTAATATATAGATTGGTACAATTTTTTTTCTCGTGCAACACCTATCATTCTTTATTTCCTAAACTGTGTGTGTACATTTAAAACAAATTCTAAAATTCATTTCCTGTAAAAAAGCAATTTTAAAAATAAAACTTTCCCATTACGGATTATATATTAATGACTTAAACTCTGGGTCCAGCAAGAGATCTTTGTTTGATAAAAATCTAGCTATTAAACAAAAGGCACACTTCTGAGGACCCAACAAATCGAAACAAAATCCTCCAATCTGCGCAGGTATCGATATTCAGCACACAGCACCGCCCTACAATAAGCTATCGATTTTTCAAAGTCGCACACTCTGGAGCCACGAGAATCTCAAATTTCGGCTGCAATACGATGCGTCAAACAGGGTTTTTCAAAAGGCAATGGGGCCCCTCGATGCTCTTTTGTGCGGCCCCCGCAAAGCCTTGTGAAAATATCCTCTCCTCAAACTAGCTTTAAGTACATTTTGCAATGCTAAACTCAGATTTTCGGGGGAGACCATATTGGAAGGCATGTTACTTTCCAAATTTTTAGAGCCCTCAGAAATTTTGTTTTGAATTTTAGCATCGCAAAGATTGCTTTCAAGCAGAATTTGGGACACGCCAAATTTGTGAAGAAAAAAAAACGAAACAGAAAACCGGACGAAATAATTTTTGAGGGTCATAACCAGACATAGAGGTGTTTTGGTTCCCAATATTTTTCGAAGGTATTTTCCGATTTTATAATAAATTAAATTAGAAACTTTGTATAAGCATGAAATAAAAGGTTATTTCAGTGAACAATAACTATAAAAAAAAGGGGGCTCATTTTGTTAAATTTGCCTTAAAAAAACCTTTGAAACACCTAAAGATGATCACTTATTGTACTCTTTAGGATTTCCTAGAGAAAAAAGTACTATTATAATCATGAGAATTTCGGAAGGAGGGGAAGTCCCCTATTCCCCTTGGACTCTGCTCTTTTGATCACAGTTCACTAGGACCGTAACCAGACTTTATATTCAGTAGGGGAGGTTGACTCAACATTATTTTACTTCTAAGCCAAGGTACCCCCAAGTACTTTTATAATTTATACATAAAGTTTTAGTTTAATTCAAAGACGTAATTAGCTTAAATGAATTTTAAATAACTTTTGAGTTTAAAATTTAAATTTTTTAAATGAAACTTTACATTTACCGAAACACTAAAAAAACCATAATTTTTATGCCCAAGTAAAAATATCACATAAACCAGTACGAAACTAAGGGGGAGCGGGTCTCAGCATTCAAATTGTTACACATAATGTCTATATTCTACAATTTTAGCTCCAATTAAGAATGAAGGTTAGGGGGACCATCTGGTTTAGGGTTGTTTGCAGCTTCTTTTTGGGGAGGTACCACGAGGGCAGAAGACTGACTTGACCTCCGAGTTCACCTGCAGCCGAATCACGGAACGGCCTTCACGCCTAGGGTGGCCCTACCAGGAGAATAGTCTCCCGACGTACTTCGCCCGCTCCGCGAAAATCCTGTCCACCCCCTCGCCCCATTGAGGCCGACTGCAGGACTTGAGGGGGGTACCCATTTTAGGTCGCCTCTTACGCCATGCATGAGCTACAGTGGGACTATTCTTCCCCGGCCCCACACGGGTTAATATAGTTAATGATATACTGAGGTCCCACGCCAACAAACAGGTAGATCACCCAGACCTTCTAAAACAGTTGGCCTTAGAGATGGTTAATAACATCCCATCCAAGGCATTGGTCATCTATACAGACGGCAGCAAAATGGAAGATGGTAGGACCGGGAGTGGTGTTTTCGTGGATAATATTGAGGACGGAAGTAGACTCAGCATCCGGAACCCTGACTGTTGTTCAGTGTTTAGATCGGAGATCATAGCTATTGGAGCAGCACTAAATCGCGCCCTTACCACTGACAAAGATAGTATCTGGATTTTGACTGATAGCAAGAGTGCTATACAGTATCTTAAAAATTGGCCACAGATATTTAATATCCCTGACCAGATTATTATGAGGCTTCTCTACGAGATCAGCCTGAAGAAACCTGTATCTATTCAGTGGATCCCATCACACGTTGGGGTGAACGGTAATGAGATTGCGGATACACTTGCCAAGAATGGTTGTGATCTTCAAACAATAAATTCCAATGAGCTTACTTCCTCGGAAATCCACTCCTTAAACAGACAGCAATTGCTCTCTGTTTGGCGTAATCCACCGGTTCACCACTGGTATGCTGCCCATAGTCCTGGTTTGTCCATATCCTGTAGCGGCCCCCGGCCTCTTCAGTCAGCTATGGCGAGGTTTAGGAGTGGTCATATAAGGGGTATGAGGTTCATGAATGGGGAGAGGATTTTCCCCCCTTGTTCGTGTTCTCTCCCTGCCAGTCCTGCTCACCTACTTAATTGTCTTGGCGCCTCATGTAGGCAGCTGTGGGATGAGCAGGATCTCATCTATGGAGATCTGGCGCGACGGGGCCTTTTGGACCTGGTGTAGGCCTTCCTACACCAGGTGGGATAAGTAACAACAATGAAGGTTAGGGGGTCACCCCAAAAAAAATTTGCCTCCAAAACAGAAAGTTTTAGCTCATTTCGAGACCTCGTAAACTACAGAATTTTTAAGGGGGAAATTATAAAAATGCGCCTAATTTTATGTCCCTTAAATGTTGGGTCACACTTCTAGGGGGATAGTAGACACCTAGACGAGTCAGAATCACATTGGATTTGGGGGTCCCAGACCAAGTTAAAAAAGGAGCGACACCCCAAACAAATTATTGAAAAATTCAATTTGTAGAACTACTACTATTGGTGGTACTATTCCATGGAAAACCGATCAGATAATATTAACACGTGCCCCAAAACGACCTAAATGTTAAAAAAAATTTGACTTTTTTTTCTAATTTTTTCGAAAATTTTTAAAAGAGTGTTTAAAAAATCAGCTACCAAATAATAGGGATCTAACACATTTAATCAATCTTATTTGACGGTTTTTCATTACTACCTAGGCCGAAATGTCCAGTTTGTAACCCTAGCCATCAATCAGAAAATCCTCAAATTTGTCCATATTATACTGAGAATAGAAGAATAAAAAGGCAGTGGTAAATGACTCAAAACCGCGAAATTCCATGGCTAAACACTATTTGTAGATCATATTGATGTAGAGATAAATTATCTGGAGCTCAAATTAGTTATGGGTTACTTAATTACGGACGCAATGTTGGATTGCATTAAAACTTTAAAAAAATTCTGGAAAAAGGTATGGGCATGTTTGATATCGGGTAATGGTTGTTTGAGGTTTCTAAACTCAATTAAGACTAATAAAATCCTCTTACACAACTTTTTAAAGCTCTTTACGCTTGTAAGTGCCAGCAGATCTCCTAATACAAGTGCAAACCATAATTTCAGAACTATAAATGGTTATAAATTCTAAACACATAAAACCGGCAAGAGAAATTCTGGAAACAAGTTAAAAATAAGACTCCAGTGTGTCCACGAGTATTTTATTCTGTAAGTTAGTTGAAAAGCTGAAGTAGATAGAAAATTAAACCGCTCTTCATAATGATTGAGTTATACTCTCAGAAGATAAGCAATTAACCATGCTTATAAAAACTGTTCATGCATTTTATCATAAATTCATACAGAAACATAAAAAATACCTGCAATTCAACAAATTAGTGTCATTAAAACAATTAAACACTGATAACACTAGTCAACAAATTTCAACTTTTTTTCCCTAACAAAAATGATATTAGGTATTTCCGACTAATTTTAGGGTGTAGAATTCAGAAATAGTTGTGAAAAAGCCGCAGCACGTACAGTTTTTTTGTTACAAATGTTGCACTAGTACTGTAAGAAACGGACAAAAGCGTTGAAAACACTCCTTTTTAACCATTAATCTCATTATTTTAGCATAAAATACTATCATAATTAAGATTATATACATGCTTCAGACAATATAAAACTAAAAATCATAAAACATTCATTAAATACGATGCAATTTAATCACTTTTTGTCTCTTAAGTGGCGTTAAATCTCCTCTTTCAATGAACCAAGAGCTAGCCCAAAATTGCTATTTTGCAGTGACCTATGTATCGAGTAAATGTCCTAAGGGAATCTTTATCCTAGGTTATGATTGACTACAGTGATAATTTATGGAAATAAGTTCAAACGTGGATGTAAAATATGAATTTTGGGGGATGCTCAACATTCTATGGCTTGGTAAGACTAAAGACTTATATTGGGATTAAAACATTTTTATCGGTCCTATTTTCTAAAAATCATCTTACCACTCGCCTAAAAACCATTTTCAAGCTGATAATGCGTTTTTATTAAATTTTCCTTCATAAGCAGGGTCGTGACTCCTTTTTTAATCAGAGGTTCATACTAACTTTGAGTTTGCCTTCACTTAATGGCGAAAAAAGTCCTTTTAAATACTTTTTGAAATGTTTTTTCTGTATTTGTCATTGATATTAACCCATAAATGCCCAACTTTTTATTTTTCTTAAATATTTGGTAAAAACATAGTAAATAGCCCTAAAACAACTGGAAAAATAGTGAAAAAAATTCCAGGTTAAAATTTTAATTTCTACACCAAAATTAAAAAACGTCCCTAAAAAGGGACGTCAGGCACGAATCCCCCCGTTGTTTTTCTCTATAGTAAGCGCATAGTAGAAAACTTTTTTAAAGCCTCAAAAACATTTTCTACCTTATTAAGTGCAGCAAAAGTGATCGGAACGATACTGTAACATCAAAAGGAACAAAAAACATTAATTATTTATCCAATTAACCGTAAAATTAACCTTAATTAACGTAATTTGAGCATTTTTTTATGCTCTAAAACACGTTTTTCCTCCCAAATCTATGTTAATTGCAAATTAATTAATATTTTTCATTGAAAAAGGCATTCATTGTTTATATGTTACCTAATAATAAGTAATAATTACTTTTACACACCTCAAATCCATCAGAATATCTCAATTTGTGAAGTTTAAGTCTTTCAAATGCCCATACTTTTTTTATTTTATTTAATTTTATTGTGCGGAACACAAATTTCTCCCCAAAAATCAAGCCTTAGTGGGATGTGCATTAGCAAGCCAGATGATACAGATTGATCTGCAGTATAGAACACAATGATTAGCCACTTCTAATTAGGAAAAAAGCCGAAAATTTATCACAAAAGCGACTTTTTTGGCAATTTTAATGACAAAAAGTCATTATAACTAATAGTTATTAAACTTTTAATTAATTATTATTAATTTAATTATTAACCATTAATTTAGCAGAAATAACAGTATTTTTAAAAAAATAAACAAAAATAATAAATTTATTATCTAAAATTAAAGTAATTTGATAAATATCAGTTATTTAATTCATATCATAAGAATCGAACGCGTTTTTATGAAAAAAATAAGGAAACACTAGCATTTCACTATGGGGAAAACCACGGGGGCATTCGTGCCTGACGTCCCTTTTTAGGGACGCTTTTCGAGGGTCCGAAAAATGGTCAAGATAAAATATTTTGGAAAAATAAAAAAACACCCCAACTGATTTAATGTATAAACAGTAATATATATCAGCATTGAAATTTTTTTTAAATAACAACTAGGATTTTTAAGCTTTTTCTTTTAAAATTTTTAAAAAAGCACTTTTCTGAAAAATTCTATCTTCCAACTTTAAAAAAGTAAAAAAAAATAAAAAAATTTTAAATTCTGCGTTCTTCTTGTGTTCTTTATGTTCTATGAAAATCAGAGATACATCAGTGCAAATTTTGATTCAAAGGAACAATTTTTGTAGAAATAGGAGGATTTTTAAAAAACGTCCCTAAAAAGGGACGTCGGTCAGGCAGTAATGGTTTAAATAACTAAGATAATTTGAATGTCCTCCCCATACTATAGGGATAGTAATTTGCATAGAATTACTGTTGACTCTTACGCACTTAAAAAGAGCCATACCCAAATCAGTGGGGAAAAACCTTTTCCCACTTTTTTTGTAAAATATTTCCGTTGATTTGTAATTTAAACCGTACCAAAATTAAGCAAAACGTATTGTACATAAATGTGCAAAATTTACACTGAAAACTATTCAATTTTCGAAATGAACTGCAGTTCAAAAGCATCGCCACACTTTTAAAAGAATGTCTACATACTGGGATACTAGAAATAAATTTATTGGATGGGATTGCAGGGTTGCTATTGGACAAAATGACGCTTAAAACGCAAAAATTAAGAAAAAAAGCAGAAAATCGAAAATTTTTGTTACACAAAAATGGGACGTAGTGGAACTTTTTTACTTGCGGATATTTAAATAACTACATGAGTTAGTAACAAAAACAGTAATTTGGTTGTTGTTAGGAAACCACTGTCGAATAGTGAATTTGTTCGTGGCCGTTATATGTTACATATTAACTACAGTTTCTATAACTCTTCTACTATACCCTTAGTTTTTCTTCGCACTCACAACTTTTTATCAGTAAACGTCCTTGACGAAGTAATTAGGTTTCGAGTAAATTTTTGGTGAAAATTTTTTATGAAATTAAGTTATTTTAAGCCCTTAAAGCAGGGGTCGGCAACTGGCGGACCGCGTGAAGTTATTTCCTGGACCGCCATAACATTTCGAAAATAATTATGGATTTTTACGCTTCAAAAAGGGTCAAATTTCGAAAATTTCCTTGGGGAAACCCCCAGACCTCCATTTTTTATGTAAAAACTTATTATAATATCAAACTTAAAGCTTTAAAAAGTTGTTGAAGATAATTTTGTTAGTCTTAATTGAGTTTAGAAACCTAAAACAGCCATTCCCAGGTTCTTGCCATACCGGTAACTTGCGGTACCAGTAAAACGGTTGCTAAATAAACGGTAACTTGCCATACCATTTTTCCAGAATTTTTTTTAGTTTTAATGCAATCCAACATGGCGTCCGTAATTAAGCAACCCATAATTAATATGAGCTCCAGATAATTTATCTCCACAATCAATATGATCTACAAATGGTGTTTAGCTATGGAATTTTGCGGTTTTAAGTCATATAATCAGGGGTAGAAGTGCCCAAATAAAAATATATAGGATTTTTCAAAAAAAATATATAGGACAAAAATAAATTTTTAATAGTTTGGTAACAGGACTAATGACACTTTTGTATCAGTTTTAAGTGTTTAGTATTTAGGTATTTAGGCTTAAAACCACAAATTTACTTGTACTTGGCACCAAAATTGGCTAGATAAGAGTAAAACTATATTTGTATTAATTTTATAATAAGTGAACTTTGAAAACAAAATTAAAGTATTTAATTTAAAAAATTCTTTTAGTAAAACCGTAGTTAAATTAATCTATAATGCATAAAGTATAAATGTATAGAAAATCTAAAAATATGTTTTTTTGTTTGAAAAACAAATTCCAGTAATTTTAAAATCTAAAAAAATTACCCAGAAAAGATGTATTAAGACTGATTTCCTGATAAAAAAAAACTATTGAATAATACTTTATAATATCAAACTACTTTGCTTTCTTACATACAAGCAATTTAAGTGTGGTTGATCTTTTAATATGCTTGCTAAAACCGTGACACATGTAAACACTTCTTCCAAAACCAAGTTTTGAAGTCAAGAATATCGACATGAGACCAAGGCATAGACCAAGGGCAGATTTAGGTGGTGAACCTGGGGGGCATGCTGGAAAACTAGACAAGCTGTCCCTGATGGCTTTTTGGAAACATGATTTCCCCCTATAAAAATATTAATTTTCCCAAAAGGTTGGGGGGGAGCATTGCACTCCCTTAAATCTGCCCATGCACGAGACACAAAAACCGCGATCGTAAGAAAATAAAGTTGTTTTTTCTGCCCTCATCAAATTTGAAAAACCAACTTTATAGGCAGAAGCCCAAAGATAAATTGAAAACTCGTTAACTTTCAGAAGAAATCCAGACCGTGATATGATTTTATGACTTCTAAATGATCAGTAAACATCCTGTAATAATTATAAAGCCATCAAAAATTTAAATTTTTAGGCATTTAGTAAGTATCAAAAAAAATTTCATGGATATTCAAGACATTAAATTTAATTTTTGAATACTTGAACTCGAAAGTAGGGTCGTTTGATGGAATATAGGATTATTTTTTTAAATATAGGATATATAGGACACTTTTTCCATTTTTTTTGAAACAATAGGATTTATAGGAAATATAAGACGACTTCTACCCCTGTATAAGGTAAATGTGGGTATAGTGGACACTTTAAGGAAAATTATTGCTTAAATTCTTAATAAATACCAGCCTATTTGCTTGGAAACGGTTATCATCCTATTTTCAGGTTAATTGGATCTTCTTTCGATTTTACCATTAAAAATTTTAATTAGATTGGGTAAAGTATTTTTAATTAATTTTTAAAAAGTACTTCAAATTGCATCTACGTATAGTGGCCACCTTGATGTAGCTGCTGTATATATATGGACACCTCTCTTTTTCTGCCTATATGAGGGTTTTATGCATGAAATTGAGGGTTTTTTTTTGGAATAGTCGTTTAATTAAATCTCCCTTCCCAACGAAATGTATTTTAGATAAAATCAAATTAGCTTTATTTAAAAAAAATACTTGATAGTTTCCGGCCCAAAGCCTACGCTGTAGCGGATTTGAGAGGAGTTAAGCATGTAATTCAATATTTTAGAAACCTTGGTTCCCAAAGCCAGAATGAAACCAAATTAATATAATCATTTTAAAGCACAATCAACAGTTTATGAAGAAAAACTGATTCAAATTAAATATTATTTATACAGGGTGTCCCAAAACGACCGCATAAACTCTGCACAGCTTGATTCCTCGTTGGGAGTACATAAAAACTGCCCAAAGAAGTGCCCCTCTACGATCCATAGTTTACTAGAAAAATACGAAAAACAAAGTCTGACGTCACTGCCGGTGCAAGAAAAAACACTTTATTGAACATATCAACAGCAGTATTATGCACAATTTAAAGCAAAGTAATTATGAAGCAGGCTTGAGCACGCAGTGGAATGGCTGTCATCCATGCTGTCATCACACGTTGAAGCATCACGGGGTCTAATGAAGTACAAGCAGCATGCAATGGAGCAACCAAGTCCATTTGTGTTGTCACAACGTGTCTTGATACACCAGTTCCTTGAGATTGCCCCATACGGCGGACACTTTGAACATCTGCTTTAAATTGTGCATAATACTGCTGTTGATATGTTCAATAAAGTGTTTTTCTTGCACCGGCAGTGACGTCATACTTTGTTTTTCGTATTTTTCTCGTAAACTATGGATCGTAAAGGGGCACTTCTTTGGGCAGTTTTTATGTACTCCCAACGAGGAATCTAGCTGTGCAGAGTTTATGCGGTCGTTTTGGGACACCCTGTATTTCTTTTAGAAGCCATTGCAGTGGCCACTATCGGAAAATCTAAGATAATGTGTTGGTAAAGTGTCCACCCCCATAATCCTCGTAGTCAAAATTTTCAAATAAATTTTATTCAGTATCATTTTATATACTCTTCTTTATCTAAATATAAATTTTAAAGTCAATCAAACGGTAATAAATACAAAATAATCAGTTCCGAAATACCCGTTTATTTACGCGATTCAATAAGCGAAATCAGATTTCAGTCACTCGGCCGATGTTCTTAAATATCCTTCTCATGCTGATCTGTGGTAATTTACCAGCTTACCTGATTGTATACAATAGGCCGGGTCGAAAAAGACGAAATTCAAAGAATCGAAATGTAATAGTGAGGAAAAGTTGTAACACACTAATACAAGCATAACGCAAAAAAAATTTTTGAAATCGGTCAACGTTTGACCCTCGCGCAACGCGGTCAAAGTTTTGATGTTTTGGTCATTTTTAGAGAAATTGACCGAAAATCCCAAGATCACGTGATCAAATGATGTCCTTAATTTTTTCATAGTTGTGTACCTTCATTGTTAATAGTATGTGCCTAGTTTCATTATTTTGCATCCCCATATTTTAAAGTAATAAATTTTTAAAATTTTAAAACTCCTGTAAAGTTGTTTTTTCCGCTTTCATAAAATAGCCATAACTCAAGAACAGCTGCAGTTAGCAACTTGCAACTGGTGTCATTCGATGCAGACTATTTTTCTGGTTAAAATGGTGGGTATCACGACTATCTTCCTTTATAACAAATATTCAAAATACTTAAAAAAAAAATTCTGAAAATTGGTAAAATTGAGGTTTTATTGCAATTGAACATCTATTATGAACTTGTTTTCAAAATTTTAAGTTGACATTCCCGTGTTATCACACTGAAAAAAATATTATGCATTCGTCTTATGTACAGTTTTTAGAACCCCTACTATGTACGGTTAAAGCATATAAAGTTGAGAGAAATCTAATAAAACGATCAGTTAGTGAAAAAGAAGCAAGAAATCAATGTATTTGAAGGTAATATGCTGGGTAAAGTAAAAATTAAAAGTTCCTATTTAATGCAACTCAAAAGAAAAATACATCTATGTAAAAAGAAACAATGATGTTTTATTTAAGGTGATTTGAACCCCACTTAGGCACTTTTTGTTTTTCTTTAACTTTATTGCTTAATGTCAACATAAATTACAATTTCTTCAGATATCTTAGTGGATATATGAGTAAGATTTGATTTTCTAAAGATGGGACTTCTTCAACGCAATAAATCTTACCCCAAAGTGTTGCCAAGTTTAAGAAAATTCTCAAGCTTTTTAAAAATTGAAATATTCTGAAATGAACTCAGATTTGTAATACGTACGTGATTATATTTCGCTTACTTGCTTTTGCAACTACAGATTTCGTCTCTTTTTCTATCCTTGAGGAGCTTTTCGCGCGCGCGCGTGTATTCCTCCTATCTACCTTTTACGGAACATCCTAGAGGAGCCATCTTGTTAAAGTATTGAAAATTCACCCCATTCTTTGACCAGGCATTCATTTTTCTGTCCGATATTAGGAACTCCGCAAGATTTTCCCCTAAACAGACTTCCTCCATAAGAAGAAATTTTAAAATGTTGTTTTCAAGAAATGTTTAATTTATATTCTAAGCCGAAGTTTACCACAGTAAATTTTTCACACTTGACTGATGTAGTTGCAGATAAGGTCTTAAATTTATATGAACTATCATCTATTCCAACTGTCCATAAGTTTAGGGTGGTTCAAATGATAGACTCCTTTCATGACGCTTACTACAAGATAAGGAAATCCTACCAAAGAGACAAGGAAAAACCCATGTTTCAAGATAAAATTAAAAAGTTCAAAAAAACAAGCTACACATTTATTTGACTTTGCATTTTGTAAATGTCCTATAAATATTAAATGCTAATGTAGAAAAAGGGTCAACGCATGTGATTGTCCACCATTGATTGACTGCAATTGTTAAAAATTGAAAATAATACCAAAACTTGAAGTTAGGTTTCTATATGAACAACGAAACAAACGAATAGGGAGGATTTGTGGCGTAGCCCGTAGACAAAGTAGAAAAAAAGACTTCTTAAACAGATCTCTCGAATAAGATTCTCTGCCAAGTTAGAATCAAGTGAAGGACCCCCACACCCGTATAAAGACGTTTTTTCGGATGACCAAGCTGGCCACCAAAAGCGTGAAGGATTTTATAAGAGCACGGGAAGAAATGCCTTACATTCGAAAGCAAAGGTGACTTTGAACGTGCGTGCGCACTTTTAAATAGGAAAATGGAGGATAATTAATTTCTAAACATAAGTTAAAAACTAACATGTCCTTCTTATTAAATAGAATAATTAGTTTTGTTACTTTTTATTAATACTTTATTAGTACCTAACCGTTCATAAAGAAGGTTCTATGAGACTATACAAAAGACGAAGGCAATGTATTTTTCAGTGTGATAACACAGGAATGTGTTATGCAGAAAGCGGAAAAAACAACTTTACAGGAGTTTTAAAACTTTAAAAATTTATTACTTTAAAATATGGGGATGCAAAATAATGAAACTAGGCACATACTATTAACAATGAAGGTACACAACTATGAAAAAATTAAGGACATCATTTGATCACGTGATCTTGGGATTTTCGGTTCAATTTCTCTAAAAATGACCAAAACATCAAAACTTTGACCGCGTTGCGCGAGGGTCAAACGTTGACCGATTTCAAAAAATTTTTTTGCGTTATGCTTGTATTAGTGTGTTACATTTTTTCCGCACTATTACATTTAGATTCTTTGAATTTCGTTTTTTTCGACCCGGCCTATTGTACAATCTACAATGCCTATGAATTTTGACGCTGTTTGATGACTCTAACTCGTTTTATTTAAAATTAATCGGCTATGTGGCCACCATTGGTACAGTGTCCGTCCACTATACCCACATTTACCTTATTACCGCTGCCTTTGGATTATTCTATTCTCAGTATAAAATGGACAAATTTGATGATTTTCTGATTGATGGCTAGGTCACAAACTGGACAATGGACTGGTAGTAATGGAAAACGGTCAAAGAATATTGTTTAAATGTGTTAGATCCCTATTATTAGCAGCAGATTTTTTAAACACATTTTTAAAAATTTTCGAAAAATTAGAAAACAGTCCAATTTTTCTAACTTGAGCCGTTTGGGGAACGTGTTAATATTATCCAATCAATTTAAGATTTTTCACACATTCTTAGGGTACCAAAAGGAAAAATATTGGGAGGTGGAGCAAAAGACGCCCAAATAGGAGACACTCTAGTTTACAGGTTGCTTAATTTTTGGTACGTTAAATTCCCTGTTTTACGGGAGTAAGATAAATTCCAGATCCCCTAAAGAAAGACAAATTTGATAAAATAAAACCAGGAAATCATTTGAAAAGTATTTATTCAAATACTGATAAAAATAAGGTACACTTTAACAGTACATGGCTTTACCAGCTGTAAAATACACACCAAAAATTGGTAAATGATTAATGTTTGTTTTTCTAAATTAGGATTTCTTCAGTGACACATTTCCCGTTTTGCAAATTATTTTCTTTTTTCGGCTTTTTTATTTCATCATCCTTAACCATCACGGAATAAGATTCCTCATTTTCACAATTCCCTTTTGCAGAGAGACCCGCCATGATAAACTTTCCGTACAATTCTTTCTCTTTTTCAAGCAGTATTCCGTACTCAAGAGTGTTTAAATCAGCTCCTCTAGTGCTGTTACTTCTAGAAATACGTGGAGTTAATGTCCTTGGCTGGTTTGCAGAGAGCAACATATTAGAAGGGTCGAAGGAACGCGCTGCGCTTAGGAGGATGTCATTGCATTCCTGCATTTCATATATAGCCGTCCTCATAGTGATACAATATGCAACCTAAATATAAAAAAAATTAACACAGCTCTTATTTTCCAAGTCTAAAAATTATGCGTATAATAATTAATCACTGCACTTCTGCATAAATTAATTACGCTCTAAAGCGCAGATATAAAAATGTTAATTTCTGTAAGATAATACCTATAATACTCATGAAATAATGTTTTTAGAATTTAGTGTGCTATAATTCACCCTAATTGTATCGGGACAGCAACAGAAAAAAACTACACTGTTTACATACAACTAAATTTTTCCCCTTAAAAAGGTTTTTTTCATAAGGAAAATTATCAAGGTTTTAAAATACTGTTATAACTTGCAGTCTAAAATATATAGTCAAGTGTATTTTATTGCAGAAATCTTACCATAATAAACGTAAATAGAAATAAGCATAATGAGAGCAGCAAACAGATTTGACGGAGTGCTTTCTCTGCTTTGATAATGGTTTCATCAGGGTAACGTCTATCATTGGCCGCACCCTGGATAAAAAAATAATACTTATAAATCGAACAATTTACCAACACTTTGGTAGAAAGATTTAACAGCACATCTGACTGAATCCGTGGGTTCTTTAATTAATTTTACACTACTATAAAAGAAATTATACAGGGTGTACCAAGATAACTGCCCACCTATACTCTTTAACTTTTGAACCCCTACAGCAGTGGTTCCCAAACTATTTTCGTCGTGGAACCCCCAAATTTGTTGCCAATGATCGCGGAACCCTGAATATTTTAATCAATGACTTTTATTAAAGGAAACAAGTATTATTTTGATATTTCAGATTTCATTGAATTAAACAAAACTAAAAAAATTCATCATAGCTTCCCACAAATAAGTGATTGCAAACGGCAATAGAATTCGAATAGCCTGTTTTGCTAAATTTGGATATTCATCGAATACATAGAATGCCACCGATGCTTGTGTTTTCAGTTACCTTATATAAAAAATATAAATTTATTTTAGTGGTCGATTGTAAACTCTCCGAGGAAAATGTCAATATATTAAACACCATTCTTATTTTTTAATGAAATAAAATTTGTCCCGCGGAACCCCTAAATTGTTTCGTGGAACCCCAGGGTTCCGCGGAACCCACTTTGGGAACCACTGCCCTACAGATATAGTCATGAACACGGGCGTCGTCGCCGGGGGGACGCGTCCCCCCAATTATTGGCAACATTATTTAAAAAACTGTTTTAACTTTCGAGGGCAACCGAAAATTTACTAAATGTCTGTTTCTCCGCCTTTTAATCATAAAGGATGGTGTCAATATACCTAATTTAAGAGGCGTAAACAAGAGGGGGAAGGACACCCCATTTTTAGAACACGATTTCATTTAAAGTAGGTTGAAGCAAGTGAGAGTAAGAAAACATTATCCCAACAAAAAACACTGTTTCTATCTAAATAATAATAATAATTTAATGAGGCCCCCTCAAAAAAAATCCAGCTGCAGCACTGGTTAAAGTATAAATTTTTCTATTTTGAAACTGTAATCTTATAACACTTTAAAATGAGTTTAAACCTGTATTTAAAAGGTCGGATTTCTAAAATTTTTCTGGGGGAGAACTCCTAGACCCCCTTTTTTAGTGAAAAACTACAAACGGTTTTTAAAAAATTAGGACATATGTTAATTAGTTGATTCAAAACCATAACCACCATGGTGAGTTTAAAACGCGCAGTATTAATCTTTAAGCCAAAGAATGGAGTTCCCTTAATAGTATTTAGAAAAATGTTGATCGGGGAAGGAATTTTCAATGATCATACATTGATCATTGAAACTGTATGATCATTGAAAATTTCTTCCCCGATCATCATTTTTCTAAATACCATTACACTAATTTAAAGGAACTCCATTCTTTGGCTAAAAGATTAATATTACATGTTTTAAAACTCACTCCACGGTTTAGCAAGAGGTCTAATTTCTATCAAATTTATGATGTAAGTAGTACGGATACTGCTGTACCTCATGCATTAAATTTTTTCATTTCATTATGTTTTTTTTTCGTTAAACGGGCCTTGGCAAAACATCCTTTTGTAACGCTCTCGCACTACATTAGGTCCTAGCTCTTTAATAGTGTAACTGCGCCCCCCCCATTCCTATTCGAAATATGCTTGTCTAGGTCTCCTCTATCTAACCTACCCAGATTGTACCACGAATGTAGGACCCCCCTGCATAGTAAAGTAACCATGCCCTATCCGATGAGACAACTTTCAACACCCTCTAGCGAAAATGTTAGGAGGGTTAGTTTTTATTTTAAAAACTATAAGAGACTTGCTAAATAAGTCAATTACTAAGTTGTAGAGCAGCATCGATTTAGTACGAAAAAACACCTCGTGCAGAAAAATGCCTTGAATAAAACCCCTAACTACGTAAATTCGATATTCAAATGTCTAATAGGTTTTTAAAATAAAATTTATAACTCCTGGTCATTGAACTTTAAAAAAATAGACAAAAAAGGGTAAAATTTAACATTTTTATATTTAAAAAAAAATAACCATTAATGTTCAAATGTCATTATTTCCATTTATAGAGCTATTTATGTTTTAAACAAATTCTGTATTAATTTTCTGGGTGGGAAATAATATGCATCAGTATTACAATCAACAAACACGCGATTTTTTTCTATTGTATTACACTTTACACTGTATACTTACACTTTGCTATACAAAAAAAAGTCAAAATGCCACTGACTGAATTTTTAGCCAATTCTATTGTGTAAAATGACATCCTGAATTCAAATATGACACCTATTTTCCTCCATCACCCTTAGATTTTAAGGGGACGCCCCCAATCGCTATGGGGGCGTATTAACGTCTAGAAATATGGAATTCACACCCCTATAACCGGTGAATTTTTAACGAACTGGAGAATTTACGACTTAAAACATAACTTCAAGACATAAATCATAAGTTGGTTAGACTTAAAACAAAATAAAAACGTAATTTTTAAGGTTTTCACAACATGAATATTAATTCCTGAGCTCGCGAGTGGCTTTGAGAGTGTCTTCCGAACCCTTCTGCGGGTGCTTTGGGGGAGCTAACACCTCACCGCCTTTATTAAAAATCGTTATTGCATATTTTCATTAAATTTGGGTCTTTTGGGAAGGGTTAGGACCATTTAAATATTAGTCCAAGAAAGATAAGGTTTGAAGTGGAACAAATTGTAAAAGAAAGTTTGATGGGTGATTCTTATAGGAAATTTTCCGTAGAAAACGATGGTGAAACGTATACCAAAATTAACCGTGTCCTTTAGCCCAGTGGTCTCCAACCCCCGGTCCGCGGACCGGTGCCGGTCCGTGAATCAAATGGTACTGGGCCGCGGGCCGACCATTTCATTGAAAATGAATTTAAATTCCTGGGTTTATAACTCGAAATTAATGAATGAAATGAATTATTAATCACTTTACATTTATTTTTTGATGTAACAGTATTTTATTTTGAAAGTATGTTTAAATACAATTAAATTAAAATTAATGAATCGAAATAATCTAGATATAACGCCGCCATAGTGGGCCACGATAAAATTATCAAAAGTTGACAGGTCCGTGGTGGTAAAAAGGTTGGGGACCACTGCTTTAGCCAATATGGCGGATTTTCCAAAATGGCGGTCAATCGTTTTTAACTTATTACTTCCTAAAAATTGTTAATAAAATTATAAATTTTGCAGTAAATGATTAAAATTTAGTAGCAAAAACAATGGGGAACTGTTTTTTTCTCTTACGATAAGTCATTTATCCAATATGGCGGATTTTCCAAAATGGCGTCCACTAATGTTTATAATAAGGAAAATTCTGATGATAAATTCGTAATTTGTACCGGATGGAATTAGAATTAAGTCATAATACTATTTAAAAGTTTCCTTCCCCTCAATGTATCAAATATGGCGGATTTTTCAAAATGGCGGCCACTTATTTAGAGTATTTTAATTTTTAATTTCTTAATAATTAGAAATATTAAATGTTATTAGGTAAAATATAAGCAGAATACTTATAATTTACGGGTAAATAATGTTGAGAAAGGTAGAAATTCAAAAATTTCCATTTACCACTAAGTTTGAACTATGCGGCCGCCTTTTTGAAATTATTTCTATATATCGCAAAATCTTGGTTAATATATAATTTTATAGGTAATTTAATTTATAATTATTTATTTTATGCCAAAATAAAATTTATTTATATGTAAAAATGTTAAAAATAAAAAGGCTCTAAATAAGTGGCCGCCATTTTGGAAAATCCGCCATATTTGATACATTGAGGGGGAGAAAACTTTTATCAATAGTATTAGAACTTAATTCTAACCCCATCCGGTACAAATTACGAATTTATCATCAGAATTTTCCTTATTATAAACATTTAGTGGACGCCATTTTGGAAAATCCGCCATATTGGATAAATGAATTATCGTAAGAGAAAAAAAAACAGTTCCACATTATTTTTCAACTAAATTCTAATAATTTACTGCAAAAGTTTTATTTTATTAACGATTTTTAGCAAATAAGTAAAACACGATTGTCCGCCATTTTGAAAAATCCGCCATATTTTGATACATTGAGGAGAGGAAACTGATATGAATATTATTATGACTTAATTCTTACCATATCCTGAAAAAATTACGAATTTATCATCAGAATTCTACTTATTATAAACATTAGTGGACGCCATTTTGGAAAATCCGCCATTGGATAAATGACTTATCGTAAGAGAAAAAAACAGTCCCCATTGTTTTTGCTACTAAATTTTAATCATTGACTGCAAAATTTATAATTTTATTAACAATTTTTAGGAAGTAATAAGTTAAAAACGATTGACTGCCATTTTGGAAAATCCGCCATATTGGCTAAAGGACACGGTTAATTTTGGTACGTTTCACCATCGTTTTCTACGGAAAATTTCCTATAAGAATCACCCATCAAACTTTCTTTTACAATTTGTTCCACTTGAACCCCTTTTTTGAGCTAACTTTCTTGAACTATATGTATTACGTACAAAATAAAAGGAAAAAAGAGCGTAAAATAACCTTTACGATTTTAAGTTAACGAGTTGAGTTAAAAATCCGAAATTCAGACTAAGTTACCAAAACGGATTAAAAACCTGTTTAGACCCAAAATTCCAAAAACTTTCTTCAAAAAAAAAACAAAAAAAAAAAGGCCCCAAGACCCCCCTTTAGTACTGGGGACTGGTATTTACAACTTTTTTTAGGATATTAAGTTCATCCAGGTGCGAATCCTAACTTAAAATTTATTTAAAATGATATAGTGATGTAAAATTCTCGGTAATAATCTTTTGGAGAATATTCTCCGAGAGGAGAATTTTCTCCTAGAAGCTATTAAAATAAAAATACACTTGGAAATTTTTTATAAGGTATATATGTTAACTTCAAATTATAAGAATATTAAAGATTATACAATGAGAAGTCAACATAATTAAAAGAAAGTCAAATTAAATGTTTTAAAAATACTATTAAACAGAATACATTAACATATTTAAAAGGTAAATGCAGAGTAAGCGAGTTGTATTCTATTTTTAAAATTTTTCCAACTTTTAAATAGTGTTTTTGAAGTAAATTATGTTTATTATAGAAAAATGTTTTTTTCTGGAAATTAATTTGTAGAATCTTAATGAGAATATTCTCATGAAGAAAAATATTAATTAATCCGAGTTTAAAATTATGCAAACGCAAACCATAAATTTAGACTATTCTTTCAAAAATAGTAATTAATTAAGTAGAAAGTAATTGAATTCTGATTTAGAATTTTTTAAGAATATTATCACGATAAATTATCTGTAAAATAAATAGTACTTTTAAAACATTATTTCAAATATTTTTTTAAAGGATAATTCTAATGTGATATTGTATTTTCTTTTCTGTGAGAATATTCTAATTTTACAAAATTCTATCACAAAATTAGCTTTATGTTAGGTTTAAGAGGTCTCAGTTTGAAAACTATTGGTACCTTTGCTTTCAACAAATAGATATGAAAAGAATTTACACTCCTCTTTCAATTGTATGAGTATTTTCTCGCACTAAAACTTACTTCTATACTTTAAAAAATATATTTTATTCAATGAAATTTACTTATTTAAAAAAAATCTTGCGAAATAATGAAATTACAGTTCAGAGAATATTCTCTGAACAAAAGATGACTTTTTAAAGGTAAGTTTCATCAAAGTAATTATTATTTTCAGGTTTTTTAGCGCTAATACTACATGACCATTTCATATTATCAAACATATCTACATTTATTTCCATTTATCAGTGAAAAAAATAGAATATTCTCGATTATTCTCAAAATTCTTGCCCCTGGAGAATATTATCGCTTCACATCACTAATGATGCATTAAACCTATTGAATATGCATGGGGCGAGGAATATTTTGGAATAATCTTTCCCGGTGCAAAAATCTAGCATGTTTAGTTCCTATAGGAAAGGGGTAGATCCTAAAGGTCAATTTAAATGAATATTTTATTTAGGAAACTGTCAAAGTAATAAAAAAATCAAAGATCTAAAAAAACTCCCTAATAATCTAAAAAATTCCCTAATTTATACCAAGTTTATTCAACTTACTTCACTGCAAAATTTATATACGGCCAGCGAGAGTATTGTGGTTTTCCAAAGAGGCCCTCAAGATAATTTGGGTTGGCCACCCCTGGCCTAGAACTTGATTTGTTTTCAAGTATCATCGGCCTTGAAATGCTTAAAACCAGTTTTTAGTGGTCATTCACAGAGAACCAAAACCCTCTAAGAAAATCAAGTTCATCATCAGCCGCCTTTTTCTCAGATGAAGCGCGAAATTTCCAGTTTATGGCGGGCCATTTTAAGAAACTAAAAAACTGGATTAGATTAACGAGAAAAATGAGGAAAACTGGTAGGGACTATTAAATAATAAATTAACATCCACTAAATAATAAACCCACTGTGAGTAAATGAGATCCACGAAACAGCATTTAATTTTAAATTGCTACAAAAGCCATTTCAACGGTTTTCAATTTAGAAATGACCCAAATAACAACAAACTTAAGGCATATAGGGGGCATTGCAAAGTCTTTCCAACATTCAAAACTAAGATGGCATAATGGTCGATCTCACCAGCATGGGAGGATTGGCAGAGGATTCCCATTTCCTCCATGAAAGAGATTACGTCGGGAATCAGTGGTTCAACTAATATGAGACTTAACATAGAGGAGAATGTTCATCCATTGAGTTGAACGATTTCTGCATCCTGCTAAAATGACTGCAGATCCTTCCATGTCTTTCGAAAAAGGAGCATGACAGTTTCAGGTTGAGGGTTTACATATCGGAGACTTATATTCACCTTTTTAGGGATCGTGCCAGTACAATTTATTTTTAACAAACGGTCTTAACTTTATGGAGCTCTTAAACTTAATAGGAACATTTTTATATTTTTCTTCAAAAGGGAAGATATTCACCCCAAGGAAGAAACGCACAGCCAAATATTTAGACTACAATATTTATAATAGGTATGGGGAACTCTAGTTAAGGCAATTGCACCTCGCTACCCCCACTCCTAGAACCCTTCACGGACTCAAAGCAGCGTTTCAGAGAAAGTAGGACTTATGAACACAAATATATTATCTGCCTTATACTTACTACAAGAAATCACTCAGTCAGTGGGAGGCCTCCATGCCTTAATTTACAATCAATTGGAAACAAGAAATTATCTAGGTATTGTAAAACTCAACAACGTGATAGAAATACCCAGAGTGCTAAGGAGTATAGGGTAGTGGTACCAGTAACTGACAGTGCACCAGTAACTGGCATATTGAGATTTAGTTCATTATAATAAGATTAATATTGTGAACTTTAAATAAATGGTGGTCTCTCTTAATATTTTAGACATTTATCTTTAACTTTGTGCAGTATTTATTTTCCACTGAAGGGTTTTAAGTTTAATAAATTCTGAATTTCGATTTTGTGTCAAAAAACTTCTAATTTTCCGAGGTTAGCTTAATACTGAAATTAAGGACACACATTTTTATTTATTGCCTAAATTGAGCAAATTTTCGATTTTGAAACATATTTTAACTTTAATTATCTGTTAATAAGTACATAAAATCATGCCAAATAATTACTTTTGAAAAATAAATTTTATTTATTCATTTTAATTTGGGTGACAATTACTGGATCAGAAAAACCATTTGCACCAGTAACTGACATGGGTGTCAGTTACTGGTGTTTTTGTGAAATTCAAGGAAATTGCATGAAAATTGTAGGGAATATTGTGGAAGCAATTTAGAATGTTGTTTTGCAAATAAATTTTTAAAATTTAATATTTTTCCAGTAACTGTCACCCTGTCAGTCATTGGTACTACCAAATGTCAGTTACTGGTACCGGCACACAACAGAGCTTTTATTCTGCATATTGTAATAGAACATTAGATGTTATAAAAATTAGTGGATCGTCTTTCTCAAAAGAGAATTTAATTATATTTTGTAATTACTCAGGTAACCAACTTCCGTAAAATTCACATTTAAATGTTCAAATTTATCGTTTGGGAAATATTTTATTGTTTAGAATTTATAGTTTAAATACAATTTATACACTGTTTGTTATTATAATTCTTATTGATGTGAAATTGCTTTGACTTTGTATCCTATTTATAGTAGTATAGTAAAATGATAGGTATTTTAATGTCCCATAAATGATCCTATTTTATATAATTTTATTCAAAATACTTTTTTCCCTTCAATATTTTGTAAAATAACTTTAAAGATGAAAAATATTTGCTTTTCTTTTTTATGTTGGCTAAAAAAAGGTAACTTATTATTTGAGGCATTTCAATGTGGCAGTCACTGGTGCAGGACATGCCAGTTACTGGTGCCAAAATTTTCCCCGGTGTGTCAGTTACTGGAGCAGCCACCATGCCAACTTAAAAAATATTTTAAAAATAGAAAATAATTACTTAATCAAACAAATTGTACACTAAACTAATGTTGAAACTTCATTTAATTTTTCCCAACAAGAAGTTTTTTCCAGGATAGTTTTATTCAGTAGCAATAGCTAATTAATTAATTTTATTGCTCTTAAAGTGACAGTTATTGGTACGGTTACCCTAAATACTATTTCATCTCTTCAAGGTAATCTTAAAAAAATACTTAAGTTTTTTAAAATTAAATAGTGTAGTACCTTTGTCGGTAGTTCGTCTGATATCTGGCTGATTTTGCTGTTGTATTCGTATGCCCCCACTGCTTGTCTGAAACTAGCCAAGTTTATTTTATAGTCAGCGAAGAAGCAGGTAAGAGCAAGAACGCATCCGATGAAGCACATAACCATGAAGACAAGGCATCCGAAGTAAACCTAAAAGAAATCACAGTTCAAATATTAAATACTACGAACCCCAATAGTTAATGTTCAACAAATTTCCACTGTCCTCATCTAACGTTCTTATTTTTTATCGAATAACTACCGCTAAAACCTTTGATTTGTTGAATTTTTTTCGTGGACAAAGATTTTTTCTCCAGAAAATCACTAAATGGCCAGGTAGTAATTCCCATTAGCAATAGGACACAACTAATGGGATGGGATATACTAAGGAGGCCCCTCCTGATAGCCCTTTTACGGAAAAAATATTTTCAACAACGCAAGTAGTATACGGGGGCATATACGGGACGGAAGTAAGGGGGCGTGTCCCTATTGTCTAGGGGGCGTGGCCACCTATTGTTTTAAGGGGGCGTGTCCCTAATTAATAATTAAGCCTAATTGAGGGGGCGTGTCCTAATTACCCTAATTGAGGGGCGTGGTCAGTGACGCCATAGGGGGGGTCACGTGATGTTTACATTTAGGACTAACTTTTTTTCAAATCCTTGTTTATATTTTGGACTTTAACTTTTTAATAGAATTTTTTAATTTAATGCATTTTTTTGAATTTTATATTTTTGGACTTTAACTTTTTAATAGATTTTTTAATTTAATGCATTTTTTGAAACTTATATTTTTGGACTTTTACTTTTTAATAGAATTTTTTTTAATTTAATGCATTTTTAACTTTCTAATAGAATTTTTTTAATTGAATGTATTTTTTGAATTTTATGTTTTTGGACTTTAACTTTTTAATAGAATTTTTTAAATTTTATCCTTTTTTTAAACTTTATGCATTATTTTAATTTTATGTTTTACATTAAATTTTAACGTGACGCCATTTAGGAAGTATATATTTAATTATTATTTTGGTAAAGGACTTTATTTTATCAAATTATTAATTTCACATGCCTTGTACTTTATTTATTAAATTAGGACTTTGTCAGAAATTGTAAATCAATGTGTTGCCGTATTTGGCGATTTATTTCTAATTTGGGTATTTTAAACATTAATATTATTTTTTTAATATCTTTAAAATTGATTTTTTAACTTACCAACACATGGTAACCACTTTTATCGGCAGTTCAAAGTACTTGCAGGTTTTTTTTACTTGATATTTCATTGGTGCAATTCTTTTATTTTTATGTTACATTTACAAATACAAATATTGACAACTAACAACAGCCGTGAAGCCCAACTAGGTTGGTCCACCAACTAAACTACCGATTCCAGTATTTGTCTATTTTATCCTTTATTCCATGGGTTGGTCCACCAACTCAAACAACCGATTCCCAGTATTTGTATATTTTATCCTTAAACTCCTTTACTCCATTGGAACTTCGATTCTAGCTGCCCATTCCATCTATCCGCAACCCTGTTGTAAAAATAATGCTTTCTGCTTTTCCCGTTTACATGTGCCTTGTTTAATTTGAATCTTTTAACCCCTTGTTCTATTATCTGTACTTAAGTCTAGACCCTCTGTCTCCCCCTTGCTTTATCATTTTAAAATAGTTGAATCATTACCCCTATCCCGTCTTTTCTCTGGAGTGAACATTTTTGTAGCCCTATGCCGTACTCTCTCAATTAAATCTATGTCTTTCCTCAAATATGGAGACCAGAATTGTACTGCATACTCAAGATGAGGCCTCACCAAACCTCTGTACAGAGGCAAGATTATGTTCCCTATTCTTGAAGAGATAGTTTTTTTTCCCTAATATATCCCTATCCTATTAGCCTATGATTTCCTAATATATCCTATGATTTTTTATTGCTACCCCAAGTTTATTCTTTTCAAACACATATAACATTTAATATTTCTCTTCAAATACACTTTCTCATGATTAATAATTAAATTTTACATTTTATACTTACACCAACACTTGACAATTGGCAGCTTTTTAAAAAATCAAAAGCTGGACTGGTTCAACTTTACTTGTTTTACTTAATTTTTCTTTTATATTTCGGGAAAAGTATGATATTTTTTTATTGCTAATCAACACCGATGAACATATAACCTATTAATAGTTTAAAATATTCCTTTTTTCAACTAAAAATTCGAACAAACAAAATGCTTAAACTTCTTTACGGTTATATAATATGGTCAATACTTACTTTTATTTTAAAAATAATGTGTGTAGTCGTAGTGTTCAACTCTCACACCCCAAGTAAAATATATGTTTACGAAATCATTCAACAGCATCTTTCGTTTGTACAAAAGGAGCTGCACTTGCTAATAATTCCCGCATGGCATTTGAGAGACTTTCATGTTGCCGAAAATAAATCTTTCAGCAGACGCGTCCCCATTGAAACCAGCTCGGTTAACGATCTTCATTCCCACGGAGGGTCCGACAGAGGGGTTGACGGAACCAACACATCCCAGTTTTTTATTCATTGTCTTTTTACAAAAAGAGCTACATTAACTTTAAAAATTCACATTGCGTCTCGAGAAAAAATACGATGCAGAACCCTACAGCTGTTAGTGGATATAAGTCACAATGGAGGGTATCCAAGTACCGTGCAGTGACCAAAAAGGATGGGGCGTAATGATAAATGGAAGGGGTGTAACACAGTCCCTTGTCCGTGAGGTTTTAAGGGGCGAGATGCGTTAGCAATGGAATCCCCCAGATCACACAATTCGAAGGGTTTGAAAAAAGAGTTGGGATCAAAAGTGCCGACTTATGGGGGGAACAAAATGAACAGATTCCCATTACTTGGGAGGTTTTTTATTAAACATGTATTAAAATTTCAATTTAAAGAATTTATGTTTTTAATTTATTCCGGAGCAAACAGTTTTACAGAATCTTTTTTCTTACAAAAAAAGGTTAATTTTGGACTAAAAAATACCTACTTAGTGCTTAGTAAGTGGGAAATAGATGCCATTCTCCAAGAACTCAAAATGTTACATGAAGAAATATCAGAAGTGGAAGAAAATGTGTTAAAAATATGTTGGTTTTAAAAGGATGATTTTATGTTTTTTCAGTAAAATATGGTACTTTTTACATATTTGTTTTATAATTGGTTTACATTTTGGACTTTATTATTTTCAGTTTTTTCAGGGGGGTAGTTGTAAATTTTTAATATTTTTAAAATATATCTTCCATAGTAGTTGCTGTTTTTTCTTAATATTTTTTTTCTGCAATACACTTTTCTTAAAAAATATAATAAATAAATTTTCCAAAATTCATTTTCTGCAAAACAAGGCAATCACTTATTTGTAGTTTAAAATCAAAGTACAACTTTTTATTTACCCTACCATTTCATTGTTTAATTTTTCTTTTTTAAATATCACAACTTTTTGTGCTATATTTTGTTAAAAGCATGATTTTTTTCGTTACTACAACCGAGCATGATATACTTGTTACTTAAAATAATTTATTCTATAATATTTAATTTTTAATCCATTAATAGTTTAAAATAGTACTTCCTTTTTTAAATAACAATCAAATTTTTCGACAAACAAAATTCAAATTCCAGCATATGAAATATGCTCCTAATTTTCACTGCCTATTCAAAATCACTTACATTTTTTTATAACTAACCAATCATCCAATTAAGTATCAAAAAGCATTCATATTTCTAATGTATTACTTGCCTCTCATTTTTAGGCATACTTATCACTTTACTTTGGGGACATAAATATATGAATAGATCTCTGAAGCTCATTCGTTTCTTATCATTAGCATACAATCACCACTCTAATCATATAAATTTTTCTAGTGTTATTCTTACTACCTTGTTGCAGACTAAATTCAAATTTAACTCATTTTTACTTTACAGCAGTTGCCTAGCATTTTCATAAAAGTTTTAACATAAAGTTTGTCATAATACCAAACAAATTTCAAAATTTATTCATTCTACTTTCAAATTAACTTAATCTTACTTTCACACGGCAGTCAATCATTTTCAAGCATCACATTTTTGTTAGAGGTTTTTTGTTAATGTAGCAATATCAAATTTTAGTTCAGTTAATCACAAGCAATTAAAATTATTTTTCATACTACCCTATTATTTTATCAAACATTTAACTTATTAATAGAGTTTAACAGCTTACTTTAAACATCTTAAAATCAATGTACTGTCAGTTTTAAAATCAAAATTGTTTCAGTTTGTGCTATTTTTATTCCCACTCATTTTTATTCCTAATAAGTTGGTTTTTTTCATCATTCAGTTTTGAACATTTAATTTTTAATCAACCCTATCTCAAACATCTAATGCAGTTTTTAAAACCAAGTTTTATACTTATAACCAAATCATTAAAACCAATATTTTCAAACCAAATCATACTTATAATCAATTTCCCTTTTTCCTAATTCCAACAATTTAAGTTTTTTTTTCAAAACATTACTGGAATTTTAATCTTACCAAAGGATATCACTCATCGCAAGCAATCATTTTCTATCCACTCCCATCTCTTATTTGCAGCTCTAACTACATTAAGGACAAATTTTCTGTGTAAATTAAATAGTTCAAATCCCATAATCCTCTCTTACTACATCATCCAAATTACATACATTGAAGTAGACTATTTTCATATTTTCTCTTTTCCAACTCCCCTGTTTCGTCAAAATCACATAAAAAATGGAATTTAGTAAAAATATTACATTGGTCTCATTAGACCGCATGCAAGAATTTGAAGAAAATCACTTGAGCGAGCTTGATTCGCAAATTCAAAATATTTTAAAAAAGAAAGTAAGAGACGATGAAAAAGTGAAATTGTACAATCAAATTTTACTAAAATATGTTACCTTTCCAAACGTGAATGCTGTCAAGCCTGTTGTGCCTGAGCCTAAGATTGACATGGAAAAACAACACCTGGAAAATGAAACATCGGAAGAAGCTGAAAATGCAATGCTGGAATCCAAGATTCTGAGTTCTGTTCCTGTGAAATTTAAAAAGATAGCAAAGAATATCACATCATTTCTTCAACAAAATTATATCACATGGAATGAAAAGCAAGAAGTTATTATTGATAATAGAGTGGTTTCTGGTTCCAATATCACACATATGATTAATTTTCTACTGAGAAATAGGAAAAGAAGACCGAAAGCGTTTGACAAGTTTCAAGAGGTATTGAGAACGCTAAAGTTTCCTGAAGAATTTGTGAAAAACACATTCTTAAATAATATTAAAACTGATCCTAAAAGAGTTGTTGAAAAGAAACAAGAATCTGTGAAAACCATGTATGCTAAAAGAGTTAAGAAGAAACCAACTTATTGGTTAAAAATGTAACTTTTTCATAGAAAATAAAAAATATTTTTTGTGTGATAAATATTTGCTTATGTATTATTTATAATTTTTTCTTGCAATAAAATGAATTTAAAACCTTGTTAGAAATGAAGGGAAACTTAAAAATATTACAAGAAATAGAAATTTTTTTTATTATAAATCTACAAAAATGTTGAAAAATGAAGAAGAACACATAAAAATAACTAAGAACTTTATAAAAATAAAGGTGAAAACACAAAAATAGTACTAGAAGTATAAACTTAGACACAATATGAAACTAAAAAACTTTGTTTGAAATGAACTACAAAAGAAAATTATTAAAAGAAATGGAGACTCGTGCATTATAAAACTCGAATATTTGTTAAAAATGAAAATTTAGAATAATAAAACTGAAAATTTTGTTAAAAAAAGTATACAAGTGTAGAAAAATAGCCAAAAACTATGTAAAAATAATAATCAATACAGAAAAAATATTACCAGAAATAAAACAGTTAGACATAAACTAAAAAAGCTGTCGAAAAAAAATAGAGAAAAACACTGAAAAATATCTGCGAACTTTTATAATAGTCAAAAATTAATAATAATGATAAAATAGAAACATGAAACTAAAAAATTTGTTTGAAATGAACTAGAAAACGAAAAACTTTACAAGAAATGAAAACTTAGTCTCATAATGAAACTAAAAACTTTGTTTGAAAGTAACCAGAAAATAAAATATTTTTACAAGAAATAAAATTCTAAAACTTTGTTAAAATAAAGATAAACACAGAAAAATATCTGAAAATTTTGCTAAAAAAATAATGGTAAATACAGAAAAATAACTTAAAACTTTGTTTAAAATAAAGACAAAGAAAATAACTGAAAACTTTATAAAATGAACACTAAAGCCAATAACACTAACAACACGTTAGTGTTGTTAGTGTTAACTGGCACACTAAAAACAAAAACAAGACGAAAAATCAACCAAGTTGAAACACTAAAAAAAATTACAATATAAAAAAACTTTCACATTACAGAACTAAAATCTTTGTTAAAAATAAAAGCTAGGAAACAAAAAATCTGAAAACATCGTTTAAAATTAAGACAAATGCAGAAAAATAACACAATGCTTTGTTAAATATAAAAACTTAGAAACTATAAAACTAAACACTGTTAAAAATAAAACTTTATAAAAAAAGAAATACTTGTTAAAAATAAAAAAACTTTGAAATTATTTTACAAGAAATAAGTCACTCTAAAAACTTTACCAAAAAGAAATAATTACTAACAACTTTAACAAAAAGAAATACTTAGAAATTATTAAACTAAAATAGTTGTTAAATATAAAAACTTAGAAGCTATAAAACTAAAGAAACCTTTTTTAAAATAAAAACTTTGAAACTGAAAACTTTGTTAAAAATAAAAAACGAATACAGAAAAATTTAAAAATAAATAAAAACTTCAAAGAAAAGAAATAAAAAATTACACTAAAAAACTCTAACAAAATGAAATACTTAAAATTATAAAACTTAAAACTTAGTTAAAAATAAAATAAAAACTTTGTTAAAAAAATATTACAACAAATAAAAAGTTACATTAAAAATAAAAACTTTATCAAAAAGAAATGCTTTTGATAAATCAAAATAAAAGCTTTGAAATTTTTTCACAAGAAATAAAAAATTACACTAAAAAACTTTACCCAAACGAAATACTTAAAAATTATAAAAATAAAAGCATGAATGAAAAAAAAGACAAACACTGTAAGAAACTAAAAACTTGAAAAAATATTACAGAAAATAAAAAGTTACACTGTGAAACTGAAAAAAAAACTTTGTTACAAAATAAAAAGAATAACATTATTAAACTAAAACATTGTTAAAAAGTTTAAAAAATAAAAACTTTGAAAAATATTACAAGAAATAGAAAAAACTCATGCATTATAAAAAATAAAGTGATAAAAAACTAAAAAAAACTTCAAAAATATAAACCTGAAAACCTCCCAAAAAAACCTTCATAAATGTCAAAATTACAAGACTTCAATAGGTTCACATCCCCCTTCATTGGAACCAATTTTTTAAATTATTATGTAAAACGTGGGCTGAAAAAATTAAAAATTTGGATTTTTAAATGTCCTTCATTCAGAAGGAGTTTACAGCCCTCAATGTTTTCATAATAAAAAAAAGGGTTCTCAACGAAGGGGGATGTGAACCTATTGAAGTCTTGTAATTTTGACATTTATGAAGGTTTTTTTGGGAGGTTTTCAGGTTTATATTTTTGAAGTTTTTTTAGTTTTTTATCACTTTATTTTTTATAATGCATGAGTTTTTTCTATTTCTTGTAATATTTTTCAAAGTTTTTATTTTTTAACATTTTTAACAATGTTTTAGTTTAATAATGTTATTCTTTTTATTTTGTAACAAAGTTTTTTTTCAGTTTCACAGTGTAACTTTTTATTTTCTGTAATATTTTTTCAAAGTTTTTAGTTTCTTACAGTGTTTGTCTTTTTTTCCAGCAATGCTTTTATTTTTATAATTTTTAAGTATTTCGTTTGGGTAAAGTTTTTTAGTGTAATTTTTTATTTCTTGTAAAAAAATTTCAAAGCTTTTATTTTGATTTATCAAAAGCATTTCTTTTTGATAAAGTTTTTATTTTTTAATGTAACTTTTTATTTGTTGTAATATTTTTTTAACAAAGTTTTTATTTTATTTTTAACTTAGTTTTAAGTTTTATAATTTTAAGTATTTCATTTTGTTAGAGTTTTTTAGTGTAATTTTTTATTTCTTTTCTTTGAAGTTTTTATTTATTTTTAAATTTTTCTGTATTCGTTTTTTATTTTTAACAAAGTTTTCAGTTTCAAAGTTTTTATTTTAAAAAAGGTTTCTTTAGTTTTATAGCTTCTAAGTTTTTATATTTAACAACTATTTTAGTTTAATAATTTCTAAGTATTTCTTTTTGTTAAAGTTGTTAGTAATTATTTCTTTTTGGTAAAGTTTTTAGAGTGACTTATTTCTTGTAAAATAATTTCAAAGTTTTTTTATTTTTAACAAGTATTTCTTTTTTTATAAAGTTTTATTTTTAACAGTGTTTAGTTTTATAGTTTCTAAGTTTTTATATTTAACAAAGCATTGTGTTATTTTTCTGCATTTGTCTTAATTTTAAACGATGTTTTCAGATTTTTTGTTTCCTAGCTTTTATTTTTAACAAAGATTTTAGTTCTGTAATGTGAAAGTTTTTTTATATTGTAATTTTTTTTAGTGTTTCAACTTGGTTGATTTTTCGTCTTGTTTTTGTTTTTAGTGTGCCAGTTAACACTAACAACACTAACGTGTTGTTAGTGTTATTGGCTTTAGTGTTCATTTTATAAAGTTTTCAGTTATTTTCTTTGTCTTTATTTTAAACAAAGTTTTAAGTTATTTTTCTGTATTTACCATTATTTTTTTAGCAAAATTTTCAGATATTTTTCTGTGTTTATCTTTATTTTAACAAAGTTTTAGAATTTTATTTCTTGTAAAAATATTTTATTTTCTGGTTACTTTCAAACAAAGTTTTTAGTTTCATTATGAGACTAAGTTTTCATTTCTTGTAAAGTTTTTCGTTTTCTAGTTCATTTCAAACAAATTTTTTAGTTTCATGTTTCTATTTTATCATTATTATTAATTTTTTGACTATTATAAAAGTTCGCAGATATTTTTCAGTGTTTTTCTCTATTTTTTTCGACAGCTTTTTTAGTTTATGTCTAACTGTTTTATTTCTGGTAATATTTTTTCTGTATTGATTATTATTTTTACATAGTTTTTGGCTATTTTTCTACACTTGTATACTTTTTTTAACAAATTTTTCAGTTTTATTATTCTAAATTTTCATTTTTAACAAATATTCGAGTTTTATAATGCACGAGTCTCCATTTCTTTTAATAATTTTCTTTTCTAGTTCATTTCAAACAAAGTTTTTTAGTTTCATATTGTGTCTAAGTTTATACTTCTAGTACTATTTTTGTGTTTTCACCTTTATTTTTATAAAGTTCTTAGTTATTTTTATGTGTTCTTCTTCATTTTTCAACATTTTTGTAGATTTATAATAAAAAAAATTTCTATTTCTTGTAATATTTTTAAGTTTCCCTTCATTTCTAACAAGGTTTTTAGTTTTTATACAGTATCTATTATTTTATTTTATTTTTTATAAAGTTAAGAGATATTTTTTGATGCTTAAATGCAATTACAGAATGCATTATAGTACGTTTTGACATTCTAGGAAATATTTTATTCCATGTTAAATTCATTTTATTGCAAGAAAAAATTATAAATAATACATAAGCAAATATTTATCACACAAAAAATATTTTTTATTTTCTATGAAAAAGTTACATTTTTAACCAATAAGTTGGTTTCTTCTTAACTCTTTTAGCATACATGGTTTTCACAGATTCTTGTTTCTTTTCAACAACTCTTTTAGGATCAGTTTTAATATTATTTAAGAATGTGTTTTTCACAAATTCTTCAGGAAACTTTAGCGTTCTCAATACCTCTTGAAACTTGTCAAACGCTTTCGGTCTTCTTTTCCTATTTCTCAGTAGAAAATTAATCATATGTGTGATATTGGAACCAGAAACCACTCTATTATCAATAATAACTTCTTGCTTTTCATTCCATGTGATATAATTTTATTGAAGAAATGATGTGATATTCTTTGCTATCTTTTTAAATTTCACAGGAACAGAACTCAGAATCTTGGATTCCAGCATTGCATTTTCAGCTTCTTCCGATGTTTCATTTTCCAGGTGTTGTTTTTCCATGTCAATCTTAGGCTCAGGCACAACAGGCTTGACAGCATTCACGTTTGGAAAGGTAACATATTTTAGTAAAATTTGATTGTACAATTTCACTTTTTCATCGTCTCTTACTTTCTTTTTTAAAATATTTTGAATTTGCGAATCAAGCTCGCTCAAGTGATTTTCTTCAAATTCTTGCATGCGGTCTAATGGGACCAATGTAATATTTTTACTAAATTCCATTTTTTATGTGATTTTGACGAAACAGGGGAGTTGGAAAAGAGAAAATATGAAAATAGTCTACTTCAATGTATGTAATTTGGATGATGTAGTAAGAGAGGATTATGGGATTTGAACTATTTAATTTACACAGAAAATTTGTCCTTAATGTAGTTAGAGCTGCAAATAAGAGATGGGAGTGGATAGAAAATGATTGCTTGCGATGAGTGATATCCTTTGGTAAGATTAAAATTCCAGTAATGTTTTGAAAAAAAAACTTAAATTGTTGGAATTAGGAAAAAGGGAAATTGATTATAAGTATGATTTGGTTTGAAAATATTGGTTTTAATGATTTGGTTATAAGTATAAAACTTGGTTTTAAAAACTGCATTAGATGTTTGAGATAGGGTTGATTAAAAATTAAATGTTCAAAACTGAATGATGAAAAAAACCAACTTATTAGGAATAAAAATGAGTGGGAATAAAAATAGCACAAACTGAAACAATTTTGATTTTAAAACTGACAGTACATTGATTTTAAGATGTTTAAAGTAAGCTGTTAAACTCTATTAATAAGTTAAATGTTTGATAAAATAATAGGGTAGTATGAAAAATAATTTTAATTGCTTGTGATTAACTGAACTAAAATTTGATATTGCTACATTAACAAAAAACCTCTAACAAAAATGTGATGCTTGAAAATGATTGACTGCCGTGTGAAAGTAAGATTAAGTTAATTTGAAAGTAGAATGAATAAATTTTGAAATTTGTTTGGTATTATGACAAACTTTATGTTAAAACTTTTATGAAAATGCTAGGCAACTGCTGTAAAGTAAAAATGAGTTAAATTTGAATTTAGTCTGCAACAAGGTAGTAAGAATAACACTAGAAAAATTTATATGATTAGAGTGGTGATTGTATGCTAATGATAAGAAACGAATGAGCTTCAGAGATCTATTCATATATTTATGTCCCCAAAGTAAAGTGATAAGTATGCCTAAAAATGAGAGGCAAGTAATACATTAGAAATATGAATGCTTTTTGATACTTAATTGGATGATTGGTTAGTTATAAAAAAATGTAAGTGATTTTGAATAGGCAGTGAAAATTAGGAGCATATTTCATATGCTGGAATTTGAATTTTGTTTGTCGAAAAATTTGATTGTTATTTAAAAAAGGAAGTACTATTTTAAACTATTAATGGATTAAAAATTAAATATTATAGAATAAATTATTTTAAGTAACAAGTATATCATGCTCGGTTGTAGTAACGAAAAAAATCATGCTTTTAACAAAATATAGCACAAAAAAATGTGATATTTAAAAAAGAAAAACTAAACAATGAAATGGTAGGGTAAATAAAAAGTTGTACTTTGATTTTAAACTACAAATAAGTGATTGCCTTGTTTTGCAGAAAATGAATTTTGGAAAATTTATTTATTATATTTTTTAAGAAAAGTGTATTGCAGAAAAAAAATATTAAGAAAAAACAGCAACTACTATGGAAGATATATTTTAAAAATATTAAAAATTTACAACTCCTGAAAAAACTGAAAATAATAAAGTCCAAAATGTAAACCAATTATAAAACAAATATGTAAAAAGTACCATATTTTACTGAAAAAACATAAAATCATCCTTTTAAAACCAACATATTTTTAACACATTTTCTTCCACTTCTGATATTTCTTCATGTAACATTTTGAGTTCTTGGAGAATGGCATCTATTTCCCACTTACTAAGCACTAAGTAGGTATTTTTTAGTCCAAAATTAACCTTTTTTTGTAAGAAAAAAGATTCTGTAAAACTGTTTGCTCCGGAATAAATTAAAAACATAAATTCTTTAAATTGAAATTTTAATACATGTTTAATAAAAAACCTCCCAAGTAATGGGAATCTGTTCATTTTGTTCCCCCCATAAGTCGGCACTTTTGATCCCAACTCTTTTTTCAAACCCTTCGAATTGTGTGATCTGGGGGATTCCATTGCTAACGCATCTCGCCCCTTAAAACCTCACGGACAAGGGACTGTGTTACACCCCTTCCATTTATCATTACGCCCCATCCTTTTTGGTCACTGCACGGTACTTGGATACCCTCCATTGTGACTTATATCCACTAACAGCTGTAGGGTTCTGCATCGTATTTTTTCTCGAGACGCAATGTGAATTTTTAAAGTTAATGTAGCTCTTTTTGTAAAAAGACAATGAATAAAAAACTGGGATGTGTTGGTTCCGTCAACCCCTCTGTCGGACCCTCCGTGGGAATGAAGATCGTTAACCGAGCTGGTTTCAATGGGGACGCGTCTGCTGAAAGATTTATTTTCGGCAACATGAAAGTCTCTCAAATGCCATGCGGGAATTATTAGCAAGTGCAGCTCCTTTTGTACAAACGAAAGATGCTGTTGAATGATTTCGTAAACATATATTTTACTTGGGGTGTGAGAGTTGAACACTACGACTACACACATTATTTTTAAAATAAAAGTAAGTATTGACCATATTATATAACCGTAAAGAAGTTTAAGCATTTTGTTTGTTCGAATTTTTAGTTGAAAAAAGGAATATTTTAAACTATTAATAGGTTATATGTTCATCGGTGTTGATTAGCAATAAAAAAATATCATACTTTTCCCGAAATATAAAAGAAAAATTAAGTAAAACAAGTAAAGTTGAACCAGTCCAGCTTTTGATTTTTTAAAAAGCTGCCAATTGTCAAGTGTTGGTGTAAGTATAAAATGTAAAATTTAATTATTAATCATGAGAAAGTGTATTTGAAGAGAAATATTAAATGTTATATGTGTTTGAAAAGAATAAACTTGGGGTAGCAATAAAAAATCATAGGATATATTAGGAAATCATAGGCTAATAGGATAGGGATATATTAGGGAAAAAAACTATATCTTCAAGAATAGGGAACATAATCTTGCCTCTGTACAGAGGTTTGGTGAGGCCTCATCTTGAGTATGCAGTACAATTCTGGTCTCCATATTTGAGGAAAGACATAGATTTAATTGAGAGAGTACGGCATAGGGCTACAAAAATGTTCACTCCAGAGAAAAGACGGGATAGGGGTAATGATTCAACTATTTTAAAATGATAAAGCAAGGGGGAGACAGAGGGTCTAGACTTAAGTACAGATAATAGAACAAGGGGTTAAAAGATTCAAATTAAACAAGGCACATGTAAACGGGAAAAGCAGAAAGCATTATTTTTACAACAGGGTTGCGGATAGATGGAATGGGCAGCTAGAATCGAAGTTCCAATGGAGTAAAGGAGTTTAAGGATAAAATATACAAATACTGGGAATCGGTTGTTTGAGTTGGTGGACCAACCCATGGAATAAAGGATAAAATAGACAAATACTGGAATCGGTAGTTTAGTTGGTGGACCAACCTAGTTGGGCTTCACGGCTGTTGTTAGTTGTCAATATTTGTATTTGTAAATGTAACATAAAAATAAAAGAATTGCACCAATGAAATGTCAAGTAAAAAAACCTGCAAGTACTTTGAACTGCCGATAAAAGTGGTTACCATGTGTTGGTAAGTTAAAAAATCAATTTTAAAGATATTAAAAAAATAATATTATTGTATTAAAGAAAAATAGCCAAATTAGAAATAAATCGCCAAATACGGCAACACATTGATTTACAATTTCTGACAAAGTCCTAATTTAATAAATAAAGTACAAGGCCTGTGAAATTAATAATTTGATAAAATAAAGTCCTTTACCAAAATAATAATTAAATATATACTTCCTAAATGGCGTCACGTTAAAATTTAATGTAAAACATAAAATTAAAATAATGCATAAAGTTTAAAAAAAGGATAAAATTTAAAAAATTCTATTAAAAAGTTAAAGTCCAAAAACATAAAATTCAAAAAATACATTAAATTAAAAAAATTCTATTAGAAAGTTAAAAATGCATTAAATTAAAAAAAATTCTATTAAAAAGTAAAAGTCCAAAAATATAAGTTTCAAAAAATGCATTAAATTAAAAAATCTATTAAAAAGTTAAAGTCCAAAAATATAAAATTCAAAAAAATGCATTAAATTAAAAATTCTATTAAAAAGTTAAAGTCCAAAATATAAACAAGGATTTGAAAAAAAGTTAGTCCTAAATGTAAACATCACGTGATCCCCCCCCTATGACGTCACTGACCACGACCCCTATGACGTCACTGACCACGCCCCTCAATTAGGGTAATTAGGACACGCCCCCTCAATTAGGCTTAATTATTAATTAGGGACACGCCCCTTAAAACAATAGGTGGCCACGCCCCCTAGACAATAGGGGCACGCCCCTAAAACAATAGGGACACGCCCCCTTACTTCCGTCCCGTATATGCCCCCGTATACTACTAACGCACACCTATTCATTACTCAGTCCAGAATCGCATATAAATATTCAGTTTAGACTATATTGTGCAGATTACAAAAATGGTGTTTGTAATATTAACACTGTAACTATAAAAATAATAGAACTGTACACTATACAGGGTGTAAAGGAAAGTCCCTTTACCCTAAAATAAATTGCTAACGGAGCAAGCTAAAGCTATGCAGTTAACGTAATGGTATAGTAAAGTGACTATGCGCAACCAAATACGAGCGACCACAGCGCCCTCTAGCGGAAATTTTAGGAGTAATAAATTTTATTTTAAAAACTATTACGAATTTGCTAAAATAGTCAATTACATTAAAATACACCTTAAGCAAAAAAATATCTTGAATAGAACCCCTAAAACGCACGCTCAATTAGGTTGAATTTTCGTAGATTTTACGTCTTAAAACGCTTCTTACGAAGCGAAAGTGAGAAATTTTCAATTTAATGACTTAAATAAATGAATAACAGTATTCTTAACTCATTGCGTTAACTCATTGCGTAACGAGAAGCGTTTTAAGACGTAAAATCTACGAAAATTCAACCTAATTGAGCGTGCGTTTTAGGGGTTCTATTCAAGATATTTTTTTGCTTAAGGTGTCTTTTCCTACTAAATCGATGCTGCTCTACAACTTTGCAACTGACTATTTTAGAAAATTCCTAATAGTTTTTAAAATAAAACTTATAACTCCTTAAGAGGGCGCTCCTCCGCTAGAGGGCGCTGCGGTCGCTCGCATTCGGTTGCACATAGTCACTTTACTATACCATTACCTTAACTGTATAGCTTTAGCATGCTCCGTTAGCAATTTATTACAGGGTAAAGGGACTTTCCTTTACACCCTGAAAAAGCTTTTGTCCTTAGTACTTCTTGCACATTACCTAAGTGAGGTGTGAGAGAAAGGAAAAAAGGCCACTCATTAATTACGTATGGATGATTTTGGCAATTTTTGACGCCCCCCCCTACCCCCATGTCCATGTAAGGGTACGTAAGATTTCTGAAACCCCTCCCCCCTATTCTTACGTAAGATTCCATTTCGTTTTTCAAAATAATAAAATGTTAGAAAAGCATCAGTTGCAGTTTGACGCAAAAAAAAGTTGAAACCAAAAAAATTAAAGCTTCAAAAAGCATAAAAACCATTGCTACAAGAAAGAAAAGCATAAATGAAGTAGCGTATATAGAAATTTATTTTAATAGGGTTCCTAAATTATTCCACAGCCCCTCTCATGCATATTTAACAGGTTTAATGTAGCTTTTTAAAACATTTTTAGGTATAATTTGCATCTAAGATAATTTAATGTAAGAAAAATTGTGATTAATTAAATTCCAATTATGATAGGGGAGTCTGGGTGAATTTTGTGAAATATTATCCTTAAAAACAGTTTTTATATTTGTTTTAGGTACATCATAGTCCAAATTATGGACATTCATTTTTAGGTAGGATTTTAATTTTAACGAACGTAATATAAAAAATTGACAATAATAAAGTTATAAGAACAATAGGAGGGTCTGGGGGTTCTCCCCCAAAAGAATTTTGAAAATTTGACCCTAAATAACATGGTTTTAACTTGTTTTGGTAAACAAAGAAAGACCTGAAAAAAAACTATAATCAGCAGAAGCTCCCCACAAAATCAACTTAAATTTAAGGGTTATTTAGAGCTCAAAAAATTTAGGAGAAAAGGAAAAAAAAGGAGCAAAAGTAAGTTCTTAACAAGAAACACCTTGCAGAAAGTTATTTATATAACATTTCAGAGCAACGCAAATTAGAAGTTATCAAAAAATGTATTCATTTCAAATCTCTTCGCGGAGCCCCTGGAAATGCTTGGCGGACCCCTAAGGGCTCCGCGGAGCATAGTTTGGGAACCGCTGAATTTGGCAGTAGTGTCCACTAGTTTCCAACAAGTTGCTAGCGCAAAGCGCGCAGCAACAAATCTTCCACTTTTAGTTGTCAACCTTCTTTGATCTTACCGACACTCCGCGGGCAACTAAAATTTAGTGGAAGATTTTTCTCTCCACAAGTGGAAGACAGAAAAAGTTGCTGTATTTTGTAAAAAAAGCAACGAATTGCCGCAACTTGTGGAAAACTTGGGTGGAAACGCGGCTTAAAGCCGCGTTTACACCTAAGTTGACAACTTAAAACTGTCAACTTTTGTTGAAAACATTGTTTGTGGAAAACTAAAAGTTGCTCTTCTCAACCCGCGTTTACAGTTTACACCAAAGTTTTCCACAAGTTGCGGCAATTTGTTGCTTTTTTTTACAAAATACAGCAACTTTTTCTGTCTTCTACTTGTAGAGAGACAAGTTTTCCACTAAATTTTAGTTTCCCGCGGAGTGTCGGTACAGATCAAAGAAAGTTGATAACTAAAGTGGAAGATTTGTTGCTGCGCGCGCAACTTAACCGGTAAAAAATTGATACCTTTAGTTTTTCAACGGTTTTCACTTGCGAATGACCTAAATAATAACATACTAAAAATCGGACAAAATCGGTTCGCCGGAAGTTTAATTTTTTTTTAATTTTTAAAAAATGGCCGAAAAAATTCAAAAAATCGAATTATAGTAATCGAGACTTATTATACATGTTTATAGGCTATTTTTCAGTGCTGAATACGAATATACCATTTAAATTTTAAAAAATTTAAAATTTCAATTTTTAAAAATTAATTCAAAATTTGGAAAGTCGAAAAAATAAAAACATCGCTCAAAACCACAAAATAATTGCAAAAGAAGTAATTTAAACGGTTTTCAATTAGAAATGACTTAAATAATAACATACTAAAAATGGAAGGAAATCGGACTATAAAAAATAATTTTTTTTCAAATTTTCAATTTTTTTGGCCTCAAAAATAGACCTTTTTAAAAATTCTTGTTAAAAACGTTTGAGGCATTTACCAAGGTCATTTTTCCATGGATGTTGTAGGTATATACCTCTATAACCTAAAAAAACCACAATTGGTGATTAAATCATTAGTTAATTAATTAATTTATAAAAATTAACGTTGAAAATACAGGTAAAATCTTTCAATCAAGTAATACAGAACATATTTAGACCCTATTTTATAATAAATCATTTTAAAAATAATTAAATGGAAAAATCACAGAATATATTTCAAAAAATTTTAATTTTCAATTAATTTAAAAATTTTAAATTTTGTGATATATGCATGTGATAAATGTCTCTAGGCTATATTTTATTGCTGTTTCACGCCAACTTTTTAGTAAAATTTAGTATAAGTGTGGAAAAATTGAAGCCCTTTTCTCAATAATTCTGTTTTTTATGCTTCAATTTTTATTCGTAAACAGCACTAAAATATAGCCTAGAGACATGTATAACATGCATATACTACAAAATTTAAAATTTTTTAAAAATTTAAAATTTTTAAATTAATTTAAATTTTTCGAAAGATATTTTGTATTTTTTCAATTTAGTTATTTTTAAAATGATTTATTATCAAATAAAGTGTCTAAATATGTTCTGTATTACTTGATTGAAAGATTTTACCTGAATTTCAACGTTAATTTTTATAAATTATTTAATTAACTTATGATTTAATCACTAGTTGTGGTATTTTTAGGTTATAGAGGTAAATACCTACAACATCCATGGAAAAATGACCTTGGTAAATGCATCAAACGTTTTTAACAAGAATTTTTAAAAAGGTCGATTTTTGAGGCCAAAAAAATTTAAAATTTGAAAAAAATTAATTTTTTTACTCTCCGATTTTCTTCCATTTATTAGTATGTCATTTCTAATTGAAAACCGTTTAAATTACTTCTTTTGCAATAATATTGTGGTTTGGAGCGATGTTTTAATTTTTTCGACTTTCCAAATTTTGAATTTTTGAATTAATTTTTAAAAATTGAAATTTTTATTTTTTAAAATTTAAATGGTGTAACGGATCTTTCCGCATGTATTAGTTTTATTTTCTCCCACTAGAGGACACTGTGTGCTCATGGGTTTTTTATGTAAACGTAGTGTGTTAACTGTAATATTAACGGTATGATTCAAGATTTACCCGCCGCCGGCATGTGCACGGGGCCTGTTCCTAAAGTATCATTTTATGTTTATTAATGTCTATTATGTATCGTCCTTGTGCCTTGTGAAGTCTCAATAAATAACTGTTTAATGTCCTGGATCGTCTCTGAGCAGCTACAAATGGCGCCCACCTCGCGGCCCGAATTCCTTTGCCGCCGAGTTTAAGAGCTACTGATCATCGCTATGCCTACTCGAAATCCTGTGCGTGCTATGAGTATCGCCGATGTGTTTTTTTCCGGTGCTAAGAAGCCCGTTATTCTACTGTCTGGACGTCGACCCCAGCAGTAGCCATTGAAGTTAAGGAAATCTATGACGATCCGAGTGCTGTGCTGTGCCTGCTGTGAGTATCGCCGATCTGATTTTGTTTTTTCCGGTGCTTATAAGCCCGTTACTCTACTGTCTGGACGTCGACCCCAGCAGTAGCCATTGAAGCATTAGTTGATACTTATGTTTGTTATTGATTCCATAATGTTTAATTTCATCATATTATGAGTGTTAATCTTAAACAAAATGGTCTACTCTTAGATGACCTTGAATTTATATTCTTCGATGTGCTCAGTTGTAAGCAGGGCTCTCACTTTTAAGGAAATTTCCTTAGTTTGAAGAAATTTAGTCCTTTTTAAGGAAGCGTTTAAGGAAATTGAATTTTTAAGGAAATTCTGAGGATTTTTTGAGTTTTTTCACTTTCACTTTAAAAAACTATTGGAGGTGAATTTTCTGATTTAGTACCAGTAGTATCACTTAAATAGGTTTCAGAAAACAACTTAACACTTAACTATTTTCTTTTAATTTAGAGTGGCAACACCCAAGACTGCTTGATTAGTTTTGGTTTCGGTCACTTCATTTCATTCATGAGGTTTAAATTGGGTTTGTTTAGAAAAAAAATTTCTTAAAATTGTTTTTTTTTTTCGGTTGATTTTCAGCTCCAGGGTGTGATGCCACAACTATCAAGACCACCTCCCCCTTGTCACAAATTGATTAATTCCCTCTCCTCTATAATTGTGACGCCTTGTATAATTAGATCAAGTTCGATTGCATATTAATTGTTAAATGTCAAAATTTTAACCTTTAGCAATGCTAAAGAAAGATAATTTTAAAAAAATTATAGGTATATTTTAATTGTAATTTCAAAAAGTATTTTTAAGGAAATCTGAGGAAGTTTTTTTATTATTATGAGGAAATTCCATAAAACCGAAGTGAGAGCCCTGGTTGTAAGTTTCGTTTCCGCCAGCTGTCGTTTTCTTTTTGCTGTAAGCATCTTTTTGCATTTTGAGAAACGTATTGGAGTGATATGTTTATTGTTTATTTTTTACCAGTGTTTCGATTCTCGTTCTGAAAACTGAGATTATATTTTTAGTTAACGCAGCTGCATTTGGAATTCCTTGCATTGAATTTTTTGTTTTTGATGGTATTGATGAAAGATGTTTAATATCCATATGGTATTTCAGTGTTTTTATGTTCTTTCATTTTTTTTAAACCTCAAGTGATATTTTATTCTCATAAGTGTATTGAGTATAATTTTGGTTGATGGTGAGAAGGTTACGATTTTTCTTAGTTAACTTTTATTCAGAAATATTTTGAATTTATAGTACTTACCCGATCTAGTCATTTAGTGGGGTTTCCCTTAGTTATATTAAAACAAACTAAAGTCATGTCTTTTTGGGGGAAAACGCGAAAGGAAGATCTGGTTAGGTTAGGATTTGAGATGGGAGCGTCAGTAACGCTTGACATGAAATTAATAGATATAAAGAAAACTATTAAAGCCTGCCCTGACTATGACGAAGAACTTGCTAAAGATCTTCTGGTAAACTTTAAAAATGAGAAGAGGGATAAAGAAGAAAGACAAATTGCTCACGAAAGAGAAGAAAGAAGAATTGCCCAAGAAAGGGAGGAAAGAAGAGCAAAACAAGCTCTGGAGGAAAAAGAATTGGAAATGCAGTTTGCCCTTAAGAAGTTGCAGATAGAGAAAGGACAATTACCACCTATAGTCGATGAAGTGAAGTCCCCTAAAGTGGATGTAAGACCTCTTCTGCAAAGGTTTGACCCCAAGGAAGGTGACATTTCCTTGTGGTTGGTACTATTTGAACGGCAATTGAGAATTCTAAACGTACCAGAGGAGCTGTGGGTATCTCACTTGATTGGAACAGTTCCTAGGGAGATATCTCAACTCATAGCCAGAGAACCAGAGGAGAGGTGGAAGGAATATCGGATCCAGCAAAGTTCGTGTGACGTCACGGACCGGAAATAGCACATCGTTGATCTGGTTGCTCCTAGCAACCGAAGTATCCTCGTCCGCGTCCGTATTTGTTTTGTTAGGTTACTTATTAGAATATGGATTCTGCTAATTCTTTTGACGCTTTTAAAGATATATTAAAAAATTACGAAATAAAAACATTTCCGAAATTTAATGTTTTTAAAAGGTCAAAAGGATTTTTGGATGAAAAACGAGAGTAGTTTCTCAAAAATTTTAGCTTATTAGAAAGGATTGAGAAAGAATCACATTTACTTAAAAATTTCCAATTATATGATTTAACTTCCTAAAATTTTTTTATGAACAACAAATTTTTATTTTATGTGGAGGTTAAAGGGTATTTTATCTATATATGAAATAAAAATTTTTAATGATAAATTTGAAGACATAAGTTCAGACCCCTGAGCATAACTTTTCAACCATGAAATCACCTGTATTATACTTAATAAAGAGCAATAAGCCCACAAAATATTTTTTTATTACATATATAATTACATTGTATAGATTTCTTATTGCAATCTTGAAAATTTATTTCATCTCGTGTAAATCTTACCCTGTTCCCATATTCATCACCTCCATATCTAGGTAAAATTTCTGCAGTTATGAAGAACCACTGGAAAGATGGACTCCCTAATTTTCATTTAGAGTAAAGAATTTACACTTATCAAGGGAAATATAAAAATCATGGGAAAAAGCGGAAATACATGAAAACAAAGCAAGAGCAGGTAGAAATTAGACTGATGCTAGTTGCGTTATATATGTTTACTTGACATTTATTTTGATAATAATATTTTAACAGTATACAACATTAACATAGATGACAAACTTCATGGTCCGAATGTCTGGGTCACCAATGAAATAGTCCCACAAAATAATAACATTTTATTAAAAAACACTAAACCTTTATTTCCTTATCTTAAACAAAACTAAATTTTTAAACAATCGCAAAAGATGATGATATAGTTACCAGCAGTTAAAAGGGCAGACCGTGCTCTGTGTTGCAGTCGTATTTATTTGAATTTTGATGACGAACCTCATGGTTCACCACACACAACATTGTTTCATCGGGCTGCCACTGATGAGTCCCGTTTTAGATTGCTTATATTCGCATTTAATACTATGAATATACATATTTCTGTATTAGCATCATACCAAAGTGTATTTAATGATTCTATCCAAACAGATAGGAGTTAAGTTTGTGAAATGGTCTTATAATTTTTTACAATGCAAAATATGGGAAAAAACAATCGTCATTGTTTACTTCCAAAAGTTATGTACTTAATCATACCTGGAACAGGCCCAAGCTAAAATTTCAGGACTATTTTAGGATTTAAATATCACATTATATGATAGATTGGTTATGTTCTTATAATCTACATGCAATCCAATAATTTTTTTAGAATCAAATTAATAGATATGAAAAGCAGAGCACTGTAATTATGAATATTTAACTTAGGTTCAATATCAATCCAGGCATGTGATTGCTCAAGAAAGAAATTATCTGAAATTTTTCAGAAGCGTCTAGATAAGTTACAGTGGTATAGAAATTTATTTCGGGAGGGGCCCAAATTCAAATCCCTATCCAATACAAAAGGTTCAATTTAGCTTTTAATACTTTTTAGATAGGATTCTCATCTTACTAAACTCAATCTCAGAAATTTGCCTTAAAAAATGGTTTTAAATCGTTTTGGTACACTTTATGTCCAGCGCTCAGGAAACAAATATTACGATTTTTTCCGCTTTGAAATATTAATTCCGCACACAATTGAGCGGAATTCCGATTCTCAGCACCTCTAAAATTAGCGGATTTCCGCTAATTAGCGGAAAAATCACATGCCTGATCAATCTGTATGAATTATATTCCTTTCTAATTTCCTTTGGTTCGGCAAAAGGTGACCACTGTTTTCAAAACACGTACAATTTGACCCAAACTACCAAGAAATTGGATTGTCCAGCATCGATAACACATCCAGGTTCAAATAAAAGTCAGAAGCAGTATGGAAAGCTCAAAACCTTTGCTAAAAAGGGATAAGCAGGGAGAATAGGAATGAAAGTCCATGCAATGAGAAAGGCAAGAAAAATAATCGTAACAAGTTAAAAATGGAAATTTAAGAAATTGTACAAATTGACGCTGCATTCAAGATCAAAATAAATCTATTTTGAAACATTCTAACTATGCTTTTTCTAAATAAATACAGTAGAACTTACATAGTGCCACCCCTTCCGAGACCAAAAAATAGTTGTTTTAACCAGGGGCGTAGCCAGAGGGGAGGATTTGGGGATATATCCCCCCCGAAACTCAGAAAATTTCCTTTTTGACCATAGAAAACCACTAAAAATACCCCATATCCCCTCCCGAAATATCAACATCCCCCTCCGAAATTTTTTTCTGGCTACGCCACTGGTTTTAACTAATATAATTGTCACTGTTATAAAACAATTAGTACTTTATTACTAATAGTCATGATGCAGGGCACACTTTATCAAGGGGATGTGTTGTTAAATAGGTTCTACTTTATAACAAAATCACACGTAAATAAACACAAATCTGGTAAAATGATGTAAATTATATGGTAATGAAAGATTTAATTATCTTAAAGAAATAATTTTTAAAGGTAAGGTTTCCATAAAGATAATAAAACATTTGTTCTAATGAGTACTTAAGTATAATTTTTAATAAATTAAAGGTAATACTTTAAAGAAAAGTTTTTTTACCTGTAAATGTTTTTAGGGATACTTTTATTCGATCATACAGTTTCAATGATCAATGTATGATCATTTAAAATTCCTTCCCCAATGATAATTTTTCTAAATACGATTACACTTGGAACTCCCTTCTTTGGCTAAAAGATTAATATTATATTACACGTTCTAAAACTTGCCCCACAGTTTAGCAAGTTGTCCAATTTCTATCAAATTTATGGTGTAAGTAGTACGGATACTGCTGTTAACTATGCAATAAATTTTTTCATTTTATTATGTTTTGTTTCGCTAAACGTGCCTGGCAAAATGTCCCTTCGTAACGCTCTCATTCTACATTAGGTCCTAGCTCTTTAACGGGGGGTATCTGCGTCTCCCCATTCCTATTGGAAATAAGCTTGCCTAGGTTTCCTCCCCACCAAATATTGATGATGAATTCAGAATTACCCTGTATATGTACTATTAAATGTTTCTTTAAAAAAATTAAGGTTAAAAAAACACCTGTAGTACTTATAAGACATACTTCAAAAGTACAATAATTATGTTATTCATGCAAATCGCAGTTATGCTGTCCCCCTTACTATATAATTGCATATTTTATCAAAGTATTAGTGTTCTACTGTTATGCATAAACTATTGATATCAGGACTCAAACTCATTTAAAACATACTTACATAAATACTAAAAAGCTTATATACTACAAGATTTTCCTATATTACTCATGGAAATGCATATGCTAATTGATAAATATTTGTGTTATAACATACCAGAAGTGTTGATCACATAGTTATGTAGATAAAGGAAGACATCGGCCAACTGATGGGATTTATAAAGGTTGAAGAACAATAAAGCCTAAGAAGTGTCACTGAGAAATGTGAAGTTAAAACCACCAGCATTACCTCAGTGACATTTTTTGGGCCAGAAGACGTTCTTCATAGATACCTAAAACAAATTAAATACTCAATAGACTTATAACTTTCGTTACTCGAAAAAAGGAAGTTACCAATTTGCGGTTAGGTTTAATCATTCAACAGTAGCACAAGAACATCGGAAAAACTAATAAATAGGCCAAGTGAAAATATTATACTTCCAAAAGATTACCAGAAGTACAAAAAAGCTTATAAAATTCTGACTAAAGACGCCATCTTCGTAAATGTCAACAAAATACAAAAATAAAGCGAAACAGAATGTTTACACGGTAGGGGCGCCACGATGTGCTGTTTCCGGTCCGTGACGTCAGACAAACTTTGCTGGATCCGATATTCCCTCGACCCAGAGGAGAAGTCACAAGATTATCAACATATGAAAAGTATTCTTCTTCAAAGATTTAAATTAACGGCAGAAAAGTTTAGAAGTTTGTTCTTTCAGCATCAAAAGTCACCAGAGTCAACCTGGAAGGACTTCTACTTTGAAAAAAGAAATTATTTTGAAGGCTGGATTTCAGAGTTAAAGATTACCGACTTCTCACAACTGTGTGATCTTATCATAGCAGATCAAATGAAGAAAGAGTGTTCCACAGATTGTAAAGAACATTTCTTGGATGAATGGGAAACACTCGTATGTCCCATTAAGCTTGCTGATAAAATTGATTCTTACGATAATGTAAGAAATAATGTTTCTAAACCACAGAAGAAGCCTGTTAACAAATTTAAAGAAAATAAAGATAAAGCAAATTACTACAGAAATGAGAAGCCATCTGTAAAATGTTATGGTTGTGGAAGACCCGGCGTTGTGAAGCCAAAATGCCCAAATTGTTCGGTTGTGAAAAACGAAGGTGCTCGAGTGAACTCCTTGCAACTCTACACATGTGTTGAATCGCCAGCGCAACTTCCGATGCTAGACATAAGTATTTATGAAGCGGAGGCTACGGTGTGTGCAGACACCGGTGCGACCCACACCGTTGGTGGAGAACTACTCTTCAGTTTTCTATTAAAACGAGGCCAGAAGTTTGAAGAACGCGAGTTAACCTTAACCAGGCATGTGATTGCTGCAGCAAGGAATTAGCTGAAAATTTTTAGGCAGTTTTTGGATGGTTAATTTCATTTCTATACGCGTCATCAATAACTCGATAAACAGCTTTCTAACAATTACTTAATTATTAAATTAATTTTTGCCTATTAAAAAGTTATAATTTTTTCACTACATTATAATGCATATTACAATTTGCAGTAAGCATAAAAACATAAAAATTCAACCCAATATGAAACCAAGAAACAAATTAATATATCTAATTCAAATGTTTTTATTCATGGAAATATCTATTATAACAACTTAGTAAACCAAAGGTGGGAATGCCAATTAGAAAGTAACATCATGGTAATTAATAGTAACATCATCATAACCATAATCCATAACATCATGGCAAATATTACATTTAGCTTTCCCAGGAATGTCTATTTTCTGTATAGTGTCCAATAAATTGACAACAATTTCCCCTTTTTTCAACGTTATGGAAACTTTCTTGTCAAGCCAGTCCCATTTAAACTTATTTCTCATTTTACGAACTTTAACTTCATCATCTTTTTCAAGAACTAGCATTTTCTTTTGAAAACTTAAGTATTCATTTAAAACTTATTTGCTTTAATATTTTTAGAAAACACTATTCAAAACGGTAATCAAGAACAAATATTACGCAAAAAATATTACCGAAATACAGCATAACAGGTAGTTTAATCAACGCATTACATTACAAGAAATAGAAATCACTTTCGGCGATTCGAAAGCCCCGGTAACTTTCGCATGTGCATAGCTGTCATGACGCAATCGGAACTTAGCGCCGTTCGCGCAAAAAGAAAAGAAATGCATACCGCCCTCCCCATCATTGAAACCGAAACCGGAAAACTGGTTCTCGCCGGTTCTCGCGCTCACTGAGCTCGCGCCTATCAGTGACGTCACGTGCCTCAAATCGTGGTCTCGCGTCTCGCCTCTCTTGAAATGAAAATCATGGGACTTGGAAATCTTTCGATTTTTCGCGGCTCGAGGCAACGGAAACTTTTCGGAATTCCACTTCCACTTAAGGAAGAACTTAAAATTTTAGATTAGCGGAATTCCGCGAATCAGTACTTCCAAGATTCGCGGATTTCCGCGAATTAGCGGAAAAATCACATGCCTGCTTAACTTTAGCTGATGGTCAAAAGAAGATAGAACGAGTTAAAGAATGTCAAGTTCCAATTCACATAAAAAGTTTGATTGTTTCTACGAACATAATTTTTCTACCGAATGCTAAAGGCAACCGTACCTTGCTTGGACTCGATTTCTTGAAGAGGGCTGGAATCATCCTTGATATTAGAAACCACTGTTGGACTTTTAGTAACAATCCTCGTTACCAGTTTCCATTTTCTAAAGAAGTTCCCTTGCCTGACAGCCCAACCAGTAAACTGGACTTGAACATGTGTCTTCTGCGCGAGGATGAAGGAAAGAGCTTGACTGCTGAACAGAAGAATAAGATGAATTCCTTATTAGAACGTTTTGAAACCGTGTTTCAACTGGGGGGAGACCCGACTCCTTTCATCGAGCATAGAATTAATACTGGTGACCATTTACCCGTTGCGGTACCTCCGTACCGGATGTCCCCATGTAAGAAAGAAATTTTGAAACAAGAAATTGATAGACTTCTCACTGAAGGAATTATTGAAGAATGTGAATCTCCATACGCATCTCCTGTAGTACTGATTCCAAAACCGAACGGAACCTTTAGACTTTGCATCGATTATAGGAAGTTGAATTCCATAACTGTTCCTGACTCCTATCCACTTCCACGGATGGACGATCTTCTGCACGAGGCAAAACCTACTCCTTACATGTCATCCATCGATTTAAAAGCTGGTTATCATCAAGTGAAAGTGCATCCAGCTGACCAGGACAAAACAGCATTTGTATGCCCTTTTGGTACTTATCGCTTCAAAAGAATGCCATTTGGACTTCGAAACGCCCCTGCCACCTTCCAGAGGTTAATAGACCGTTTCCGGAATGGACTGGAAGATATCCTTACTCTCGCTTATCTCGATGACATTATTATTTTGTCCGAGACGTTTGAGAAGCACCTGTCAGACTTACAGTGTGTTTTTGAGAGACTGTTACTGTTCAAACTTCAAGTTAATCGAGAGAAGTGTTGTTTTGCATCCCCTAAAGTCAAATATCTTGGTTTTTGGATAACCCAAAACGGAATAGAAGCTGATCCTGAAAAGATTGCCTCCATCCAGAACATCCCGACACCCAAGACGGTAAAGGAAGTCCAATCCTTTCTTCAAACCTGTTCCTGGTTCCGAAGATACATACAGAACTTTGCCGAAGTGTCCAGACCCCTGAGTGATCTCACAAAGAAGAAAAATGTTTGGAATTGGGGATTTCACCAACAGACTGCATTTGAAACTCTTAAAAAGTGCCTTACAACCACTCCTGTATTGAAGCAAGCCGATGGTACAAAGCCGTATATCATCCGGACAGATGCAAGTAGTTATGCCCTTGGAGCTGTGTTACTTCAGGGTACTGGGTCTGAAGAACACCCTATTGAATATGCTAGTCGTCTACTTTCTCCGGCAAAACGCAACTATTCCACAACAGAACGAGAAGCTCTCGCTGTTGTGTGGGCACTTAATAAATTCCGAGGTTATGTTGAGGGTTCGGAGATAACTGTGGCATCTGACCATCAACCTCTCAAGTGGCTGATGAGCCTAAAGTCCCCTTCAGGAAGACTGGCCAGATGGGCCTTACAGTTGCAGTCATATAATCTAAAAGTGACGTATTTACCTGGGAAATCTAATGTCATTGCTGATATGTTATCAAGACCGGTGTGTCAGCATGAATCATCTTCTTGTGAAATCTGTACAGTTACGATTGATGTTCCAGCAAGAACTCCTAATGACATCAGGACAGAACAATTAAAAGACGAAGAAGTAGCTAAGATCATCCGATGTTTTAAAAAGGAAGAGAAAGAAGTAGACTACGCTAACTGGACCGAACGTGGATTTTTAATGAACCAAGGAGTCCTCTATCGCTATTCACCTGATTCTGAGAGTGAAGAACCACAACTTGTCGTGCCTTCTCATGAAAAAGAAAAAATAATGAAGTTACACCACGACTCACCAACCGCTGGCCATTATGGAGCGGAAGGGACCTTTAACAGAATATCGAAACGATATTATTGGACAGGAATGCGAAAATTTATCACTGACTATGTCAAGTCCTGCCCAGATTGTAACAGATTCAAAGCTTCAAATCAGAAACCTGCAGGACTGTTGCAGACACCAGTACCATCTCAAAGGTTTGAAACTCTAGCGATAGATCTTTTTGGCCCTCTACCTGAAACCAAAGACGGCAAGAAATGGATTCTTATAATTGAGGATTGCACCACAAAATGGGTTGAACTGTTTGCCTTACCCACTGCCACCGCAAGAGAATGTGCCATCACTATGTTTGAAGAAGTTTTCCTGAGATACAGTCTTCCTCGCCGCATTATTAGCGATAATGGAACTCAGTTTGTTTCTGCTGTTATGCAACAACTTTGTTTTCTTTTGGATGTTAAGCAATCCCTCATTCCCGTGTATCATCCTCAAGCTAATCCTGTTGAGCGAAAAAACCGCGACCTAAAACCTCGACTTGCGATATTGGTTCAAGATGATCATTCTACCTGGTCGGAAAAGCTACCAGCTATACGCTTTGCTCTTAACACTGCAAAATGCCAATCTACTGGAAAAACTGCCTCATTCTTGAATTTTGGTCGTGAACCAAGAACTATTGATGATGTAACCAACGATATTCGAGGTATAATTGAAAATGATAACTTTGTTCCAGAAATCACGCCTTACTTGAAGAAATTTGCAAGAGGCATGACGAAAGTCAGAGAAATAGTAGAGGAACAACAAGACAGAAATAAGTTTTATGCTGACAAAAGAAGACGTCCTGGCCAAAGATTCACACCAGGAGACCAAGTATATGTCACTCTTCATCCAGTAAGCAGTACTGCGAAAGGAAGTGCTAAATTTGTTCCTCGACGGGATGGACCATATGTCATCCTTACTGAACGCTCCCCAACCTCATACGAAATTGCTAGTTTGGATAAACCTGATGTACCCTTAGGTGTTTACCATGCATCAGCCTTGAAACTGTATCAAGACTCAGTTAAAATGCCCGTAGTACCTCTACGCAAAAGGGGCAGACCACCCAAAAATAGTTCTGGTTGTTTGTCGAGACGACGGCCCAACCAGGGGGGAGTTGAGGTATAGGTAATTTCTTAGTTTTCACGTTATTTCTTTTGAATATAGAGTACTTTTGAATCACCTGAATACTTTTTCTTTCTTTTTGATATTTGTCACGAAGTAACTTTTATTCTTTTGATTGATAAGATTTTGAAATGTTTATATGTTTTTATTTTTCTTTATGTTTTTGTAGTTAACCTTCTAATGTTTGATGTAGGGGGAGAGGAGAGAGTTATGTGTTGTTTTTTACTTGAGTAGGAAAACTGTTTTGTTTGAAACTTTTGGATTTTTGAGAATGGTTTTCTTTTAACGTTTCTTCTGGTTGCTTGTCGGGACGCCGGCACAACCAGAGGGGGAGTCTGTAACGGATCTTTCCGCATGTATTAGTTTTATTTTCTCCCACTAGAGGACACTGTGTGCTCATGGGTTTTTTATGTAAACGTAGTGTGTTAACTGTAATATTAACGGTATGATTCAAGATTTACCCGCCGCCGGCATGTGCACGGGGCCTGTTCCTAAAGTATCATTTTATGTTTATAAATGTCTATTATGTATCGTCCTTGTGCCTTGTGAAGTCTCAATAAATAACTGTTTAATGTCCTGGATCGTCTCTGAGCAGCTACAATGGTATATTCGTATCCAGCACTGAAAAATAGCCTATAAACATGTATAAGTCTCGATTACTATAATTAGATATTTTGAATTTTTTTTCGGCCATTTTTTAAAAATTAAAAAAAAGTTAAACTTCCGGCGAACCGATTTTTAGTATGTTATTATTTAGGTCATTCGCAAGTGAAAACCGTTGAAAAACTAAAGGTATCAATTTTTTACCGGTTAAGTTGCGCGCGCAGCAACAAATCTTTCATTTTTAGATGTCAACTTTACCGACACTCCGCGGGAAACTAAAATTTAGTGGAAAACTTGCCTTTCTACAAGTAGAAGACAGAAAAAGTTCTGTATTTTGTAAAAAAAACAACAAATTGCCGGAACTTGTGGAAAACTTTGGTGTAAACGCGGCTTTACTGTGACTTGTTTTTGAATCATAGCCCCTGAATCCAAAAGTAACTGTAGTTTTTGTCTATCACGTCAACTTTTTAAGATACAGGGTACCCCAAAATGTGCATGAAAAGTAAAATTAATGACTTTGAACTCGATTTTCTAGGTAAAAAACCATTACTTTAGACTTTAAATTACAGAAGAATTTACAGAATTACAGATTACTTAAATTACAGAAGAATTAGAAATTTAATTTAAATTTAAGGGGTAATATTACCCCCAAAAATGAACAAAAAACGTTAAAAATGATAGAGGTTATTTTACAATATTTTTTTCTTTTATTTTTTACGCAATTCCTGTTTAAAAGGTCTGAACCCTTCCCCAAGGACCCAAATTTAAGCGGATGGATTCGGAAGACTCTCTGGCGCTTCACAGGGACGCTAACACCTCAACCACTTTCAAGTAAAAATCATTGCTGCCTATTTTCATTAAATTTGGGTCCTTGGGGAAGGGTTAAGACGTTTTTAAGAGAAAATGCGTAAGAAAATAAGAGAAAAAAAGCGTAAAATACCTTTATTCTTTTTAACGTTTTTATTTTGCATTTTAGGGGGGTAATTACCCCTTAAACCTATCCATTTGCTACAAATTTTCATATTTTAGAAACTTTAATCCTTCTTGTCCTCTCGGATGTAATTCAACGGTTAAAATAATGGTTTTTGACCTTGAAAAGGACCCCGAAGCGCCAGAGAGTCTTCCGAACCCTTCCGCGGGTGCTTCGGGGACGCTAACACCTCAACGCTTTTAGTAAAAAAAACATTGCTGCCTATTTTTTTAAAATTTGTGTCCTTGGGGAAGGGTTAAGACCTTTTAAAGAGGAATTGCGTAAAAAATAAAAGAAACAAAATATTATAAAATAACCTCTATCATTTTTAACGTTTTTTTGTGCATTTTTGGGGGTAATTACCCCTTTAACCTATCTATTTGCTACAAATTTTCACATTTTAGAAACTACAGCCTTTCTTGTCCTCTAGCGTGTAATTTAATGTCTAAAGTAATGGTATTTTAACCTGAAAATCGAGTTCAAAATCATTCATTTTGCTTTTTATGCACATTTTGGGGGTACCCTGTATCTTAAAAAGTTGACGTGATAGACAAAAACTAACAACAGTTTTATAATCAGTGTGCCCATTGAACTCTAAAACAGCAAAAAAATCGAACTCGACGATATTATGTTAAAAATTGTTCCCCAGTGTAATATACCGAGATCGTTAGCATTTTTAAGTTTTTCTGGGGTTATTCAGTAGTAATGAGGAAGTTGCATGATTTTTTTTCATTTTTTTAATCGATTCCTCTTGCAAAAAAAAGCAACTACCCAAAATTTGAGGCCGATCGAGAAATTTTTTGATTGTCAAAAAAAATAACAAAAATCCCCTTTTTAAAAGCGCGCGAAAACGCCAAGAGTTTGGATGTGACGTCATCTTATACTAAACATTGTTGTAAAGCAATGGAGTTGATGGTATTATTGTTGACGTCATCTTATAGTTTAAACAATAAACGTTTTCAGTCACGTGTTTTTTTCTCGACTTTTAAATTAAAATATTTAATTACCTGTACATTTTTTTGAAAAACTGACTAGATATTTCATTTTACCATACAAAAAACCATACGGAACACTTGTTTGTTTTTGAAAATCTGACACATGCAACTTCCTTATTAGATTAGAATAATTGGAATTTCTTTACATTAACTTGGAAAATCTTACGTAAGAATGAGTTTGCCCCCCACCCCCCAAGTAAGGGTATGTAGAGATTTTTCCAACCCCCCTCGGGACCCTTACGTAATTAATGAATGGCCCCTAAAGGCCCACCCGAAATTCGGACAAAGTGTACCAAAACGCGTTAAAACCTGTTAATTAGAGTCGCATTTCCAAAAAAATTTCTGGAGGAGGATCCCCAGACCCCCATTTAGTACTAGGAACTCTATGGTTCACAACTTTTTCAGGATATTTAGTTCAGCCAGGTGCAAATCCTACCTAAATTTTTTTTTAAATTTATGCATTGAACCTATTAAACATGCATGGGGGCATCAGAGGAAGATCGGTTGTATACTAGGGTGGGTCATTTTCCTATGGCGGAAAAATTTTTTTATAAATTCTATCGGGCACAGCAAGAAAAAGGTGCCAAATGGTCTCAAACTAACATGTGTGAAATATTCCATTATAATAACTCTTTTTGCCTCCGGATTGACCTCAAATGGAACAAAAATATGCAATTTTTCATATTTTTAAAAAAGTTAATAAATTAAAACTTTTTTAGTCCGTAATTTTTTAAAGTTTGCAAATAAGGGTCTTTAAGAGAAATTTTAGTCATATTAGTCACCATTTATGCATTATTAATTCAAAATTAACTTCCAAAGTGGCAGTAAAAAATATCATATTAACAAAACAGGCGTAGAATAGGTGACTCTTCAATGTTTTTGTTTTTCCTCTGATGAGGGAGGCCCTTTTGGCCTTCGAAACGGCTGTTAGGTCTTTTACCTTTTTTCGTATTTGTGTCTTTTAACGTTGTCTTTTTGATCTTTTATACCTTTGACACAAAGGGAATTTTATCTAAATAGTGGATTGTCAATGGTAGATTTTAAATATTGGTAGATCAGGTACATTCTCCCTCAATTCTGACCAGTGTAAAACGATAGTTTTAAATTTTAAAAGTAGAAATAGTTGTATTTTTCATAAATGCCACGCTTTTAAAATTCAGCGGACAGTTATTTCATTGGCTGATCACATATAAAATATGTTAAACAAGTGTCGAATGGATAGTTTGTTCAATGTTTATAGGTAATAAAAATATCATGATTAGGGGACATCCATAAATTACGTGAGGTCAAAAAGGGGGGGAGGGGTTTGGAAAAATCTCACCAAGGGGGGAGGGGGGTCGATTAAAATCTCACGTCAACTTTTTAAGTTAGAAATTATACGATTTTCATTTTTTAAGTATGAGAAAGGAATACACACAGATAAGATAATGCAAATTATTTTTAAAAAGTTGTAGGTAAATCTCACTTGGGGGGGAGGGGGGGTCCGGCAAAATCTCACTAAATCTCATCAAAGGGGGAGGGGGGTCCAGATTTTGGAAAAAACACCTCACGTAATTTATGGATGTCCCCTTATCAGATTCTCCACAGTAATGATTTACTTAATTTTTTTCTATACTGAAACCCAGGCCCATAAATTATACTTCTTTAGAGGGAGGATCGACTCAAAATAGCTTCTTAGCATTCACTTACTCGTTCATTAAAGTTTAAATATAGAAAATTTAACTGTTTAAAATAAACACAAGTAAAGTTTTAAAAATTAATATCGCTAATTTAATTTAAAAACTTAGAGGACGATACTGAGCTTTGAGCTGAAAACACTGATTTACCGCTCTTATTAAGAAAATATTTAAAAATTTGACTCTTAAGATATGTTTTTAATTTATTTTTGGACATTAGGTACTCGTATGGGGACACTTGGGATGGATTATCCCTAATATGCCACTGAAATTTCCAAATCTCCTCCGGGGGTTGAAATCTTATAACCCACATAAGGTACCCACCTATTGACTTATTCATTTTTATTAAATTTAATGTTTTTACCATCCTACTCAACCGGGAATAAAGGTTTCCCACATTTTTATGATTCCAGGGAGAAATTTTTGATTGCCAGTTCTAATCATTGAGATATTTCAAAATCTTTTGTATTACAACTCAAGTATTTCAACTCTGGTTTCATTTTTAATTATTTTACAGTCTTCAGTGATGATTTTTAAACTATTGTGCACATTTGAATCGTCAGTTTGAAGAAGGGAATAAGTCCAAAAATCAAGTTTTGAGAAAATCGAAAAAAACTGTGTAAGTAATGGAATTTTCATTGTATAACCGCGAAATTTTTACTGGAAGTTCAGAACCCTATTTAGAAAACAGAGCAATCATCAAAACAAATATAACTGTATTCAAAAATATTTTACAGCCAAAATAAGTTGATGGACTTATTCCCTTCTTACACCTTATGAAATTTTTCTGATGAAAAAATCTTTAAAAACCCTTAAAATCACATTTAAAGTATATTTCTCCTTAGTTTACACCACAAAAGGGTGAAATAAAAGAATAAGAAAAATGAAATTCAAAATTATAGTGAAACTGGGTTATTAAAGCAGTATCAATGGAGTGAGTGAATATGAATGGAGTCAAACATTCCCTACATAAAAAAAAGTTTGAAAAACATTGAAATTAAGAGAAAATTTTATTTTAACTTAGTTTACAGCACAAAGAATATGAGGAGAAAGAAAAATTAACTTTAATTCCAAATTAGCTTAAGAAATACAATGAATGGACATCGATTTCACAACTTCAAGGGGCGATATCTCCCTATAGGGGTTAGTTATTGTTCCCCTCTTTTCAACCATGTGTAGAGCAAAGCTTAGAGATTGTTTTGAGCACAAAAAGTCAATTTGTCATTTTTTGGACTGATTCCCTTCTTCAAACTGACGATTCATTTATATTCATGACTGATTCGGGCAATAGACGTAAAAGCCCGACTTTCGTTCGTCTATTTTTACATGAAATTACTATATTAATCGAAACTTTGACGTCAATCCGGAGGCAAAAAGAGTTATAATGGAATAATATTTCACACACGTTAGTTTGAGATCATTTGGCACCTTTTTGTTAGTGCAGAAAACATTGTGCTACCTTAGTTTAGGATTTTCTTGAGGATGAAGAAATCGCTAGAAAGGGATCGACCAGCACGTTCTCTCGACATGAATCCAATAGAACAAGACTAGGACATGCTTGCGAAATGAATTGATGCCCTTCCAACACCTCCCAAACAGTTTAGGTGCTGGAATATGCTCTAAAAGGGAAACTGGAGAAAATACCCCAGCCCCTCATAAATAACCAAACAAACCTGGTGGCAAACAGACCAACAACGTTGTTTTAAGTCAGGAGAAACCATACCTCAAGCGAAATTGGTTTTCAAGTATTGATATATTTTCACTTTATTATATATTTCACATGCACAAAATGTGCATTTTCCAATTTTTTTTAAAGTAAAAATAAAATTTTTATTTTGATAACTGCATGGATTTAGCTTTTAAATGACATTAAGTTTATGAAAAATGCTTGAATCACTGCAAATTTTTTATTTGCTTGCCAATATGTATCAACACTACCAATATCCTTTAATTGTTTTAAGCAGTGTAGATATCTAACTACAATATCCATGAACGTATTACCTTGGCATCAGCCTCAAACTTTTTTTTACAAGAGTTTTAAAAAAAGTCGATTTTTGAGGCCAAAAAATTTGAAAAAAATTTAACTTTTTACTGTCCGATTTTCTTCCAATTTTAGTATGTCTTTATTTTAGTTATTTCTTATTGAAAACTGTTTAAATTACAACTTTCGCAATTCAATTATTTTGTGGTTTTGAGCAAAGTTTACATTTTTTCGACTTTCCAAATTTTCAATAATTAAAAAAAAATTAAATGGAATATTCATATTCAGCACTGAGAGATAGCCTATAAAAACATGTATCATAATGTCTCGATTGCTATTTATTGAATTTTTAGAAATTTTGTTTCGGACATTTTTTTAATTTTTAAAAAATGCTCAACATTTGGAGAGTGGCATCAACCGGTTTTGAAATTTACACTATTGACTCCACTAGAAACCATCAAAAAAAAGTATATTATATTATACTTATACGCGATTTCAAAGTTGGCCCCTTTTTTGCCATTTGGCACCCTGACCATCAGAAGATTCGCGTTTTGAGAAGCAAAGACGAAAAAAGGCTTCGTAAGCATTTTCCAAAATATAACTAAAATAAAAGGAAATGAATAGATTACTTGCCCCTTTGCAGAAACTTGGTTTTCTTGTACTCAAACCATAAGTACCTAGAGTTGCTAGAATGATCACCAAGACTCCGTAGACAGAAGTACAAATCGTAGGTATTCTCATAAAGGTCGAAAATGGTACGATATCATCTTCGATCAGATTCGTCAACCAGCTCAAGACAAGTAAGGCGATTCCCATAACCTAAAAAAATCAAAAGAAATCAATGAGTTCTCTTTTGAGGGTTCACTAGTGAGAAACAAAATTATGTTTTAAAAAATTCATTCTGCAGTGAAGAAGTAATGCCTTATTAAAAAATGAGGTAAACCGTTGAGAATATTTGGAAAAATTAAATGTTACAAATATACCTACGGTCATCATCGTATATAATTTTTGAAGTTTGCAGATTCCTTGTTCGAATTTAGTTGATATGTCTCCGTAATCCATTGGTAGTCAAATTTATCTGCAAAATATAAGAATTACAATTTTGTAAATGAAAATTATATTTTACACATTCAATCAAGACGCAGATAAATGGAAGATGCTTTAAAACAAGGAACGGTGAAATACGGTGCTTCACCTTTATAACCCAACTAGCGCAAGCGCTATCCCGGCGTTGCTCAGGGTGTAATATAGACGGGCTTCGCCCGTACAGTAGTTCTTTTGCTTCAAATAAACTTCAAAGCATAAGCCAGACAAAAACTGGAAAAAGAATTTAAAAAGTTCTGCTAAATGTAATAATTTGAATGTTAATTCCTTAAAAGGAAGAACTTTAAAAAGAAGCATTTGCGAGGAAAAAAGCATCACTCCGATAGTATGTAGCAATACGAAAATGAGATTTGAAAATTAAATGGAAGAAAAAGATAACGTGAAAAAGTAAATAATACTTATCACTCTCACAGGATACCGGAAAGAAATAATTACCAATCCCAAAAAGAAATGGGGGCACTTTAACCGCCGTTATCAAGTTTAAGAAAAACAGATTTTAAAAGCGATACCTATGGAAAGAAACAACGTTAAATGCAATGAAATTGAGAAAGAAAACATCAACTAAACAACTAAGGCGTTGTAAATAACGGCCGGCGTTGTAAATAAAAAAAACAATTTGGCCTAAAATAGACGGGCTTCGCACATGCTTAACTGAGAATTTGGGTGGGCTTCCCCATACAACACACCCGAGTAAATGAAATTTAAATTTGCCCCTTATGATAAAAAATTAGGACGGGCTTTGCCAGGGCCCTGTTGTGGAAAAATCGCGCCCGGGGCGGATGGCTTTTTTGGGCCCCCCTGAACAGTGGCGGATCCAGGATTTGGTTTTGGGGGGGGCTAAGAATTTTCATAATCCATTTGAACTTTCTTGTTAATGGTAAATACGGAAAAGGTTGTGAATTATCCTACTCAAACCATTAAAAGGGGGGTCTGGGGGTCCTCCCCCATAAAATTTTTGGAAATTTAAGTCAAAAACCCCACTTTTTCAACTCGTTTTGGTACGCCTCATCCGAATTTCGGATATAGATTTTTTGCGTTTTGACAAACTTAGTAAAATATTAGACGCTTTGGGGGGGGCTTCAGCCCGAAAGCCCCCCCCCGTAGATCCGCCACTGCCCCTGAACACCTTCATTATGGTTCAGTTCGAAAGTATACGAAAGTACGAAGTCCAATACTAAAATAATTGTAAATTGCAAAAAAAAGTTTGGGTACAAATTTGGCGCCCCTACCTCAATACGACAACCGGGGCGGGCGCACCCTTAGCCCCCCTTAACACGGCCCAGGGCTTCGCCCGTACAACATACTTGACGAAAGGAAATGTAAATTTGCCCTGACATAGACGGGCTTTGTAATAGGAAAATTAATTAAACTACCAAGAAAAGTTTTAAAAATAATTCAGTACTAATTTCTACTTTTCTTCGCTATAATTCAAAGTTTTGCGCTAATTACTTTTAAAGATGACAGAAAAGAAGGAAAACTGTATCTTACCTATCAATTACCCAGACAGTATACCAACAGGCAAACGAAGTGGGCTTCAGCCCGTCGACTTTGCTTTAAATCATCACTGGAACCATCAAAATAATCTACAAAACGAATATTCTGAGAATTTTATTGCGTAAATATGCTCTTTTTTAAGAGGTATGGTATTATTTTGAATTTGACCGATTACGAAATTAGTATTAAGCAACTTATTCACTTTATTTTCACGCAAATTCTTACGACACCTTAAAATTTGGCAAACCCAATATTAGAAAAACCATTGCGTTTTTTTTCACACTGATTGCTGGAAATATTCTCCACTGCATGGGAAACTAATAACTCGTGGAGATACCCAATGAACGCAGAAAATTAGTTCTATTTCTATTAAAATAGTAAACTTTTTCACTTTGTTTAAATTCTGGAAAAAATAAGCGGAAGCAGGGGCGTAACCAAGTGGGGGGGTCCCCGGGTCCGGACACCCCCATGGGCTTGACCAAAAATATTTGAGCCTATTTTAAGTGTTATAATTACCAGCAGCTACGCAAGAGAAGGACTCTATACAGGGTGGTCCTTATTTTAAAGTTTGAGTTATTTTATGCGTAGTTGGGGGCTTATAATTGCGAAATAAAGCTGGACAAGGATTTTCTTTGCACATGTAAGTCTTTAATCCTTTCCGTTCAACTGAAATACATTTTGAAGGATTTTATTAGCGATAAAACTGTTTTAATCGTCATGGGAAGTTTTTTTTCAGTCTAACTGCTTTATTGTGGAAAATATTTATTTTTCATTATGGAGAAGAAACTGAATTATCCTAGTTGTTGCTATTCTTAAATGCGAGAAACAATTGTTGGTTTTAGAGCAGTGGTTCCCAACTCAAATATGTCTGCGGACCACTTCACTTAAATTTGAACCTCTGCGGACCATCTCTATACCTAACTTTATCTTCATAATTTTAACTTATTTCAGTGCATTAATTTCTCATAGAGGGTCTAAAATTTTGACTTTTTCTGAAGTAAGGGAAACCGAGTCTAACTGTGTTTCTAATTTGAATGATAATCAAATAATCTAATAAACTTAAAAGAAAAATTAACATTACATTAATTTTATATCTAATTTTTTAAAAATATACCTTTTATAAAAGACATTTAACCATTTTTATCAAGCTCTCACGAAATTCAACAAATAAAATAGAATCCATTATTAATTACGATTGTTTATTTAATTCCGTAAAACTAAATTAGGAAATATAATAAAAAAAAATTTTTAGCAATATACCTTACAAATAAAAACTTCAATTTATCTCATAGGAGAGGCTTAACCATGTAACATTCTTCATCTTTTATGTATGTATAGACGAGGATAATACTTTACAAATGACAATAATTGTTCTGATGAGTGGAAATGGTGTTGGTTTTAATCAATCCCAGTGTCATCTCATGGATCTATTAACCCTAGAAGGGTTCACATCTGCACATAAGTTACAAGATTAAAAAAACAACAGTATAAAATAGTTTTTTATTTTCTTTTTCATGACCAACGAAAAAGGTAACATATTATTAGTGGAATCAGGGCCGGACTGGCCCGGGTGGCTGGGTGGCGATCGCCACCCTGACGGGGGCCTTATGAAAAAGGGGGCCCTAATCAAAATTAAGATTTTTCAAAAATAAATAGAGGAGATTAGTGAAAACGTCACTTCCGGTTTTTGTTTTGTTTGGAAACGTTTATTCGAACCGTGATTGGTTACATACGGATCCGTACTGTCCGTACAGTTCACGGAACCAATCACAGACTGAATTTATGTTTCCAAACAAAACAAAAAACGTCACACTAATCTCGTCTATTCAAAAGGTGAGAGGCCCGCCGAAATGGGGGCAGAAGCAATGGGGCCCGGTGGTTCAAGGGGGCCCCGAACTGAACACTCCTTATCTCAAGGAATCGGTTCGGCAGGGCACTCGAAGTCTTCGTCTTCGACCCATAAAAAACGCTCCCTGGGAGAAACCACCCGTTAACTAGAGGGATCGGACTTGCTCAGGGCCCTCATTTCAAAAGGGCCCCCAAAAATGTTTAAAAGCTAAGAAAATGTGAGAATGTAAAATAAATTTATTAACTCATGAATTTAAAACCAATTAAGCTTATGAACTTTTCAAATAAAGAATTTTTACAAAGTGCTTACACCAGAGCCTGATTTCTGGGAGGGCATTCGGGGCACTTGCCGAGGGCCCCCATTTTAAAGGGGCCCCAAAAGATGCTTAAAAAGCTAACAAACTGAGATGAGAAAGAGTGTAAAATAAATTTATTAAATAATGAATTTAAAATCAATATGTTAAGTACGGACGGGGGATCTAGCTCTTTCTTCTTTGTAGCTACTTTTCGTTGTTCTTTTCAACTTCAAACTTTTAAAGGTGAGCTGAGCTTTGTTTAATTGATGATTTGAGTGATAGGTTTTAAGTGAGCCGTTGATTTTGAAAGGGGACTCTTTCCTACTCATTGAAATGAGGTATTTAAGTTTTGTTGCTGGTATCACTTTGAAAATATAAATTATGAAAAATGGAAAAAAATTAAAAATACTAATCTTGATTTATTAAATTTTAGGTTCATACGAGTCAAAAAGCTTAAAAACTTAATTTCATTCATTAAATTTTAGCTCCATACGAGTAAAACAGCTTAAAAACTAATTTTTGAATTTTTTTAAATTGGGCCTCTTTGAAAATCAACGGCAAATTTTTATCAACAACAATATATTTTCCCACATCTTTGTATTGAAAATTCAATATACAAGCGTAATGAAGTATTGATACTAATTTTTTGTAATTCCTTAATATTTGTATTCATAAACTTTGTTAATTACCTCTTAAAAGTAAAAGTTAATTGTTAAAATATCATTTAATTAAGATGTTTTCGTAATATTCAACTGTGACCTTATTAATTTTTCTATGAAAGAGGATTGTTAAATTTAATCAATCATCGCATACTTTTAAAAGTGAAATGGGTAATCGGTAGAATACTTACTCAAAATGAGTTCAAACACTACTTCTGAGGGTCAAATTTCGAAATTTTTTCCTGGGGGAAAACTCTTATGACCTTCTCAAAAAATATGTGGCGTCTTTTTTATAAAGGGTCTTTCTTTTCCTTGTAAATTTTGCTGCTTAAATATGCTGTTCCCTTTAAGTGTTTAACGAAACAGATTTCAAAATGATATAAAGTACTAGTCAATATCAGGGAATCTCAAAAATTTTTCTGGTGAAAGACTGGGATTCCTTGAAATTGTAATGTCAATTTATAATATTTTTCCCCTTGATAACCGGTAGTTTACAAGAAGCTGTTGTGTTATCTTGGGATGGAGCCCAAAAAGTTCTCTAAATGGAGCTGAAACGCTATTTTTAAAGCCATATTTTCAAAATTTTTTGGGGGAGGACCCCCAGACCCCCATATTTAATTTGTAATTAAATTGATCTTAAACTTAACATATAGATGTACTTGATAGGGGCTACCTTAGAAATAATGGTGAATCAAAACACTTCCCGAAGGAGCCTTTATGCTTATGCCCTGCCCCCTATTGCGGACGCCCTTGAAGGAGGAACAGATAATGTATGGGGCCCTTTTAATTTTTAGCCACCGGGGCCTTCTACCTGCCAGTCCGGCCCTGAGTGGAATTAAATTTGAAAGAAAGTACTTAGCTTTAAATTAAACGGCAGGACAAATGAGATATCCAGGAGTTGTGTTGATCACAAAAAACAAACTGGACATGCACTGACTGCGAGTTGTGGCAAAGGAAATTCTATAGACAAGGCGGGCGAGGCTATCTAATGTTCTCCAGAAAGAAACCGTGTCGAATGTCAATAATTATTTCAAAGGAGCGATTAAAATAGAAAATAATTTATGTGGTCAAAAACTTTCGTATTTTCGCCAGTAAATTTTTCGTATATCTTCGAACAAATCTATTTCTCAAAAATTTCCTCTTTTCATACTACGATTTCTAGGAGACCCTCTGTCTGACCATTTGCATCCCAGTTTGAAGTATCTTTCAATACTTCCACGCTTCGTTTCGTTTCAAACCAAGTATAAGTCCGATCATTTGATTCTCTATTTGCCCCCACCCCGACGCCTCTCACTCATAGAGGTATAAGAATAATAGAGACGGCATGGACGGCAACCCTGTGTTCCAAAGATCAATGCTAGGCAAAAAGAATTCTTTAACATGGAGCTCCCATAGACGCGTCGATTTCGAAGGTGAAAAATCGTAATAACTCATAGAAAAATGATCGGAAAAAGAAAAAAACACCTGTTTATGATGTAGAAGGAAAAGACTAATTATTCTGAGCTTAAAAATTTATAATATCTCCGAAACATTTTTATGAATGAGATTTTAAAAAACTTCGCGCCGAGTTCGTTCGACTTTCACGAGCTATATTCGATTAAATTTGACAGAATTTCAGTTAAATTACTTCTACTATTATAAAATGAAGATTTGTGATTAGATTGGATGTGTTTTTGAGTCATTCAAATCAATATTTCTGGTTGAAAATTGTTTTTTACGAAGTTAAGTCATGAAATGAGCTTTGGCGGCTGTTGGCGATCGAGCTTGGCGCTTGTTTTGTGTTGGTGCGGGTTTAATTTTAGCGCGTTATTATTTTTTATTTTGCCTCTTTCTCAAGAATTCAAGAAGATAATTTCCAATAATTATTGAGGAATAATATAAATGCATATTCCAATTATTGAGATGCAGTTTCTAAATAATTGTGATTTTTTAAAGTTTCTGTGGATTTTTTTTTGCCATATTGTAAAGACTATTTTTAGATTGCTGCTACATTAATGCTAAATGTATCAAAATAAGTTACCAATATTTACATTTATGTAATTTTTGTAACAATATTGTTAATAATATTATTATGGATATTTGTACAAGATTTGGGTACTTCTTTTAGAATTTTAATACCTCAATAAAATAATGTAGGGTGAACCGACCAGTAGTTGACCACTTACCAGTAGTTGACCATTTGAGCATAATTTTGCAAAAAACAAGAACTGTTGTGTGTTTATTTCGAATCTGTTGCGTTGAAAACATAGCTAACATTTTATTGAAAGCTCATGCACAGTCTTGAGTTTCAGTATTGTTCTTAAAAGATACAATAAATAGTTGAAAACAAAGTTATCAACAAAGCTTCAAAGCATGCGCTCTCACTACTAGCTATAATGGTATGGAGTATTTAGTTCAATCTCAGATCATCCAGCTAGTTTTTATTCCAATAGTTTATTGATTGATGTATTTAGGTCCTATATGTTTAGTTTAATTAAATAAAACTATTATTAGTTGTATATTAACCATTTAATTTGATATTTGAGGGGTGGTCAACCACTGGCTGTCTAAAATAGAAAAAGTGCTAGTATTTGACCAAAGTGGTCAACTACTGGATTTTATTTGCTTTTAAGATTTCTTATTAAACCAAGAGCGATCATAAAGATTTTTACTTGCAGTACAATTTTTGCTCAGATTTACTGTAAAAAAAGTTACATTTCCAGTAATTAACCAGCATTGTTAATAGGGACTCTTTATTCAATATAACTCTTTCATTGGTTCTTTACATTTTACACACCTGCGCTTTGAAAATATGTCACTCCTCTCGCTAAGCCCTAAAATACGTACCCTCGGGTAGTTGGTTGGTTGGTTGTCAGACATATACGCATTTTTAGTATTTTAGATAGCCTTCTGTAGTAAACGCTGGAATCGAACGATTCGCGGTGCAAGCGCTCGCTAGGTGGCCTAGCTGGCGAATCGCGCTGGTTTTAAGTCAGGTTTTAAAAGGTTAAACACTAAAACACATGTTCTACTTCTTGCTTAAAATATATATGATTTTGCTAATACACCTTAAAAATCATTATTTAATTAATAATTAAGTAGTTTTATATATTTTTCTATCAAACTATTTTTTTAATTGACAGTGATTTAATATTAATAAAGTATGAGAATTAATAAGTAGGAACATTTTTCCGTGTTCTGTTCCAGAGTTTAATTTATTGATTGTAAAAGCTGCAAAGGGAGATTTCCCCAGTAATAAAAGTCAAATATAAATGGTTAAATGCCAAAAGGCACGGGTGCGCTTAAAATTGTTAAGAAAAACTATAAACTTAAAAATTTGCTAAAATTTGCCAATTCTTAATTTTTGTGAGTGAATTTTATAATCATCAGATTGAATGAAAGTTTGTGTAAGGGTTTCTGGAACGTTTTCTTCAAATGTCTCCGTTGAGTATTTTTTCAGACAACTTTAGGAAGAACACCCTGTTTTAAAGGAATGGGAAAAATTTCAGTGGGGCTCGAACAAATAGCTCTTTTGGAAATGATAGGTTGCGTTGTGAATCAGTTGGTTGATTTGTGCTTGAGCTGTATATTTTGATTTTTATTCTGGAAATGGTGAATATGGCAATGGTCAATTACTGGAATAATGGTGGTCAAATACTGGATGTAAGTGGTCAACTACTGGCAAAATCTCAATTAATTGCTTTTAAAATAAATAAATAAAATTCTATAAAAGTGAAAGGAAAAATGATTATCAGTTATTATTCCTCATACATTCATTGATATTAAACCACTGTCAATTTTTTTAGAAAAATTTTTTACTTGGAAAGAAAAATAAAACTTGGAGGATTTTCCACTAACTGGTCAATTACTGGTCGTTTCACCCTAATAATAATTATAATGTCTCCATCACTGGGGCTGTTTAAGAAAATTTCGCTTTGATATCCTTGAAATTTCATAACACAAAACCTAATCAGTAGAATGTAATCTTATTAATTTAATTTACTAGTTCAAAAGCCATCAAATGTTTAATTCGAAAATATTTTTTCAGTTGCGAGTTTGCCATTAAAAAAACTGTAATCAGCAGATTGGTTGGTTGGGGTTTTATGGCATAAGACCCCCCCTATTTTCAGAAAAATATTATTTTGAAGCCACATACTCTTATGAATGAAGATTACCGTCACTCTTTTTCCTATTAGTTTTTGGGTATTTAAAATTTGAAGTTTCAAGCTTTTCGGTGCCTTTTCGGTTTTTGCAACATTGTTTGCTAAGATCGCGAAGTGATAAGTAGAGGGGGTTAACGAGCTTTAATGAGAAAGGGGAAGAGTCTCCAAGTTAAATAAGGTAAAAAGTAGACCATCAAATTTCAAAGTGATAATTCACTTAACAAATCCATAAACTTCTTCCCTGTATGTTTTCGGATGTAATTCGCTATTCAAATTACACAATTTATGCACTTCTATATAAAAGCAAAATTAATTAACTATTTTTTTAAATCTTTCTAACCACTTAAAGTAACAGTTTACTTTTGTATTCATCAATTTAAAATTGCTTTCCTCTAAATATTGCGTGTGCTTTATCGTTGTGAAATAGAATAGGATATAGAGTAGTGTTAATTTCATTTATGTTTCAGATAACAGATACTGGAATTAAAATTACTTAAATAAAATGTAACCTTTAAAAACAGAAGCTATCACTAATTTATTTTAACTGTAAAAAATACGATAGCATTGATACAAAAATACGAAACTTATAAGGCAACAAAAAAATACACATTCTGAGCGCCTCGCCGTGCCAAACAGCCCAAATAGCATGAAATCTCGTAACTCATAACTTTGACATGCTAGGCAGTCATGGGATCGCTCGCTTCCGTTGAAATCGGACCCGATTCCTCCTCTATTCTTCTTTCCTAACTCTATGCTCTCACTTTTAATTGATGCTATACACTGTAAAAAAATCGGCGCAAGTTCAGAGTTGCGTATGCTTGGCGAATTTTGGCTGTTTAGCGGCACTTTTAGAAGCCAAATAATTTTTTAACATGAGTTAGGTTAGGGTTACCATATTGGTCATCTTTACCGCTAAAAACTTGGCGCATACGCAAGTCTGAACTTGCGCCAAAAAATCTTTCTTCAATAAACGTAAATTTCCCGGCAGCACAGCTGCCGGATTATTTTCATCATTTGAGAAGGTATCCGTATTTTCTTTTTCCGTCATTTGAGGGAATGTCCGTTTTGTATTTTTCTGTGAAAGGAGGGAAACCTTCCGTTATTTTAGAGAACGTTCGTTTAATATCTTTTCGTCATTGGAGTGGAACTTTCCGTTATTTTAAGGATTGTTCGTATTATTACTAATATTATTGTGATTCAGTATATTCCTGATTATAATTTTGAAAAAAAAATGACAAACAATACGTAAAATCCAAATAGACGATTCTTTTAAATAATTTACACTACCGATCACAGTAATACAAGTCTAATCAAAAGTTACAAGTTATCACAACTATTTAGATCACATTTTTGCGATCTAATAAGACTAGTTAGGTATGCAATATTTTAAGACTTCAGCTACGTGGTGAAGAAAGCGATCGTACGATGTTTAAATATCTGTTTAAAAATAGTATATCAGAGTATTTCTAATTTAAAGCATGGTAACGTTTACTACGGCCGTTGCTAGGCTGCCGGCGGCGTACTGTTTTGTACTGTATTTCACAATCCCTGCAAGATTTTTATACTTTATTAGCAATGCGCATCCTTGTGGAATTGATTCTTGATGTTTCTATAAAATATTTTAACGAAATAATTTTATTTTCAATTAATTAATAATTAAAAAATTTTTTTTTAAAAATTAGATAAAGTAAAACATTTAAAAAAACACAATGAATTTAATTAAATAAGGAATGACTGTTAAACAAGAGAAATTAATTCTTGCAGTTTTTAATGGAATAATAAAAATTTAAAATTAAATTTACTGAAAAATAATTACTGGGGATCGAACCTACGACCACGTGCACTCTAGACTGACGCGCTACCACAACCCCATTCGAGCTCCGCTAGGTTCCATCCTAAATACTTTAAAGCCACGCCTTTAACCCGATCATGCGCACAACGGTTACCCGTCGGCAGCCTAGTCATTCCCGATTACGGCCAACAATACAAAAAATAAAAACAATATATTTAACTTACTTACCCATAATAAATTTGCTGAAGGTTCGTTTCGCCTGAAGACGCTTGCACAAACTTCCATTACTTATTTACAACTATATTTGAGTCTCACCAGAACTAGGGGAGAAATCGTACAATACGCATGCGTGAGGAGAGGAAAATTAAAAAACGGAAACTTCACGATGAAAATTCCGTTTTGTAGTTTACGGAATTAATCCATGAAAAATTCACTGAAAATAATACGTCAAAAGACGTTCTTTTTTTAAACGCTTTTATTCTACTTGCTTTTGGCGGCGTTTTACGGGAGGAATTTTAAAACTCGATTTTCGGGCACTTCCCGATATGTTAGGGCCCCGAAACTTTGAACATAGGTGTAAACCTCATGACACTCCAATATCCAACCATTCTCTAGTCAAACAACCAAAGGATTAAGTTAATTAACGAGTATTTTTAATTAACAGAAAAACCAGATTTTGAGACCTTTCCCAAGGGGCTATTCTCCCTAAACCGTGCACAATGTTGTATAAGGCATAACTTCATCATATTCGAAAGTCAAAACGAGAATTGCCCAGTAATTACAATATTTATGGACGATTAATCACTTTTTTTTTACAAGATCTTGTACATAAAATTTCAGGCACTTCCAAACGATATAAAGTTCTAAAACTTTGCGCCATGGTGTAAACTCGATGACAATGCAATATTCAATAATCAACTAGTCAAAACCTCCGTAATTAAGGTAATTAACGAGTGTTTTTAGTTATCCTTTTAATTCAAATTTGAGACACTTCCGTGAAGCCAATGGATCCCAAAACCAGTAAGATAATATATTAGGTATATCACTGCAATATTTTATCTTCAAAACGTGATTTCTTACCTTCCAATTAACAATTAAGATAATTAGCGATTTAAGATAATAACCGCGAGAAAGAAATCGTCAGAAGAGCGAGAAATCACCAGAAGAGCGAGAAATCGCCGAAAATTGGTGCCCGTCGCGAGAGCAGAAAAATACGCTACTTTTATAATTTATGGACTACTGAAAAGTCTGAATGGGATGCTTTTTTTTCTTTTTCTTGTGAATCTTTTTGATATGGACGGATTTTATCGGCGAGTGAGCCGATGTTATATTTCACCATCATATTGTAGAAAACTAAAATTCCATTCTAACATCAGATTAAATTTGGTTGAAATAAATACATTTTTTCTTGTGAGTTTTTGTTAAAAAAAATACCATGACTAAAAAGTAGAAAATAAAAAAAGTAAAAAAAAGATTTTTTAAAAAACGCTTTTATTGAAGTGTTCTAAAAGGTCAAAAATAATTATTTCGGTTTGACAAATAATTTATTGCGAAGTAGAAAATACCTTTTTGGTAAGTAAATAATAACTGATTTTCTAATTACTAAAAATAAAAGCGTGGGCGCTAGTAATTCTTCATTCACTATTTATTCTAACTTGTTTATTCTATGTTCTATGTAAAATTATACATAAATGCCGACGTATTGGCCTAGTGGTGAGCATCTGACTGCAAAGCCGTACGTCTGGGGTACGAACCCTCGTTCGGCATCGATGTTAGTGTTACTGAACTTGAATTTACATATACGGGTCCTTACCTTCAGGTGAATTTGTACAAATTTTAAAAAATAAATAAACAAAATTTTAAATTAAAAAATATATATAAATTACTAGCGCCCACGCTTTTATTTTTAGTAATTAGAAAATCAGTTATTATTTACTTACCAAAAAGGTATTTTCTACTTCCCAATAAATTATTTGTCAAACCGAAATAATTATTTTTGACCTTTTAGAACACTTCAATAAAAGCGTTTTTTAAAAAATCTTTTTTTTACTTTTTTTTACAGTGTATTTTTCCACATCCTCAAATTTTGTTTCAACTCTGTAATAAACTACTGTTGAATAAAACTGTAGAAAATAAGAGAAATGAACAAATTATTCATAGGAGAGAAAGAATTATGATACGTATGATTTTTTACTATAAGTGTTTTTGCATCTGTGCATGGTGTTTTTACTATTTCCTGGAATGTGTGATTGGGAATACTATTTTTTTTTACAATTTTCACACATTTTTTATGAGTTTAAAAATCTTCTCACGGACCACCTCTGAAGGCTTTACGGACCACCAGTGGTCCGCGGACCACCTGTTGGGAACCACTGTTTTAGAGTTAAGTTACTGTTTATTTTTAGAAAAAATTACCAATTGCGACTTGTTTCGGATTTCAACAATGTGTGATACAAAAAAGTTCTTTTGTTGACATTTCAGTTATAAAAAGTGATTAAATAGAACAGTAATGATTCAAATTAATAATGATATTTCAAAAATGCGTTAAAGTACTCAATTTATTGTTATTGTGTGTGAGTAAAAATTGTATTCGTTTCACTAAAGAAAGTAGAGCTTAGGATTTATGTCAGATATTGTATAATGCAACTTCATGTTTACATGGTTTAGAATTGCTATGAAAGTTTATATTTGATTTTATTTTAGTTTCTGTTTAATTAATATAAAGAATTTATACTCCGGGTAATGTTACTAAATTAACAAAAGCGACTAGTTCATATGTAATATTATACTAGTTTATGGCATTGGTTCTTTCACAGCTCTACATACCTACTCTAGTCTAGAACCTTTATTTTTATTTTTTAAGAGCTGTGTTACGTTACTTATGTAAAAGCTTTATAGTATTAGTGATGGGCAGGTATCGATACCAAATACTTAAGTACTCGATACCTATAGGTATCGAGTGTATTCGATACCCACAAAAGTATCGATACTTTATTGACATATTTCGTTTTAAATTTTTCAATGAAGTAATCTTAAAAAAACCTACTGTAGTTCAAACGCAGCCTGTTTCCGTTTTCATTTTGCAACGCTCAAACCCAAGTCGTTATCATCCGCGAGAGAAATTTGACGCGGCTAGGTTTTTCCCCGCCAAATCTTACGCCTCTATCCACCTCCAGGCCCGTAGCTACGGGGCTTTTTGATGGATCGCTTTCAGTTTTTTGAATATTAGTCTGATTATGGATAGGCCCTAAAAAAATTGTCCCTTCAGGTTCATTTCCCGACATTGAAAAAAAGTACTCGATACCTAAAAGTACTTGATACCTATAAGTATTCGATACCAAAGTATTCGATACCAAAGTATTCGATACCTAAAATTATCGATTTTGCCCATCACTATATAGTATATACTTGTGTATTTAAAAACACACCCGAAAAAATTTGAATAAAATATAGATATTTTATTCATGTAAAATCATCACAACTTTTTTTGTTTTAAAATAAAATATAAGTATAATAAATATTTACAATATACTAGCTCTTAAAAAACCGGAATTCATGTAATTTTAATAGTAAAAGATCAAGAGTGCTATTAGGGAATCTATATCTACCAATAAAATATAGGAATATCTACCAATAAAATTTAATTTTTTAATAGTTCCATTTTTCTATAACCCCTCTTTCGGTAGTAATAATTTTTATAAATGTCAAAAGAACTCTTGTAAAATTGTTTTTCTTACATTTTTAAACTAATAACTCTCTAGAACTAAACCACTTAAAAACCTGAAACCAGTCCTATTTTTTTTCCATAATTTTATTATCTTTCATTTAGTGTGCATTACATCCACCATTTTTTTTAAATCAAAATTTCAAAAAAAGCAAACAAAAATTTAATAAAAAAAATTTTTTTGAAAACATTTTTTAAAGAAAATTTAAAGCTTTCTAACTCATAAAATAAACACTTCTACCAAACTTCAGGTTAAAAAAAATTAATTATGCAGTAAAATATAGAAATCTATTTAAAATTAGGCAAGTCCCGAACATTCCCTAAAATTATACAGCAAGAGCGATTTACTCACATAGAGAATTCATAAAATCGTTTGAGGGTGTTCATAAGATTTAAAACATGCATAAAATCTCACATAAATTTCAGAAAATAAGACCAAACCTTTTAAACGAAGCAGTTCAAATTTCAAAATAAAGGTTCTGATTTTTGGTTTAACACGTTCACTGCCAAGGACGCGCTGGCGCGTCCTGGAGAAAAGAGAGCTGAATATTTATTTCTATTTAAAAGATAAAGTTATTTTATAATTTTTAGAAATGGCATAACAGATTCGGAAACACTTATTTGTAGTTTAATTGCAATTGATTTTTAAATGTATGAGAGCAGTAAGTACTATAATAAGAATAAATGGCTACATCCCTTGGATGGAATGTGTAACTTTCATGCAAATGGTCGTAGAGAGTTCAGAGTTACATAAACGTTCGGAGTAAACAAATTTACTCATCAAATTCGGAATAAGTTTAAGAATCTACAATATAAATTGTCATAATTTTATTTAACATATTAATTTGAAACAATTTTTTACATACTGTTAAAATATTAATACTTTTTATATACGAATACCTCAACATGCAATTTCTGTCTTAAAGAATTTTTAGCACAATTAATTTTTTTAACTGTTTTAAGTTATGATGTTTCAAACTACCTGTTTTAAAATTTTAAGTACAACTTATATTTATCAATTTCAAGAAAGCTGTAATGAAAAATTTTAATCTAATTATATCCCGATGACATCTTTTTCGAAATTAAATGTGTTGGGCGTAGAGTCATTTTTAAAGGCAAATATATAGCCAACGACTTTCCAGTTCTGTACAATAAGTTTTAATTATTTTGTATGTAAAAAATTTACTGGCATTACAGTTTTATTTGAGTTTTTCACAACTCTGCTTTTGCCCTTTTTAACACGTTTTTATTAGGTCGCTTTCAATATTTTTTATCTGGCTGTTCTGGTGGAATTTAAAAATCGATTTTAACCCGTAACAGGGGAGGTGAAAAAAGGGAACATACCAGAGGACGTGCGATCTCAGAGACCGCGCAACTTTATACATTTTTAAAAAATCTTCCGATTGAGATACGATTCTGATAATTCAGTTTTTTCCTAATGGTAATTCAAAACCGAAATTTTTCTTCTTTCTTTCGATATCATTGTGCCCTCCCAAAAAAAATAATTTCTGGCTACGCCACTGCAGGTACCTTCAACTTGTTCAGCCGTCCCAGTTGCACAACCAGGTCCATCATTAGAAGTTAATGATATTGGTATAATTTTGAAAGCGCAGGTAAAATTTTCTATTTATTTACACTCGTGTATTTGTCACTTTTTTAGATCACTTTTTAAGTGAACTGAATCGTCGGTTCCTTAAGCAAGAAGATGTACTGGGAAGTTTTGAGAGCTTAATACCAACCAGTAATGCTCAAGGTACCAAAACGCAGGAAGAAAGTTTAAAAAAACTCCTGAATTTTTATCAGGATGATATAGACATTAGTGAAGCCGCTGCCATTTGGAGAACTTCGTATGTGGCACGAGAGAGTAAAAGATTTAAAAATCAATTCAAGAAAGGCAATTGATTATACTTCACTGCCTGCCATAAAGATGTCTTTCCAACCATCAACACCCTTTTGAAAACTCTTGCCCCTCTCCCCGTCTCCACAAGCACTAGGGAGAGGTCCTTTTCGTCACTACGACGACTGAAAAGTTATTTAAGGAGCACAACTGGCCAGCAAAGGCTAAACGGACTTGCAATGCTAAATATCCACAGAGAGCTAGATATCACTGCAAGTGAAGTGTTGGATGAATTAGCAAAAACACCTCGCCGTCTTGAATTTAGATTGTCCTGAATAATTGTGCATAAAATTCTGTAAAAAAGGGAACTAACGAAATTTTGTACTTATATATTTTATATTTACAAATATTTTTTTCATGTTTATACAGTAACGGACCCTTTATCCGGGAAACCCGAAATCCGGCTCGCGTTTAGAATGTTTTTTTATATTTTGAAGAATTTTTAGTGAGTAAATCCTGTTACAACGCGCAATGGTTGCGCCGCGCCTTTTGTGACATCGTCTCGGTGCGGCATGGGACGATTCGGCGCGGGACGACGCGGCCGAATCGTATCGTCCCCGCGCTTAAACGGCCGTTCCAAAATCGGCTGCTACCTCGCTATCAGTTCTTACCGACCGCGACCATTCACGTGCTTGCCGGAAGTTTTTTTTGCTGGATCCGTTACGATTGGAACGGACTATGTCGTTTCAGCAGGTATTTTGGATTTACTAAAGCAGCTGCGTCTTTAATGGCGTTTTTCCCGGAAAGGACCCGAAATCCGGAAAATTCCGAAGTCCGGGATGATGTCGGCCCCGAGCTTGCCGGATAAAGGGTCCTTTACTGTATTCATATTTTTTTCATGTTTCATAATAATCAGACACGAGTTTCTTCCGCGGAACTGCGATTTTCCGCTTTTTCCATTTCATTTGCTTTTAGTTTCATTTTGATTATTTTTATGCACATTATTTGAAATATGCATTCTGTATATAGAGATAGTAATCTGGCTAATATTAATGTCTACTTTTACGCGAGTTTAAAGTTATTGAAATCCACTTGGCAAATTGAAATTAGTTTTAGTGAAATTAGTATTATTGAAATTAGTATTATTTCAATTTACCATATTGGTAAATTGAAATTAGTTCTTTGTTAAAATTATTTGTTTCAGGCTAAAAATAAAAGTATAAAATTCAGCTTTCGCGCTTTTTCCTCTTATTTCATCTTGGGACAAAGCTCATCCCTGGATAATACAATTGTATTTATGATGAGTTCTTAGTCTAATTTTTCGTTTGCTAAGTTTAGTCAGTTATTGTAACCAATAAATAGGATTATACTAGCACTTAGAAGCTATTTCTTGATTGCGCTTCCAAAAATAATATAAAAAATACAATCTATATTTAATTTGAAGCTATTGTGAAATATGTGTATATGTGACTGGAGAACCCCCCCATGAGTCAATTCTAGTTACGGCACTGCAGATCCATCAGCATGATTGATGAAACTATTACTTCAAATTTCGATCTGAAAATCCCAAGTGATTTATGTATTTTTGGTAAATAATCAAGACAATCAACTTCGTTTAATGATAATTTATGATCAAAAACTACATTACTTTAAAAAAATATATTTCCAATCTTAAAAATGCTTGAAATAGTTTATTAAAAAGTAATGCATCAATAAAAATGTTCATTTTTAGCTTTTTTCAACCAAAACTTCCCTTTTTAAGGGTGTCGTCCACAGGTACAACTGGGTCTGTTCATAGGTACAACTGGTTGTTGTACCTTTGGACACAATTTTCATCTAGTTATTAAAAATCCAATTTTCAAGCTATTAGCTAATAAAAAATATCTCCCTACTTACAAAGGTTAGGACTATAAGTTGGGCACTTTAAATGGTCAAAATGTGATTTTACCCGTCTTACAAAAATCCAAACGTGACTTTTGTCCGAAGGTACAACACTCTCCCCTACTGTTAACAATACCTCTGAAGAAATTAAGTCTCGAATACAAAAGGGAAATAGATGCTACTTCACCTATCAGCATCTTTTTAGAAATAAAGCTTAAGTTGTATAAGACAATACTTATATAGTCTGTGTAATTAAAATAGGCGGTAGGACGTCATCAGTTGAAGTTCGTCGCCTTGGTAACGAAGGAGAAAACGTAAGCGGTTCTGCTCTATTTTTAAACGCTTTTATTCTACTTGCTTTTGGCGGCGTTTTGCGCGTGGAATTTTAAAACTCGATTTTCGGGCACTTCCCGATATGTCAGGGCCCCGAAACTTTACACATCGGTGTAACCCTCATGACACTCCAATATCCAACCATTATCTAGTCAAACAACCAAAGGATTAAGTTAATTAACGAGTATTTTTAATTAACAGAAAAACCAGAATTTGATACCTTTCCCAAAGGGCTATTCTCCCTAAACCGTGCACAATTGTTTATAAGGCATAACTTCATCATATTCAAAAGTCAAAACGAGAATTGCCCAGTAATTACGATAATTATAGACGAATAATCACTTTTTTCTTTCTGGATGCTTGTACATAATATTTCAGGCACTTCCAAAAGATATAAAGTTCTGAAACTTTGCAACGTGGTGGAAACTCGATGACAATGCAATATTCAATCATCAACTAGTCAAAACCTCCGTAATTTAGGTAATTAACGAGTGTTTTTAGTTATCCTTTTAATTCATATTTGAGACACTCCGTGAAGCCAATGGCTCCCAAAACCTGTAAGATAATATACTAAGTATATATCTACAATATTTAATCTTCAAAACGTGATTTTTTACCTTCCAATTAACAATTAAGATAATTAGCGATTTAAGATAATAACCGCGAGAAAGAAATCGCCAGAAGAGCGAGAAATCGCCGAAAATATCGCCGAAAATCGCCGAGAAGAAAAATATGTTCTTTTATAATTTATTGACTACTGAAAAGACTGGATGGTACTGTTTGCTCCTTGATACACACACACTAATTCTGAGTTTCTTACGATTGTTTTTTTTATTTTATTGAATGCTTTCTTTTTATTGTGAATCTTTTTGATATCGATGGATTTCATCGGTGATTGAGCGGATGCGAGGAATATATTCTTTGTGCGAGGTATTTTTCTTGCTCAGCTCTGTTATTATAACGTACCCAGCAAAATTAAATAGATTTTAAAATTAACTTTGGAGTTGATTGTCCTGCTGAGTCGTCAGAGGATTGTTCTACTTTGTCAGATATGTGAAAATTTTTTGTTATACATGAAACTAAAATTCCATCCTAACATAACATTAAATATGGTTGAAATAAATACATTTTTTCTTGTGAGTTTTTGTTAAAAAGTACCATGACTAAAAAGTAGAAAATAAAATAAGTAAAAAAAAGATTTTTAAAAAAACGCTTTTATTGAAGTGTTCTAAAAGGTCAAAAATAATTTTTTCGGTTTGACAAATAATTTATTGGGAAGTAGAAAATAACTTTTTGGTAAGTAAAAAAAACTGATTTTCTAATCACTAAAAATAAAAGCGTGGGCGCTAGTCATTCTTAATTCACTATATATTCTATGTTCTATGACGTTAGATTTACAAATTTCTCATTCATGAGTTTTGAGTGGGATGGATTCACTTTAAATTCTCTGTTAGGTATTTTTATTTATATAAAATTACACATAAATGCCGACGTAATGGCATACCTGCCAACATTTCAGAAACAGAAATAGGAACAACCCGCACAACACATTTTGAATGTGTTAAAGGGGTATTATTAAAAAAAGAGCTTGTAATTCATAACTTTTATCTCTTATCTAAGGTATCTTATGGTTATTAAGAGGATTAAGTGTTTTATATACCTTTATATTCTGACTAATAATTATCTACATTTATACTAGGATATAATAAAGTTAATTTTTTTCCTTTTATCTGGGTTTAAATTTCTGCAAATAGAATAACAAAAATGACTCAAGATGTTAAATACTGGGAATTTCATACATAATAACTCAGAAAGATTTAAAAATACTTAGTAAGTACTAATAAAATGAAACAGTGAAAAAAGCAAACATTGTTTGGAAAATAGAAAAATTAATCTTTATTATGTGCTACAAAAGAAGCTGATTTTGCCCTTTTTAATAGGTCAGCACTGAAAGATTTATTAAAGAATGGATCAGAATTACTATTTTTGCATCTAGCAATGCCTGTAGAGTATCAGAGTCCATGGAACTAGAGTCAGTCTTGTTCTTACGAACTAGACTTAACACCCTTTCATTAAAAAAAACGCCTAAACGCCTTATTATTGCACAATACGAGTAGGTCGAAAATGGCGGGACAGGGGGACGTAAAAACGGAACATTTGGTACTGAAATCGTATTTTCGGAACAACAGTGAAAAATCGGAACAAATACGATTTAATCGGAACGGTTGGCAGGTATGTAATGGCCTGGTCGTTAGAGCATCTGAATGATGCAAAGCCGTACGTCTGGGGATCGAATCCCCGTTTGGCAAGGATGTTAGTGTCACTGTCCTGTAAAAAAATTAAATTTAAAAAATATTAAAAATTACTAGCGCCCACGCTTTTATTTTTAGTGATTAGAAAATCAGTTTTTTTACTTACCAAAAAGTTATTTTCTACTTCCCAATAAATTATTTGTCAAACCGAAAAAATTATTTTTGACCTTTTAGAACACTTCAATAAAAGCGTTTTTTAAAAAATCTTTTTTTTTACACATCAGTTAAGGCAGGGCGTGAAATTAAATTGAAACTTTGAATCTTAACAATTATAAAACTAATTAGAATTTAAAAAAATGACAATCTTATTGAAAAAATAATTGTATATTTGTTTAAAACTTTGTACTTGTACCATGATAAGTTTTTATTTTATAACGAAAAAAGTGTTCTGATTATTTCATTGGCTGCTGCAATTCGAGTTAGATTCAATGACAATCTCGGGTGATTGTGGGCTTGGCATGATGTGGGAAAAAATAAGACTGGTGGAAACCATGGCAACACACAGGGGAAGGTGTGGAGACTGGGGAACTCACGTGACACAGACCGATTCTAATTGCACAGACTATAGACCAGTTGTAACTTATGGTTGTGAAACTTGGACCTTATCTAAAAAAGATTTAAATAATTTGGAAATTTTTGATAGGAAAATTCTCAGAACATTTTACGGCCCAATTATGAATGTTAATGGTTCCGAATTAGAACAGAGATTTGGAGATCCTTGAAAGAAATTAAACTACAGTGCAACACATAATAAAAGGTCCACCTAAAAATTTCTTTAAAATTGAACAAAAAACAATTTATTTTTATAGTGTGAGTGCTAAAATAATTTTTTAACAATCATTAGAGAAAAACAAAAGCATTTTTATAATATTTTTATTTATTTAATTTAAAAAATTTCATTAAATCGGGAAAAATCACTTATTACCCTGACACCTAATTATGGGTCCACTAACATTAATAATTTATTTGAAGGCATTTCTGCGAATAAAATCGAAAATTATGTTTCCCATACTTTGAGAAAGGTTTTTCAGTGTAATTTTATTAAAAATTTTCAAGGTTTTTATAATTGCTTTTATTATTAATCCAGAGTAATAAAAGTTATTTTTAGCAGATGTTTTAAAAAAAACCCAACAATTACATTTTTAACACTTATTTAATGAGAAAATTTAAATCAATTTTAAAAGAAAAGTCATTTCTGAAAACTACATGGTTATATTAAGCACATTAAATGAGTTAAGAAAGTTTCTGCTGTTAAATAAGTGAATTAAACCTTGTCAACTTTAAAGATAATTTATGAAAAATTTTAAGAGAAGTATATCTACCAAACAAAACCTCCTTTAATTAAGATTAAACTAGAGCAATATAAGCATATTTTCATTTCAATGTATCCACTGTCTCATCTAAACAATGAAGGACCAAATTTTGAAGAGAATTCATAAAACATTTGCATTATGGGTTTGAATGAAAAAACTTGATAACAAATAACATGAATTAAAGCTCCCTAATATGACCAAAATTAGACACAAGGGTGAAGTTAGTGGAAGATTTTTAAAGAACAAGGAAATAGGAACAACTTAGAGCAGTTGGAAAAGGATTCTAAAGTTTTAGAAGTAAAATGAACCTGCAGAATTTTCGAAAGAAAAACTGATAACAATTCAAGAGAAGATTTCAATCAGACCAAAACTAATTAAGTTGTGCTTATTTCAATGCAAAATAAGAATATAATCATCAAAACATATCAAAGATTTCATAATATCTTAGAGGGATCTAATATCAGTTAAAAATTTACAAAATCAGGTCATTATTAGAAGTTTTCAACCAAACCCAACAGTACATATTACATTCTTACCACATATTAAATGAGAGAGAATTTAAGAGAAAAATAAAATCAATTTTAAAAGAAAGGTCATTCCTGAAAACTTCATGGTTATATTAAGCACATTAAATGAGTTAGGAAAGTTTCTGCTGTTCAATAAGTGAATTAAACCATGTCAACTTTAAAGATAATTTATGAAAAATTTTAAGACCAGTATATCTACCAGACAACAACTACTTTAATTAAGATCAAACTAGAGCAATACAAGCATATTTTCATTTCAATGCATCCACAGTCTCATCTAAACAATGAAGGAACAAATTTTGAAGAGAATTCATAAATCATCTGCATTATGGAATTTGCTTGAAAAAACTTACTAAAAAATTACATGAATTAAAGCTACATAATTGGGCCAAAATTAAACCTAAGGTAGAAGTAAGTGGTTTATTTTTAAACAACAAGGAAAAAGGGACAAATTAGAGCAGTTCTAAAAGGATTCTAAAGTTTTAGAACTGAAATAAACCTGGGGAATTTTTTAAAGAAAAACTGACACCAATTCAAAATAAGATTATAATCAGACCAAAACTAATTAAATTGTGCTTATTTCAAAGCAAAATAAGTATATTATCATCAAAACATATAAAATCAGGTCATAATGAGATGTTTTCAAGAAAACCAAACAGTACAAATTACATTCTTAACACATACTTAATGAGAGAATTTAAGAGAAAAATAAAATCCATTTTAAAAGAAGAGTCATTTCTGAAAACTACATGGTTTTACTAAGCACATTAAATGAGTTAAGAAAGTTTCTATTGTTAAATGAGTGAATTAAACCATGTCAACCTTAAAGATAATTTATGAAAAATTTTAAGAGAAGTATATCTACCAAACAAAACCTCCTTTAATTAAGATTAAACTAGAGCAATATAAGCATATTTTCATTTCAATGCATCCACAGTCTCATATAAACAATAAAGGACCAAATTCTTCAAAAGAATTCATAAAACATCTGCATTATGGGATTTGAATGAAAAAACTTGATAACAAATTACATGCATGAAAGCTCCCTAATAGGACCAAAATTGGACACAAGGGTGAAGTTAGTGGAAGATTTTTTGAGAACAAGGAAAAAGGAACAACTTAGAGCAGTTGGAAAAGGATTCTAAAGTTTTAGAAGTAGTTCTTGATAACAAATTACACGAATTAAAGCTACATCATTGGGCCAAAATTAGTCACAAGGGTGAAGTAAGTGGCACATTTTTAAACATTAAGGAAGTAGGAACAAATTAGAGCAGTTGAAAAAAGGATTCCAAAGTTTTAGAAGTAAAATAAACCTGGGGAATTTTTGAAAGAAAAACTGACACCAATTCAAAATAAGATTTTAATCAGACAAAAACTAATTAAATTGTGCTTATTTCAAAGCAAAATAAGTATATTATCCTCAAAACATAATAAAGATCTTACCAAATCATTGAAGGATCCAATTGCAGTTAAGAATTTACTAAATCAGGTCATTATCAGGTGTTCTGCCACAAAACCCTGCAACAAAAATTACACGCTTAACACTTATTTAATGAGAGAATTAAAGGGAAATAAAAATCAATTTTAAAAGAAAAGTCATTTCTGAAAACTACATGGTTTTATTAAGCACATTTAATGAGTTAAGAAAGTTTCTATTGTTAAATGAGTGAATTAAACCATGTCAACTTTAAAGATAATTTATGAAAAATTTTAAGAGAAGTATATCTACCAGACAAAACCTCTTTTAATTAAGATTAAACTAGAGTAATATAAGCATATTTTCATTTCAATGTATCCACTGTCTGATCTAAACAATGAAGGACCAAATTTTGAAGAGAATTCATAAAACATCTGCATTATGGGATTTGCTTCAAAAAACATAATAACAAATTACACGAATTAAAGCTAAATAATTGGGCCAAAATTAGTCACAAGGGAGAAGTGGCACATTTTTAAACATTAAGGAAATAGGAACAAATTTGAGCAGTTGAAAAAAGGATACCAAAGTTTTAGAAGTAAAATAAACCTGGGGAATTTTTGAAAGAAAAACTTACACGAATTGAAAATAAGATTTTAATCAGACAAAAACTAATTAAATTGTGCTTATTTCAAAGCAAAATAAGTATATTATCATCAAAACATAATAAAGATCTTACCAAATCATTGAGGGATCCAATTGCAGTTAAGAATTTACTAAATCAGGTCATTATCAGATGTTCTGCCACAATACCCTGCAACAAAAATTACACGCTTAACAATTATTTAATGAGAGAATTAAAGAGAAAATTAAAATCAATTTTAAAAGAAAAGTCATTTCTGAAAACTACATGGTTTTATTAAGCACATTTAATGAGTTAAGAAAGTTTCTATTGTTAAATGGGTGAATTAAACCATGTCAACTTTAAAGATAATTTATGAAAAATTTTAAGAGAAGTATATCTACAAAACAAAACCTCCTTTAATTAAGATTAAACTAGAGCAATATAAGCATATTTTCATTTCAATGCATCCACAGTCTCATCTAAACTATAAAGGACCAAATTCTTCAAAAGAATTCATAAAACATCTGCATTATGGGATTTGAATGAAAAACTTGATAACAAATTACATGCATTAAAGCTCCCTAATAGGACCAAAATTAGACACAAGGGTGAAGCTAGAGGAAGATTTTTAAAGAACTAGGAAAAAGGAACAACTTAGAGCAGTTGGAAAAGGATTCTAAAGTTTTAGAAGTAAAATGAACCTTGAAAATTTTTTGAAAGAAAATTTGACACCAATTCAAAAGAAGATTTCAAACAGACCAAAACTAATGAAGTTGAGCTTATTTCAAAGCAAAATAAGAATATTATCATCAAAACATATAAAATCAGGTTATAATTAGATGTTTTCAAGAAAACCCAACAGTAAAAATTACATTCTTAACACATAATTAATGAGAGAATTTAAGAGAAAAATAAAATCCATTTTAAAAGAAAAGTCATTTCTAAAAACTACATGGTTATATTAAGCACATTAAATGAGTTAAGAAAGTTTCTGCTCTTAAATAAGTGAATTAAACCATGTCAATTTTAAAGATAATTTCTGAAAAATTTTAAGTTAAGTACATCTACCAGACAACACCTACTTTAATTAAGATTAAACTAGAGCAATATAAGCATATTTTCATTTCAATGCATCCACAGTCTCATCTTAACAATGAAGGAACAAATTTTGAAGAGAATTCATAAATCATCATCATTATGGAATTTGCTTGAAAAAACTTACTAACAAATTACATAAATTAAAGCTACATAATTGGGCCAAAATTAGACCTAAGGTAGAAGTAAGTGGTTTATTTTTAAACAACAAGGAAAAAGGAACAAATTAGAGCAGTTCTAAAAGGATTCTAAAGTTTTAGAACTGAAATAAACCTGGGGAATTTTTGAAAGAAAAATTGACACCAATTCAAAATAAGATTATAATCAGACCAAAACTAATTAAATTGTGCTTATTTCAAAGCAAAATAAGTATATTATCATCAAAACATAACAGAGATCTTACCAAAGCCTTGAGGGATCCAATTGCAGTTAAGAATTTACAAAATCAGGTCATTATCAGATGTTCTGCCCCAAAACCCTGCATCAAAAATTACATGCTTAACACTTATTTAATGAGAGAATTAAAAAGAAAATTAAAATCAATTTTAAAAGAAAAGTCATTTCTGAAAACTACATGGTTTTATTAAGCATATTTAATGAGTTAAGAAAGTTTCTATTGTTAAATGAGTGAATTAAACCATGTCAACTTTAAAGATAATTTATGAAAAATTTTAAGAGAAGTATATCTACAAAACAAAACCTCCTTTAATTAAGATTAAACTAGAGCAATATAAGCATATTTTCATTTCAATGCATCCACAGTCTCATCTAAACTATAAAGGACCAAATTCTTCAAAAGAATTCATAAAACATCTGCATTATGGGATTTGAATGAAAAAACTTGATAACAAATTACATGCATTAAAGCTCCCTAATAGGACCAAAATTAGACACAAGGGTGAAGCTAGTGGAAGATTTTTAAAGAACTAGGAAAAAGGAACAACTTAGAGCAGTTGGAAAAGGATTCTAAAGTTTTAGAAGTAAAATGAACAGGTAGAATTTTCGAAAGAAAAACTGATAACAATTCAAGAGAAGATTTCAATCAGACCAAAACTAATTAAGTTGTGCTGATTTCAAAGCACAATAAGAATATTATCATCAAAACATATCAAAGATCTCAACAAATCTAAGAGGGATCTGATGTCAGTTAAAAATTTACAAAATCAGGTCATAATGAGATGTTTTCAAGAAAACCCAACAGTAAAAATTACATTCTTAACACATACTTAATGAGAGAATTTAAGAGAAAAATAAAATCCATTTTAAAAGAAAAGTCATTTCTAAAAACTACATGGTTATATTAAGCACATTAAATGAGTTAAGAAAGTTTCTGCACTTGAATTAAACCATGTCAACTTTAAAGATAATTTATGAAAAATTTTAAGACCAGTACATCTACCAGACAACCACTACTTTAATTAAGATTAAACTAGAGCAATATAAGCATATTTTCATTTCAATGCATCCACAGTCTCATCTAAACAATGAAGGAACAAATTTTGAAGAGAATTCATAAATCATCTGCATTATGGAATTTGCTTGAAAAAACTTACTAACAAATTACATGAATTAAAGCTACATAATAGGGTTGTTTCCTTCAACTGAAATTGATCATTTTAACACCAAAAACACTAAGAGAAAGTCAAAAGAATAATTTACCCACGCTCAAAAAATTTTTAGACCAAATAGTTAATTAGTTAAAAGCATTTAAAATTTGGAGCCGCAAAAAAAGAGGCGTGGCCAGCTGTGACGTCATTTGGTATGAACCGGGGAAAAGTACCGATCCTTTGCCTTGCCTCTTGCCTGCATTTGTGTTTTGTTTTCGAACTGAGTATTTACGCTTTGCTTATCATAAATATTTTAAACTAAGATTTCGTTTATTGTTCTTTTACATCATTACTGTACACAAAACAGGATTAGTTTTCAAATTGAGCCTGGTTTTATTCGAGCAGATTCGAATAATTCGCCGAAAATTTCGGTTTTAAATTCGGTTGATTTCCTTAGAAACGATACACGGTTCAATAAACCAGAAATAGAGGAGTTAAACAAGCAAGATGAGTACTATTTCGTATTCTGTTTTTAAAGTTTTAAAAATCTATTAATTAAAGAGCATTTTTAGTTCGAGTACACTCCAGCATTGTGGTAGGGTAGTTTTATTTTCAACTCCCGTTTTGATCCTGAAAAAAGTAGTAGGAATTTTGAAATAATTTTACTATTGTTAACTAGTTACATCTTTGAGAATCAGTTAACATGTATTCTGGAAAAAATCAGACATTTTTTTATCTATTAGATATCGAGTTTACAAGCGCGCACCTCGGTCTTATTTCCCGCCAACCCATAGAGAAATCTTCTTTTTCGACATATTCCCCTTTTTGATGGTTTAAAAAATAAAAAAAACTAATGAATATTTAAAAATAAGATAATTATCGAAGGTTACAAACATATTTAGTTACATTTCAACGTAATCACCTTGAAATGAACCATTTATTGCACCTTTTCACAAGTTTTTCTATCCCTCATCTTGAAAAGTTAGATTTTTCGTTGATTCGCAGGCTGTAGCTCCATGAATCACCAATGCCTGGAACTTGGCTGATGAGCATATGGTTTTAAACCTGCACAATTGCATACTGCAAAAATCACCTGCCTGCCCATTGTTTTTTGTTAATGCGAAAAGAGTTTGAAAGAATAGAAATTACACAGGTTTGCAATGAAAAAGCTGTTTGAACAATTATTACGATTTCCTATGTATTTTGGTGTGCTGATAACGAAAAAAATATTGAAAAAATCCTATACGTCAGAATTTTTCTCAAATTGCAACATTATATTCGAATTTTCCCATTTTTTTTATAGTTTTTGAACATTTCCAGCTCCTCCCTTTTTAAAAATTAGGAGCTGTGAATGATGCACATAGTAAACTATCTCATCAGGATATTTAGAGATAATTATAGAGATTGAAATAAAATATTAGGCAAGACTTAATCGTGCAATAATGAAGGATTTTTGTTGTATAGTTCAAAGGAAACGTTCTTGTTGAAGGGTAAATTTACCAAAAAGAGCTTCATAAGGTGGAAAAATTGGCTGAAGAGTGTGTAAATTAGTTTATTTTAGTTATATAATGATTTTTATGAAGGATATGTAATAAAAAATTTATTTCATAAGCATATTTTTATTAAAATTGAAATATTAACTTATTTTACAATCATACCTAAATTGTCGGGAAACATGCCATTCTAGGTCAAAACAGAGATCATTTTTGAGTTCAGGGATCCAAAAAACATTAAAACTAATCACCTCATTAATAAATTTGGATTAAAAAATCTACTTCTTAAGTGTATTTACATTTTTTTTTTAGAAATGTTGCTATATTTGCTCAATTTGTTACAAAATGCGATGTTTTAAAAATAAAAAGAGGTCATATTTGGATTCAGCACACCAAAACAAATGAAAATGATATTCAGATAAAGTTTGAGTCGAAAAATAATTTTTTTTAAAAGATACTTTCATTTTCTTAAAAGAATTGGCATTTTTGTTAAATTGTGAAGAAAGGTGAAGTCTTATGATAAAATGGAGGGCAATTTTAGATTCAGCACATCAAAAACCATAAAAGATTTTATGGAAATATTTGAATAAAAAAATTAGTGTTAAGAGTCAATTTTTCAAAATTTTAAGGCATTTCCAAAAAAACCTAAAGACCTGAATTGTCAAAAAACGTGACGTCCCTGGGCAAAATGGAGGTCATTTTTGGATTCAGCGCACCAAAAATCATGTGAAATAGTCCAAACAGCTCGGAAAAATTTTTTTGCGGACCTGTGTTATCATATTGGCCGGAGGAAATAAGTTCGGGAAGCGCACTTGTAAACTCGATATGCTCGATTGCTGTATATTAATAATGTTTAAATTAATACGTTAAAGTTTTGAGATGATTCGATAAGTTTAAGATAGTAATTTTGGCTTTAAAACTGTTCAAACTAGTAATTGTCCATAGTTCTTTAGTACTTCCCTCGTTCCGTTGAGCAGCTGGCATGAAATAAAATCAAGACAGATGTTTCTCTGAACATTGAGAGCTGAGAGTCTTTTCCATAATATCAATGTTTTATTTGTTTCCAATTTCGAACAAAGTGCCACCTTTCTTCACAATTTTTAGTTTATTCAAAAATATTCATTCGCGCTTTACCGTAATTTAGCGAGTGCAATTCTCACAAGCTAAAATAATGCGTGCTTAAATATCGCACTGATTTCTGGATCTATAATTTAACTTAAGATAATTTAACTTACGACATATTACTAAATAGCTGTGTCTATGTGTAAGCTTTCTTGTGTTGATTTTGATATAGTTTACAGAAAATTTTCTTCAAATGACTAACAAATACTGAGAGAAGTTTTTCCCAATAGATGTTTTGTTTGAGATAAAAATTTCTCCTCTTAAACTTATTATTATCATCTCAAAACTTTGACATCTTAATATAAACATTGAAAATATACAACTTAACTTTCAGTAGCCATTTTAATCATGCATTCCCAGATCTTAAAGCGGCCAAATAAATTTTACGAAAAGCGTTGTTTGCGGTCTTCTTTTGTAGCCGCAATTTTGAAAAGAAATAATACCCCTACCAAAACCATACATTGTATTCTTAAATATACGTTAACCACAATCCCCTTTGTTTGAAATCTCCACCTATTACCAGTTTTTCAAAAAAAAAATTCAAAACCAAAACTTAGTAAAAACTGTCAGAACTTTTCGGACAACTTAATATCTTTCGTGAGCAATTTGTGTTATCAAAAGAACTGTAAATTATGAAACAAATAAGAAGCACTACATGTTTACTACACTATGTTTTTTAATAGTGCCAAATGGATACTTTAAAAGGGTCTTCACAACAGTAGAGTTTGGAAGTAGCGGAGCCCATTTTATCCTTCATACAGGCTTTGAACCATTTTTTCCTCAATTTTTTGTTTCTTGGAACGATTAAGAACCTTTTACTTGGTGTTTTTGCAGTCGATGAAGTGCATCCTGGCACAATGCAGTATTCATAAGCTTTTTTTACTTCGGAATCCATTCTTTTTTACTGATGCACGTGCTTTCTATTGGGAAAAATAAGAGCGCGCGATCGGCGAAACCTCGGATACTACCAAATGACGTATCTGCGCAGTGGCGCGTTTTTAAGCACTGTGACTGCGCATCCTCTTTAAAAATTAATAAAAAATTAAATTAAAGTCGTAGCGACCTCGGGATTTTTGATAACAACTTTTTTCACTATATTCTACCAGGAAAAAAATAAAACAGAAAATGGGAAACTACCCTATTGGGCCAAAATTAGACCTAAGGTAGAAGTAAGTGGTTTATTTTTAAACAACAAGGAAAAAGGAACAAATTAGAGCAGTTCTAAAAGGATTCTAAAGTTTTAGAACTGAAATAAACCTGGGGAATTTTTGAAAGAAAATCTGACACCAATTCAAAATAAGATTATAATCAGACCAAAACTAATTAAATTGTGCTTATTTCAAAGCAAAATAAGTATATTATCATCAAAACATAATAGAGATCTTACCAAAGCCTTGAGGGATCCAATTGCAGTTAAGAATTTACAAAATCAGGTCATTATCAGATGTTCTGCCCCAAAACCCTGCAACAAAAAATACATGCTTAACACTTATTTAATGAGAGAATTAAAAAGAAAATTAAAATTAATTTTAAAAGAAAAGTCATTTCTGAAAACTACATGGTTTTATTAAGCATATTTAATGAGTTAAGAAAGTTTCTATTGTTAAATGAGTGAATTAAACCATGTCAACTTTAAAGATAATTTATGAAAAATTTTAAGAGAAGTATATCTACAAAACAAAACCTCCTTTAATTAAGATTAAACTAGAGCAATATAAGCATATTTTCATTTCAATGCATCCACAGTCTCATCTAAACTATAAAGGACCAAATTCTTCAAAAGAATTCATAAAACATCTGCATTATGGGATTTGAATGAAAAAACTTGATAACAAATTACATGCATTAAAGCTCCCTAATAGGACCAAAATTAGACACAAGGGTGAAGCTAGTGGAAGATTTTTAAAGAACTAGGAAAAAGGAACAACTTAGAGCAGTTGGAAAAGGATTCTAAAGTTTTAGAAGTAAAATGAACAGGTAGAATTTTCGAAAGAAAAACTGATAACAATTCAAGAGAAGATTTCAATCAGACCAAAACTAATTAAGTTGTGCTGATTTCAAAGCACAATAAGAATATTATCATCAAAACATATCAAAGATCTCAACAAATCTAAGAGGGATCTGATGTCAGTTAAAAATTTACAAAATCAGGTCATAATGAGATGTTTTCAAGAAAACCCAACAGTAAAAATTACATTCTTAACACATACTTAATGAGAGAATTTAAGAGAAAAATAAAATCAATTTTAAAAGAAAGGTCATTCCTGAAAACTTCATGGTTATATTAAGCACATTAAATGAGTTAGGAAAGTTTCTGCTGTTCAATAAGTGAATTAAACCATGTCAACTTTAAAGATAATTTATGAAAAATTTTAAGACCAGTACATCTACCAGACAACCACTACTTTAATTAAGATTAAACTAGAGCAATATAAGCATATTTTCATTTCAATGCATCCACAGTCTCATCTAAACAATGAAGGAACAAATTTTGAAGAGAATTCATAAATCATCTGCATTATGGAATTTGCTTGAAAAAACTTACTAACAAATTACATGAATTAAAGCTACATAATTGGGCCAAAATTAGACCTAAGGTAGAAGTAAGTGGTTTATTTTTAAACAACAAGGAAAAAGGAACAAATTAGAGCAGTTCTAAAAGGATTCTAAAGTTTTAGAACTGAAATAAACCTGGGGAATTTTTGAAAGAAAAACTGACACCAATTCAAAATAAGATTATAATCAGACCAAAACTAATTAAATTGTGCTTATTTCAAAGCAAAATAAGTATATTATCATCAAAACATAATAGAGATCTTACCAAAGCCTTGAGGGATCCAATTGCAGTTAAGAATTTACAAAATCAGGTCATTATCAGATGTTCTGCCCCAAAACCCTGCATCAAAAATTACATGCTTAACACTTATTTAATGAGAGAATTAAAAAGAAAATTAAAATCAATTTTAAAAGAAAAGTCATTTCTGAAAACTACATGGTTTTATTAAGCATATTTAATGAGTTAAGAAAGTTTCTATTGTTAAATGAGTGAATTAAACCATGTCAACTTTAAAGATAATTTATGAAAAATTTTAAGAGAAGTATATCTACAAAACAAAACCTCCTTTAATTAAGATTAAACTAGAGCAATATAAGCATATTTTCATTTCAATGCATCCACAGTCTCATCTAAACTATAAAGGACCAAATTCTTCAAAAGAATTCATAAAACATCTGCATTATGGGATTTGAATGAAAAAACTTGATAACAAATTACATGCATTAAAGCTCCCTAATAGGACCAAAATTAGACACAAGGGTGAAGCTAGTGGAAGATTTTTAAAGAACTAGGAAAAAGGAACAACTTAGAGCAGTTGGAAAAGGATTCTAAAGTTTTAGAAGTAAAATGAACAGGTAGAATTTTCGAAAGAAAAACTGATAACAATTCAAGAGAAGATTTCAATCAGACCAAAACTAATTAAGTTGTGCTGATTTCAAAGCACAATAAGAATATTATCATCAAAACATATCAAAGATCTCAACAAATCTAAGAGGGATCTGATGTCAGTTAAAAATTTACAAAATCAGGTCATAATGAGATGTTTTCAAGAAAACCCAACAGTAAAAATTACATTCTTAACACATACTTAATGAGAGAATTTAAGAGAAAAATAAAATCAATTTTAAAAGAAAGGTCATTCCTGAAAACTTCATGGTTATATTAAGCACATTAAATGAGTTAGGAAAGTTTCTGCTGTTCAATAAGTGAATTAAACCATGTCAACTTTAAAGATAATTTATGAAAAATTTTAAGACCAGTACATCTACCAGACAACCACTACTTTAATTAAGATTAAACTAGAGCAATATAAGCATATTTTCATTTCAATGCATCCACAGTCTCATCTAAACAATGAAGGAACAAATTTTGAAGAGAATTCATAAATCATCTGCATTATGGAATTTGCTTGAAAAAACTTACTAACAAATTACATGAATTAAAGCTACATAATTGGGCCAAAATTAGACCTAAGGTAGAAGTAAGTGGTTTATTTTTAAACAACAAGGAAAAAGGAACAAATTAGAGCAGTTCTAAAAGGATTCTAAAGTTTTAGAACTGAAATAAACCTGGGGAATTTTTGAAAGAAAAACTGACACCAATTCAAAATAAGATTATAATCAGACCAAAACTAATTAAATTGTGCTTATTTCAAAGCAAAATAAGTATATTATCATCAAAACATAATAGAGATCTTACCAAAGCCTTGAGGGATCCAATTGCAGTTAAGAATTTACAAAATCAGGTCATTATCAGATGTTCTGCCCCAAAACCCTGCATCAAAAATTACATGCTTAACACTTATTTAATGAGAGAATTAAAAAGAAAATTAAAATCAATTTTAAAAGAAAAGTCATTTCTGAAAACTACATGGTTTTATTAAGCATATTTAATGAGTTAAGAAAGTTTCTATTGTTAAATGAGTGAATTAAACCATGTCAACTTTAAAGATAATTTATGAAAAATTTTAAGAGAAGTATATCTACAAAACAAAACCTCCTTTAATTAAGATTAAACTAGAGCAATATAAGCATATTTTCATTTCAATGCATCCACAGTCTCATCTAAACTATAAAGGACCAAATTCTTCAAAAGAATTCATAAAACATCTGCATTATGGGATTTGAATGAAAAAACTTGATAACAAATTACATGCATTAAAGCTCCCTAATAGGACCAAAATTAGACACAAGGGTGAAGCTAGTGGAAGATTTTTAAAGAACTAGGAAAAAGGAACATCTTAGAGCAGTTGGAAAAGGATTCTAAAGTTTTAGAAGTAAAATGAACAGGTAGAATTTTCGAAAGAAAAACTGATAACAATTCAAGAGAAGATTTCCATCACACCAAAACTAATTAAGTTGTGCTGATTTCAAAGCAAAATAAGTATATTATCATCAAAACATAATAGAGATCTTACCAAAGCCTTGAGGGATCCAATTGCAGTTAAGAATTTACAAAATCAGGTCATTATCAGATGTTCTGCCCCAAAACCCTGCAACAAAAATTACATGCTTAACACTTATTTAATGAGAGAATTAAAAAGAAAATTAAAATCAATTTTAAAAGAAAAGTCATTTCTGAAAACTACATGGTTTTATTAAGCATATTTAATGAGTTAAGAAAGTTCCTATTGTTAAATGAGTGAATTAAACCATGTCAACTTTAAAGATAATTTATGAAAAATTTTAAGAGAAGTATATCTACAAAACAAAACCTCCTTTAATTAAGATTAAACTAGAGCAATATAAGCATATTTTCATTTCAATGCATCTACAGTCTCATCTAAACTATAAAGGACCAAATTCTTCAAAACAATTCATAAAACATCTGCATTATGGGATTTGAATGAAAAAACTTGATAACAAATTACATGCATTAAAGCTCCCTAATTGGACCAAAATTAGACACAAGGGTGAAGCTAGTGGAAGATTTTTAAAGAACAAGGAAAAAGGAACAACTTAGAGCAGTTGGAAAAGGATTCTAAAGTTTAAGAAGTAAAATGAACCTTAAAAAATTTTTGAAAGAAAATTTGACACCAATTCAAAAGAAGATTTCAAACAGACCAAAACTAATGAAGTTGAGCTTATTTTAAAGCAAAATAAGAATATTATCATCAAAACATATAAAATCAGGTTATAATGAGATGTTTTAGAGAAAACCCAACAGTAAAAATTACATTCTTAACACATAATTAATGAGAGAATTTAAGAGAAAAATAAAATCCATTTTAAAAGAAAAGTCATTTCTAAAAACTATATGGTTATATTAAGCACATTAAATGAGTTAAGAAAGTTTCTGCTCTTAAATAAGTGAATTAAACCATGTCAATTTTAAAGATAATTTCTGAAAAATTTTAAGAGAAGTATATCTACCAGACAAAACCTCTTTTAATTAAGATAAAACTAGAGAAATATAAGCATATTTTCATTTCAATGTATCCACTGTCTCATCTAAACAATGAAGGGCCAAATTTTCATAAAACATCTGCATTATGGGATTTGCCTCAAAAAACATAACAAATTACATGAATTAAAGCTACATAATTGGGCCAAAATTAGACACAAGGGTGAGTAAGTGGTACATTTTTAAACAACAAGGAAAGAGGAACAAATTAGAGCAGTTGAAAAAAAGGATTCTAAAGTTTTAGAAGTAAAATGAACCTTGAGAATTTTTGAAAGAAAAACTGACACCAATTCAAAAGAAGATTTCAAACAGACCAAAACTAATGAAGTTGAGCTTATTTCAAAGCCAAATAAGAATTTATCATCAAAACATATAAAATCAGGTCATAATGAGATGTTTTCAAGAAAACCAAACAGTACAAATTATACATTCTTAACACATACTTAATGAGAGAATTTAAGAGAAAAATAAAATCCATTTTAAAAGAAAAGTCATTTCTGAAAACTACATGGTTTTATTAAGCACATTTAATGAGTTAAGAAAGTTTCTATTGTTAAATGGGTGAATTAAACCATGTCAACTTTAAAGATAATTTATGAAAAATTTCAAGAGAAGTATATCTACAAAACAAAACCTCCTTTAATTAAGATTAAACTAGAGCAATATAAGCATATTTTCATTTCAATGCATCCACAGTCTCATCTAAACTATAAAGGACCAAATTCTTCAAAAGAATTCATAAAACATCTGCATTATGGGATTTGAATGAAAAACTTGATAACAAATTACATGCATTAAAGCTCCCTAATAGGACCAAAATTAGACACAAGGGTGAAGCTAGAGGAAGATTTTTAAAGAACTAGGAAAAAGGAACAACTTAGAGCAGTTGGAAAAGGATTCTAAAGTTTTAGAAGTAAAATGAACCTTGAAAATTTTTTGAAAGAAAATTTGACACCAATTCAAAAGAAGATTTCAAACAGACCAAAACTAATGAAGTTGAGCTTATTTCAAAGCAAAATAAGAATATTATCATCAAAACATATAAAATCAGGTTATAATTAGATGTTTTCAAGAAAACCCAACAGTAAAAATTACATTCTTAACACATAATTAATGAGAGAATTTAAGAGAAAAATAAAATCCATTTTAAAAGAAAAGTCATTTCTAAAAACTACATGGTTATATTAAGCACATTAAATGAGTTAAGAAAGTTTCTGCTCTTAAATAAGTGAATTAAACCATGTCAATTTTAAAGATAATTTCTGAAAAATTTTAAGTTAAGTACATCTACCAGACAACACCTACTTTAATTAAGATTAAACTAGAGCAATATAAGCATATTTTCATTTCAATGCATCCACAGTCTCATCTTAACAATGAAGGAACAAATTTTGAAGAGAATTCATAAATCATCTGCATTATGGAATTTGCTTGAAAAAACTTACTAACAAATTACATAAATTAAAGCTACATAATTGGGCCAAAATTAGACCTAAGGTAGAAGTAAGTGGTTTATTTTTAAACAACAAGGAAAAAGGAACAAATTAGAGCAGTTCTAAAAGGATTCTAAAGTTTTAGAACTGAAATAAACCTGGGGAATTTTTGAAAGAAAAATTGACACCAATTCAAAATAAGATTATAATCAGACCAAAACTAATTAAATTGTGCTTATTTCAAAGCAAAATAAGTATATTATCATCAAAACATAACAGAGATCTTACCAAAGCCTTGAGGGATCCAATTGCAGTTAAGAATTTACAAAATCAGGTCATTATCAGATGTTCTGCCCCAAAACCCTGCATCAAAAATTACATGCTTAACACTTATTTAATGAGAGAATTAAAAAGAAAATTAAAATCAATTTTAAAAGAAAAGTCATTTCTGAAAACTACATGGTTTTATTAAGCATATTTAATGAGTTAAGAAAGTTTCTATTGTTAAATGAGTGAATTAAACCATGTCAACTTTAAAGATAATTTATGAAAAATTTTAAGAGAAGTATATCTACAAAACAAAACCTCCTTTAATTAAGATTAAACTAGAGCAATATAAGCATATTTTCATTTCAATGCATCCACAGTCTCATCTAAACTATAAAGGACCAAATTCTTCAAAAGAATTCATAAAACATCTGCATTATGGGATTTGAATGAAAAACTTGATAACAAATTACATGCATTAAAGCTCCCTAATAGGACCAAAATTAGACACAAGGGTGAAGCTAGAGGAAGATTTTTAAAGAACTAGGAAAAAGGAACAACTTAGAGCAGTTGGAAAAGGATTCTAAAGTTTTAGAAGTAAAATGAACCTTGAAAATTTTTTGAAAGAAAATTTGACACCAATTCAAAAGAAGATTTCAAACAGACCAAAACTAATGAAGTTGAGCTTATTTCAAAGCAAAATAAGAATATTATCATCAAAACATATAAAATCAGGTTATAATTAGATGTTTTCAAGAAAACCCAACAGTAAAAATTACATTCTTAACACATAATTAATGAGAGAATTTAAGAGAAAAATAAAATCCATTTTAAAAGAAAAGTCATTTCTAAAAACTACATGGTTATATTAAGCACATTAAATGAGTTAAGAAAGTTTCTGCTCTTAAATAAGTGAATTAAACCATGTCAATTTTAAAGATAATTTCTGAAAAATTTTAAGTTAAGTACATCTACCAGACAACACCTACTTTAATTAAGATTAAACTAGAGCAATATAAGCATATTTTCATTTCAATGCATCCACAGTCTCATCTTAACAATGAAGGAACAAATTTTGAAGAGAATTCATAAATCATCTGCATTATGGAATTTACTTGAAAAAACTTACTAACAAATTACATAAATTAAAGCTACATAATTGGGCCAAAATTAGACCTAAGGTAGAAGTAAGTGGTTTATTTTTAAACAACAAGGAAAAAGGAACAAATTAGAGCAGTTCTAAAAGGATTCTAAAGTTTTAGAACTGAAATAAACCTGGGGAATTTTTGAAAGAAAAATTGACACCAATTCAAAATAAGATTATAATCAGACCAAAACTAATTAAATTGTGCTTATTTCAAAGCAAAATAAGTATATTATCATCAAAACATAACAGAGATCTTACCAAAGCCTTGAGGGATCCAATTGCAGTTAAGAATTTACAAAATCAGGTCATTATCAGATGTTCTGCCCCAAAACCCTGCATCAAAAATTACATGCTTAACACTTATTTAATGAGAGAATTAAAAAGAAAATTAAAATCAATTTTAAAAGAAAAGTCATTTCTGAAAACTACATGGTTTTATTAAGCATATTTAATGAGTTAAGAAAGTTTCTATTGTTAAATGAGGGAATTAAACCATGTCAACTTTAAAGATAATTTATGAAAAATTTTAAGAGAAGTATATCTACAAAACAAAACCTCCTTTAATTAAGATTAAACTAGAGCAATATAAGCATATTTTCATTTCAATGCATCCACAGTCTCATCTAAACTATAAAGGACCAAATTCTTCAAAAGAATTCATAAAACATCTGCATTATGGGATTTGAATGAAAAAACTTGATAACAAATTACATGCATTAAAGCTCCCTAATAGGACCAAAATTAGACACAAGGGTGAAGCTAGTGGAAGATTTTTAAAGAACTAGGAAAAAGGAACAACTTAGAGCAGTTGGAAAAGGATTCTAAAGTTTTAGAAGTAAAATGAACAGGTAGAATTTTCGAAAGAAAAACTGATAACAATTCAAGAGAAGATTTCAATCAGACCAAAACTAATTAAGTTGTGCTGATTTCAAAGCACAATAAGAATATTATCATCAAAACATATCAAAGATCTCAACAAATCTAAGAGGGATCTGATGTCAGTTAAAAATTTACAAAATCAGGTCATAATGAGATGTTTTCAAGAAAACCCAACAGTAAAAATTACATTCTTAACACATACTTAATGAGAGAATTTAAGAGAAAAATAAAATCCATTTTAAAAGAAAAGTCATTTCTAAAAACTACATGGTTATATTAAGCACATTAAATGAGTTAAGAAAGTTTCTGCACTTGAATTAAACCATGTCAATTTTAAAGATAATTTCTGAAAAATTTTAAGATAAGTACATCTACCAGACAACACCTACTTTAATTAAGATTAAACTAGAGCAATATAAGCATATTTTCATTTCAATGCATCCACAGTCTCATCTAAACAATGAAGGAACAAATTTTGAAGAGAATTCATAAATCATCTGCATTATGGAATTTGCTTGAAAAAACTTACTAAGAAATTACATAAATTAAAGCTACATAATTGGGCCAAAATTAGACCTAAGGTAGAAGTAAGTGGTTTATTTTTAAACAACAAGGAAAAAGGAACAAATTAGAGCAGTTCTAAAAGGATTCTAAAGTTTTAGAACTGAAATAAACCTGGGGAATTTTTGAAAGAAAAATTGACACCAATTCAAAATAAGATTATAATCAGACCAAAACTAATTAAATTGTGCTTATTTCAAAGCAAAATAAGTATATTATCATCAAAACATAACAGAGATCTTACCAAAGCCTTGAGGGATCCAATTGCAGTTAAGAATTTACAAAATCAGGTCATTATCAGATGTTCTGCCCCAAAACCCTGCATCAAAAATTACATGCTTAACACTTATTTAATGAGAGAATTAAAAAGAAAATTAAAATCAATTTTAAAAGAAAAGTCATTTCTGAAAACTACATGGTTTTATTAAGCATATTTAATGAGTTAAGAAAGTTTCTATTGTTAAATGAGTGAATTAAACCATGTCAACTTTAAAGATAATTTATGAAAAATTTTAAGAGAAGTATATCTACAAAACAAAATCTCCTTTAATTAAGATTAAACTAGAGCAATATAAGCATATTTTTATTTCAATGCATCCACAGTCTCATCTAAACTATAAAGGACCAAATTCTTCAAAAGAATTCATAAAACATCTGCATTATGGGATTTGAATGAAAAAACTTGATAACAAATTACATGCATTAAAGCTCCCTAATAGGACCAAAATTAGACACAAGGGTGAAGCTAGTGGAAGATTTTTAAAGAACTAGGAAAAAGGAACAACTTAGAGCAGTTGGAAAAGGATTCTAAAGTTTTAGAAGTAAAATGAACAGGTAGAATTTTCGAAAGAAAAACTGATAACAATTCAAGAGAAGATTTCAATCAGACCAAAACTAATTAAGTTGTGCTGATTTCAAAGCACAATAAGAATATTATCATCAAAACATATCAAAGATCTCAACAAATCTAAGAGGGATCTGATGTCAGTTAAAAATTTACAAAATCAGGTCATAATGAGATGTTTTCAAGAAAACCCAACAGTAAAAATTACATTCTTAACACATACTTAATGAGAGAATTTAAGAGAAAAATAAAATCAATTTTAAAAGAAAGGTCATTCATGAAAACTTCATGGTTATATTAAGCACATTAAATGAGTTAGGAAAGTTTCTGCTGTTCAATAAGTGAATTAAACCATGTCAACTTTAAAGATAATTTATGAAAAATTTTAAGACCAGTACATCTACCAGACAACCACTACTTTAATTAAGATTAAACTAGAGCAATATAAGCATATTTTCATTTCAATGCATCCACAGTCTCATCTAAACAATGAAGGAACAAATTTTGAAGAGAATTCATAAATCATCTGCATTATGGAATTTGCTTGAAAAAACTTACTAACAAATTACATGAATTAAAGCTACATAATTGGGCCAAAATTAGACCTAAGGTAGAAGTAAGTGGTTTATTTTTAAACAACAAGGAAAAAGGAACAAATTAGAGCAGTTCTAAAAGGATTCTAAAGTTTTAGAACTGAAATAAACCTGGGGAATTTTTGAAAGAAAAACTGACACCAATTCAAAATAAGATTATAATCAGACCAAAACTAATTAAATTGTGCTTATTTCAAAGCAAAATAAGTATATTATCATGAAAACATAATAGAGATCTTACCAAAGCCTTGAGGGATCCAATTGCAGTTAAGAATTTACAAAATCAGGTCATTATCAGATGTTCTGCCCCAAAACCCTGCATCAAAAATTACATGCTTAACACTTATTTAATGAGAGAATTAAAAAGAAAATTAAAATCAATTTTAAAAGAAAAGTCATTTCTGAAAACTACATGGTTTTATTAAGCATATTTAATGAGTTAAGAAAGTTTCTATTGTTAAATGAGTGAATTAAACCATGTCAACTTTAAAGATAATTTATGAAAAATTTTAAGAGAAGTATATCTACAAAACAAAACCTCCTTTAATTAAGATTAAACTAGAGCAATATAAGCATATTTTCATTTCAATGCATCCACAGTCTCATCTAAACTATAAAGGACCAAATTCTTCAAAAGAATTCATAAAACATCTGCATTATGGGATTTGAATGAAAAAACTTGATAACAAATTACATGCATTAAAGCTCCCTAATAGGACCAAAATTAGACACAAGGGTGAAGCTAGTGGAAGATTTTTAAAGAACTAGGAAAAAGGAACATCTTAGAGCAGTTGGAAAAGGATTCTAAAGTTTTAGAAGTAAAATGAACAGGTAGAATTTTCGAAAGAAAAACTGATAACAATTCAAGAGAAGATTTCCATCACACCAAAACTAATTAAGTTGTGCTGATTTCAAAGCAAAATAAGTATATTATCATCAAAACATAATAGAGATCTTACCAAAGCCTTGAGGGATCCAATTGCAGTTAAGAATTTACAAAATCAGGTCATTATCAGATGTTCTGCCCCAAAACCCTGCAACAAAAATTACATGCTTAACACTTATTTAATGAGAGAATTAAAAAGAAAATTAAAATCAATTTTAAAAGAAAAGTCATTTCTGAAAACTACATGGTTTTATTAAGCATATTTAATGAGTTAAGAAAGTTCCTATTGTTAAATGAGTGAATTAAACCATGTCAACATTAAAGATAATTTATGAAAAATTTTAAGAGAAGTATATCTACAAAACAAAACCTCCTTTAATTAAGATTAAACTAGAGCAATATAAGCATATTTTCATTTCAATGCATCTACAGTCTCATCTAAACTATAAAGGACCAAATTCTTCAAAAGAATTCATAAAACATCTGCATTATGGGATTTGAATGAAAAAACTTGATAACAAATTACATGCATTAAAGCTCCCTAATTGGACCAAAATTAGACACAAGGGTGAAGCTAGTGGAAGATTTTTAAAGAACTAGGAAAAAGGAACAACTTAGAGCAGTTGGAAAAGGATTCTAAAGTTTTAGAAGTAAAATGAACAGGTAGAATTTTCGAAAGAAAAACTGATAACAATTCAAGAGAAGATTTCAATCAGACCAAAACTAATTAAGTTGTGCTGATTTCAAAGCACAATAAGAATATTATCATCAAAACATATCAAAGATCTCAACAAATCTAAGAGGGATCTGATGTCAGTTAAAAATTTACAAAATCAGGTCATAATGAGATGTTTTCAAGAAAACCCAACAGTAAAAATTACATTCTTAACACATACTTAATGAGAGAATTTAAGAGAAAAATAAAATCCATTTTAAAAGAAAAGTCATTTCTAAAAACTACATGGTTATATTAAGCACATTAAATGAGTTAAGAAAGTTTCTGCACTTGAATTAAACCATGTCAATTTTAAAGATAATTTCTGAAAAATTTTAAGATAAGTACATCTACCAGACAACACCTACTTTAATTAAGATTAAACTAGAGCAATATAAGCATATTTTCATTTCAATGCATCCACAGTCTCATCTAAACAATGAAGGAACAAATTTTGAAGAGAATTCATAAATCATCTGCATTATGGAATTTGCTTGAAAAAACTTACTAAGAAATTACATAAATTAAAGCTACATAATTGGGCCAAAATTAGACCTAAGGTAGAAGTAAGTGGTTTATTTTTAAACAACAAGGAAAAAGGAACAAATTAGAGCAGTTCTAAAAGGATTCTAAAGTTTTAGAACTGAAATAAACCTGGGGAATTTTTGAAAGAAAAATTGACACCAATTCAAAATAAGATTATAATCAGACCAAAACTAATTAAATTGTGCTTATTTCAAAGCAAAATAAGTATATTATCATCAAAACATAACAGAGATCTTACCAAAGCCTTGAGGGATCCAATTGCAGTTAAGAATTTACAAAATCAGGTCATTATCAGATGTTCTGCCCCAAAACCCTGCATCAAAAATTACATGCTTAACACTTATTTAATGAGAGAATTAAAAAGAAAATTAAAATCAATTTTAAAAGAAAAGTCATTTCTGAAAACTACATGGTTTTATTAAGCATATTTAATGAGTTAAGAAAGTTTCTATTGTTAAATGAGTGAATTAAACCATGTCAACTTTAAAGATAATTTATGAAAAATTTTAAGAGAAGTATATCTACAAAACAAAATCTCCTTTAATTAAGATTAAACTAGAGCAATATAAGCATATTTTTATTTCAATGCATCCACAGTCTCATCTAAACTATAAAGGACCAAATTCTTCAAAAGAATTCATAAAACATCTGCATTATGGGATTTGAATGAAAAAACTTGATAACAAATTACATGCATTAAAGCTCCCTAATAGGACCAAAATTAGACACAAGGGTGAAGCTAGTGGAAGATTTTTAAAGAACTAGGAAAAAGGAACAACTTAGAGCAGTTGGAAAAGGATTCTAAAGTTTTAGAAGTAAAATGAACAGGTAGAATTTTCGAAAGAAAAACTGATAACAATTCAAGAGAAGATTTCAATCAGACCAAAACTAATTAAGTTGTGCTGATTTCAAAGCACAATAAGAATATTATCATCAAAACATATCAAAGATCTCAACAAATCTAAGAGGGATCTGATGTCAGTTAAAAATTTACAAAATCAGGTCATAATGAGATGTTTTCAAGAAAACCCAACAGTAAAAATTACATTCTTAACACATACTTAATGAGAGAATTTAAGAGAAAAATAAAATCAATTTTAAAAGAAAGGTCATTCATGAAAACTTCATGGTTATATTAAGCACATTAAATGAGTTAGGAAAGTTTCTGCTGTTCAATAAGTGAATTAAACCATGTCAACTTTAAAGATAATTTATGAAAAATTTTAAGACCAGTACATCTACCAGACAACCACTACTTTAATTAAGATTAAACTAGAGCAATATAAGCATATTTTCATTTCAATGCATCCACAGTCTCATCTAAACAATGAAGGAACAAATTTTGAAGAGAATTCATAAATCATCTGCATTATGGAATTTGCTTGAAAAAACTTACTAACAAATTACATGAATTAAAGCTACATAATTGGGCCAAAATTAGACCTAAGGTAGAAGTAAGTGGTTTATTTTTAAACAACAAGGAAAAAGGAACAAATTAGAGCAGTTCTAAAAGGATTCTAAAGTTTTAGAACTGAAATAAACCTGGGGAATTTTTGAAAGAAAAACTGACACCAATTCAAAATAAGATTATAATCAGACCAAAACTAATTAAATTGTGCTTATTTCAAAGCAAAATAAGTATATTATCATGAAAACATAATAGAGATCTTACCAAAGCCTTGAGGGATCCAATTGCAGTTAAGAATTTACAAAATCAGGTCATTATCAGATGTTCTGCCCCAAAACCCTGCATCAAAAATTACATGCTTAACACTTATTTAATGAGAGAATTAAAAAGAAAATTAAAATCAATTTTAAAAGAAAAGTCATTTCTGAAAACTACATGGTTTTATTAAGCATATTTAATGAGTTAAGAAAGTTTCTATTGTTAAATGAGTGAATTAAACCATGTCAACTTTAAAGATAATTTATGAAAAATTTTAAGAGAAGTATATCTACAAAACAAAACCTCCTTTAATTAAGATTAAACTAGAGCAATATAAGCATATTTTCATTTCAATGCATCCACAGTCTCATCTAAACTATAAAGGACCAAATTCTTCAAAAGAATTCATAAAACATCTGCATTATGGGATTTGAATGAAAAAACTTGATAACAAATTACATGCATTAAAGCTCCCTAATAGGACCAAAATTAGACACAAGGGTGAAGCTAGTGGAAGATTTTTAAAGAACTAGGAAAAAGGAACATCTTAGAGCAGTTGGAAAAGGATTCTAAAGTTTTAGAAGTAAAATGAACAGGTAGAATTTTCGAAAGAAAAACTGATAACAATTCAAGAGAAGATTTCCATCACACCAAAACTAATTAAGTTGTGCTGATTTCAAAGCAAAATAAGTATATTATCATCAAAACATAATAGAGATCTTACCAAAGCCTTGAGGGATCCAATTGCAGTTAAGAATTTACAAAATCAGGTCATTATCAGATGTTCTGCCCCAAAACCCTGCAACAAAAATTACATGCTTAACACTTATTTAATGAGAGAATTAAAAAGAAAATTAAAATCAATTTTAAAAGAAAAGTCATTTCTGAAAACTACATGGTTTTATTAAGCATATTTAATGAGTTAAGAAAGTTCCTATTGTTAAATGAGTGAATTAAACCATGTCAACATTAAAGATAATTTATGAAAAATTTTAAGAGAAGTATATCTACAAAACAAAACCTCCTTTAATTAAGATTAAACTAGAGCAATATAAGCATATTTTCATTTCAATGCATCTACAGTCTCATCTAAACTATAAAGGACCAAATTCTTCAAAAGAATTCATAAAACATCTGCATTATGGGATTTGAATGAAAAAACTTGATAACAAATTACATGCATTAAAGCTCCCTAATTGGACCAAAATTAGACACAAGGGTGAAGCTAGTGGAAGATTTTTAAAGAACAAGGAAAAAGGAACAACTTAGAGCAGTTGGAAAAGGATTCTAAAGTTTAAGAAGTAAAATGAACCTTAAAAAATTTTTGAAAGAAAATTTGACACCAATTCAAAAGAAGATTTCAAACAGACCAAAACTAATGAAGTTGAGCTTATTTCAAAGCAAAATAAGAATATTATCATCAAAACATATAAAATCAGGTTATAATGAGATGTTTTCAAGAAAACCCAACAGTAAAAATTACATTCTTAACACATAATTAATGAGAGAATTTAAGAGAAAAATAAAATCCATTTTAAAAGAAAAGTCATTTCTAAAAACTATATGGTTATATTAAGCACATTAAATGAGTTAAGAAAGTTTCTGCTCTTAAATAAGTGAATTAAACCATGTCAATTTTAAAGATAATTTCTGAAAAATTTTAAGAGAAGTATATCTACCAGACAAAACCTCTTTTAATTAAGATAAAACTAGAGAAATATAAGCATATTTTCATTTCAATGTATCCACTGTCTCATCTAAACAATGAAGGGCCAAATTTTCATAAAACATCTGCATTATGGGATTTGCCTCAAAAAACATAACAAATTACATGAATTAAAGCTACATAATTGGGCCAAAATTAGACACAAGGGTGAGTAAGTGGTACATTTTTAAACAACAAGGAAAGAGGAACAAATTAGAGCAGTTGAAAAAAGGATTCTAAAGTTTTAGAAGTAAAATGAACCTTGAGAATTTTTGAAAGAAAAACTGACACCAATTCAAAAGAAGATTTCAAACAGACAAAAACTAATGAAGTTGAGCTTATTTCAAAGCCAAATAAGAATTTATCATCAAAACATATAAAATCAGGTCATAATGAGATGTTTTCAAGAAAACCAAACAGTACAAATTATACATTCTTAACACATACTTAATGAGAGAATTTAAGAGAAAAATAAAATCCATTTTAAAAGAAGAGTCATTTCTGAAAACTACATGGTTTTACTAAGCACATTAAATGAGTTAAGAAAGTTTCTATTGTTAAATGAGTGAATTAAACCATGTCAACCTTAAAGATAATTTATGAAAAATTTTAAGAGAAGTATATCTACCAAACAAAACCTCCTTTAATTAAGATTAAACTAGAGCAATATAAGCATATTTTCATTTCAATGCATCCACAGTCTCATATAAACAATAAAGGACCAAATTCTTCAAAAGAATTCATAAAACATCTGCATTATGGGATTTGAATGAAAAAACTTGATAACAAATTACATGCATGAAAGCTCCCTAATAGGACCAAAATTGGACACAAGGGTGAAGTTAGTGGAAGATTTTTTGAGAACAAGGAAAAAGGAACAACTTAGAGCAGTTGGAAAAGGATTCTAAAGTTTTAGAAGTAGTTCTTGATAACAAATTACACGAATTAAAGCTACATCATTGGGCCAAAATTAGTCACAAGGGTGAAGTAAGTGGCACATTTTTAAACACTAAGGAAGTAGGAACAAATTAGAGCAGTTGAAAAAAGGATTCCAAAGTTTTAGAAGTAAAATAAACCTGGGGAATTTTTGAAAGAAAAACTGACACCAATTCAAAATAAGATTTTAATCAGACAAAAACTAATTAAATTGTGCTTATTTCAAAGCAAAATAAGTATATTATCATCAAAACATAATAAAGATCTTACCAAATCATTGAAGGATCCAATTGCAGTTAAGAATTTACTAAATCAGGTCATTATCAGGTGTTCTGCCACAAAACCCTGCAACAAAAATTACACGCTTAACACTTATTTAATGAGAGAATTAAAGGGAAATAAAAATCAATTTTAAAAGAAAAGTCATTTCTGAAAACTACATGGTTTTATTAAGCACATTTAATGAGTTAAGAAAGTTTCTATTGTTAAATGAGTGAATTAAACCATGTCAATTTTAAAGATAATTTATGAAAAATTTTAAGAGAAGTATATCTACCAGACAAAACCTCTTTTAATTAAGATTAAACTAGAGTAATATAAGCATATTTTCATTTCAATGTATCCACTGTCTGATCTAAACAATGAAGGACCAAATTTTGAAGAGAATTCATAAAACATCTGCATTATGGGATTTGCTTCAAAAAACATAATAACAAATTACACGAATTAAAGCTAAATAATTGGGCCAAAATTAGTCACAAGGGAGAAGTGGCACATTTTTAAACATTAAGGAAATAGGAACAAATTTGAGCAGTTGAAAAAAGGATACCAAAGTTTTAGAAGTAAAATAAACCTGGGGAATTTTTGAAAGAAAAACTTACACGAATTGAAAATAAGATTTTAATCAGACAAAAACTAATTAAATTGTGCTTATTTCAAAGCAAAATAAGTATATTATCATCAAAACATAATAAAGATCTTACCAAATCATTGAGGGATCCAATTGCAGTTAAGAATTTACTAAATCAGGTCATTATCAGATGTTCTGCCACAATACCCTGCAACAAAAATTACACGCTTAACAATTATTTAATGAGAGAATTAAAGAGAAAATTAAAATCAATTTTAAAAGAAAAGTCATTTCTGAAAACTACATGGTTTTATTAAGCACATTTAATGAGTTAAGAAAGTTTCTATTGTTAAATGGGTGAATTAAACCATGTCAACTTTAAAGATAATTTATGAAAAATTTTAAGAGAAGTATATCTACAAAACAAAACCTCCTTTAATTAAGATTAAACTAGAGCAATATAAGCATATTTTCATTTCAATGCATCCACAGTCTCATCTAAACTATAAAGGACCAAATTCTTCAAAAGAATTCATAAAACATCTGCATTATGGGATTTGAATGAAAAACTTGATAACAAATTACATGCATTAAAGCTCCCTAATAGGACCAAAATTAGACACAAGGGTGAAGCTAGAGGAAGATTTTTAAAGAACTAGGAAAAAGGAACAACTTAGAGCAGTTGGAAAAGGATTCTAAAGTTTTAGAAGTAAAATGAACCTTGAAAATTTTTTGAAAGAAAATTTGACACCAATTCAAAAGAAGATTTCAAACAGACCAAAACTAATGAAGTTGAGCTTATTTCAAAGCAAAATAAGAATATTATCATCAAAACATATAAAATCAGGTTATAATTAGATGTTTTCAAGAAAACCCAACAGTAAAAATTACATTCTTAACACATAATTAATGAGAGAATTTAAGAGAAAAATAAAATCCATTTTAAAAGAAAAGTCATTTCTAAAAACTACATGGTTATATTAAGCACATTAAATGAGTTAAGAAAGTTTCTGCTCTTAAATAAGTGAATTAAACCATGTCAATTTTAAAGATAATTTCTGAAAAATTTTAAGTTAAGTACATCTACCAGACAACACCTACTTTAATTAAGATTAAACTAGAGCAATATAAGCATATTTTCATTTCAATGCATCCAGAGTCTCATCTTAACAATGAAGGAACAAATTTTGAAGAGAATTCATAAATCATCTGCATTATGGAATTTGCTTGAAAAAACTTACTAACAAATTACATAAATTAAAGCTACATAATTGGGCCAAAATTAGACCTAAGGTAGAAGTAAGTGGTTTATTTTTAAACAACAAGGAAAAAGGAACAAATTAGAGCAGTTCTAAAAGGATTCTAAAGTTTTAGAACTGAAATAAACCTGGGGAATTTTTGAAAGAAAAATTGACACCAATTCAAAATAAGATTATAATCAGACCAAAACTAATTAAATTGTGCTTATTTCAAAGCAAAATAAGTATATTATCATCAAAACATAACAGAGATCTTACCAAAGCCTTGAGGGATCCAATTGCAGTTAAGAATTTACAAAATCAGGTCATTATCAGATGTTCTGCCCCAAAACCCTGCATCAAAAATTACATGCTTAACACTTATTTAATGAGAGAATTAAAAAGAAAATTAAAATCAATTTTAAAAGAAAAGTCATTTCTGAAAACTACATGGTTTTATTAAGCATATTTAATGAGTTAAGAAAGTTTCTATTGTTAAATGAGTGAATTAAACCATGTCAACTTTAAAGATAATTTATGAAAAATTTTAAGAGAAGTATATCTACAAAACAAAACCTCCTTTAATTAAGATTAAACTAGAGCAATATAAGCATATTTTCATTTCAATGCATCCACAGTCTCATCTAAACTATAAAGGACCAAATTCTTCAAAAGAATTCATAAAACATCTGCATTATGGGATTTGAATGAAAAAACTTGATAACAAATTACATGCATTAAAGCTCCCTAATAGGACCAAAATTAGACACAAGGGTGAAGCTAGTGGAAGATTTTTAAAGAACTAGGAAAAAGGAACAACTTAGAGCAGTTGGAAAAGGATTCTAAAGTTTTAGAAGTAAAATGAACAGGTAGAATTTTCGAAAGAAAAACTGATAACAATTCAAGAGAAGATTTCAATCAGACCAAAACTAATTAAGTTGTGCTGATTTCAAAGCACAATAAGAATATTATCATCAAAACATATCAAAGATCTCAACAAATCTAAGAGGGATCTGATGTCAGTTAAAAATTTACAAAATCAGGTCATAATGAGATGTTTTCAAGAAAACCCAACAGTAAAAATTACATTCTTAACACATACTTAATGAGAGAATTTAAGAGAAAAATAAAATCCATTTTAAAAGAAAAGTCATTTCTAAAAACTACATGGTTATATTAAGCACATTAAATGAGTTAAGAAAGTTTCTGCACTTGAATTAAACCATGTCAATTTTAAAGATAATTTCTGAAAAATTTTAAGATAAGTACATCTACCAGACAACACCTACTTTAATTAAGATTAAACTAGAGCAATATAAGCATATTTTCATTTCAATGCATCCACAGTCTCATCTAAACAATGAAGGAACAAATTTTGAAGAGAATTCATAAATCATCTGCATTATGGAATTTGCTTGAAAAAACTTACTAAGAAATTACATAAATTAAAGCTACATAATTGGGCCAAAATTAGACCTAAGGTAGAAGTAAGTGGTTTATTTTTAAACAACAAGGAAAAAGGAACAAATTAGAGCAGTTCTAAAAGGATTCTAAAGTTTTAGAACTGAAATAAACCTGGGGAATTTTTGAAAGAAAAATTGACACCAATTCAAAATAAGATTATAATCAGACCAAAACTAATTAAATTGTGCTTATTTCAAAGCAAAATAAGTATATTATCATCAAAACATAACAGAGATCTTACCAAAGCCTTGAGGGATCCAATTGCAGTTAAGAATTTACAAAATCAGGTCATTATCAGATGTTCTGCCCCAAAACCCTGCATCAAAAATTACATGCTTAACACTTATTTAATGAGAGAATTAAAAAGAAAATTAAAATCAATTTTAAAAGAAAAGTCATTTCTGAAAACTACATGGTTTTATTAAGCATATTTAATGAGTTAAGAAAGTTTCTATTGTTAAATGAGTGAATTAAACCATGTCAACTTTAAAGATAATTTATGAAAAATTTTAAGAGAAGTATATCTACAAAACAAAATCTCCTTTAATTAAGATTAAACTAGAGCAATATAAGCATATTTTTATTTCAATGCATCCACAGTCTCATCTAAACTATAAAGGACCAAATTCTTCAAAAGAATTCATAAAACATCTGCATTATGGGATTTGAATGAAAAAACTTGATAACAAATTACATGCATTAAAGCTCCCTAATAGGACCAAAATTAGACACAAGGGTGAAGCTAGTGGAAGATTTTTAAAGAACTAGGAAAAAGGAACAACTTAGAGCAGTTGGAAAAGGATTCTAAAGTTTTAGAAGTAAAATGAACAGGTAGAATTTTCGAAAGAAAAACTGATAACAATTCAAGAGAAGATTTCCATCAGACCAAAACTAATTAAGTTGTGCTGATTTCAAAGCACAATAAGAATATTATCATCAAAACATATCAAAGATCTCAACAAATCTAAGAGGGATCTGATGACAGTTAAAAATTTACAAAATCAGGTCATAATGAGATGTTTTCAAGAAAACCCAACAGTAAAAATTACATTCTTAACACATACTTAATGAGATAATTTAAGAGAAAAATAAAATCAATTTTAAAAGAAAGGTCATTTCTGAAAATTTCATGGTTATATTAAGCACATTAAATGAGTTAAGAAAGTTTCTGCTGTTCAATAAGTGAATTAAACCATGTCAACTTTAAAGATAATTTATGAAAAATTTTAAGAGAAGTATATCTACCAAACAAAACCTCCTTTAATTAAGATTAAACTAGAGCAATATAAGCATATTTTCATTTCAATGCATCCACAGTCTCATCTAAACTATAAAGGACCAAATTCTTCAAAAGAATTCATAAAACATCTTATGGGATTTGAATGAAAAAACTTGATAACAAATTACATGCATTAAAGCTCCCTAATAGGACCAAAATTAGACACAAGGGTGAAGCTAGTGGAAGATTTTTAAAGAACTAAGAAAAAGGAACAACTTAGAGCAGTTGGAAAAGGATTCTAAAGTTTTAGAAGTAAAATGAACAGGTAGAATTTTCGAAAGAAAAACTGATAACAATTCAAGAGAAGATTTCAATCAGACCAAAACTAATTAAGTTGTGCTGATTTCAAAGCACAATAAGTATATTATCATCAAAACATAATAGAGATCTTACCAAAGCCTTGAGGGATCCAATTGCAGTTAAGAATTTACAAAATCAGGTCATTATCAGATGTTCTGCCCCAAAACCCTGCAACAAAAATTACATGCTTAACACTTATTTAATGAGAGAATTAAAAAGAAAATTAAAATCAATTTTAAAAGAAAAGTCATTTCTGAAAACTACATGGTTTTATTAAGCATATTTAATGAGTTAAGAAAGTTCCTATTGTTAAATGAGTGAATTAAACCATGTCAACTTTAAAGATAATTTATGAAAAATTTTAAGAGAAGTATATCTACAAAACAAAACCTCCTTTAATTAAGATTAAACTAGAGCAATATAAGCATATTTTCATTTCAATGCATCTACAGTCTCATCTAAACTATAAAGGACCAAATTCTTCAAAAGAATTCATAAAACATCTGCATTATGGGATTTGAATGAAAAAACTTGATAACAAATTACATGCATTAAAGCTCCCTAATTGGACCAAAATTATACACAAGGGTGAAGCTAGTGGAAGATTTTTAAAGAACAAGGAAAAAGGAACAACTTAGAGCAGTTGGAAAAGGATTCTAAAGTTTAAGAAGTAAAATGAACCTTAAAAAATTTTTGAAAGAAAATTTGACACCAATTCAAAAGAAGATTTCAAACAGACCAAAACTAATGAAGTTGAGCTTATTTCAAAGCAAAATAAGAATATTATCATCAAAACATATAAAATCAGGTTATAATGAGATGTTTTCAAGAAAACCCAACAGTAAAAATTACACTCTTAACACATAATTAATGAGAGAATTTAAGAGAAAAATAAAATCCATTTTAAAAGAAAAGTCATTTCTAAAAACTATATGGTTATATTAAGCACATTAAATGAGTTAAGAAAGTTTCTGCTCTTAAATAAGTGAATTAAACCATGTCAATTTTAAAGATAATTTCTGAAAAATTTTAAGACCAGTACATCTACCAGACAACACCTACTTTAATTAAGATTAAACTAGAGCAATATAAGCATATTTTCATTTCAATGCATCCACAGTCTCATCTAAACAATGAAGGAACAAATTTTGAAGAGAATTCATAAATCATCTGCATTATGGAATTTGCTTGAAAAAACTTACTAACAAATTACATGAATTAAAGCTTGTAATTGGGCCAAAATTAGACCTAAGGTAGAAGTAAGTGGTTTATTTTTAAACAACAAGGAAAAAGGAACAAATTAGAACAGTTCTAAAAGGATTCTAAAGTTTTAGAACTGAAATAAACCTGGGGAATTTTTGAAAGAAAATATGACACCAATTCAAAATAAGATTATAATCAGACCAAAACTAATTAAATTGTGCTTATTTCAAAGCAAAATAAGTATATTATCATCAAAACATAATAGAGATCTTACCAAAGCCTTGAGGGATCCAATTGCAGTTAAGAATTTACAAAATCAGGTCATTATCAGATGTTCTGCCCCAAAACCCTGCAACAAAAATTACATGCTTAACACTTATTTAATGAGAGAATTAAAAAGAAAATTAAAATCAATTTTAAAAGAAAAGTCATTTCTGAAAACTACATGGTTTTATTAAGCATATTTAATGAGTTAAGAAAGTTTCTATTGTTAAAAGAGTGAATTAAACCATGTCAACTTTAAAGATAATTTATGAAAAATTTTAAGAGAAGTATATCTACAAAACAAAACCTCCTTTAATTAAGATTAAACTAGAGCAATATAAGCATATTTTCATTTCAATGCATCCACAGTCTCATCTAAACTATAAAGGACCAAATTCTTCAAAAGAATTCATAAAACATCTGCATTATGGGATTTGAATGAAAAAACTTGATAACAAATTACATGCATTAAAGCTCCCTAATAGGACCAAAATTAGACACAAGGGTGAAGCTAGTGGAAGATTTTTAAAGAACTAGGAAAAAGGAACATCTTAGAGCAGTTGGAAAAGGATTCTAAAGTTTTAGAAGTAAAATGAACAGGTAGAATTTTCGAAAGAAAAACTGATAACAATTCAAGAGAAGATTTCCATCACACCAAAACTAATTAAGTTGTGCCGATTTCAAAGCAAAATAAGTATATTATCATCAAAACATAATAGAGATCTTACCAAAGCCTTGAGGGATCCAATTGCAGTTAAGAATTTACAAAATCAGGTCATTATCAGATGTTCTGCCCCAAAACCCTGCAACAAAAATTACATGCTTAACACTTATTTAATGAGAGAATTAAAAAGAAAATTAAAATCAATTTTAAAAGAAAAGTCATTTCTGAAAACTACATGGTTTTATTAAGCATATTTAATGAGTTAAGAAAGTTTCTATTGTTAAATGAGTGAATTAAACCATGTCAACTTTAAAGATAATTTATGAAAAATTTTAAGAGAAGTATATCTACAAAACAAAACCTCCTTTAATTAAGATTAAACTAGAGCAATATAAGCATATTTTCATTTCAATGCATCCACAGTCTCATCTAAACTACAAAGGACCAAATTCTTCAAAAGAATTCATAAAACATCTGCATTATGGGATTTGAATGAAAAAACTTGATAACAAATTACATGCATTAAAGCTCCCTAATAGGACCAAAATTAGACACAAGGGTGAAGCTAGTGGAAGATTTTTAAAGAACTAGGAAAAAGGAACAACTTAGAGCAGTTGGAAAAGGATTCTAAAGTTTTAGAAGTAAAATGAACAGGTAGAATTTTCGAAAGAAAAACTGATAACAATTCAAGAGAAGATTTCAATCAGACCAAAACTAATTAAGTTGTGCTGATTTCAAAGCACAATAAGAATATTATCATCAAAACATATCAAAGATCTCAACAAATCTAAGAGGGATCTGATGTCAGTTAAAAATTTACAAAATCAGGTCATAATGAGATGTTTTCAAGAAAACCCAACAGTAAAAATTACATTCTTAACACATACTTAATGAGATAATTTAAGAGAAAAATAAAATCAATTTTAAAAGAAAGGTCATTTCTGAAAATTTCATGGTTATATTAAGCACATTAAATGAGTTAAGAAAGTTTCTGCTGTTCAATAAGTGAATTAAACCATGTCAACTTTAAAGATAATTTATGAAAAATTTTAAGAGAAGTATATCTACCAAACAAAACCTCCTTTAATTAAGATTAAACTAGAGCAATATAAGCATATTTTCATTTCAATGCATCCACAGTCTCATCTAAACTATAAAGGACCAAATTCTTCAAAAGAATTCATAAAACATCTTATGGGATTTGAATGAAAAAACTTGATAACAAATTACATGCATTAAAGCTCCCTAATAGGACCAAAATTAGACACAAGGGTGAAGCTAGTGGAAGATTTTTAAAGAACTAAGAAAAAGGAACAACTTAGAGCAGTTGGAAAAGGATTCTAAAGTTTTAGAAGTAAAATGAACAGGTAGAATTTTCGAAAGAAAAACTGATAACAATTCAAGAGAAGATTTCAATCAGACCAAAACTAATTAAGTTGTGCTGATTTCAAAGCACAATAAGTATATTATCATCAAAACATAATAGAGATCTTACCAAAGCCTTGAGGGATCCAATTGCAGTTAAGAATTTACAAAATCAGGTCATTATCAGATGTTCTGCCCCAAAACCCTGCAACAAAAATTACATGCTTAACACTTATTTAATGAGAGAATTAAAAAGAAAATTAAAATCAATTTTAAAAGAAAAGTCATTTCTGAAAACTACATGGTTTTATTAAGCATATTTAATGAGTTAAGAAAGTTCCTATTGTTAAATGAGTGAATTAAACCATGTCAACTTTAAAGATAATTTATGAAAAATTTTAAGAGAAGTATATCTACAAAACAAAACCTCCTTTAATTAAGATTAAACTAGAGCAATATAAGCATATTTTCATTTCAATGCATCTACAGTCTCATCTAAACTATAAAGGACCAAATTCTTCAAAAGAATTCATAAAACATCTGCATTATGGGATTTGAATGAAAAAACTTAACAAATTACATGCATTAAAGCTCCCTAATTGGACCAAAATTAGACACAAGGGTGAAGCTAGTGGAAGATTTTTAAAGAACAAGGAAAAAGGAACAACTTAGAGCAGTTGGAAAAGGATTCTAAAGTTTAAGAAGTAAAATGAACCTTAAAAAATTTTTGAAAGAAAATTTGACACCAATTCAAAAGAAGATTTCAAACAGACCAAAACTAATGAAGTTGAGCTTATTTCAAAGCAAAATAAGAATATTATCATCAAAACATATAAAATCAGGTTATAATGAGATGTTTTCAAGAAAACCCAACAGTAAAAATTACATTCTTAACACATAATTAATGAGAGAATTTAAGAGAAAAATAAAATCCATTTTAAAAGAAAAGTCATTTCTAAAAACTATATGGTTATATTAAGCACATTAAATGAGTTAAGAAAGTTTCTGCTCTTAAATAAGTGAATTAAACCATGTCAATTTTAAAGATAATTTCTGAAAAATTTTAAGACCAGTACATCTACCAGACAACACCTACTTTAATTAAGATTAAACTAGAGCAATATAAGCATATTTTCATTTCAATGCATCCACAGTCTCATCTAAACAATGAAGGAACAAATTTTGAAGAGTATTCATAAATCATCTGCATTATGGAATTTGCTTGAAAAAACTTACTAACAAATTACATGAATTAAAGCTTGTAATTGGGCCAAAATTAGACCTAAGGTAGAAGTAAGTGGTTTATTTTTAAACAACAAGGAAAAAGGAACAAATTAGAACAGTTCTAAAAGGATTCTAAAGTTTTAGAACTGAAATAAACCTGGGGAATTTTTGAAAGAAAATCTGACACCAATTCAAAATAAGATTATAATCAGACCAAAACTAATTAAATTGTGCTTATTTCAAAGCAAAATAAGTATATTATCATCAAAACATAATAGAGATCTTACCAAAGCCTTGAGGGATCCAATTGCAGTTAAGAATTTACAAAATCAGGTCATTATCAGATGTTCTGCCCCAAAACCCTGCAACAAAAATTACATGCTTAACACTTATTTAATGAGAGAATTAAAAAGAAAATTAAAATCAATTTTAAAAGAAAAGTCATTTCTGAAAACTACATGGTTTTATTAAGCATATTTAATGAGTTAAGAAAGTTTCTATTGTTAAAAGAGTGAATTAAACCATGTCAACTTTAAAGATAATTTATGAAAAATTTTAAGAGAAGTATATCTACAAAACAAAACCTCCTTTAATTAAGATTAAACTAGAGCAATATAAGCATATTTTCATTTCAATGCATCCACAGTCTCATCTAAACTATAAAGGACCAAATTCTTCAAAAGAATTCATAAAACATCTGCATTATGGGATTTGAATGAAAAAACTTGATAACAAATTACATGCATTAAAGCTCCCTAATAGGACCAAAATTAGACACAAGGGTGAAGCTAGTGGAAGATTTTTAAAGAACTAGGAAAAAGGAACATCTTAGAGCAGTTGGAAAAGGATTCTAAAGTTTTAGAAGTAAAATGAACAGGTAGAATTTTCGAAAGAAAAACTGATAACAATTCAAGAGAAGATTTCCATCACACCAAAACTAATTAAGTTGTGCCGATTTCAAAGCAAAATAAGTATATTATCATCAAAACATAATAGAGATCTTACCAAAGCCTTGAGGGATCCAATTGCAGTTAAGAATTTACAAAATCAGGTCATTATCAGATGTTCTGCCCCAAAACCCTGCAACAAAAATTACATGCTTAACACTTATTTAATGAGAGAATTAAAAAGAAAATTAAAATCAATTTTAAAAGAAAAGTCATTTCTGAAAACTACATGGTTTTATTAAGCATATTTAATGAGTTAAGAAAGTTTCTATTGTTAAATGAGTGAATTAAACCATGTCAACTTTAAAGATAATTTATGAAAAATTTTAAGAGAAGTATATCTACAAAACAAAACCTCCTTTAATTAAGATTAAACTAGAGCAATATAAGCATATTTTCATTTCAATGCATCCACAGTCTCATCTAAACTACAAAGGACCAAATTCTTCAAAAGAATTCATAAAACATCTGCATTATGGGATTTGAATGAAAAAACTTGATAACAAATTACATGCATTAAAGCTCCCTAATAGGACCAAAATTAGACACAAGGGTGAAGCTAGTGGAATATTTTTAAAGAACTAGGAAAAAGGAACAACTTAGAGCAGTTGGAAAAGGATTCTAAAGTTTTAGAAGTAAAATGAACAGGTAGAATTTTCGAAAGAAAAACTGATAACAATTCAAGAGAAGATTTCAATCAGACCAAAACTAATTAAGTTGTGCTGATTTCAAAGCACAATAAGAATATTATCATCAAAACATATCAAAGATCTCAACAAATCTAAGAGGGATCTGATGTCAGTTAAAAATTTACAAAATCAGGTCATAATGAGATGTTTTCAAGAAAACCCAACAGTAAAAATTACATTCTTAACACATACTTAATGAGAGAATTTAAGAGAAAAATAAAATCAATTTTAAAAGAAAGGTCATTCCTGAAAACTTCATGGTTATATTAAGCACATTAAATGAGTTAGGAAAGTTTCTGCTGTTCAATAAGTGAATTAAACCATGTCAACTTTAAAGATAATTTATGAAAAATTTTAAGACCAGTACATCTACCAGACAACAACTACTTTAATTTAGATTAAACTAGAGCAATATAAGCATATTTTCATTTCAATGCATCCACAGTCTCATCTAAACAATGAAGGAACAAATTTTGAAGAGAATTCATAAATCATCTGCATTATGGAATTTGCTTGAAAAAACTTACTAACAAATTACATGAATTAAAGCTACATAATTGGGCCAAAATTAGACCTAAGGTAGAAGTAAGTGGTTTATTTTTAAACAACAAGGAAAAAGGAACAAATTAGAGCAGTTCTAAAAGGATTCTAAAGTTTTAGAACTGAAATAAACCTGGGGAATTTTTGAAAGAAAAACTGACACCAATTCAAAATAAGATTATAATCAGACCAAAACTAATTAAATTGTGCTTATTTCAAAGCAAAATAAGTATATTATCATCAAAACATAATAGAGATCTTACCAAAGCCTTGAGGGATCCAATTGCAGTTAAGAATTTACAAAATCAGGTCATTATCAGATGTTCTGCCCCAAAACCCTGCATCAAAAATTACATGCTTAACACTTATTTAATGAGAGAATTAAAAAGAAAATTAAAATCAATTTTAAAAGAAAAGTCATTTCTGAAAACTACATGGTTTTATTAAGCATATTTAATGAGTTAAGAAAGTTTCTATTGTTAAATGAGTGAATTAAACCATGTCAACTTTAAAGATAATTTATGAAAAATTTTAAGAGAAGTATATCTACAAAACAAAACCTCCTTTAATTAAGATTAAACTAGAGCAATATAAGCATATTTTCATTTCAATGCATCCACAGTCTCATCTAAACTACAAAGGACCAAATTCTTCAAAAGAATTCATAAAACATCTGCATTATGGGATTTGAATGAAAAAACTTGATAACAAATTACATGCATTAAAGCTCCCTAATAGGACCAAAATTAGACACAAGGGTGAAGCTAGTGGAAGATTTTTAAAGAACTAGGAAAAAGGAACAACTTAGAGCAGTTGGAAAAGGATTCTAAAGTTTTAGAAGTAAAATGAACAGGTAGAATTTTCGAAAGAAAAACTGATAACAATTCAAGAGAAGATTTCAATCAGACCAAAACTAATTAAGTTGTGCTGATTTCAAAGCACAATAAGAATATTATCATCAAAACATATCAAAGATCTCAACAAATCTAAGAGGGATCTGATGTCAGTTAAAAATTTACAAAATCAGGTCATAATGAGATGTTTTCAAGAAAACCCAACAGTAAAAATTACATTCTTAACACATACTTAATGAGAGAATTTAAGAGAAAAATAAAATCCATTTTAAAAGAAAAGTCATTTCTAAAAACTACATGGTTATATTAAGCACATTAAATGAGTTAAGAAAGTTTCTGCACTTGAATTAAACCATGTCAATTTTAAAGATAATTTCTGAAAAATTTTAAGATAAGTACATCTACCAGACAACACCTACTTTAATTAAGATTAAACTAGAGCAATATAAGCATATTTTCATTTCAATGCATCCACAGTCTCATCTAAACAATGAAGGAACAAATTTTGAAGAGAATTCATAAATCATCTGCATTATGGAATTTGCTTGAAAAAACTTACTAAGAAATTACATAAATTAAAGCTACATAATTGGGCCAAAATTAGACCTAAGGTAGAAGTAAGTGGTTTATTTTTAAACAACAAGGAAAAAGGAACAAATTAGAGCAGTTCTAAAAGGATTCTAAAGTTTTAGAACTGAAATAAACCTGGGGAATTTTTGAAAGAAAAATTGACACCAATTCAAAATAAGATTATAATCAGACCAAAACTAATTAAATTGTGCTTATTTCAAAGCAAAATAAGTATATTATCATCAAAACATAACAGAGATCTTACCAAAGCCTTGAGGGATCCAATTGCAGTTAAGAATTTACAAAATCAGGTCATTATCAGATGTTCTGCCCCAAAACCCTGCATCAAAAATTACATGCTTAACACTTATTTAATGAGAGAATTAAAAAGAAAATTAAAATCAATTTTAAAAGAAAAGTCATTTCTGAAAACTACATGGTTTTATTAAGCATATTTAATGAGTTAAGAAAGTTTCTATTGTTAAATGAGTGAATTAAACCATGTCAACTTTAAAGATAATTTATGAAAAATTTTAAGAGAAGTATATCTACAAAACAAAATCTCCTTTAATTAAGATTAAACTAGAGCAATATAAGCATATTTTTATTTCAATGCATCCACAGTCTCATCTAAACTATAAAGGACCAAATTCTTCAAAAGAATTCATAAAACATCTGCATTATGGGATTTGAATGAAAAAACTTGATAACAAATTACATGCATTAAAGCTCCCTAATAGGACCAAAATTAGACACAAGGGTGAAGCTAGTGGAAGATTTTTAAAGAACTAGGAAAAAGGAACAACTTAGAGCAGTTGGAAAAGGATTCTAAAGTTTTAGAAGTAAAATGAACAGGTAGAATTTTCGAAAGAAAAACTGATAACAATTCAAGAGAAGATTTCAATCAGACCAAAACTAATTAAGTTGTGCTGATTTCAAAGCACAATAAGAATATTATCATCAAAACATATCAAAGATCTCAACAAATCTAAGAGGGATCTGATGTCAGTTAAAAATTTACAAAATCAGGTCATAATGAGATGTTTTCAAGAAAACCCAACAGTAAAAATTACATTCTTAACACATACTTAATGAGAGAATTTAAGAGAAAAATAAAATCAATTTTAAAAGAAAGGTCATTCCTGAAAACTTCATGGTTATATTAAGCACATTAAATGAGTTAGGAAAGTTTCTGCTGTTCAATAAGTGAATTAAACCATGTCAACTTTAAAGATAATTTATGAAAAATTTTAAGACCAGTACATCTACCAGACAACCACTACTTTAATTAAGATTAAACTAGAGCAATATAAGCATATTTTCATTTCAATGCATCCACAGTCTCATCTAAACAATGAAGGAACAAATTTTGAAGAGAATTCATAAATCATCTGCATTATGGAATTTGCTTGAAAAAACTTACTAACAAATTACATGAATTAAAGCTACATAATTGGGCCAAAATTAGACCTAAGGTAGAAGTAAGTGGTTTATTTTTAAACAACAAGGAAAAAGGAACAAATTAGAGCAGTTCTAAAAGGATTCTAAAGTTTTAGAACTGAAATAAACCTGGGGAATTTTTGAAAGAAAAACTGACACCAATTCAAAATAAGATTATAATCAGACCAAAACTAATTAAATTGTGCTTATTTCAAAGCAAAATAAGTATATTATCATGAAAACATAATAGAGATCTTACCAAAGCCTTGAGGGATGCAATTGCAGTTAAGAATTTACAAAATCAGGTCATTATCAGATGTTCTGCCCCAAAACCCTGCATCAAAAATTACATGCTTAACACTTATTTAATGAGAGAATTAAAAAGAAAATTAAAATCAATTTTAAAAGAAAAGTCATTTCTGAAAACTACATGGTTTTATTAAGCATATTTAATGAGTTAAGAAAGTTTCTATTGTTAAATGAGTGAATTAAACCATGTCAACTTTAAAGATAATTTATGAAAAATTTTAAGAGAAGTATATCTACAAAACAAAACCTCCTTTAATTAAGATTAAACTAGAGCAATATAAGCATATTTTCATTTCAATGCATCCACAGTCTCATCTAAACTATAAAGGACCAAATTCTTCAAAAGAATTCATAAAACATCTGCATTATGGGATTTGAATGAAAAAACTTGATAACAAATTACATGCATTAAAGCTCCCTAATAGGACCAAAATTAGACACAAGGGTGAAGCTAGTGGAAGATTTTTAAAGAACTAGGAAAAAGGAACAACTTAGAGCAGTTGGAAAAGGATTCTAAAGTTTTAGAAGTAAAATGAACAGGTAGAATTTTCGAAAGAAAAACTGATAACAATTCAAGAGAAGATTTCAATCAGACCAAAACTAATTAAGTTGTGCTGATTTCAAAGCACAATAAGAATATTATCATCAAAACATATCAAAGATCTCAACAAATCTAAGAGGGATCTGATGTCAGTTAAAAATTTACAAAATCAGGTCATAATGAGATGTTTTCAAGAAAACCCAACAGTAAAAATTACATTCTTAACACATACTTAATGAGAGAATTTAAGAGAAAAATAAAATCAATTTTAAAAGAAAGGTCATTCCTGAAAACTTCATGGTTATATTAAGCACATTAAATGAGTTAGGAAAGTTTCTGCTGTTCAATAAGTGAATTAAACCATGTCAACTTTAAAGATAATTTATGAAAAATTTTAAGACCAGTACATCTACCAGACAACCACTACTTTAATTAAGATTAAACTAGAGCAATATAAGCATATTTTCATTTCAATGCATCCACAGTCTCATCTAAACAATGAAGGAACAAATTTTGAAGAGAATTCATAAATCATCTGCATTATGGAATTTGCTTGAAAAAACTTACTAAGAAATTACATAAATTAAAGCTACATAATTGGGCCAAAATTAGACCTAAGGTAGAAGTAAGTGGTTTATTTTTAAACAACAAGGAAAAAGGAACAAATTAGAGCAGTTCTAAAAGGATTCTAAAGTTTTAGAACTGAAATAAACCTGGGGAATTTTTGAAAGAAAAACTGACACCAATTCAAAATAAGATTATAATCAGACCAAAACTAATTAAATTGTGCTTATTTCAAAGCAAAATAAGTATATTATCATCAAAACATAATAGAGATCTTACCAAAGCCTTGAGGGATCCAATTGCAGTTAAGAATTTACAAAATCAGGTCATTATCAGATGTTCTGCCCCAAAACCCTGCATCAAAAATTACATGCTTAACACTTATTTAATGAGAGAATTAAAAAGAAAATTAAAATCAATTTTAAAAGAAAAGTCATTTCTGAAAACTACATGGTTTTATTAAGCATATTTAATGAGTTAAGAAAGTTTCTATTGTTAAATGAGTGAATTAAACCATGTCAACTTTAAAGATAATTTATGAAAAATTTTAAGAGAAGTATATCTACAAAACAAAACCTCCTTTAATTAAGATTAAACTAGAGCAATATAAGCATATTTTCATTTCAATGCATCCACAGTCTCATCTAAACTACAAAGGACCAAATTCTTCAAAAGAATTCATAAAACATCTGCATTATGGGATTTGAATGAAAAAACTTGATAACAAATTACATGCATTAAAGCTCCCTAATAGGACCAAAATTAGACACAAGGGTGAAGCTAGTGGAAGATTTTTAAAGAACTAGGAAAAAGGAACAACTTAGAGCAGTTGGAAAAGGATTCTAAAGTTTTAGAAGTAAAATGAACAGGTAGAATTTTCGAAAGAAAAACTGATAACAATTCAAGAGAAGATTTCAATCAGACCAAAACTAATTAAGTTGTGCTGATTTCAAAGCACAATAAGAATATTATCATCAAAACATATCAAAGATCTCAACAAATCTAAGAGGGATCTGATGTCAGTTAAAAATTTACAAAATCAGGTCATAATGAGATGTTTTCAAGAAAACCCAACAGTAAAAATTACATTCTTAACACATACTTAATGAGAGAATTTAAGAGAAAAATAAAATCCATTTTAAAAGAAAAGTCATTTCTAAAAACTACATGGTTATATTAAGCACATTAAATGAGTTAAGAAAGTTTCTGCACTTGAATTAAACCATGTCAATTTTAAAGATAATTTCTGAAAAATTTTAAGATAAGTACATCTACCAGACAACACCTACTTTAATTAAGATTAAACTAGAGCAATATAAGCATATTTTCATTTCAATGCATCCACAGTCTCATCTAAACAATGAAGGAACAAATTTTGAAGAGAATTCATAAATCATCTGCATTATGGAATTTGCTTGAAAAAACTTACTAAGAAATTACATAAATTAAAGCTACATAATTGGGCCAAAATTAGACCTAAGGTAGAAGTAAGTGGTTTATTTTTAAACAACAAGGAAAAAGGAACAAATTAGAGCAGTTCTAAAAGGATTCTAAAGTTTTAGAACTGAAATAAACCTGGGGAATTTTTGAAAGAAAAATTGACACCAATTCAAAATAAGATTATAATCAGACCAAAACTAATTAAATTGTGCTTATTTCAAAGCAAAATAAGTATATTATCATCAAAACATAACAGAGATCTTACCAAAGCCTTGAGGGATCCAATTGCAGTTAAGAATTTACAAAATCAGGTCATTATCAGATGTTCTGCCCCAAAACCCTGCATCAAAAATTACATGCTTAACACTTATTTAATGAGAGAATTAAAAAGAAAATTAAAATCAATTTTAAAAGAAAAGTCATTTCTGAAAACTACATGGTTTTATTAAGCATATTTAATGAGTTAAGAAAGTTTCTATTGTTAAATGAGTGAATTAAACCATGTCAACTTTAAAGATAATTTATGAAAAATTTTAAGAGAAGTATATCTACAAAACAAAATCTCCTTTAATTAAGATTAAACTAGAGCAATATAAGCATATTTTTATTTCAATGCATCCACAGTCTCATCTAAACTATAAAGGACCAAATTCTTCAAAAGAATTCATAAAACATCTGCATTATGGGATTTGAATGAAAAAACTTGATAACAAATTACATGCATTAAAGCTCCCTAATAGGACCAAAATTAGACACAAGGGTGAAGCTAGTGGAAGATTTTTAAAGAACTAGGAAAAAGGAACAACTTAGAGCAGTTGGAAAAGGATTCTAAAGTTTTAGAAGTAAAATGAACAGGTAGAATTTTCGAAAGAAAAACTGATAACAATTCAAGAGAAGATTTCAATCAGACCAAAACTAATTAAGTTGTGCTGATTTCAAAGCACAATAAGAATATTATCATCAAAACATATCAAAGATCTCAACAAATCTAAGAGGGATCTGATGTCAGTTAAAAATTTACAAAATCAGGTCATAATGAGATGTTTTCAAGAAAACCCAACAGTAAAAATTACATTCTTAACACATACTTAATGAGAGAATTTAAGAGAAAAATAAAATCAATTTTAAAAGAAAGGTCATTCCTGAAAACTTCATGGTTATATTAAGCACATTAAATGAGTTAGGAAAGTTTCTGCTGTTCAATAAGTGAATTAAACCATGTCAACTTTAAAGATAATTTATGAAAAATTTTAAGACCAGTACATCTACCAGACAACCACTACTTTAATTAAGATTAAACTAGAGCAATATAAGCATATTTTCATTTCAATGCATCCACAGTCTCATCTAAACAATGAAGGAACAAATTTTGAAGAGAATTCATAAATCATCTGCATTATGGAATTTGCTTGAAAAAACTTACTAACAAATTACATGAATTAAAGCTACATAATTGGGCCAAAATTAGACCTAAGGTAGAAGTAAGTGGTTTATTTTTAAACAACAAGGAAAAAGGAACAAATTAGAGCAGTTCTAAAAGGATTCTAAAGTTTTAGAACTGAAATAAACCTGGGGAATTTTTGAAAGAAAAACTGACACCAATTCAAAATAAGATTATAATCAGACCAAAACTAATTAAATTGTGCTTATTTCAAAGCAAAATAAGTATATTATCATGAAAACATAATAGAGATCTTACCAAAGCCTTGAGGGATGCAATTGCAGTTAAGAATTTACAAAATCAGGTCATTATCAGATGTTCTGCCCCAAAACCCTGCATCAAAAATTACATGCTTAACACTTATTTAATGAGAGAATTAAAAAGAAAATTAAAATCAATTTTAAAAGAAAAGTCATTTCTGAAAACTACATGGTTTTATTAAGCATATTTAATGAGTTAAGAAAGTTTCTATTGTTAAATGAGTGAATTAAACCATGTCAACTTTAAAGATAATTTATGAAAAATTTTAAGAGAAGTATATCTACAAAACAAAACCTCCTTTAATTAAGATTAAACTAGAGCAATATAAGCATATTTTCATTTCAATGCATCCACAGTCTCATCTAAACTATAAAGGACCAAATTCTTCAAAAGAATTCATAAAACATCTGCATTATGGGATTTGAATGAAAAAACTTGATAACAAATTACATGCATTAAAGCTCCCTAATAGGACCAAAATTAGACACAAGGGTGAAGCTAGTGGAAGATTTTTAAAGAACTAGGAAAAAGGAACAACTTAGAGCAGTTGGAAAAGGATTCTAAAGTTTTAGAAGTAAAATGAACAGGTAGAATTTTCGAAAGAAAAACTGATAACAATTCAAGAGAAGATTTCAATCAGACCAAAACTAATTAAGTTGTGCTGATTTCAAAGCAAAATAAGTATATTATCATCAAAACATATCAAAGATCTCAACAAATCTAAGAGGGATCTGATGTCAGTTAAAAATTTACAAAATCAGGTCATAATGAGATGTTTTCAAGAAAACCCAACAGTAAAAATTACATTCTTAACACATACTTAATGAGAGAATTTAAGAGAAAAATAAAATCAATTTTAAAAGAAAGGTCATTCCTGAAAACTTCATGGTTATATTAAGCACATTAAATGAGTTAGGAAAGTTTCTGCTGTTCAATAAGTGAATTAAACCATGTCAACTTTAAAGATAATTTATGAAAAATTTTAAGACCAGTACATCTACCAGACAACCACTACTTTAATTAAGATTAAACTAGAGCAATATAAGCATATTTTCATTTCAATGCATCCACAGTCTCATCTAAACAATGAAGGAACAAATTTTGAAGAGAATTCATAAATCATCTGCATTATGGAATTTGCTTGAAAAAACTTACTAACAAATTACATGAATTAAAGCTACATAATTGGGCCAAAATTAGACCTAAGGTAGAAGTAAGTGGTTTATTTTTAAACAACAAGGAAAAAGGAACAAATTAGAGCAGTTCTAAAAGGATTCTAAAGTTTTAGAACTGAAATAAACCTGGGGAATTTTTGAAAGAAAAACTGACACCAATTCAAAATAAGATTATAATCAGACCAAAACTAATTAAATTGTGCTTATTTCAAAGCAAAATAAGTATATTATCATGAAAACATAATAGAGATCTTACCAAAGCCTTGAGGGATGCAATTGCAGTTAAGAATTTACAAAATCAGGTCATTATCAGATGTTCTGCCCCAAAACCCTGCATCAAAAATTACATGCTTAACACTTATTTAATGAGAGAATTAAAAAGAAAATTAAAATCAATTTTAAAAGAAAAGTCATTTCTGAAAACTACATGGTTTTATTAAGCATATTTAATGAGTTAAGAAAGTTTCTATTGTTAAATGAGTGAATTAAACCATGTCAACTTTAAAGATAATTTATGAAAAATTTTAAGAGAAGTATATCTACAAAACAAAACCTCCTTTAATTAAGATTAAACTAGAGCAATATAAGCATATTTTCATTTCAATGCATCCACAGTCTCATCTAAACTATAAAGGACCAAATTCTTCAAAAGAATTCATAAAACATCTGCATTATGGGATTTGAATGAAAAAACTTGATAACAAATTACATGCATTAAAGCTCCCTAATAGGACCAAAATTAGACACAAGGGTGAAGCTAGTGGAAGATTTTTAAAGAACTAGGAAAAAGGAACATCTTAGAGCAGTTGGAAAAGGATTCTAAAGTTTTAGAAGTAAAATGAACAGGTAGAATTTTCGAAAGAAAAACTGATAACAATTCAAGAGAAGATTTTCATCACACCAAAACTAATTAAGTTGTGCTGATTTCAAAGCAAAATAAGTATATTATCATCAAAACTTAATAGAGATCTTACCAAAGCCTTGAGGGATCCAATTGCAGTTAAGAATTTACAAAATCAGGTCATTATCAGATGTTCTGCCCCAAAACCCTGCAACAAAAATTACATGCTTAACACTTATTTAATGAGAGAATTAAAAAGAAAATTAAAATCAATTTTAAAAGAAAAGTCATTTCTGAAAACTACATGGTTTTATTAAGCATATTTAATGAGTTAAGAAAGTTCCTATTGTTAAATGAGTGAATTAAACCATGTCAACTTTAAAGATAATTTATGAAAAATTTTAAGAGAAGTATATCTACAAAACAAAACCTCCTTTAATTAAGATTAAACTAGAGCAATATAAGCATATTTTCATTTCAATGCATCTACAGTCTCATCTAAACTATAAAGGACCAAATTCTTCAAAAGAATTCATAAAACATCTGCATTATGGGATTTGAATGAAAAAACTTGATAACAAATTACATGCATTAAAGCTCCCTAATTGGACCAAAATTAGACACAAGGGTGAAGCTAGTGGAAGATTTTTAAAGAACAAGGAAAAAGGAACAACTTAGAGCAGTTGGAAAAGGATTCTAAAGTTTAAGAAGTAAAATGAACCTTAAAAAATTTTTGAAAGAAAATTTGACACCAATTCAAAAGAAGATTTCAAACAGACCAAAACTAATGAAGTTGAGCTTATTTCAAAGCAAAATAAGAATATTATCATCAAAACATATAAAATCAGGTTATAATGAGATGTTTTCAAGAAAACCCAACAGTAAAAATTACATTCTTAACACATAATTAATGAGAGAATTTAAGAGAAAAATAAAATCCATTTTAAAAGAAAAGTCATTTCTAAAAACTATATGGTTATATTAAGCACATTAAATGAGTTAAGAAAGTTTCTGCTCTTAAATAAGTGAATTAAACCATGTCAATTTTAAAGATAATTTCTGAAAAATTTTAAGAGAAGTATATCTACCAGACAAAACCTCTTTTAATTAAGATAAAACTAGAGAAATATAAGCATATTTTCATTTCAATGTATCCACTGTCTCATCTAAACAATGAAGGGCCAAATTTTCATAAAACATCTGCATTATGGGATTTGCCTCAAAAAACATAACAAATTACATGAATTAAAGCTACATAATTGGGCCAAAATTAGACACAAGGGTGAGTAAGTGGTACATTTTTAAACAACAAGGAAAGAGGAACAAATTAGAGCAGTTGAAAAAAGGATTCTAAAGTTTTAGAAGTAAAATGAACCTTGAGAATTTTTGAAAGAAAAACTGACACCAATTCAAAAGAAGATTTCAAACAGACAAAAACTAATGAAGTTGAGCTTATTTCAAAGCCAAATAAGAATTTATCATCAAAACATATAAAATCAGGTCATAATGAGATGTTTTCAAGAAAACCAAACAGTACAAATTATACATTCTTAACACATACTTAATGAGAGAATTTAAGAGAAAAATAAAATCCATTTTAAAAGAAGAGTCATTTCTGAAAACTACATGGTTTTACTAAGCACATTAAATGAGTTAAGAAAGTTTCTATTGTTAAATGAGTGAATTAAACCATGTCAACCTTAAAGATAATTTATGAAAAATTTTAAGAGAAGTATATCTACCAAACAAAACCTCCTTTAATTAAGATTAAACTAGAGCAATATAAGCATATTTTCATTTCAATGCATCCACAGTCTCATATAAACAATAAAGGACCAAATTCTTCAAAAGAATTCATAAAACATCTGCATTATGGGATTTGAATGAAAAAACTTGATAACAAATTACATGCATGAAAGCTCCCTAATAGGACCAAAATTGGACACAAGGGTGAAGTTAGTGGAAGATTTTTTGAGAACAAGGAAAAAGGAACAACTTAGAGCAGTTGGAAAAGGATTCTAAAGTTTTAGAAGTAGTTCTTGATAACAAATTACACGAATTAAAGCTACATCATTGGGCCAAAATTAGTCACAAGGGTGAAGTAAGTGGCACATTTTTAAACATTAAGGAAGTAGGAACAAATTAGAGCAGTTGAAAAAAGGATTCCAAAGTTTTAGAAGTAAAATAAACCTGGGGAATTTTTGAAAGAAAAACTGACACCAATTCAAAATAAGATTTTAATCAGACAAAAACTAATTAAATTGTGCTTATTTCAAAGCAAAATAAGTATATTATCATCAAAACATAATAAAGATCTTACCAAATCATTGAAGGATCCAATTGCAGTTAAGAATTTACTAAATCAGGTCATTATCAGGTGTTCTGCCACAAAACCCTGCAACAAAAATTACACGCTTAACACTTATTTAATGAGAGAATTAAAGGGAAATAAAAATCAATTTTAAAAGAAAAGTCATTTCTGAAAACTACATGGTTTTATTAAGCACATTTAATGAGTTAAGAAAGTTTCTATTGTTAAATGAGTGAATTAAACCATGTCAACTTTAAAGATAATTTATGAAAAATTTTAAGAGAAGTATATCTACCAGACAAAACCTCTTTTAATTAAGATTAAACTAGAGTAATATAAGCATATTTTCATTTCAATGTATCCACTGTCTGATCTAAACAATGAAGGACCAAATTTTGAAGAGAATTCATAAAACGTCTGCATTATGGGATTTGCTTCAAAAAACATAATAACAAATTACACGAATTAAAGCTAAATAATTGGGCCAAAATTAGTCACAAGGGAGAAGTGGCACATTTTTAAACATTAAGGAAATAGGAACAAATTTGAGCAGTTGAAAAAAGGATACCAAAGTTTTAGAAGTAAAATAAACCTGGGGAATTTTTGAAAGAAAAACTTACATGAATTGAAAATAAGATTTTAATCAGACAAAAACTAATTAAATTGTGCTTATTTCAAAGCAAAATAAGTATATTATCATCAAAACATAATAAAGATCTTACCAAATCATTGAGGGATCCAATTGCAGTTAAGAATTTACTAAATCAGGTCATTATCAGATGTTCTGCCACAATACCCTGCAACAAAAATTACACGCTTAACAATTATTTAATGAGAGAATTAAAGAGAAAATTAAAATCAATTTTAAAAGAAAAGTCATTTCTGAAAACTACATGGTTTTATTAAGCACATTTAATGAGTTAAGAAAGTTTCTATTGTTAAATGGGTGAATTAAACCATGTCAACTTTAAAGATAATTTATGAAAAATTTTAAGAGAAGTATATCTACAAAACAAAACCTCCTTTAATTAAGATTAAACTAGAGCAATATAAGCATATTTTCATTTCAATGCATCCACAGTCTCATCTAAACTATAAAGGACCAAATTCTTCAAAAGAATTCATAAAACATCTGCATTATGGGATTTGAATGAAAAACTTGATAACAAATTACATGCATTAAAGCTCCCTAATAGGACCAAAATTAGACACAAGGGTGAAGCTAGAGGAAGATTTTTAAAGAACTAGGAAAAAGGAACAACTTAGAGCAGTTGGAAAAGGATTCTAAAGTTTTAGAAGTAAAATGAACCTTGAAAATTTTTTGAAAGAAAATTTGACACCAATTCAAAAGAAGATTTCAAACAGACCAAAACTAATGAAGTTGAGCTTATTTCAAAGCAAAATAAGAATATTATCATCAAAACATATAAAATCAGGTTATAATTAGATGTTTTCAAGAAAACCCAACAGTAAAAATTACATTCTTAACACATAATTAATGAGAGAATTTAAGAGAAAAATAAAATCCATTTTAAAAGAAAAGTCATTTCTAAAAACTACATGGTTATATTAAGCACATTAAATGAGTTAAGAAAGTTTCTGCTCTTAAATAAGTGAATTAAACCATGTCAATTTTAAAGATAATTTCTGAAAAATTTTAAGTTAAGTACATCTACCAGACAACACCTACTTTAATTAAGATTAAACTAGAGCAATATAAGCATATTTTCATTTCAATGCATCCACAGTCTCATCTTAACAATGAAGGAACAAATTTTGAAGAGAATTCATAAATCATCTGCATTATGGAATTTGCTTGAAAAAACTTACTAACAAATTACATAAATTAAAGCTACATAATTGGGCCAAAATTAGACCTAAGGTAGAAGTAAGTGGTTTATTTTTAAACAACAAGGAAAAAGGAACAAATTAGAGCAGTTCTAAAAGGATTCTAAAGTTTTAGAACTGAAATAAACCTGGGGAATTTTTGAAAGAAAAATTGACACCAATTCAAAATAAGATTATAATCAGACCAAAACTAATTAAATTGTGCTTATTTCAAAGCAAAATAAGTATATTATCATCAAAACATAACAGAGATCTTACCAAAGCCTTGAGGGATCCAATTGCAGTTAAGAATTTACAAAATCAGGTCATTATCAGATGTTCTGCCCCAAAACCCTGCATCAAAAATTACATGCTTAACACTTATTTAATGAGAGAATTAAAAAGAAAATTAAAATCAATTTTAAAAGAAAAGTCATTTCTGAAAACTACATGGTTTTATTAAGCATATTTAATGAGTTAAGAAAGTTTCTATTGTTAAATGAGTGAATTAAACCATGTCAACTTTAAAGATAATTTATGAAAAATTTTAAGAGAAGTATATCTACAAAACAAAACCTCCTTTAATTAAGATTAAACTAGAGCAATATAAGCATATTTTCATTTCAATGCATCCACAGTCTCATCTAAACTATAAAGGACCAAATTCTTCAAAAGAATTCATAAAACATCTGCATTATGGGATTTGAATGAAAAAACTTGATAACAAATTACATGCATTAAAGCTCCCTAATAGGACCAAAATTAGACACAAGGGTGAAGCTAGTGGAATATTTTTAAAGAACTAGGAAAAAGGAACAACTTAGAGCAGTTGGAAAAGGATTCTAAAGTTTTAGAAGTAAAATGAACAGGTAGAATTTTCGAAAGAAAAACTGATAACAATTCAAGAGAAGATTTCAATCAGACCAAAACTAATTAAGTTGTGCTGATTTCAAAGCACAATAAGAATATTATCATCAAAACATATCAAAGATCTCAACAAATCTAAGAGGGATCTGATGTCAGTTAAAAATTTACAAAATCAGGTCATAATGAGATGTTTTCAAGAAAACCCAACAGTAAAAATTACATTCTTAACACATACTTAATGAGAGAATTTAAGAGAAAAATAAAATCAATTTTAAAAGAAAGGTCATTCCTGAAAACTTCATGGTTATATTAAGCACATTAAATGAGTTAGGAAAGTTTCTGCTGTTCAATAAGTGAATTAAACCATGTCAACTTTAAAGATAATTTATGAAAAATTTTAAGACCAGTACATCTACCAGACAACCACTACTTTAATTAAGATTAAACTAGAGCAATATAAGCATATTTTCATTTCAATGCATCCACAGTCTCATCTAAACAATGAAGGAACAAATTTTGAAGAGAATTCATAAATCATCTGCATTATGGAATTTGCTTGAAAAAACTTACTAACAAATTACATGAATTAAAGCTACATAATTGGGCCAAAATTAGACCTAAGGTAGAAGTAAGTGGTTTATTTTTAAACAACAAGGAAAAAGGAACAAATTAGAGCAGTTCTAAAAGGATTCTAAAGTTTTAGAACTGAAATAAACCTGGGGAATTTTTGAAAGAAAAACTGACACCAATTCAAAATAAGATTATAATCAGACCAAAACTAATTAAATTGTGCTTATTTCAAAGCAAAATAAGTATATTATCATCAAAACATAATAGAGATCTTACCAAAGCCTTGAGGGATCCAATTGCAGTTAAGAATTTACAAAATCAGGTCATTATCAGATGTTCTGCCCCAAAACCCTGCAACAAAAATTACATGCTTAACACTTATTTAATGAGAGAATTAAAAAGAAAATTAAAATCAATTTTAAAAGAAAAGTCATTTCTGAAAACTACATGGTTTTATTAAGCATATTTAATGAGTTAAGAAAGTTTCTATTGTTAAATGAGTGAATTAAACCATGTCAACTTTAAAGATAATTTATGAAAAATTTTAAGAGAAGTATATCTACAAAACAAAACCTCCTTTAATTAAGATTAAACTAGAGCAATATAAGCATATTTTCATTTCAATGCATCCACAGTCTCATCTAAACTACAAAGGACCAAATTCTTCAAAAGAATTCATAAAACATCTGCATTATGGGATTTGAATGAAAAAACTTGATAACAAATTACATGCATTAAAGCTCCCTAATAGGACCAAAATTAGACACAAGGGTGAAGCTAGTGGAAGATTTTTAAAGAACTAGGAAAAAGGAACAACTTAGAGCAGTTGGAAAAGGATTCTAAAGTTTTAGAAGTAAAATGAACAGGTAGAATTTTCGAAAGAAAAACTGATAACAATTCAAGAGAAGATTTCAATCAGACCAAAACTAATTAAGTTGTGCTGATTTCAAAGCACAATAAGAATATTATCATCAAAACATATCAAAGATCTCAACAAATCTAAGAGGGATCTGATGTCAGTTAAAAATTTACAAAATCAGGTCATAATGAGATGTTTTCAAGAAAACCCAACAGTAAAAATTACATTCTTAACACATACTTAATGAGATAATTTAAGAGAAAAATAAAATCAATTTTAAAAGAAAGGTCATTTCTGAAAATTTCATGGTTATATTAAGCACATTAAATGAGTTAAGAAAGTTTCTGCTGTTCAATAAGTGAATTAAACCATGTCAACTTTAAAGATAATTTATGAAAAATTTTAAGAGAAGTATATCTACCAAACAAAACCTCCTTTAATTAAGATTAAACTAGAGCAATATAAGCATATTTTCATTTCAATGCATCCACAGTCTCATCTAAACTATAAAGGACCAAATTCTTCAAAAGAATTCATAAAACATCTTATGGGATTTGAATGAAAAAACTTGATAACAAATTACATGCATTAAAGCTCCCTAATAGGACCAAAATTAGACACAAGGGTGAAGCTAGTGGAAGATTTTTAAAGAACTAAGAAAAAGGAACAACTTAGAGCAGTTGGAAAAGGATTCTAAAGTTTTAGAAGTAAAATGAACAGGTAGAATTTTCGAAAGAAAAACTGATAACAATTCAAGAGAAGATTTCAATCAGACCAAAACTAATTAAGTTGTGCTGATTTCAAAGCACAATAAGTATATTATCATCAAAACATAATAGAGATCTTACCAAAGCCTTGAGGGATCCAATTGCAGTTAAGAATTTACAAAATCAGGTCATTATCAGATGTTCTGCCCCAAAACCCTGCAACAAAAATTACATGCTTAACACTTATTTAATGAGAGAATTAAAAAGAAAATTAAAATCAATTTTAAAAGAAAAGTCATTTCTGAAAACTACATGGTTTTATTAAGCATATTTAATGAGTTAAGAAAGTTCCTATTGTTAAATGAGTGAATTAAACCATGTCAACTTTAAAGATAATTTATGAAAAATTTTAAGAGAAGTATATCTACAAAACAAAACCTCCTTTAATTAAGATTAAACTAGAGCAATATAAGCATATTTTCATTTCAATGCATCTACAGTCTCATCTAAACTATAAAGGACCAAATTCTTCAAAAGAATTCATAAAACATCTGCATTATGGGATTTGAATGAAAAAACTTGATAACAAATTACATGCATTAAAGCTCCCTAATTGGACCAAAATTAGACACAAGGGTGAAGCTAGTGGAAGATTTTTAAAGAACAAGGAAAAAGGAACAACTTAGAGCAGTTGGAAAAGGATTCTAAAGTTTAAGAAGTAAAATGAACCTTAAAAAATTTTTGAAAGAAAATTTGACACCAATTCAAAAGAAGATTTCAAACAGACCAAAACTAATGAAGTTGAGCTTATTTCAAAGCAAAATAAGAATATTATCATCAAAACATATAAAATCAGGTTATAATGAGATGTTTTCAAGAAAACCCAACAGTAAAAATTACATTCTTAACACATAATTAATGAGAGAATTTAAGAGAAAAATAAAATCCATTTTAAAAGAAAAGTCATTTCTAAAAACTATATGGTTATATTAAGCACATTAAATGAGTTAAGAAAGTTTCTGCTCTTAAATAAGTGAATTAAACCATGTCAATTTTAAAGATAATTTCTGAAAAATTTTAAGACCAGTACATCTACCAGACAACACCTACTTTAATTAAGATTAAACTAGAGCAATATAAGCATATTTTCATTTCAATGCATCCACAGTCTCATCTAAACAATGAAGGAACAAATTTTGAAGAGAATTCATAAATCATCTGCATTATGGAATTTGCTTGAAAAAACTTACTAACAAATTACATGAATTAAAGCTTGTAATTGGGCCAAAATTAGACCTAAGGTAGAAGTAAGTGGTTTATTTTTAAACAACAAGGAAAAAGGAACAAATTAGAACAGTTCTAAAAGGATTCTAAAGTTTTAGAACTGAAATAAACCTGGGGAATTTTTGAAAGAAAATCTGACACCAATTCAAAATAAGATTATAATCAGACCAAAACTAATTAAATTGTGCTTATTTCAAAGCAAAATAAGTATATTATCATCAAAACATAATAGAGATCTTACCAAAGCCTTGAGGGATCCAATTGCAGTTAAGAATTTACAAAATCAGGTCATTATCAGATGTTCTGCCCCAAAACCCTGCAAGAAAAATTACATGCTTAACACTTATTTAATGAGAGAATTAAAAAGAAAATTAAAATCAATTTTAAAAGAAAAGTCATTTCTGAAAACTACATGGTTTTATTAAGCATATTTAATGAGTTAAGAAAGTTTCTATTGTTAAAAGAGTGAATTAAACCATGTCAACTTTAAAGATAATTTATGAAAAATTTTAAGAGAAGTATAACTACAAAACAAAACCTCCTTTAATTAAGATTAAACTAGAGCAATATAAGCATATTTTCATTTCAATGCATCCACAGTCTCATCTAAACTATAAAGGACCAAATTCTTCAAAAGAATTCATAAAACATCTGCATTATGGGATTTGAATGAAAAAACTTGATAACAAATTACATGCATTAAAGCTCCCTAATAGGACCAAAATTAGACACAAGGGTGAAGCTAGTGGAAGATTTTTAAAGAACTAGGAAAAAGGAACATCTTAGAGCAGTTGGAAAAGGATTCTAAAGTTTTAGAAGTAAAATGAACAGGTAGAATTTTCGAAAGAAAAACTGATAACAATTCAAGAGAAGATTTCCATCACACCAAAACTAATTAAGTTGTGCCGATTTCAAAGCAAAATAAGTATATTATCATCAAAACATAATAGAGATCTTACCAAAGCCTTGAGGGATCCAATTGCAGTTAAGAATTTACAAAATCAGGTCATTATCAGATGTTCTGCCCCAAAACCCTGCAACAAAAATTACATGCTTAACACTTATTTAATGAGAGAATTAAAAAGAAAATTAAAATCAATTTTAAAAGAAAAGTCATTTCTGAAAACTACATGGTTTTATTAAGCATATTTAATGAGTTAAGAAAGTTTCTATTGTTAAATGAGTGAATTAAACCATGTCAACTTTAAAGATAATTTATGAAAAATTTTAAGAGAAGTATATCTACAAAACAAAACCTCCTTTAATTAAGATTAAACTAGAGCAATATAAGCATATTTTCATTTCAATGCATCCACAGTCTCATCTAAACTACAAAGGACCAAATTCTTCAAAAGAATTCATAAAACATCTGCATTATGGGATTTGAATGAAAAAACTTGATAACAAATTACATGCATTAAAGCTCCCTAATAGGACCAAAATTAGACACAAGGGTGAAGCTAGTGGAATATTTTTAAAGAACTAGGAAAAAGGAACAACTTAGAGCAGTTGGAAAAGGATTCTAAAGTTTTAGAAGTAAAATGAACAGGTAGAATTTTCGAAAGAAAAACTGATAACAATTCAAGAGAAGATTTCAATCAGACCAAAACTAATTAAGTTGTGCTGATTTCAAAGCACAATAAGAATATTATCATCAAAACATATCAAAGATCTCAACAAATCTAAGAGGGATCTGATGTCAGTTAAAAATTTACAAAATCAGGTCATAATGAGATGTTTTCAAGAAAACCCAACAGTAAAAATTACATTCTTAACACATACTTAATGAGAGAATTTAAGAGAAAAATAAAATCAATTTTAAAAGAAAGGTCATTCCTGAAAACTTCATGGTTATATTAAGCACATTAAATGAGTTAGGAAAGTTTCTGCTGTTCAATAAGTGAATTAAACCATGTCAACTTTAAAGATAATTTATGAAAAATTTTAAGACCAGTACATCTACCAGACAACCACTACTTTAATTAAGATTAAACTAGAGCAATATAAGCATATTTTCATTTCAATGCATCCACAGTCTCATCTAAACAATGAAGGAACAAATTTTGAAGAGAATTCATAAATCATCTGCATTATGGAATTTGCTTGAAAAAACTTACTAACAAATTACATGAATTAAAGCTACATAATTGGGCCAAAATTAGACCTAAGGTAGAAGTAAGTGGTTTATTTTTAAACAACAAGGAAAAAGGAACAAATTAGAGCAGTTCTAAAAGGATTCTAAAGTTTTAGAACTGAAATAAACCTGGGGAATTTTTGAAAGAAAAACTGACACCAATTCAAAATAAGATTATAATCAGACCAAAACTAATTAAATTGTGCTTATTTCAAAGCAAAATAAGTATATTATCATCAAAACATAATAGAGATCTTACCAAAGCCTTGAGGGATCCATTTGCAGTTAAGAATTTACAAAATCAGGTCATTATCAGATGTTCTGCCCCAAAACCCTGCAACAAAAATTACATGCTTAACACTTATTTAATGAGAGAATTAAAAAGAAAATTAAAATCAATTTTAAAAGAAAAGTCATTTCTGAAAACTACATGGTTTTATTAAGCATATTTAATGAGTTAAGAAAGTTTCTATTGTTAAATGAGTGAATTAAACCATGTCAACTTTAAAGATAATTTATGAAAAATTTTAAGAGAAGTATATCTACAAAACAAAACCTCCTTTAATTAAGATTAAACTAGAGCAATATAAGCATATTTTCATTTCAATGCATCCACAGTCTCATCTAAACTACAAAGGACCAAATTCTTCAAAAGAATTCATAAAACATCTGCATTATGGGATTTGAATGAAAAAACTTGATAACAAATTACATGCATTAAAGCTCCCTAATAGGACCAAAATTAGACACAAGGGTGAAGCTAGTGGAAGATTTTTAAAGAACTAGGAAAAAGGAACAACTTAGAGCAGTTGGAAAAGGATTCTAAAGTTTTAGAAGTAAAATGAACAGGTAGAATTTTCGAAAGAAAAACTGATAACAATTCAAGAGAAGATTTCAATCAGACCAAAACTAATTAAGTTGTGCTGATTTCAAAGCACAATAAGAATATTATCATCAAAACATATCAAAGATCTCAACAAATCTAAGAGGGATCTGATGTCAGTTAAAAATTTACAAAATCAGGTCATAATGAGATGTTTTCAAGAAAACCCAACAGTAAAAATTACATTCTTAACACATACTTAATGAGATAATTTAAGAGAAAAATAAAATCAATTTTAAAAGAAAGGTCATTTCTGAAAATTTCATGGTTATATTAAGCACATTAAATGAGTTAAGAAAGTTTCTGCTGTTCAATAAGTGAATTAAACCATGTCAACTTTAAAGATAATTTATGAAAAATTTTAAGAGAAGTATATCTACCAAACAAAACCTCCTTTAATTAAGATTAAACTAGAGCAATATAAGCATATTTTCATTTCAATGCATCCACAGTCTCATCTAAACTATAAAGGACCAAATTCTTCAAAAGAATTCATAAAACATCTTATGGGATTTGAATGAAAAAACTTGATAACAAATTACATGCATTAAAGCTCCCTAATAGGACCAAAATTAGACACAAGGGTGAAGCTAGTGGAAGATTTTTAAAGAACTAAGAAAAAGGAACAACTTAGAGCAGTTGGAAAAGGATTCTAAAGTTTTAGAAGTAAAATGAACAGGTAGAATTTTCGAAAGAAAAACTGATAACAATTCAAGAGAAGATTTCAATCAGACCAAAACTAATTAAGTTGTGCTGATTTCAAAGCACAATAAGTATATTATCATCAAAACATAATAGAGATCTTACCAAAGCCTTGAGGGATCCAATTGCAGTTAAGAATTTACAAAATCAGGTCATTATCAGATGTTCTGCCCCAAAACCCTGCAACAAAAATTACATGCTTAACACTTATTTAATGAGAGAATTAAAAAGAAAATTAAAATCAATTTTAAAAGAAAAGTCATTTCTGAAAACTACATGGTTTTATTAAGCATATTTAATGAGTTAAGAAAGTTCCTATTGTTAAATGAGTGAATTAAACCATGTCAACTTTAAAGATAATTTATGAAAAATTTTAAGAGAAGTATATCTACAAAACAAAACCTCCTTTAATTAAGATTAAACTAGAGCAATATAAGCATATTTTCATTTCAATGCATCTACAGTCTCATCTAAACTATAAAGGAACAAATTTTGAAGAGAATTCATAAATCATCTGCATTATGGAATTTGCTTGAAAAAACTTACTAACAAATTACATGAATTAAAGCTTGTAATTGGGCCAAAATTAGACCTAAGGTAGAAGTAAGTGGTTTATTTTTAAACAACAAGGAAAAAGGAACAAATTAGAACAGTTCTAAAAGGATTCTAAAGTTTTAGAACTGAAATAAACCTGGGGAATTTTTGAAAGAAAATCTGACACCAATTCAAAATAAGATTATAATCAGACCAAAACTAATTAAATTGTGCTTATTTCAAAGCAAAATAAGTATATTATCATCAAAACATAATAGAGATCTTACCAAAGCCTTGAGGGATCCAATTGCAGTTAAGAATTTACAAAATCAGGTCATTATCAGATGTTCTGCCCCAAAACCCTGCAACAAAAATTACATGCTTAACACTTATTTAATGAGAGAATTAAAAAGAAAATTAAAATCAATTTTAAAAGAAAAGTCATTTCTGAAAACTACATGGTTTTATTAAGCATATTTAATGAGTTAAGAAAGTTTCTATTGTTAAAAGAGTGAATTAAACCATGTCAACTTTAAAGATAATTTATGAAAAATTTTAAGAGAAGTATATCTACAAAACAAAACCTCCTTTAATTAAGATTAAACTAGAGCAATATAAGCATATTTTCATTTCAATGCATCCACAGTCTCATCTAAACTATAAAGGACCAAATTCTTCAAAAGAATTCATAAAACATCTGCATTATGGGATTTGAATGAAAAAACTTGATAACAAATTACATGCATTAAAGCTCCCTAATAGGACCAAAATTAGACACAAGGGTGAAGCTAGTGGAAGATTTTTAAAGAACTAGGAAAAAGGAACATCTTAGAGCAGTTGGAAAAGGATTCTAAAGTTTTAGAAGTAAAATGAACAGGTAGAATTTTCGAAAGAAAAACTGATAACAATTCAAGAGAAGATTTCCATCACACCAAAACTAATTAAGTTGTGCCGATTTCAAAGCAAAATAAGTATATTATCATCAAAACATAATAGAGATCTTACCAAAGCCTTGAGGGATCCAATTGCAGTTAAGAATTTACAAAATCAGGTCATTATCAGATGTTCTGCCCCAAAACCCTGCAACAAAAATTACATGCTTAACACTTATTTAATGAGAGAATTAAAAAGAAAATTAAAATCAATTTTAAAAGAAAAGTCATTTCTGAAAACTACATGGTTTTATTAAGCATATTTAATGAGTTAAGAAAGTTTCTATTGTTAAATGAGTGAATTAAACCATGTCAACTTTAAAGATAATTTATGAAAAATTTTAAGAGAAGTATATCTACAAAACAAAACCTCCTTTAATTAAGATTAAACTAGAGCAATATAAGCATATTTTCATTTCAATGCATCCACAGTCTCATCTAAACTACAAAGGACCAAATTCTTCAAAAGAATTCATAAAACATCTGCATTATGGGATTTGAATGAAAAAACTTGATAACAAATTACATGCATTAAAGCTCCCTAATAGGACCAAAATTAGACACAAGGGTGAAGCTAGTGGAAGATTTTTAAAGAACTAGGAAAAAGGAACAACTTAGAGCAGTTGGAAAAGGATTCTAAAGTTTTAGAAGTAAAATGAACAGGTAGAATTTTCGAAAGAAAAACTGATAACAATTCAAGAGAAGATTTCAATCAGACCAAAACTAATTAAGTTGTGCTGATTTCAAAGCACAATAAGAATATTATCATCAAAACATATCAAAGATCTCAACAAATCTAAGAGGGATCTGATGTCAGTTAAAAATTTACAAAATCAGGTCATAATGAGATGTTTTCAAGAAAACCCAACAGTAAAAATTACATTCTTAACACATACTTAATGAGAGAATTTAAGAGAAAAATAAAATCAATTTTAAAAGAAAGGTCATTCCTGAAAACTTCATGGTTATATTAAGCACATTAAATGAGTTAGGAAAGTTTCTGCTGTTCAATAAGTGAATTAAACCATGTCAACTTTAAAGATAATTTATGAAAAATTTTAAGACCAGTACATCTACCAGACAACAACTACTTTAATTAAGATTAAACTAGAGCAATATAAGCATATTTTCATTTCAATGCATCCACAGTCTCATCTAAACAATGAAGGAACAAATTTTAAAGAGAATTCATAAATCATCTGCATTATGGAATTTGCTTGAAAAAACTTACTAACAAATTACATGAATTAAAGCTACATAATTGGGCCAAAATTAGACCTAAGGTAGAAGTAAGTGGTTTATTTTTAAACAACAAGGAAAAAGGAACAAATTAGAGCAGTTCTAAAAGGATTCTAAAGTTTTAGAACTGAAATAAACCTGGGGAATTTTTGAAAGAAAAACTGACACCAATTCAAAATAAGATTATAATCAGACCAAAACTAATTAAATTGTGCTTATTTCAAAGCAAAATAAGTATATTATCATCAAAACATAATAGAGATCTTACCAAAGCCTTGAGGGATCCATTTGCAGTTAAGAATTTACAAAATCAGGTCATTATCAGATGTTCTGCCCCAAAACCCTGCAACAAAAATTACATGCTTAACACTTATTTAATGAGAGAATTAAAAAGAAAATTAAAATCAATTTTAAAAGAAAAGTCATTTCTGAAAACTACATGGTTTTATTAAGCATATTTAATGAGTTAAGAAAGTTTCTATTGTTAAATGAGTGAATTAAACCATGTCAACTTTAAAGATAATTTATGAAAAATTTTAAGAGAAGTATATCTACAAAACAAAACCTCCTTTAATTAAGATTAAACTAGAGCAATATAAGCATATTTTCATTTCAATGCATCCACAGTCTCATCTAAACTACAAAGGACCAAATTCTTCAAAAGAATTCATAAAACATCTGCATTATGGGATTTGAATGAAAAAACTTGATAACAAATTACATGCATTAAAGCTCCCTAATAGGACCAAAATTAGACACAAGGGTGAAGCTAGTGGAAGATTTTTAAAGAACTAGGAAAAAGGAACAACTTAGAGCAGTTGGAAAAGGATTCTAAAGTTTTAGAAGTAAAATGAACAGGTAGAATTTTCGAAAGAAAAACTGATAACAATTCAAGAGAAGATTTCAATCAGACCAAAACTAATTAAGTTGTGCTGATTTCAAAGCACAATAAGAATATTATCATCAAAACATATCAAAGATCTCAACAAATCTAAGAGGGATCTGATGTCAGTTAAAAATTTACAAAATCAGGTCATAATGAGATGTTTTCAAGAAAACCCAACAGTAAAAATTACATTCTTAACACATACTTAATGAGATAATTTAAGAGAAAAATAAAATCAATTTTAAAAGAAAGGTCATTTCTGAAAATTTCATGGTTATATTAAGCACATTAAATGAGTTAAGAAAGTTTCTGCTGTTCAATAAGTGAATTAAACCATGTCAACTTTAAAGATAATTTATGAAAAATTTTAAGAGAAGTATATCTACCAAACAAAACCTCCTTTAATTAAGATTAAACTAGAGCAATATAAGCATATTTTCATTTCAATGCATCCACAGTCTCATCTAAACTATAAAGGACCAAATTCTTCAAAAGAATTCATAAAACATCTTATGGGATTTGAATGAAAAAACTTGATAACAAATTACATGCATTAAAGCTCCCTAATAGGACCAAAATTAGACACAAGGGTGAAGCTAGTGGAAGATTTTTAAAGAACTAAGAAAAAGGAACAACTTAGAGCAGTTGGAAAAGGATTCTAAAGTTTTAGAAGTAAAATGAACAGGTAGAATTTTCGAAAGAAAAACTGATAACAATTCAAGAGAAGATTTCAATCAGACCAAAACTAATTAAGTTGTGCTGATTTCAAAGCACAATAAGTATATTATCATCAAAACATAATAGAGATCTTACCAAAGCCTTGAGGGATCCAATTGCAGTTAAGAATTTACAAAATCAGGTCATTATCAGATGTTCTGCCCCAAAACCCTGCAACAAAAATTACATGCTTAACACTTATTTAATGAGAGAATTAAAAAGAAAATTAAAATCAATTTTAAAAGAAAAGTCATTTCTGAAAACTACATGGTTATATTAAGCACATTAAATGAGTTAAGAAAGTTTCTGCTCTTAAATAAGTGAATTAAACCATGTCAATTTTAAAGATAATTTCTGAAAAATTTTAAGACCAGTACATCTACCAGACAACACCTACTTTAATTAAGATTAAACTAGAGCAATATAAGCATATTTTCATTTCAATGCATCCACAGTCTCATCTAAACAATGAAGGAACAAATTTTGAAGAGAATTCATAAATCATCTGCATTATGGAATTTGCTTGAAAAAACTTACTAACAAATTACATGAATTAAAGCTTGTAATTGGGCCAAAATTAGACCTAAGGTAGAAGTAAGTGGTTTATTTTTAAACAACAAGGAAAAAGGAACAAATTAGAACAGTTCTAAAAGGATTCTAAAGTTTTAGAACTGAAATAAACCTGGGGAATTTTTGAAAGAAAATCTGACACCAATTCAAAATAAGATTATAATCAGACCAAAACTAATTAAATTGTGCTTATTTCAAAGCAAAATAAGTATATTATCATCAAAACATAATAGAGATCTTACCAAAGCCTTGAGGGATCCAATTGCAGTTAAGAATTTACAAAATCAGGTCATTATCAGATGTTCTGCCCCAAAACCCTGCAACAAAAATTACATGCTTAACACTTATTTAATGAGAGAATTAAAAAGAAAATTAAAATCAATTTTAAAAGAAAAGTCATTTCTGAAAACTACATGGTTTTATTAAGCATATTTAATGAGTTAAGAAAGTTTCTATTGTTAAAAGAGTGAATTAAACCATGTCAACTTTAAAGATAATTTATGAAAAATTTTAAGAGAAGTATATCTACAAAACAAAACCTCCTTTAATTAAGATTAAACTAGAGCAATATAAGCATATTTTCATTTCAATGCATCCACAGTCTCATCTAAACTATAAAGGACCAAATTCTTCAAAAGAATTCATAAAACATCTGCATTATGGGATTTGAATGAAAAAACTTGATAACAAATTACATGCATTAAAGCTCCCTAATAGGACCAAAATTAGACACAAGGGTGAAGCTAGTGGAAGATTTTTAAAGAACTAGGAAAAAGGAACATCTTAGAGCAGTTGGAAAAGGATTCTAAAGTTTTAGAAGTAAAATGAACAGGTAGAATTTTCGAAAGAAAAACTGATAACAATTCAAGAGAAGATTTCCATCACACCAAAACTAATTAAGTTGTGCCGATTTCAAAGCAAAATAAGTATATTATCATCAAAACATAATAGAGATCTTACCAAAGCCTTGAGGGATCCAATTGCAGTTAAGAATTTACAAAATCAGGTCATTATCAGATGTTCTGCCCCAAAACCCTGCAACAAAAATTACATGCTTAACACTTATTTAATGAGAGAATTAAAAAGAAAATTAAAATCAATTTTAAAAGAAAAGTCATTTCTGAAAACTACATGGTTTTATTAAGCATATTTAATGAGTTAAGAAAGTTTCTATTGTTAAATGAGTGAATTAAACCATGTCAACTTTAAAGATAATTTATGAAAAATTTTAAGAGAAGTATATCTACAAAACAAAACCTCCTTTAATTAAGATTAAACTAGAGCAATATAAGCATATTTTCATTTCAATGCATCCACAGTCTCATCTAAACTACAAAGGACCAAATTCTTCAAAAGAATTCATAAAACATCTGCATTATGGGATTTGAATGAAAAAACTTGATAACAAATTACATGCATTAAAGCTCCCTAATAGGACCAAAATTAGACACAAGGGTGAAGCTAGTGGAAGATTTTTAAAGAACTAGGAAAAAGGAACAACTTAGAGCAGTTGGAAAAGGATTCTAAAGTTTTAGAAGTAAAATGAACAGGTAGAATTTTCGAAAGAAAAACTGATAACAATTCAAGAGAAGATTTCAATCAGACCAAAACTAATTAAGTTGTGCTGATTTCAAAGCACAATAAGAATATTATCATCAAAACATATCAAAGATCTCAACAAATCTAAGAGGGATCTGATGTCAGTTAAAAATTTACAAAATCAGGTCATAATGAGATGTTTTCAAGAAAACCCAACAGTAAAAATTACATTCTTAACACATACTTAATGAGAGAATTTAAGAGAAAAATAAAATCAATTTTAAAAGAAAGGTCATTCCTGAAAACTTCATGGTTATATTAAGCACATTAAATGAGTTAGGAAAGTTTCTGCTGTTCAATAAGTGAATTAAACCATGTCAACTTTAAAGATAATTTATGAAAAATTTTAAGACCAGTACATCTACCAGACAACAACTACTTTAATTAAGATTAAACTAGAGCAATATAAGCATATTTTCATTTCAATGCATCCACAGTCTCATCTAAACAATGAAGGAACAAATTTTAAAGAGAATTCATAAATCATCTGCATTATGGAATTTGCTTGAAAAAACTTACTAACAAATTACATGAATTAAAGCTACATAATTGGGCCAAAATTAGACCTAAGGTAGAAGTAAGAGGTTTATTTTTAAACAACAAGGAAAAAGGAACAAATTAGAGCAGTTCTAAAAGGATTCTAGAACTGAAATAAACCTGGGGAATTTTTGAAAGAAAAACTGACACCAATTCAAAATAAGATTATAATCAGACCAAAACTAATTAAATTGTGCTTATTTCAAAGCAAAATAAGTATATTATCATCAAAACATAATAGAGATCTTACCAAAGCCTTGAGGGATCCAATTGCAGTTAAGAATTTACAAAATCAGGTCATTATCAGATGTTCTGCCCCAAAACCCTGCATCAAAAATTACATGCTTAACACTTATTTAATGAGAGAATTAAAAAGAAAATTAAAATCAATTTTAAAAGAAAAGTCATTTCTGAAAACTACATGGTTTTATTAAGCATATTTAATGAGTTAAGAAAGTTTCTATTGTTAAATGAGTGAATTAAACCATGTCAACTTTAAAGATAATTTATGAAAAATTTTAAGAGAAGTATATCTACAAAACAAAACCTACTTTAATTAAGATTAAACTAGAGCAATATAAGCATATTTTCATTTCAATGCATCCACAGTCTCATCTAAACTATAAAGGACCAAATTCTTCAAAAGAATTCATAAAACATCTGCATTATGGGATTTGAATGAAAAAACTTGATAACAAATTACATGCATTAAAGCTCCCTAATAGGACCAAAATTAGACACAAGGGTGAAGCTAGTGGAAGATTTTTAAAGAACTAGGAAAAAGGAACATCTTAGAGCAGTTGGAAAAGGATTCTAAAGTTTTAGAAGTAAAATGAACAGGTAGAATTTTCGAAAGAAAAACTGATAACAATTCAAGAGAAGATTTCCATCACACCAAAACTAATTAAGTTGTGCTGATTTCAAAGCAAAATAAGTATATTATCATCAAAACTTAATAGAGATCTTACCAAAGCCTTGAGGGATCCAATTGCAGTTAAGAATTTACAAAATCAGGTCATTATCAGATGTTCTGCCCCAAAACCCTGCAACAAAAATTACATGCTTAACACTTATTTAATGAGAGAATTAAAAAGAAAATTAAAATCAATTTTAAAAGAAAAGTCATTTCTGAAAACTACATGGTTTTATTAAGCATATTTAATGAGTTAAGAAAGTTCCTATTGTTAAATGAGTGAATTAAACCATGTCAACTTTAAAGATAATTTATGAAAAATTTTAAGAGAAGTATATCTACAAAACAAAACCTCCTTTAATTAAGATTAAACTAGAGCAATATAAGCATATTTTCATTTCAATGCATCTACAGTCTCATCTAAACTATAAAGGACCAAATTCTTCAAAAGAATTCATAAAACATCTGCATTATGGGATTTGAATGAAAAAACTTGATAACAAATTACATGCATTAAAGCTCCCTAATTGGACCAAAATTAGACACAAGGGTGAAGCTAGTGGAAGATTTTTAAAGAACAAGGAAAAAGGAACAACTTAGAGCAGTTGGAAAAGGATTCTAAAGTTTTAGAAGTAAAATGAACAGGTAGAATTTTCGAAAGAAAAACTGATAACAATTCAAGAGAAGATTTCCATCACACCAAAACTAATTAATTTGTGCTGATTTCAAAGCACAATAAGAATATTATCATCAAAACATATCAAAGATCTCAACAAATCTAAGAGGGATCTGATGACAGTTAAAAATTTACAAAATCAGGTCATAATGAGATGTTTTCAAGAAAACCCAACAGTAAAAATTACATTCTTAACACATACTTAATGAGAGAATTTAAGAGAAAAATAAAATCAATTTTAAAAGAAAGGTCATTTCTGAAAATTTCATGGTTATATTAAGCACATTAAATGAGTTAAGAAAGTTTCTGCTGTTCAATAAGTGAATTAAACCATGTCAACTTTAAAGATAATTTATGAAAAATTTTAAGAGAAGTATATCTACCAAACAAAACCTCCTTTAATTAAGATTAAACTAGAGCAATATAAGCATATTTTCATTTCAATGCATCCACAGTCTCATCTGAACTATAAAGGACCAAATTTTGAAGAGAATTCATAAATCATCTGCATTATGGAATTTGCTTGAAAAAACTTACTAACAAATTACATGAATTAAAGCTTGTAATTGGGCCAAAATTAGACCTAAGGTAGAAGTAAGTGGTTTATTTTTAAACAACAAGGAAAAAGGAACAAATTAGAACAGTTCTAAAAGGATTCTAAAGTTTTAGAACTGAAATAAACCTGGGGAATTTTTGAAAGAAAATCTGACACCAATTCAAAATAAGATTATAATCAGACCAAAACTAATTAAATTGTGCTTATTTCAAAGCAAAATAAGTATATTATCATCAAAACATAATAGAGATCTTACCAAAGCCTTGAGGGATCCAATTGCAGTTAAGAATTTACAAAATCAGGTCATTATCAGATGTTCTGCCCCAAAACCCTGCAACAAAAATTACATGCTTAACACTTATTTAATGAGAGAATTTAAAAGAAAATTAAAATCAATTTTAAAAGAAAAGTCATTTCTGAAAACTACATGGTTTTATTAAGCATATTTAATGAGTTAAGAAAGTTTCTATTGTTAAAAGAGTGAATTAAACCATGTCAACTTTAAAGATAATTTATGAAAAATTTTAAGAGAAGTATATCTACAAAACAAAACCTCCTTTAATTAAGATTAAACTAGAGCAATATAAGCATATTTTCATTTCAATGCATCCACAGTCTCATCTAAACTACAAAGGACCAAATTCTTCAAAAGAATTCATAAAACATCTGCATTATGGGATTTGAATGAAAAAACTTGATAACAAATTACATGCATTAAAGCTCCCTAATAGGACCAAAATTAGACACAAGGGTGAAGCTAGTGGAAGATTTTTAAAGAACTAGGAAAAAGGAACAACTTAGAGCAGTTGAAAAAGGATTCTAAAGTTTTAGAAGTAAAATGAACAGGTAGAATTTTCGAAAGAAAAACTGATAACAATTCAAGAGAAGATTTCAATCAGACCAAAACTAATTAAGTTGTGCTGATTTCAAAGCACAATAAGAATATTATCATCAAAACATATCAAAGATCTCAACAAATCTAAGAGGGATCTGATGTCAGTTAAAAATTTACAAAATCAGGTCATAATGAGATGTTTTCAAGAAAACCCAACAGTAAAAATTACATTCTTAACACATACTTAATGAGAGAATTTAAGAGAAAAATAAAATCAATTTTAAAAGAAAGGTCATTCCTGAAAACTTCATGGTTATATTAAGCACATTAAATGAGTTAGGAAAGTTTCTGCTGTTCAATAAGTGAATTAAACCATGTCAACTTTAAAGATAATTTATGAAAAATTTTAAGACCAGTACATCTACCAGACAACCACTACTTTAATTAAGATTAAACTAGAGCAATATAAGCATATTTTCATTTCAATGCATCCACAGTCTCATCTAAACAATGAAGGAACAAATTTTGAAGAGAATTCATAAATCATCTGCATTATGGAATTTGCTTGAAAAAACTTACTAACAAATTACATGAATTAAAGCTACATAATTGGGCCAAAATTAGACCTAAGGTAGAAGTAAGTGGTTTATTTTTAAACAACAAGGAAAAAGGAACAAATTAGAGCAGTTCTAAAAGGATTCTAAAGTTTTAGAACTGAAATAAACCTGGGGAATTTTTGAAAGAAAAACTGACACCAATTCAAAATAAGATTATAATCAGACCAAAACTAATTAAATTGTGCTTATTTCAAAGCAAAATAAGTATATTATCATCAAAACATAATAGAGATCTTACCAAAGCCTTGAGGGATCCAATTGCAGTTAAGAATTTACAAAATCAGGTCATTATCAGATGTTCTGCCCCAAAACCCTGCAACAAAAATTACATGCTTAACACTTATTTAATGAGAGAATTAAAAAGAAAATTAAAATCAATTTTAAAAGAAAAGTCATTTCTGAAAACTACATGGTTTTATTAAGCATATTTAATGAGTTAAGAAAGTTTCTATTGTTAAATGAGTGAATTAAACCATGTCAACTTTAAAGATAATTTATGAAAAATTTTAAGAGAAGTATATCTACAAAACAAAACCTCCTTTAATTAAGATTAAACTAGAGCAATATAAGCATATTTTCATTTCAATGCATCCACAGTCTCATCTAAACTACAAAGGACCAAATTCTTCAAAAGAATTCATAAAACATCTGCATTATGGGATTTGAATGAAAAAACTTGATAACAAATTACATGCATTAAAGCTCCCTAATAGGACCAAAATTAGACACAAGGGTGAAGCTAGTGGAAGATTTTTAAAGAACTAGGAAAAAGGAACAACTTAGAGCAGTTGGAAAAGGATTCTAAAGTTTTAGAAGTAAAATGAACAGGTAGAATTTTCGAAAGAAAAACTGATAACAATTCAAGAGAAGATTTCAATCAGACCAAAACTAATTAAGTTGTGCTGATTTCAAAGCACAATAAGAATATTATCATCAAAACATATCAAAGATCTCAACAAATCTAAGAGGGATCTGATGTCAGTTAAAAATTTACAAAATCAGGTCATAATGAGATGTTTTCAAGAAAACCCAACAGTAAAAATTACATTCTTAACACATACTTAATGAGATAATTTAAGAGAAAAATAAAATCAATTTTAAAAGAAAGGTCATTTCTGAAAATTTCATGGTTATATTAAGCACATTAAATGAGTTAAGAAAGTTTCTGCTGTTCAATAAGTGAATTAAACCATGTCAACTTTAAAGATAATTTATGAAAAATTTTAAGAGAAGTATATCTACCAAACAAAACCTCCTTTAATTAAGATTAAACTAGAGCAATATAAGCATATTTTCATTTCAATGCATCCACAGTCTCATCTAAACTATAAAGGACCAAATTCTTCAAAAGAATTCATAAAACATCTTATGGGATTTGAATGAAAAAACTTGATAACAAATTACATGCATTAAAGCTCCCTAATAGGACCAAAATTAGACACAAGGGTGAAGCTAGTGGAAGATTTTTAAAGAACTAAGAAAAAGGAACAACTTAGAGCAGTTGGAAAAGGATTCTAAAGTTTTAGAAGTAAAATGAACAGGTAGAATTTTCGAAAGAAAAACTGATAACAATTCAAGAGAAGATTTCAATCAGACCAAAACTAATTAAGTTGTGCTGATTTCAAAGCACAATAAGTATATTATCATCAAAACATAATAGAGATCTTACCAAAGCCTTGAGGGATCCAATTGCAGTTAAGAATTTACAAAATCAGGTCATTATCAGATGTTCTGCCCCAAAACCCTGCAACAAAAATTACATGCTTAACACTTATTTAATGAGAGAATTAAAAAGAAAATTAAAATCAATTTTAAAAGAAAAGTCATTTCTGAAAACTACATGGTTTTATTAAGCATATTTAATGAGTTAAGAAAGTTCCTATTGTTAAATGAGTGAATTAAACCATGTCAACTTTAAAGATAATTTATGAAAAATTTTAAGAGAAGTATATCTACAAAACAAAACCTCCTTTAATTAAGATTAAACTAGAGCAATATAAGCATATTTTCATTTCAATGCATCTACAGTCTCATCTAAACTATAAAGGAACAAATTTTGAAGAGAATTCATAAATCATCTGCATTATGGAATTTGCTTGAAAAAACTTACTAACAAATTACATGAATTAAAGCTTGTAATTGGGCCAAAATTAGACCTAAGGTAGAAGTAAGTGGTTTATTTTTAAACAACAAGGAAAAAGGAACAAATTAGAACAGTTCTAAAAGGATTCTAAAGTTTTAGAACTGAAATAAACCTGGGGAATTTTTGAAAGAAAATCTGACACCAATTCAAAATAAGATTATAATCAGACCAAAACTAATTAAATTGTGCTTATTTCAAAGCAAAATAAGTATATTATCATCAAAACATAATAGAGATCTTACCAAAGCCTTGAGGGATCCAATTGCAGTTAAGAATTTACAAAATCAGGTCATTATCAGATGTTCTGCCCCAAAACCCTGCAACAAAAATTACATGCTTAACACTTATTTAATGAGAGAATTAAAAAGAAAATTAAAATCAATTTTAAAAGAAAAGTCATTTCTGAAAACTACATGGTTTTATTAAGCATATTTAATGAGTTAAGAAAGTTTCTATTGTTAAAAGAGTGAATTAAACCATGTCAACTTTAAAGATAATTTATGAAAAATTTTAAGAGAAGTATATCTACAAAACAAAACCTCCTTTAATTAAGATTAAACTAGAGCAATATAAGCATATTTTCATTTCAATGCATCCACAGTCTCATCTAAACTATAAAGGACCAAATTCTTCAAAAGAATTCATAAAACATCTGCATTATGGGATTTGAATGAAAAAACTTGATAACAAATTACATGCATTAAAGCTCCCTAATAGGACCAAAATTAGACACAAGGGTGAAGCTAGTGGAAGATTTTTAAAGAACTAGGAAAAAGGAACATCTTAGAGCAGTTGGAAAAGGATTCTAAAGTTTTAGAAGTAAAATGAACAGGTAGAATTTTCGAAAGAAAAACTGATAACAATTCAAGAGAAGATTTCCATCACACCAAAACTAATTAAGTTGTGCCGATTTCAAAGCAAAATAAGTATATTATCATCAAAACATAATAGAGATCTTACCAAAGCCTTGAGGGATCCAATTGCAGTTAAGAATTTACAAAATCAGGTCATTATCAGATGTTCTGCCCCAAAACCCTGCAACAAAAATTACATGCTTAACACTTATTTAATGAGAGAATTAAAAAGAAAATTAAAATCAATTTTAAAAGAAAAGTCATTTCTGAAAACTACATGGTTTTATTAAGCATATTTAATGAGTTAAGAAAGTTTCTATTGTTAAATGAGTGAATTAAACCATGTCAACTTTAAAGATAATTTATGAAAAATTTTAAGAGAAGTATATCTACAAAACAAAACCTCCTTTAATTAAGATTAAACTAGAGCAATATAAGCATATTTTCATTTCAATGCATCCACAGTCTCATCTAAACTACAAAGGACCAAATTCTTCAAAAGAATTCATAAAACATCTGCATTATGGGATTTGAATGAAAAAACTTGATAACAAATTACATGCATTAAAGCTCCCTAATAGGACCAAAATTAGACACAAGGGTGAAGCTAGTGGAAGATTTTTAAAGAACTAGGAAAAAGGAACAACTTAGAGCAGTTGGAAAAGGATTCTAAAGTTTTAGAAGTAAAATGAACAGGTAGAATTTTCGAAAGAAAAACTGATAACAATTCAAGAGAAGATTTCAATCAGACCAAAACTAATTAAGTTGTGCTGATTTCAAAGCACAATAAGAATATTATCATCAAAACATATCAAAGATCTCAACAAATCTAAGAGGGATCTGATGTCAGTTAAAAATTTACAAAATCAGGTCATAATGAGATGTTTTCAAGAAAACCCAACAGTAAAAATTACATTCTTAACACATACTTAATGAGAGAATTTAAGAGAAAAATAAAATCAATTTTAAAAGAAAGGTCATTCCTGAAAACTTCATGGTTATATTAAGCACATTAAATGAGTTAGGAAAGTTTCTGCTGTTCAATAAGTGAATTAAACCATGTCAACTTTAAAGATAATTTATGAAAAATTTTAAGACCAGTACATCTACCAGACAACAACTACTTTAATTAAGATTAAACTAGAGCAATATAAGCATATTTTCATTTCAATGCATCCACAGTCTCATCTAAACAATGAAGGAACAAATTTTAAAGAGAATTCATAAATCATCTGCATTATGGAATTTGCTTGAAAAAACTTACTAACAAATTACATGAATTAAAGCTACATAATTGGGCCAAAATTAGACCTAAGGTAGAAGTAAGTGGTTTATTTTTAAACAACAAGGAAAAAGGAACAAATTAGAGCAGTTCTAAAAGGATTCTAAAGTTTTAGAACTGAAATAAACCTGGGGAATTTTTGAAAGAAAAACTGACACCAATTCAAAATAAGATTATAATCAGACCAAAACTAATTAAATTGTGCTTATTTCAAAGCAAAATAAGTATATTATCATCAAAACATAATAGAGATCTTACCAAAGCCTTGAGGGATCCATTTGCAGTTAAGAATTTACAAAATCAGGTCATTATCAGATGTTCTGCCCCAAAACCCTGCAACAAAAATTACATGCTTAACACTTATTTAATGAGAGAATTAAAAAGAAAATTAAAATCAATTTTAAAAGAAAAGTCATTTCTGAAAACTACATGGTTTTATTAAGCATATTTAATGAGTTAAGAAAGTTTCTATTGTTAAATGAGTGAATTAAACCATGTCAACTTTAAAGATAATTTATGAAAAATTTTAAGAGAAGTATATCTACAAAACAAAACCTCCTTTAATTAAGATTAAACTAGAGCAATATAAGCATATTTTCATTTCAATGCATCCACAGTCTCATCTAAACTACAAAGGACCAAATTCTTCAAAAGAATTCATAAAACATCTGCATTATGGGATTTGAATGAAAAAACTTGATAACAAATTACATGCATTAAAGCTCCCTAATAGGACCAAAATTAGACACAAGGGTGAAGCTAGTGGAAGATTTTTAAAGAACTAGGAAAAAGGAACAACTTAGAGCAGTTGGAAAAGGATTCTAAAGTTTTAGAAGTAAAATGAACAGGTAGAATTTTCGAAAGAAAAACTGATAACAATTCAAGAGAAGATTTCAATCAGACCAAAACTAATTAAGTTGTGCTGATTTCAAAGCACAATAAGAATATTATCATCAAAACATATCAAAGATCTCAACAAATCTAAGAGGGATCTGATGTCAGTTAAAAATTTACAAAATCAGGTCATAATGAGATGTTTTCAAGAAAACCCAACAGTAAAAATTACATTCTTAACACATACTTAATGAGATAATTTAAGAGAAAAATAAAATCAATTTTAAAAGAAAGGTCATTTCTGAAAATTTCATGGTTATATTAAGCACATTAAATGAGTTAAGAAAGTTTCTGCTGTTCAATAAGTGAATTAAACCATGTCAACTTTAAAGATAATTTATGAAAAATTTTAAGAGAAGTATATCTACCAAACAAAACCTCCTTTAATTAAGATTAAACTAGAGCAATATAAGCATATTTTCATTTCAATGCATCCACAGTCTCATCTAAACTATAAAGGACCAAATTCTTCAAAAGAATTCATAAAACATCTTATGGGATTTGAATGAAAAAACTTGATAACAAATTACATGCATTAAAGCTCCCTAATAGGACCAAAATTAGACACAAGGGTGAAGCTAGTGGAAGATTTTTAAAGAACTAAGAAAAAGGAACAACTTAGAGCAGTTGGAAAAGGATTCTAAAGTTTTAGAAGTAAAATGAACAGGTAGAATTTTCGAAAGAAAAACTGATAACAATTCAAGAGAAGATTTCAATCAGACCAAAACTAATTAAGTTGTGCTGATTTCAAAGCACAATAAGTATATTATCATCAAAACATAATAGAGATCTTACCAAAGCCTTGAGGGATCCAATTGCAGTTAAGAATTTACAAAATCAGGTCATTATCAGATGTTCTGCCCCAAAACCCTGCAACAAAAATTACATGCTTAACACTTATTTAATGAGAGAATTAAAAAGAAAATTAAAATCAATTTTAAAAGAAAAGTCATTTCTGAAAACTACATGGTTATATTAAGCACATTAAATGAGTTAAGAAAGTTTCTGCTCTTAAATAAGTGAATTAAACCATGTCAATTTTAAAGATAATTTCTGAAAAATTTTAAGACCAGTACATCTACCAGACAACACCTACTTTAATTAAGATTAAACTAGAGCAATATAAGCATATTTTCATTTCAATGCATCCACAGTCTCATCTAAACAATGAAGGAACAAATTTTGAAGAGAATTCATAAATCATCTGCATTATGGAATTTGCTTGAAAAAACTTACTAACAAATTACATGAATTAAAGCTTGTAATTGGGCCAAAATTAGACCTAAGGTAGAAGTAAGTGGTTTATTTTTAAACAACAAGGAAAAAGGAACAAATTAGAACAGTTCTAAAAGGATTCTAAAGTTTTAGAACTGAAATAAACCTGGGGAATTTTTGAAAGAAAATCTGACACCAATTCAAAATAAGATTATAATCAGACCAAAACTAATTAAATTGTGCTTATTTCAAAGCAAAATAAGTATATTATCATCAAAACATAATAGAGATCTTACCAAAGCCTTGAGGGATCCAATTGCAGTTAAGAATTTACAAAATCAGGTCATTATCAGATGTTCTGCCCCAAAACCCTGCAACAAAAATTACATGCTTAACACTTATTTAATGAGAGAATTAAAAAGAAAATTAAAATCAATTTTAAAAGAAAAGTCATTTCTGAAAACTACATGGTTTTATTAAGCATATTTAATGAGTTAAGAAAGTTTCTATTGTTAAAAGAGTGAATTAAACCATGTCAACTTTAAAGATAATTTATGAAAAATTTTAAGAGAAGTATATCTACAAAACAAAACCTCCTTTAATTAAGATTAAACTAGAGCAATATAAGCATATTTTCATTTCAATGCATCCACAGTCTCATCTAAACTATAAAGGACCAAATTCTTCAAAAGAATTCATAAAACATCTGCATTATGGGATTTGAATGAAAAAACTTGATAACAAATTACATGCATTAAAGCTCCCTAATAGGACCAAAATTAGACACAAGGGTGAAGCTAGTGGAAGATTTTTAAAGAACTAGGAAAAAGGAACATCTTAGAGCAGTTGGAAAAGGATTCTAAAGTTTTAGAAGTAAAATGAACAGGTAGAATTTTCGAAAGAAAAACTGATAACAATTCAAGAGAAGATTTCCATCACACCAAAACTAATTAAGTTGTGCCGATTTCAAAGCAAAATAAGTATATTATCATCAAAACATAATAGAGATCTTACCAAAGCCTTGAGGGATCCAATTGCAGTTAAGAATTTACAAAATCAGGTCATTATCAGATGTTCTGCCCCAAAACCCTGCAACAAAAATTACATGCTTAACACTTATTTAATGAGAGAATTAAAAAGAAAATTAAAATCAATTTTAAAAGAAAAGTCATTTCTGAAAACTACATGGTTTTATTAAGCATATTTAATGAGTTAAGAAAGTTTCTATTGTTAAATGAGTGAATTAAACCATGTCAACTTTAAAGATAATTTATGAAAAATTTTAAGAGAAGTATATCTACAAAACAAAACCTCCTTTAATTAAGATTAAACTAGAGCAATATAAGCATATTTTCATTTCAATGCATCCACAGTCTCATCTAAACTACAAAGGACCAAATTCTTCAAAAGAATTCATAAAACATCTGCATTATGGGATTTGAATGAAAAAACTTGATAACAAATTACATGCATTAAAGCTCCCTAATAGGACCAAAATTAGACACAAGGGTGAAGCTAGTGGAAGATTTTTAAAGAACTAGGAAAAAGGAACAACTTAGAGCAGTTGGAAAAGGATTCTAAAGTTTTAGAAGTAAAATGAACAGGTAGAATTTTCGAAAGAAAAACTGATAACAATTCAAGAGAAGATTTCAATCAGACCAAAACTAATTAAGTTGTGCTGATTTCAAAGCACAATAAGAATATTATCATCAAAACATATCAAAGATCTCAACAAATCTAAGAGGGATCTGATGTCAGTTAAAAATTTACAAAATCAGGTCATAATGAGATGTTTTCAAGAAAACCCAACAGTAAAAATTACATTCTTAACACATACTTAATGAGAGAATTTAAGAGAAAAATAAAATCAATTTTAAAAGAAAGGTCATTCCTGAAAACTTCATGGTTATATTAAGCACATTAAATGAGTTAGGAAAGTTTCTGCTGTTCAATAAGTGAATTAAACCATGTCAACTTTAAAGATAATTTATGAAAAATTTTAAGACCAGTACATCTACCAGACAACAACTACTTTAATTAAGATTAAACTAGAGCAATATAAGCATATTTTCATTTCAATGCATCCACAGTCTCATCTAAACAATGAAGGAACAAATTTTAAAGAGAATTCATAAATCATCTGCATTATGGAATTTGCTTGAAAAAACTTACTAACAAATTACATGAATTAAAGCTACATAATTGGGCCAAAATTAGACCTAAGGTAGAAGTAAGAGGTTTATTTTTAAACAACAAGGAAAAAGGAACAAATTAGAGCAGTTCTAAAAGGATTCTAGAACTGAAATAAACCTGGGGAATTTTTGAAAGAAAAACTGACACCAATTCAAAATAAGATTATAATCAGACCAAAACTAATTAAATTGTGCTTATTTCAAAGCAAAATAAGTATATTATCATCAAAACATAATAGAGATCTTACCAAAGCCTTGAGGGATCCAATTGCAGTTAAGAATTTACAAAATCAGGTCATTATCAGATGTTCTGCCCCAAAACCCTGCATCAAAAATTACATGCTTAACACTTATTTAATGAGAGAATTAAAAAGAAAATTAAAATCAATTTTAAAAGAAAAGTCATTTCTGAAAACTACATGGTTTTATTAAGCATATTTAATGAGTTAAGAAAGTTTCTATTGTTAAATGAGTGAATTAAACCATGTCAACTTTAAAGATAATTTATGAAAAATTTTAAGAGAAGTATATCTACAAAACAAAACCTACTTTAATTAAGATTAAACTAGAGCAATATAAGCATATTTTCATTTCAATGCATCCACAGTCTCATCTAAACTATAAAGGACCAAATTCTTCAAAAGAATTCATAAAACATCTGCATTATGGGATTTGAATGAAAAAACTTGATAACAAATTACATGCATTAAAGCTCCCTAATAGGACCAAAATTAGACACAAGGGTGAAGCTAGTGGAAGATTTTTAAAGAACTAGGAAAAAGGAACATCTTAGAGCAGTTGGAAAAGGATTCTAAAGTTTTAGAAGTAAAATGAACAGGTAGAATTTTCGAAAGAAAAACTGATAACAATTCAAGAGAAGATTTCCATCACACCAAAACTAATTAAGTTGTGCTGATTTCAAAGCAAAATAAGTATATTATCATCAAAACTTAATAGAGATCTTACCAAAGCCTTGAGGGATCCAATTGCAGTTAAGAATTTACAAAATCAGGTCATTATCAGATGTTCTGCCCCAAAACCCTGCAACAAAAATTACATGCTTAACACTTATTTAATGAGAGAATTAAAAAGAAAATTAAAATCAATTTTAAAAGAAAAGTCATTTCTGAAAACTACATGGTTTTATTAAGCATATTTAATGAGTTAAGAAAGTTCCTATTGTTAAATGAGTGAATTAAACCATGTCAACTTTAAAGATAATTTATGAAAAATTTTAAGAGAAGTATATCTACAAAACAAAACCTCCTTTAATTAAGATTAAACTAGAGCAATATAAGCATATTTTCATTTCAATGCATCTACAGTCTCATCTAAACTATAAAGGACCAAATTCTTCAAAAGAATTCATAAAACATCTGCATTATGGGATTTGAATGAAAAAACTTGATAACAAATTACATGCATTAAAGCTCCCTAATTGGACCAAAATTAGACACAAGGGTGAAGCTAGTGGAAGATTTTTAAAGAACAAGGAAAAAGGAACAACTTAGAGCAGTTGGAAAAGGATTCTAAAGTTTTAGAAGTAAAATGAACAGGTAGAATTTTCGAAAGAAAAACTGATAACAATTCAAGAGAAGATTTCCATCACACCAAAACTAATTAATTTGTGCTGATTTCAAAGCACAATAAGAATATTATCATCAAAACATATCAAAGATCTCAACAAATCTAAGAGGGATCTGATGACAGTTAAAAATTTACAAAATCAGGTCATAATGAGATGTTTTCAAGAAAACCCAACAGTAAAAATTACATTCTTAACACATACTTAATGAGAGAATTTAAGAGAAAAATAAAATCAATTTTAAAAGAAAGGTCATTTCTGAAAATTTCATGGTTATATTAAGCACATTAAATGAGTTAAGAAAGTTTCTGCTGTTCAATAAAAGAATTAAACCATGTCAACTTTAAAGATAATTTATGAAAAATTTTAAGAGAAGTATATCTACCAAACAAAACCTCCTTTAATTAAGATTAAACTAGAGCAATATAAGCATATTTTCATTTCAATGCATCCACAGTCTCATCTGAACTATAAAGGACCAAATTTTGAAGAGAATTCATAAATCATCTGCATTATGGAATTTGCTTGAAAAAACTTACTAACAAATTACATGAATTAAAGCTTGTAATTGGGCCAAAATTAGACCTAAGGTAGAAGTAAGTGGTTTATTTTTAAACAACAAGGAAAAAGGAACAAATTAGAACAGTTCTAAAAGGATTCTAAAGTTTTAGAACTGAAATAAACCTGGGGAATTTTTGAAAGAAAATCTGACACCAATTCAAAATAAGATTATAATCAGACCAAAACTAATTAAATTGTGCTTATTTCAAAGCAAAATAAGTATATTATCATCAAAACATAATAGAGATCTTACCAAAGCCTTGAGGGATCCAATTGCAGTTAAGAATTTACAAAATCAGGTCATTATCAGATGTTCTGCCCCAAAACCCTGCAACAAAAATTACATGCTTAACACTTATTTAATGAGAGAATTTAAAAGAAAATTAAAATCAATTTTAAAAGAAAAGTCATTTCTGAAAACTACATGGTTTTATTAAGCATATTTAATGAGTTAAGAAAGTTTCTATTGTTAAAAGAGTGAATTAAACCATGTCAACTTTAAAGATAATTTATGAAAAATTTTAAGAGAAGTATATCTACAAAACAAAACCTCCTTTAATTAAGATTAAACTAGAGCAATATAAGCATATTTTCATTTCAATGCATCCACAGTCTCATCTAAACTACAAAGGACCAAATTCTTCAAAAGAATTCATAAAACATCTGCATTATGGGATTTGAATGAAAAAACTTGATAACAAATTACATGCATTAAAGCTCCCTAATAGGACCAAAATTAGACACAAGGGTGAAGCTAGTGGAAGATTTTTAAAGAACTAGGAAAAAGGAACAACTTAGAGCAGTTGAAAAAGGATTCTAAAGTTTTAGAAGTAAAATGAACAGGTAGAATTTTCGAAAGAAAAACTGATAACAATTCAAGAGAAGATTTCAATCAGACCAAAACTAATTAAGTTGTGCTGATTTCAAAGCACAATAAGAATATTATCATCAAAACATATCAAAGATCTCAACAAATCTAAGAGGGATCTGATGTCAGTTAAAAATTTACAAAATCAGGTCATAATGAGATGTTTTCAAGAAAACCCAACAGTAAAAATTACATTCTTAACACATACTTAATGAGAGAATTTAAGAGAAAAATAAAATCAATTTTAAAAGAAAGGTCATTCCTGAAAACTTCATGGTTATATTAAGCACATTAAATGAGTTAGGAAAGTTTCTGCTGTTCAATAAGTGAATTAAACCATGTCAACTTTAAAGATAATTTATGAAAAATTTTAAGACCAGTACATCTACCAGACAACCACTACTTTAATTAAGATTAAACTAGAGCAATATAAGCATATTTTCATTTCAATGCATCCACAGTCTCATCTAAACAATGAAGGAACAAATTTTGAAGAGAATTCATAAATCATCTGCATTATGGAATTTGCTTGAAAAAACTTACTAACAAATTACATGAATTAAAGCTACATAATTGGGCCAAAATTAGACCTAAGGTAGAAGTAAGTGGTTTATTTTTAAACAACAAGGAAAAAGGAACAAATTAGAGCAGTTCTAAAAGGATTCTAAAGTTTTAGAACTGAAATAAACCTGGGGAATTTTTGAAAGAAAAACTGACACCAATTCAAAATAAGATTATAATCAGACCAAAACTAATTAAATTGTGCTTATTTCAAAGCAAAATAAGTATATTATCATCAAAACATAATAGAGATCTTACCAAAGCCTTGAGGGATCCAATTGCAGTTAAGAATTTACAAAATCAGGTCATTATCAGATGTTCTGCCCCAAAACCCTGCAACAAAAATTACATGCTTAACACTTATTTAATGAGAGAATTAAAAAGAAAATTAAAATCAATTTTAAAAGAAAAGTCATTTCTGAAAACTACATGGTTTTATTAAGCATATTTAATGAGTTAAGAAAGTTTCTATTGTTAAATGAGTGAATTAAACCATGTCAACTTTAAAGATAATTTATGAAAAATTTTAAGAGAAGTATATCTACAAAACAAAACCTCCTTTAATTAAGATTAAACTAGAGCAATATAAGCATATTTTCATTTCAATGCATCCACAGTCTCATCTAAACTACAAAGGACCAAATTCTTCAAAAGAATTCATAAAACATCTGCATTATGGGATTTGAATGAAAAAACTTGATAACAAATTACATGCATTAAAGCTCCCTAATAGGACCAAAATTAGACACAAGGGTGAAGCTAGTGGAAGATTTTTAAAGAACTAGGAAAAAGGAACAACTTAGAGCAGTTGGAAAAGGATTCTAAAGTTTTAGAAGTAAAATGAACAGGTAGAATTTTCGAAAGAAAAACTGATAACAATTCAAGAGAAGATTTCAATCAGACCAAAACTAATTAAGTTGTGCTGATTTCAAAGCACAATAAGAATATTATCATCAAAACATATCAAAGATCTCAACAAATCTAAGAGGGATCTGATGTCAGTTAAAAATTTACAAAATCAGGTCATAATGAGATGTTTTCAAGAAAACCCAACAGTAAAAATTACATTCTTAACACATACTTAATGAGATAATTTAAGAGAAAAATAAAATCAATTTTAAAAGAAAGGTCATTTCTGAAAATTTCATGGTTATATTAAGCACATTAAATGAGTTAAGAAAGTTTCTGCTGTTCAATAAGTGAATTAAACCATGTCAACTTTAAAGATAATTTATGAAAAATTTTAAGAGAAGTATATCTACCAAACAAAACCTCCTTTAATTAAGATTAAACTAGAGCAATATAAGCATATTTTCATTTCAATGCATCCACAGTCTCATCTAAACTATAAAGGACCAAATTCTTCAAAAGAATTCATAAAACATCTTATGGGATTTGAATGAAAAAACTTGATAACAAATTACATGCATTAAAGCTCCCTAATAGGACCAAAATTAGACACAAGGGTGAAGCTAGTGGAAGATTTTTAAAGAACTAAGAAAAAGGAACAACTTAGAGCAGTTGGAAAAGGATTCTAAAGTTTTAGAAGTAAAATGAACAGGTAGAATTTTCGAAAGAAAAACTGATAACAATTCAAGAGAAGATTTCAATCAGACCAAAACTAATTAAGTTGTGCTGATTTCAAAGCACAATAAGTATATTATCATCAAAACATAATAGAGATCTTACCAAAGCCTTGAGGGATCCAATTGCAGTTAAGAATTTACAAAATCAGGTCATTATCAGATGTTCTGCCCCAAAACCCTGCAACAAAAATTACATGCTTAACACTTATTTAATGAGAGAATTAAAAAGAAAATTAAAATCAATTTTAAAAGAAAAGTCATTTCTGAAAACTACATGGTTTTATTAAGCATATTTAATGAGTTAAGAAAGTTCCTATTGTTAAATGAGTGAATTAAACCATGTCAACTTTAAAGATAATTTATGAAAAATTTTAAGAGAAGTATATCTACAAAACAAAACCTCCTTTAATTAAGATTAAACTAGAGCAATATAAGCATATTTTCATTTCAATGCATCTACAGTCTCATCTAAACTATAAAGGACCAAATTCTTCAAAAGAATTCATAAAACATCTGCATTATGGGATTTGAATGAAAAAACTTAACAAATTACATGCATTAAAGCTCCCTAATTGGACCAAAATTAGACACAAGGGTGAAGCTAGTGGAAGATTTTTAAAGAACAAGGAAAAAGGAACAACTTAGAGCAGTTGGAAAAGGATTCTAAAGTTTAAGAAGTAAAATGAACCTTAAAAAATTTTTGAAAGAAAATTTGACACCAATTCAAAAGAAGATTTCAAACAGACCAAAACTAATGAAGTTGAGCTTATTTCAAAGCAAAATAAGAATATTATCATCAAAACATATAAAATCAGGTTATAATGAGATGTTTTCAAGAAAACCCAACAGTAAAAATTACATTCTTAACACATAATTAATGAGAGAATTTAAGAGAAAAATAAAATCCATTTTAAAAGAAAAGTCATTTCTAAAAACTATATGGTTATATTAAGCACATTAAATGAGTTAAGAAAGTTTCTGCTCTTAAATAAGTGAATTAAACCATGTCAATTTTAAAGATAATTTCTGAAAAATTTTAAGACCAGTACATCTACCAGACAACACCTACTTTAATTAAGATTAAACTAGAGCAATATAAGCATATTTTCATTTCAATGCATCCACAGTCTCATCTAAACAATGAAGGAACAAATTTTGAAGAGAATTCATAAATCATCTGCATTATGGAATTTGCTTGAAAAAACTTACTAACAAATTACATGAATTAAAGCTTGTAATTGGGCCAAAATTAGACCTAAGGTAGAAGTAAGTGGTTTATTTTTAAACAACAAGGAAAAAGGAACAAATTAGAACAGTTCTAAAAGGATTCTAAAGTTTTAGAACTGAAATAAACCTGGGGAATTTTTGAAAGAAAATCTGACACCAATTCAAAATAAGATTATAATCAGACCAAAACTAATTAAATTGTGCTTATTTCAAAGCAAAATAAGTATATTATCATCAAAACATAATAGAGATCTTACCAAAGCCTTGAGGGATCCAATTGCAGTTAAGAATTTACAAAATCAGGTCATTATCAGATGTTCTGCCCCAAAACCCTGCAACAAAAATTACATGCTTAACACTTATTTAATGAGAGAATTAAAAAGAAAATTAAAATCAATTTTAAAAGAAAAGTCATTTCTGAAAACTACATGGTTTTATTAAGCATATTTAATGAGTTAAGAAAGTTTCTATTGTTAAATGAGTGAATTAAACCATGTCAACTTTAAAGATAATTTATGAAAAATTTTAAGAGAAGTATATCTACAAAACAAAACCTCCTTTAATTAAGATTAAACTAGAGCAATATAAGCATATTTTCATTTCAATGCATCCACAGTCTCATCTAAACTACAAAGGACCAAATTCTTCAAAAGAATTCATAAAACATCTGCATTATGGGATTTGAATGAAAAAACTTGATAACAAATTACATGCATTAAAGCTCCCTAATAGGACCAAAATTAGACACAAGGGTGAAGCTAGTGGAAGATTTTTAAAGAACTAGGAAAAAGGAACAACTTAGAGCAGTTGGAAAAGGATTCTAAAGTTTTAGAAGTAAAATGAACAGGTAGAATTTTCGAAAGAAAAACTGATAACAATTCAAGAGAAGATTTCAATCAGACCAAAACTAATTAAGTTGTGCTGATTTCAAAGCACAATAAGAATATTATCATCAAAACATATCAAAGATCTCAACAAATCTAAGAGGGATCTGATGTCAGTTAAAAATTTACAAAATCAGGTCATAATGAGATGTTTTCAAGAAAACCCAACAGTAAAAATTACATTCTTAACACATACTTAATGAGAGAATTTAAGAGAAAAATAAAATCAATTTTAAAAGAAAGGTCATTCCTGAAAACTTCATGGTTATATTAAGCACATTAAATGAGTTAGGAAAGTTTCTGCTGTTCAATAAGTGAATTAAACCATGTCAACTTTAAAGATAATTTATGAAAAATTTTAAGACCAGTACATCTACCAGACAACAACTACTTTAATTAAGATTAAACTAGAGCAATATAAGCATATTTTCATTTCAATGCATCCACAGTCTCATCTAAACAATGAAGGAACAAATTTTAAAGAGAATTCATAAATCATCTGCATTATGGAATTTGCTTGAAAAAACTTACTAACAAATTACATGAATTAAAGCTACATAATTGGGCCAAAATTAGACCTAAGGTAGAAGTAAGTGGTTTATTTTTAAACAACAAGGAAAAAGGAACAAATTAGAACAGTTCTAAAAGGATTCTAAAGTTTTAGAACTGAAATAAACCTGGGGAATTTTTGAAAGAAAATCTGACACCAATTCAAAATAAGATTATAATCAGACCAAAACTAATTAAATTGTGCTTATTTCAAAGCAAAATAAGTATATTATCATCAAAACATAATAGAGATCTTACCAAAGCCTTGAGGGATCCAATTGCAGTTAAGAATTTACAAAATCAGGTCATTATCAGATGTTCTGCCCCAAAACCCTGCAACAAAAATTACATGCTTAACACTTATTTAATGAGAGAATTAAAAAGAAAATTAAAATCAATTTTAAAAGAAAAGTCATTTCTGAAAACTACATGGTTTTATTAAGCATATTTAATGAGTTAAGAAAGTTTCTATTGTTAAATGAGTGAATTAAACCATGTCAACTTTAAAGATAATTTATGAAAAATTTTAAGAGAAGTATATCTACAAAACAAAACCTCCTTTAATTAAGATTAAACTAGAGCAATATAAGCATATTTTCATTTCAATGCATCCACAGTCTCATCTAAACTACAAAGGACCAAATTCTTCAAAAGAATTCATAAAACATCTGCATTATGGGATTTGAATGAAAAAACTTGATAACAAATTACATGCATTAAAGCTCCCTAATAGGACCAAAATTAGACACAAGGGTGAAGCTAGTGGAAGATTTTTAAAGAACTAGGAAAAAGGAACAACTTAGAGCAGTTGGAAAAGGATTCTAAAGTTTTAGAAGTAAAATGAACAGGTAGAATTTTCGAAAGAAAAACTGATAACAATTCAAGAGAAGATTTCAATCAGACCAAAACTAATTAAGTTGTGCTGATTTCAAAGCACAATAAGAATATTATCATCAAAACATATCAAAGATCTCAACAAATCTAAGAGGGATCTGATGTCAGTTAAAAATTTACAAAATCAGGTCATAATGAGATGTTTTCAAGAAAACCCAACAGTAAAAATTACATTCTTAACACATACTTAATGAGAGAATTTAAGAGAAAAATAAAATCAATTTTAAAAGAAAGGTCATTCCTGAAAACTTCATGGTTATATTAAGCACATTAAATGAGTTAGGAAAGTTTCTGCTGTTCAATAAGTGAATTAAACCATGTCAACTTTAAAGATAATTTATGAAAAATTTTAAGACCAGTACATCTACCAGACAACAACTACTTTAATTAAGATTAAACTAGAGCAATATAAGCATATTTTCATTTCAATGCATCCACAGTCTCATCTAAACAATGAAGGAACAAATTTTAAAGAGAATTCATAAATCATCTGCATTATGGAATTTGCTTGAAAAAACTTACTAACAAATTACATGAATTAAAGCTTGTAATTGGGCCAAAATTAGACCTAAGGTAGAAGTAAGTGGTTTATTTTTAAACAACAAGGAAAAAGGAACAAATTAGAACAGTTCTAAAAGGATTCTAAAGTTTTAGAACTGAAATAAACCTGGGGAATTTTTGAAAGAAAATCTGACACCAATTCAAAATAAGATTATAATCAGACCAAAACTAATTAAATTGTGCTTATTTCAAAGCAAAATAAGTATATTATCATCAAAACATAATAGAGATCTTACCAAAGCCTTGAGGGATCCAATTGCAGTTAAGAATTTACAAAATCAGGTCATTATCAGATGTTCTGCCCCAAAACCCTGCAACAAAAATTACATGCTTAACACTTATTTAATGAGAGAATTAAAAAGAAAATTAAAATCAATTTTAAAAGAAAAGTCATTTCTGAAAACTACATGGTTTTATTAAGCATATTTAATGAGTTAAGAAAGTTTCTATTGTTAAATGAGTGAATTAAACCATGTCAACTTTAAAGATAATTTATGAAAAATTTTAAGAGAAGTATATCTACAAAACAAAACCTCCTTTAATTAAGATTAAACTAGAGCAATATAAGCATATTTTCATTTCAATGCATCCACAGTCTCATCTAAACTACAAAGGACCAAATTCTTCAAAAGAATTCATAAAACATCTGCATTATGGGATTTGAATGAAAAAACTTGATAACAAATTACATGCATTAAAGCTCCCTAATAGGACCAAAATTAGACACAAGGGTGAAGCTAGTGGAAGATTTTTAAAGAACTAGGAAAAAGGAACAACTTAGAGCAGTTGGAAAAGGATTCTAAAGTTTTAGAAGTAAAATGAACAGGTAGAATTTTCGAAAGAAAAACTGATAACAATTCAAGAGAAGATTTCAATCAGACCAAAACTAATTAAGTTGTGCTGATTTCAAAGCACAATAAGAATATTATCATCAAAACATATCAAAGATCTCAACAAATCTAAGAGGGATCTGATGTCAGTTAAAAATTTACAAAATCAGGTCATAATGAGATGTTTTCAAGAAAACCCAACAGTAAAAATTACATTCTTAACACATACTTAATGAGAGAATTTAAGAGAAAAATAAAATCAATTTTAAAAGAAAGGTCATTCCTGAAAACTTCATGGTTATATTAAGCACATTAAATGAGTTAGGAAAGTTTCTGCTGTTCAATAAGTGAATTAAACCATGTCAACTTTAAAGATAATTTATGAAAAATTTTAAGACCAGTACATCTACCAGACAACAACTACTTTAATTAAGATTAAACTAGAGCAATATAAGCATATTTTCATTTCAATGCATCCACAGTCTCATCTAAACAATGAAGGAACAAATTTTAAAGAGAATTCATAAATCATCTGCATTATGGAATTTGCTTGAAAAAACTTACTAACAAATTACATGAATTAAAGCTACATAATTGGGCCAAAATTAGACCTAAGGTAGAAGTAAGTGGTTTATTTTTAAACAACAAGGAAAAAGGAACAAATTAGAGCAGTTCTAAAAGGATTCTAAAGTTTTAGAACTGAAATAAACCTGGGGAATTTTTGAAAGAAAAACTGACACCAATTCAAAATAAGATTATAATCAGACCAAAACTAATTAAATTGTGCTTATTTCAAAGCAAAATAAGTATATTATCATCAAAACATAATAGAGATCTTACCAAAGCCTTGAGGGATCCAATTGCAGTTAAGAATTTACAAAATCAGGTCATTATCAGATGTTCTGCCCCAAAACCCTGCATCAAAAATTACATGCTTAACACTTATTTAATGAGAGAATTAAAAAGAAAATTAAAATCAATTTTAAAAGAAAAGTCATTTCTGAAAACTACATGGTTTTATTAAGCATATTTAATGAGTTAAGAAAGTTTCTATTGTTAAATGAGTGAATTAAACCATGTCAACTTTAAAGATAATTTATGAAAAATTTTAAGAGAAGTATATCTACAAAACAAAACCTCCTTTAATTAAGATTAAACTAGAGCAATATAAGCATATTTTCATTTCAATGCATCCACAGTCTCATCTAAACTATAAAGGACCAAATTCTTCAAAAGAATTCATAAAACATCTGCATTATGGGATTTGAATGAAAAAACTTGATAACAAATTACATGCATTAAAGCTCCCTAATAGGACCAAAATTAGACACAAGGGTGAAGCTAGTGGAAGATTTTTAAAGAACTAGGAAAAAGGAACATCTTAGAGCAGTTGGAAAAGGATTCTAAAGTTTTAGAAGTAAAATGAACAGGTAGAATTTTCGAAAGAAAAACTGATAACAATTCAAGAGAAGATTTCCATCACACCAAAACTAATTAAGTTGTGCTGATTTCAAAGCAAAATAAGTATATTATCATCAAAACTTAATAGAGATCTTACCAAAGCCTTGAGGGATCCAATTGCAGTTAAGAATTTACAAAATCAGGTCATTATCAGATGTTCTGCCCCAAAACCCTGCAACAAAAATTACATGCTTAACACTTATTTAATGAGAGAATTAAAAAGAAAATTAAAATCAATTTTAAAAGAAAAGTCATTTCTGAAAACTACATGGTTTTATTAAGCATATTTAATGAGTTAAGAAAGTTCCTATTGTTAAATGAGTGAATTAAACCATGTCAACTTTAAAGATAATTTATGAAAAATTTTAAGAGAAGTATATCTACAAAACAAAACCTCCTTTAATTAAGATTAAACTAGAGCAATATAAGCATATTTTCATTTCAATGCATCTACAGTCTCATCTAAACTATAAAGGACCAAATTCTTCAAAAGAATTCATAAAACATCTGCATTATGGGATTTGAATGAAAAAACTTGATAACAAATTACATGCATTAAAGCTCCCTAATTGGACCAAAATTAGACACAAGGGTGAAGCTAGTGGAAGATTTTTAAAGAACAAGGAAAAAGGAACAACTTAGAGCAGTTGGAAAAGGATTCTAAAGTTTTAGAAGTAAAATGAACAGGTAGAATTTTCGAAAGAAAAACTGATAACAATTCAAGAGAAGATTTCCATCACACCAAAACTAATTAATTTGTGCTGATTTCAAAGCACAATAAGAATATTATCATCAAAACATATCAAAGATCTCAACAAATCTAAGAGGGATCTGATGACAGTTAAAAATTTACAAAATCAGGTCATAATGAGATGTTTTCAAGAAAACCCAACAGTAAAAATTACATTCTTAACACATACTTAATGAGAGAATTTAAGAGAAAAATAAAATCAATTTTAAAAGAAAGGTCATTTCTGAAAATTTCATGGTTATATTAAGCACATTAAATGAGTTAAGAAAGTTTCTGCTGTTCAATAAGTGAATTAAACCATGTCAACTTTAAAGATAATTTATGAAAAATTTTAAGAGAAGTATATCTACCAAACAAAACCTCCTTTAATTAAGATTAAACTAGAGCAATATAAGCATATTTTCATTTCAATGCATCCACAGTCTCATCTGAACTATAAAGGACCAAATTTTGAAGAGAATTCATAAATCATCTGCATTATGGAATTTGCTTGAAAAAACTTACTAACAAATTACATGAATTAAAGCTTGTAATTGGGCCAAAATTAGACCTAAGGTAGAAGTAAGTGGTTTATTTTTAAACAACAAGGAAAAAGGAACAAATTAGAACAGTTCTAAAAGGATTCTAAAGTTTTAGAACTGAAATAAACCTGGGGAATTTTTGAAAGAAAATCTGACACCAATTCAAAATAAGATTATAATCAGACCAAAACTAATTAAATTGTGCTTATTTCAAAGCAAAATAAGTATATTATCATCAAAACATAATAGAGATCTTACCAAAGCCTTGAGGGATCCAATTGCAGTTAAGAATTTACAAAATCAGGTCATTATCAGATGTTCTGCCCCAAAACCCTGCAACAAAAATTACATGCTTAACACTTATTTAATGAGAGAATTTAAAAGAAAATTAAAATCAATTTTAAAAGAAAAGTCATTTCTGAAAACTACATGGTTTTATTAAGCATATTTAATGAGTTAAGAAAGTTTCTATTGTTAAATGAGTGAATTAAACCATGTCAACTTTAAAGATAATTTATGAAAAATTTTAAGAGAAGTATATCTACCAAACAAAACCTCCTTTAATTAAGATTAAACTAGAGCAATATAAGCATATTTTCATTTCAATGCATCCACAGTCTCATCTAAACTATAAAGGACCAAATTCTTCAAAAGAATTCATAAAACATCTTATGGGATTTGAATGAAAAAACTTGATAACAAATTACATGCATTAAAGCTCCCTAATAGGACCAAAATTAGACACAAGGGTGAAGCTAGTGGAAGATTTTTAAAGAACTAAGAAAAAGGAACAACTTAGAGCAGTTGGAAAAGGATTCTAAAGTTTTAGAAGTAAAATGAACAGGTAGAATTTTCGAAAGAAAAACTGATAACAATTCAAGAGAAGATTTCAATCAGACCAAAACTAATTAAGTTGTGCTGATTTCAAAGCACAATAAGTATATTATCATCAAAACATAATAGAGATCTTACCAAAGCCTTGAGGGATCCAATTGCAGTTAAGAATTTACAAAATCAGGTCATTATCAGATGTTCTGCCCCAAAACCCTGCAACAAAAATTACATGCTTAACACTTATTTAATGAGAGAATTAAAAAGAAAATTAAAATCAATTTTAAAAGAAAAGTCATTTCTGAAAACTACATGGTTTTATTAAGCATATTTAATGAGTTAAGAAAGTTCCTATTGTTAAATGAGTGAATTAAACCATGTCAACTTTAAAGATAATTTATGAAAAATTTTAAGAGAAGTATATCTACAAAACAAAACCTCCTTTAATTAAGATTAAACTAGAGCAATATAAGCATATTTTCATTTCAATGCATCTACAGTCTCATCTAAACTATAAAGGACCAAATTCTTCAAAAGAATTCATAAAACATCTGCATTATGGGATTTGAATGAAAAAACTTAACAAATTACATGCATTAAAGCTCCCTAATTGGACCAAAATTAGACACAAGGGTGAAGCTAGTGGAAGATTTTTAAAGAACAAGGAAAAAGGAACAACTTAGAGCAGTTGGAAAAGGATTCTAAAGTTTAAGAAGTAAAATGAACCTTAAAAAATTTTTGAAAGAAAATTTGACACCAATTCAAAAGAAGATTTCAAACAGACCAAAACTAATGAAGTTGAGCTTATTTCAAAGCAAAATAAGAATATTATCATCAAAACATATAAAATCAGGTTATAATGAGATGTTTTCAAGAAAACCCAACAGTAAAAATTACATTCTTAACACATAATTAATGAGAGAATTTAAGAGAAAAATAAAATCCATTTTAAAAGAAAAGTCATTTCTAAAAACTATATGGTTATATTAAGCACATTAAATGAGTTAAGAAAGTTTCTGCTCTTAAATAAGTGAATTAAACCATGTCAATTTTAAAGATAATTTCTGAAAAATTTTAAGACCAGTACATCTACCAGACAACACCTACTTTAATTAAGATTAAACTAGAGCAATATAAGCATATTTTCATTTCAATGCATCCACAGTCTCATCTAAACAATGAAGGAACAAATTTTGAAGAGAATTCATAAATCATCTGCATTATGGAATTTGCTTGAAAAAACTTACTAACAAATTACATGAATTAAAGCTTGTAATTGGGCCAAAATTAGACCTAAGGTAGAAGTAAGTGGTTTATTTTTAAACAACAAGGAAAAAGGAACAAATTAGAACAGTTCTAAAAGGATTCTAAAGTTTTAGAACTGAAATAAACCTGGGGAATTTTTGAAAGAAAATCTGACACCAATTCAAAATAAGATTATAATCAGACCAAAACTAATTAAATTGTGCTTATTTCAAAGCAAAATAAGTATATTATCATCAAAACATAATAGAGATCTTACCAAAGCCTTGAGGGATCCAATTGCAGTTAAGAATTTACAAAATCAGGTCATTATCAGATGTTCTGCCCCAAAACCCTGCAACAAAAATTACATGCTTAACACTTATTTAATGAGAGAATTAAAAAGAAAATTAAAATCAATTTTAAAAGAAAAGTCATTTCTGAAAACTACATGGTTTTATTAAGCATATTTAATGAGTTAAGAAAGTTTCTATTGTTAAAAGAGTGAATTAAACCATGTCAACTTTAAAGATAATTTATGAAAAATTTTAAGAGAAGTATATCTACAAAACAAAACCTCCTTTAATTAAGATTAAACTAGAGCAATATAAGCATATTTTCATTTCAATGCATCCACAGTCTCATCTAAACTATAAAGGACCAAATTCTTCAAAAGAATTCATAAAACATCTGCATTATGGGATTTGAATGAAAAAACTTGATAACAAATTACATGCATTAAAGCTCCCTAATAGGACCAAAATTAGACACAAGGGTGAAGCTAGTGGAAGATTTTTAAAGAACTAGGAAAAAGGAACATCTTAGAGCAGTTGGAAAAGGATTCTAAAGTTTTAGAAGTAAAATGAACAGGTAGAATTTTCGAAAGAAAAACTGATAACAATTCAAGAGAAGATTTCCATCACACCAAAACTAATTAAGTTGTGCCGATTTCAAAGCAAAATAAGTATATTATCATCAAAACATAATAGAGATCTTACCAAAGCCTTGAGGGATCCAATTGCAGTTAAGAATTTACAAAATCAGGTCATTATCAGATGTTCTGCCCCAAAACCCTGCAACAAAAATTACATGCTTAACACTTATTTAATGAGAGAATTAAAAAGAAAATTAAAATCAATTTTAAAAGAAAAGTCATTTCTGAAAACTACATGGTTTTATTAAGCATATTTAATGAGTTAAGAAAGTTTCTATTGTTAAATGAGTGAATTAAACCATGTCAACTTTAAAGATAATTTATGAAAAATTTTAAGAGAAGTATATCTACAAAACAAAACCTCCTTTAATTAAGATTAAACTAGAGCAATATAAGCATATTTTCATTTCAATGCATCCACAGTCTCATCTAAACTACAAAGGACCAAATTCTTCAAAAGAATTCATAAAACATCTGCATTATGGGATTTGAATGAAAAAACTTGATAACAAATTACATGCATTAAAGCTCCCTAATAGGACCAAAATTAGACACAAGGGTGAAGCTAGTGGAAGATTTTTAAAGAACTAGGAAAAAGGAACAACTTAGAGCAGTTGGAAAAGGATTCTAAAGTTTTAGAAGTAAAATGAACAGGTAGAATTTTCGAAAGAAAAACTGATAACAATTCAAGAGAAGATTTCAATCAGACCAAAACTAATTAAGTTGTGCTGATTTCAAAGCACAATAAGAATATTATCATCAAAACATATCAAAGATCTCAACAAATCTAAGAGGGATCTGATGTCAGTTAAAAATTTACAAAATCAGGTCATAATGAGATGTTTTCAAGAAAACCCAACAGTAAAAATTACATTCTTAACACATACTTAATGAGAGAATTTAAGAGAAAAATAAAATCAATTTTAAAAGAAAGGTCATTCCTGAAAACTTCATGGTTATATTAAGCACATTAAATGAGTTAGGAAAGTTTCTGCTGTTCAATAAGTGAATTAAACCATGTCAACTTTAAAGATAATTTATGAAAAATTTTAAGACCAGTACATCTACCAGACAACAACTACTTTAATTAAGATTAAACTAGAGCAATATAAGCATATTTTCATTTCAATGCATCCACAGTCTCATCTAAACAATGAAGGAACAAATTTTAAAGAGAATTCATAAATCATCTGCATTATGGAATTTGCTTGAAAAAACTTACTAACAAATTACATGAATTAAAGCTACATAATTGGGCCAAAATTAGACCTAAGGTAGAAGTAAGTGGTTTATTTTTAAACAACAAGGAAAAAGGAACAAATTAGAGCAGTTCTAAAAGGATTCTAAAGTTTTAGAACTGAAATAAACCTGGGGAATTTTTGAAAGAAAAACTGACACCAATTCAAAATAAGATTATAATCAGACCAAAACTAATTAAATTGTGCTTATTTCAAAGCAAAATAAGTATATTATCATCAAAACATAATAGAGATCTTACCAAAGCCTTGAGGGATCCAATTGCAGTTAAGAATTTACAAAATCAGGTCATTATCAGATGTTCTGCCCCAAAACCCTGCATCAAAAATTACATGCTTAACACTTATTTAATGAGAGAATTAAAAAGAAAATTAAAATCAATTTTAAAAGAAAAGTCATTTCTGAAAACTACATGGTTTTATTAAGCATATTTAATGAGTTAAGAAAGTTTCTATTGTTAAATGAGTGAATTAAACCATGTCAACTTTAAAGATAATTTATGAAAAATTTTAAGAGAAGTATATCTACAAAACAAAACCTCCTTTAATTAAGATTAAACTAGAGCAATATAAGCATATTTTCATTTCAATGCATCCACAGTCTCATCTAAACTATAAAGGACCAAATTCTTCAAAAGAATTCATAAAACATCTGCATTATGGGATTTGAATGAAAAAACTTGATAACAAATTACATGCATTAAAGCTCCCTAATAGGACCAAAATTAGACACAAGGGTGAAGCTAGTGGAAGATTTTTAAAGAACTAGGAAAAAGGAACATCTTAGAGCAGTTGGAAAAGGATTCTAAAGTTTTAGAAGTAAAATGAACAGGTAGAATTTTCGAAAGAAAAACTGATAACAATTCAAGAGAAGATTTCCATCACACCAAAACTAATTAAGTTGTGCTGATTTCAAAGCAAAATAAGTATATTATCATCAAAACTTAATAGAGATCTTACCAAAGCCTTGAGGGATCCAATTGCAGTTAAGAATTTACAAAATCAGGTCATTATCAGATGTTCTGCCCCAAAACCCTGCAACAAAAATTACATGCTTAACACTTATTTAATGAGAGAATTAAAAAGAAAATTAAAATCAATTTTAAAAGAAAAGTCATTTCTGAAAACTACATGGTTTTATTAAGCATATTTAATGAGTTAAGAAAGTTCCTATTGTTAAATGAGTGAATTAAACCATGTCAACTTTAAAGATAATTTATGAAAAATTTTAAGAGAAGTATATCTACAAAACAAAACCTCCTTTAATTAAGATTAAACTAGAGCAATATAAGCATATTTTCATTTCAATGCATCTACAGTCTCATCTAAACTATAAAGGACCAAATTCTTCAAAAGAATTCATAAAACATCTGCATTATGGGATTTGAATGAAAAAACTTGATAACAAATTACATGCATTAAAGCTCCCTAATTGGACCAAAATTAGACACAAGGGTGAAGCTAGTGGAAGATTTTTAAAGAACAAGGAAAAAGGAACAACTTAGAGCAGTTGGAAAAGGATTCTAAAGTTTTAGAAGTAAAATGAACAGGTAGAATTTTCGAAAGAAAAACTGATAACAATTCAAGAGAAGATTTCCATCACACCAAAACTAATTAATTTGTGCTGATTTCAAAGCACAATAAGAATATTATCATCAAAACATATCAAAGATCTCAACAAATCTAAGAGGGATCTGATGACAGTTAAAAATTTACAAAATCAGGTCATAATGAGATGTTTTCAAGAAAACCCAACAGTAAAAATTACATTCTTAACACATACTTAATGAGAGAATTTAAGAGAAAAATAAAATCAATTTTAAAAGAAAGGTCATTTCTGAAAATTTCATGGTTATATTAAGCACATTAAATGAGTTAAGAAAGTTTCTGCTGTTCAATAAGTGAATTAAACCATGTCAACTTTAAAGATAATTTATGAAAAATTTTAAGAGAAGTATATCTACCAAACAAAACCTCCTTTAATTAAGATTAAACTAGAGCAATATAAGCATATTTTCATTTCAATGCATCCACAGTCTCATCTGAACTATAAAGGACCAAATTTTGAAGAGAATTCATAAATCATCTGCATTATGGAATTTGCTTGAAAAAACTTACTAACAAATTACATGAATTAAAGCTTGTAATTGGGCCAAAATTAGACCTAAGGTAGAAGTAAGTGGTTTATTTTTAAACAACAAGGAAAAAGGAACAAATTAGAACAGTTCTAAAAGGATTCTAAAGTTTTAGAACTGAAATAAACCTGGGGAATTTTTGAAAGAAAATCTGACACCAATTCAAAATAAGATTATAATCAGACCAAAACTAATTAAATTGTGCTTATTTCAAAGCAAAATAAGTATATTATCATCAAAACATAATAGAGATCTTACCAAAGCCTTGAGGGATCCAATTGCAGTTAAGAATTTACAAAATCAGGTCATTATCAGATGTTCTGCCCCAAAACCCTGCAACAAAAATTACATGCTTAACACTTATTTAATGAGAGAATTTAAAAGAAAATTAAAATCAATTTTAAAAGAAAAGTCATTTCTGAAAACTACATGGTTTTATTAAGCATATTTAATGAGTTAAGAAAGTTTCTATTGTTAAAAGAGTGAATTAAACCATGTCAACTTTAAAGATAATTTATGAAAAATTTTAAGAGAAGTATATCTACAAAACAAAACATAAATTAAGATTAAACTAGAGCAATATAAGCATATTTTCATTTCAATGCATCCACAGTCTCATCTAAACTATAAAGGACCAAATTATTCAAAAGAATTCATAAAACATCTGCATTATGGGATTTGAATGAAAAAACTTGATAACAAATTACATGCATTAAAGCTCCCTAATAGGACCAAAATTAGACACAAGGGTGAAGCTAGTGGAAGATTTTTAAAGAACTAGGAAAAAGGAACATCTTAGAGCAGTTGGAAAAGGATTCTAAAGTTTTAGAAGTAAAATGAACAGGTAGAATTTTCGAAAGAAAAACTGATAACAATTCAAGAGAAGATTTCCATCACACCAAAACTAATTAAGTTGTGCTGATTTCAAAGCAAAATAAGTATATTATCATCAAAACTTAATAGAGATCTTACCAAAGCCTTGAGGGATCCAATTGCAGTTAAGAATTTACAAAATCAGGTCATTATCAGATGTTCTGCCCCAAAACCCTGCAACAAAAATTACATGCTTAACACTTATTTAATGAGAGAATTAAAAAGAAAATTAAAATCAATTTTAAAAGAAAAGTCATTTCTGAAAACTACATGGTTTTATTAAGCATATTTAATGAGTTAAGAAAGTTCCTATTGTTAAATGAGTGAATTAAACCATGTCAACTTTAAAGATAATTTATGAAAAATTTTAAGAGAAGTATATCTACAAAACAAAACCTCCTTTAATTAAGATTAAACTAGAGCAATATAAGCATATTTTCATTTCAATGCATCCACAGTCTCATCTAAACTACAAAGGACCAAATTCTTCAAAAGAATTCATAAAACATCTGCATTATGGGATTTGAATGAAAAAACTTGATAACAAATTACATGCATTAAAGCTCCCTAATAGGACCAAAATTAGACACAAGGGTGAAGCTAGTGGAAGATTTTTAAAGAACTAGGAAAAAGGAACAACTTAGAGCAGTTGGAAAAGGATTCTAAAGTTTTAGAAGTAAAATGAACAGGTAGAATTTTCGAAAGAAAAACTGATAACAATTCAAGAGAAGATTTCAATCAGACCAAAACTAATTAAGTTGTGCTGATTTCAAAGCACAATAAGAATATTATCATCAAAACATATCAAAGATCTCAACAAATCTAAGAGGGATCTGATGTCAGTTAAAAATTTACAAAATCAGGTCATAATGAGATGTTTTCAAGAAAACCCAACAGTAAAAATTACATTCTTAACACATACTTAATGAGAGAATTTAAGAGAAAAATAAAATCAATTTTAAAAGAAAGGTCATTCCTGAAAACTTCATGGTTATATTAAGCACATTAAATGAGTTAGGAAAGTTTCTGCTGTTCAATAAGTGAATTAAACCATGTCAACTTTAAAGATAATTTATGAAAAATTTTAAGACCAGTACATCTACCAGACAACAACTACTTTAATTAAGATTAAACTAGAGCAATATAAGCATATTTTCATTTCAATGCATCCACAGTCTCATCTAAACAATGAAGGAACAAATTTTAAAGAGAATTCATAAATCATCTGCATTATGGAATTTGCTTGAAAAAACTTACTAACAAATTACATGAATTAAAGCTACATAATTGGGCCAAAATTAGACCTAAGGTAGAAGTAAGTGGTTTATTTTTAAACAACAAGGAAAAAGGAACAAATTAGAGCAGTTCTAAAAGGATTCTAAAGTTTTAGAACTGAAATAAACCTGGGGAATTTTTGAAAGAAAAACTGACACCAATTCAAAATAAGATTATAATCAGACCAAAACTAATTAAATTGTGCTTATTTCAAAGCAAAATAAGTATATTATCATCAAAACATAATAGAGATCTTACCAAAGCCTTGAGGGATCCGATTGCAGTTAAGAATTTACAAAATCAGGTCATTATCAGATGTTCTGCCCCAAAACCCTGCATCAAAAATTACATGCTTAACACTTATTTAATGAGAGAATTAAAAAGAAAATTAAAATCAATTTTAAAAGAAAAGTCATTTCTGAAAACTACATGGTTTTATTAAGCATATTTAATGAGTTAAGAAAGTTTCTATTGTTAAATGAGTGAATTAAACCATGTCAACTTTAAAGATAATTTATGAAAAATTTTAAGAGAAGTATATCTACAAAACAAAACCTCCTTTAATTAAGATTAAACTAGAGCAATATAAGCATATTTTCATTTCAATGCATCCACAGTCTCATCTAAACTATAAAGGACCAAATTCTTCAAAAGAATTCATAAAACATCTGCATTATGGGATTTGAATGAAAAAACTTGATAACAAATTACATGCATTAAAGCTCCCTAATAGGACCAAAATTAGACACAAGGGTGAAGCTAGTGGAAGATTTTTAAAGAACTAGGAAAAAGGAACATCTTAGAGCAGTTGGAAAAGGATTCTAAAGTTTTAGAAGTAAAATGAACAGGTAGAATTTTCGAAAGAAAAACTGATAACAATTCAAGAGAAGATTTCCATCACACCAAAACTAATTAAGTTGTGCTGATTTCAAAGCAAAATAAGTATATTATCATCAAAACTTAATAGAGATCTTACCAAAGCCTTGAGGGATCCAATTGCAGTTAAGAATTTACAAAATCAGGTCATTATCAGATGTTCTGCCCCAAAACCCTGCAACAAAAATTACATGCTTAACACTTATTTAATGAGAGAATTAAAAAGAAAATTAAAATCAATTTTAAAAGAAAAGTCATTTCTGAAAACTACATGGTTTTATTAAGCATATTTAATGAGTTAAGAAAGTTCCTATTGTTAAATGAGTGAATTAAACCATGTCAACTTTAAAGATAATTTATGAAAAATTTTAAGAGAAGTATATCTACAAAACAAAACCTCCTTTAATTAAGATTAAACTAGAGCAATATAAGCATATTTTCATTTCAATGCATCTACAGTCTCATCTAAACTATAAAGGACCAAATTCTTCAAAAGAATTCATAAAACATCTGCATTATGGGATTTGAATGAAAAAACTTGATAACAAATTACATGCATTAAAGCTCCCTAATTGGACCAAAATTAGACACAAGGGTGAAGCTAGTGGAAGATTTTTAAAGAACAAGGAAAAAGGAACAACTTAGAGCAGTTGGAAAAGGATTCTAAAGTTTTAGAAGTAAAATGAACAGGTAGAATTTTCGAAAGAAAAACTGATAACAATTCAAGAGAAGATTTCCATCACACCAAAACTAATTAATTTGTGCTGATTTCAAAGCACAATAAGAATATTATCATCAAAACATATCAAAGATCTCAACAAATCTAAGAGGGATCTGATGACAGTTAAAAATTTACAAAATCAGGTCATAATGAGATGTTTTCAAGAAAACCCAACAGTAAAAATTACATTCTTAACACATACTTAATGAGAGAATTTAAGAGAAAAATAAAATCAATTTTAAAAGAAAGGTCATTTCTGAAAATTTCATGGTTATATTAAGCACATTAAATGAGTTAAGAAAGTTTCTGCTGTTCAATAAGTGAATTAAACCATGTCAACTTTAAAGATAATTTATGAAAAATTTTAAGAGAAGTATATCTACCAAACAAAACCTCCTTTAATTAAGATTAAACTAGAGCAATATAAGCATATTTTCATTTCAATGCATCCACAGTCTCATCTGAACTATAAAGGACCAAATTTTGAAGAGAATTCATAAATCATCTGCATTATGGAATTTGCTTGAAAAAACTTACTAACAAATTACATGAATTAAAGCTTGTAATTGGGCCAAAATTAGACCTAAGGTAGAAGTAAGTGGTTTATTTTTAAACAACAAGGAAAAAGGAACAAATTAGAACAGTTCTAAAAGGATTCTAAAGTTTTAGAACTGAAATAAACCTGGGGAATTTTTGAAAGAAAATCTGACACCAATTCAAAATAAGATTATAATCAGACCAAAACTAATTAAATTGTGCTTATTTCAAAGCAAAATAAGTATATTATCATCAAAACATAATAGAGATCTTACCAAAGCCTTGAGGGATCCAATTGCAGTTAAGAATTTACAAAATCAGGTCATTATCAGATGTTCTGCCCCAAAACCCTGCAACAAAAATTACATGCTTAACACTTATTTAATGAGAGAATTTAAAAGAAAATTAAAATCAATTTTAAAAGAAAAGTCATTTCTGAAAACTACATGGTTTTATTAAGCATATTTAATGAGTTAAGAAAGTTTCTATTGTTAAAAGAGTGAATTAAACCATGTCAACTTTAAAGATAATTTATGAAAAATTTTAAGAGAAGTATATCTACAAAACAAAACATAAATTAAGATTAAACTAGAGCAATATAAGCATATTTTCATTTCAATGCATCCACAGTCTCATCTAAACTATAAAGGACCAAATTATTCAAAAGAATTCATAAAACATCTGCATTATGGGATTTGAATGAAAAAACTTGATAACAAATTACATGCATTAAAGCTCCCTAATAGGACCAAAATTAGACACAAGGGTGAAGCTAGTGGAAGATTTTTAAAGAACTAGGAAAAAGGAACATCTTAGAGCAGTTGGAAAAGGATTCTAAAGTTTTAGAAGTAAAATGAACAGGTAGAATTTTCGAAAGAAAAACTGATAACAATTCAAGAGAAGATTTCCATCACACCAAAACTAATTAAGTTGTGCTGATTTCAAAGCAAAATAAGTATATTATCATCAAAACTTAATAGAGATCTTACCAAAGCCTTGAGGGATCCAATTGCAGTTAAGAATTTACAAAATCAGGTCATTATCAGATGTTCTGCCCCAAAACCCTGCAACAAAAATTACATGCTTAACACTTATTTAATGAGAGAATTAAAAAGAAAATTAAAATCAATTTTAAAAGAAAAGTCATTTCTGAAAACTACATGGTTTTATTAAGCATATTTAATGAGTTAAGAAAGTTCCTATTGTTAAATGAGTGAATTAAACCATGTCAACTTTAAAGATAATTTATGAAAAATTTTAAGAGAAGTATATCTACAAAACAAAACCTCCTTTAATTAAGATTAAACTAGAGCAATATAAGCATATTTTCATTTCAATGCATCCACAGTCTCATCTAAACTACAAAGGACCAAATTCTTCAAAAGAATTCATAAAACATCTGCATTATGGGATTTGAATGAAAAAACTTGATAACAAATTACATGCATTAAAGCTCCCTAATAGGACCAAAATTAGACACAAGGGTGAAGCTAGTGGAAGATTTTTAAAGAACTAGGAAAAAGGAACAACTTAGAGCAGTTGGAAAAGGATTCTAAAGTTTTAGAAGTAAAATGAACAGGTAGAATTTTCGAAAGAAAAACTGATAACAATTCAAGAGAAGATTTCAATCAGACCAAAACTAATTAAGTTGTGCTGATTTCAAAGCACAATAAGAATATTATCATCAAAACATATCAAAGATCTCAACAAATCTAAGAGGGATCTGATGTCAGTTAAAAATTTACAAAATCAGGTCATAATGAGATGTTTTCAAGAAAACCCAACAGTAAAAATTACATTCTTAACACATACTTAATGAGAGAATTTAAGAGAAAAATAAAATCAATTTTAAAAGAAAGGTCATTCCTGAAAACTTCATGGTTATATTAAGCACATTAAATGAGTTAGGAAAGTTTCTGCTGTTCAATAAGTGAATTAAACCATGTCAACTTTAAAGATAATTTATGAAAAATTTTAAGACCAGTACATCTACCAGACAACAACTACTTTAATTAAGATTAAACTAGAGCAATATAAGCATATTTTCATTTCAATGCATCCACAGTCTCATCTAAACAATGAAGGAACAAATTTTAAAGAGAATTCATAAATCATCTGCATTATGGAATTTGCTTGAAAAAACTTACTAACAAATTACATGAATTAAAGCTACATAATTGGGCCAAAATTAGACCTAAGGTAGAAGTAAGTGGTTTATTTTTAAACAACAAGGAAAAAGGAACAAATTAGAGCAGTTCTAAAAGGATTCTAAAGTTTTAGAACTGAAATAAACCTGGGGAATTTTTGAAAGAAAAACTGACACCAATTCAAAATAAGATTATAATCAGACCAAAACTAATTAAATTGTGCTTATTTCAAAGCAAAATAAGTATATTATCATCAAAACATAATAGAGATCTTACCAAAGCCTTGAGGGATCCGATTGCAGTTAAGAATTTACAAAATCAGGTCATTATCAGATGTTCTGCCCCAAAACCCTGCATCAAAAATTACATGCTTAACACTTATTTAATGAGAGAATTAAAAAGAAAATTAAAATCAATTTTAAAAGAAAAGTCATTTCTGAAAACTACATGGTTTTATTAAGCATATTTAATGAGTTAAGAAAGTTTCTATTGTTAAATGAGTGAATTAAACCATGTCAACTTTAAAGATAATTTATGAAAAATTTTAAGAGAAGTATATCTACAAAACAAAACCTCCTTTAATTAAGATTAAACTAGAGCAATATAAGCATATTTTCATTTCAATGCATCCACAGTCTCATCTAAACTATAAAGGACCAAATTCTTCAAAAGAATTCATAAAACATCTGCATTATGGGATTTGAATGAAAAAACTTGATAACAAATTACATGCATTAAAGCTCCCTAATAGGACCAAAATTAGACACAAGGGTGAAGCTAGTGGAAGATTTTTAAAGAACTAGGAAAAAGGAACATCTTAGAGCAGTTGGAAAAGGATTCTAAAGTTTTAGAAGTAAAATGAACAGGTAGAATTTTCGAAAGAAAAACTGATAACAATTCAAGAGAAGATTTCCATCACACCAAAACTAATTAAGTTGTGCTGATTTCAAAGCAAAATAAGTATATTATCATCAAAACTTAATAGAGATCTTACCAAAGCCTTGAGGGATCCAATTGCAGTTAAGAATTTACAAAATCAGGTCATTATCAGATGTTCTGCCCCAAAACCCTGCAACAAAAATTACATGCTTAACACTTATTTAATGAGAGAATTAAAAAGAAAATTAAAATCAATTTTAAAAGAAAAGTCATTTCTGAAAACTACATGGTTTTATTAAGCATATTTAATGAGTTAAGAAAGTTCCTATTGTTAAATGAGTGAATTAAACCATGTCAACTTTAAAGATAATTTATGAAAAATTTTAAGAGAAGTATATCTACAAAACAAAACCTCCTTTAATTAAGATTAAACTAGAGCAATATAAGCATATTTTCATTTCAATGCATCTACAGTCTCATCTAAACTATAAAGGACCAAATTCTTCAAAAGAATTCATAAAACATCTGCATTATGGGATTTGAATGAAAAAACTTGATAACAAATTACATGCATTAAAGCTCCCTAATTGGACCAAAATTAGACACAAGGGTGAAGCTAGTGGAAGATTTTTAAAGAACAAGGAAAAAGGAACAACTTAGAGCAGTTGGAAAAGGATTCTAAAGTTTAAGAAGTAAAATGAACCTTAAAAAATTTTTGAAAGAAAATTTGACACCAATTCAAAAGAAGATTTCAAACAGACCAAAACTAATGAAGTTGAGCTTATTTCAAAGCAAAATAAGAATATTATCATCAAAACATATAAAATCAGGTTATAATGAGATGTTTTCAAGAAAACCCAACAGTAAAAATTACATTCTTAACACATAATTAATGAGAGAATTTAAGAGAAAAATAAAATCCATTTTAAAAGAAAAGTCATTTCTAAAAACTACATGGTTATATTAAGCACATTAAATGAGTTAAGAAAGTTTCTGCTCTTAAATAAGTGAATTAAACCATGTCAATTTTAAAGATAATTTCTGAAAAATTTTAAGACCAGTACATCTACCAGACAACACCTACTTTAATTAAGATTAAACTAGAGCAATATAAGCATATTTTCATTTCAATGCATCCACAGTCTCATCTAAACAATGAAGGAACAAATTTTGAAGAGAATTCATAAATCATCTGCATTATGGAATTTGCTTGAAAAAACTTACTAACAAATTACATGAATTAAAGCTTGTAATTGGGCCAAAATTAGACCTAAGGTAGAAGTAAGTGGTTTATTTTTAAACAACAAGGAAAAAGGAACAAATTAGAACAGTTCTAAAAGGATTCTAAAGTTTTAGAACTGAAATAAACCTGGGGAATTTTTGAAAGAAAATCTGACACCAATTCAAAATAAGATTATAATCAGACCAAAACTAATTAAATTGTGCTTATTTCAAAGCAAAATAAGTATATTATCATCAAAACATAATAGAGATCTTACCAAAGCCTTGAGGGATCCAATTGCAGTTAAGAATTTACAAAATCAGGTCATTATCAGATGTTCTGCCCCAAAACCCTGCAACAAAAATTACATGCTTAACACTTATTTAATGAGAGAATTTAAAAGAAAATTAAAATCAATTTTAAAAGAAAAGTCATTTCTGAAAACTACATGGTTTTATTAAGCATATTTAATGAGTTAAGAAAGTTTCTATTGTTAAAAGAGTGAATTAAACCATGTCAACTTTAAAGATAATTTATGAAAAATTTTAAGAGAAGTATATCTACAAAACAAAACATAAATTAAGATTAAACTAGAGCAATATAAGCATATTTTCATTTCAATGCATCCACAGTCTCATCTAAACTATAAAGGACCAAATTATTCAAAAGAATTCATAAAACATCTGCATTATGGGATTTGAATGAAAAAACTTGATAACAAATTACATGCATTAAAGCTCCCTAATAGGACCAAAATTAGACACAAGGGTGAAGCTAGTGGAAGATTTTTAAAGAACTAGGAAAAAGGAACAACTTAGAGCAGTTGGAAAAGGATTCTAAAGTTTTAGAAGTAAAATGAACAGGTAGAATTTTCGAAAGAAAAACTGATAACAATTCAAGAGAAGATTTCCATCACACCAAAACTAATTAAGTTGTGCTGATTTCAAAGCAAAATAAGTATATTATCATCAAAACATAATAGAGATCTTACCAAAGCCTTGAGGGATCCAATTGCAGTTAAGAATTTACAAAATCAGGTCATTATCAGATGTTCTGCCCCAAAACCCTGCATCAAAAATTACATGCTTAACACTTATTTAATGAGAGAATTAAAAAGAAAATTAAAATCAATTTTAAAAGAAAAGTCATTTCTGAAAACTACATGGTTTTATTAAGCATATTTAATGAGTTAAGAAAGTTTCTATTGTTAAATGAGTGAATTAAACCATGTCAACTTTAAAGATAATTTATGAAAAATTTTAAGAGAAGTATATCTACAAAAAAAAATCTCCTTTAATTAAGATTAAACTAGAGCAATATAAGCATATTTTTATTTCAATGCATCCACAGTCTCATCTAAACTATAAAGGACCAAATTCTTCAAAAGAATTCATAAAACATCTGCATTATGGGATTTGAATGAAAAAACTTGATAACAAATTACATGCATTAAAGCTCCCTAATAGGACCAAAATTAGACACAAGGGTGAAGCTAGTGGAAGATTTTTAAAGAACTAAGAAAAAGGAACAACTTAGAGCAGTTGGAAAAGGATTCTAAAGTTTTAGAAGTAAAATGAACAGGTAGAATTTTCGAAAGAAAAACTGATAACAATTCAAGAGAAGATTTCAATCAGACCAAAACTAATTAAGTTGTGCTGATTTCAAAGCACAATAAGTATATTATCATCAAAACATAATAGAGATCTTACCAAAGCCTTGAGGGATCCAATTGCAGTTAAGAATTTACAAAATCAGGTCATTATCAGATGTTCTGCCCCAAAACCCTGCAACAAAAATTACATGCTTAACACTTATTTAATGAGAGAATTAAAAAGAAAATTAAAATCAATTTTAAAAGAAAAGTCATTTCTGAAAACTACATGGTTTTATTAAGCATATTTACTGAGTTAAGAAAGTTCCTATTGTTAAATGAGTGAATTAAACCATGTCAACTTTAAAGATAATTTATGAAAAATTTTAAGAGAAGTATATCTACAAAACAAAACCTCCTTTAATTAAGATTAAACTAGAGCAATATAAGCATATTTTCATTTCAATGCATCTACAGTCTCATCTAAACTATAAAGGACCAAATTCTTCAAAAGAATTCATAAAACATCTGCATTATCGGATTTGAATGAAAAAACTTAACAAATTACATGCATTAAAGCTCCCTAATTGGACCAAAATTAGACACAAGGGTGAAGCTAGTGGAAGATTTTTAAAGAACAAGGAAAAAGGAACAACTTAGAGCAGTTGGAAAAGGATTCTAAAGTTTAAGAAGTAAAATGAACCTTAAAAAATTTTTGAAAGAAAATTTGACACCAATTCAAAAGAAGATTTCAAACAGACCAAAACTAATGAAGTTGAGCTTATTTCAAAGCAAAATAAGAATATTATCATCAAAACATATAAAATCAGGTTATAATGAGATGTTTTCAAGAAAACCCAACAGTAAAAATTACGTTCTTAACACATAATTAATGAGAGAATTTAAGAGAAAAATAAAATCCATTTTAAAAGAAAAGTCATTTCTAAAAACTATATGGTTATATTAAGCACATTAAATGAGTTAAGAAAGTTTCTGCTCTTAAATAAGTGAATTAAACCATGTCAATTTTAAAGATAATTTCTGAAAAATTTTAAGACCAGTACATCTACCAGACAACACCTACTTTAATTAAGATTAAACTAGAGCAATATAAGCATATTTTCATTTCAATGCATCCACAGTCTCATCTAAACAATGAAGGAACAAATTTTGAAGAGAATTCATAAATCATCTGCATTATGGAATTTGCTTGAAAAAACTTACTAACAAATTACATGAATTAAAGCTTGTAATTGGGCCAAAATTAGACCTAAGGTAGAAGTAAGTGGTTTATTTTTAAACAACAAGGAAAAAGGAACAAATTAGAACAGTTCTAAAAGGATTCTAAAGTTTTAGAACTGAAATAAACCTGGGGAATTTTTGAAAGAAAATCTGACACCAATTCAAAATAAGATTATAATCAGACCAAAACTAATTAAATTGTGCTTATTTCAAAGCAAAATAAGTATATTATCATCAAAACATAATAGAGATCTTACCAAAGCCTTGAGGGATCCAATTGCAGTTAAGAATTTACAAAATCAGGTCATTATCAGATGTTCTGCCCCAAAACCCTGCAACAAAAATTACATGCTTAACACTTATTTAATGAGAGAATTAAAAAGAAAATTAAAATCAATTTTAAAAGAAAAGTCATTTCTGAAAACTACATGGTTTTATTAAGCATATTTAATGAGTTAAGAAAGTTTCTATTGTTAAAAGAGTGAATTAAACCATGTCAACTTTAAAGATAATTTATGAAAAATTTTAAGAGAAGTATATCTACAAAACAAAACCTCCTTTAATTAAGATTAAACTAGAGCAATATAAGCATATTTTCATTTCAATGCATCCACAGTCTCATCTAAACTATAAAGGACCAAATTCTTCAAAAGAATTCATAAAACATCTGCATTATGGGATTTGAATGAAAAAACTTGATAACAAATTACATGCATTAAAGCTCCCTAATAGGACCAAAATTAGACACAAGGGTGAAGCTAGTGGAAGATTTTTAAAGAACTAGGAAAAAGGAACATCTTAGAGCAGTTGGAAAAGGATTCTAAAGTTTTAGAAGTAAAATGAACAGGTAGAATTTTCGAAAGAAAAACTGATAACAATTCAAGAGAAGATTTCCATCACACCAAAACTAATTAAGTTGTGCCGATTTCAAAGCAAAATAAGTATATTATCATCAAAACATAATAGAGATCTTACCAAAGCCTTGAGGGATCCAATTGCAGTTAAGAATTTACAAAATCAGGTCATTATCAGATGTTCTGCCCCAAAACCCTGCAACAAAAATTACATGCTTAACACTTATTTAATGAGAGAATTAAAAAGAAAATTAAAATCAATTTTAAAAGAAAAGTCATTTCTGAAAACTACATGGTTTTATTAAGCATATTTAATGAGTTAAGAAAGTTTCTATTGTTAAATGAGTGAATTAAACCATGTCAACTTTAAAGATAATTTATGAAAAATTTTAAGAGAAGTATATCTACAAAACAAAACCTCCTTTAATTAAGATTAAACTAGAGCAATATAAGCATATTTTCATTTCAATGCATCCACAGTCTCATCTAAACTACAAAGGACCAAATTCTTCAAAAGAATTCATAAAACATCTGCATTATGGGATTTGAATGAAAAAACTTGATAACAAATTACATGCATTAAAGCTCCCTAATAGGACCAAAATTAGACACAAGGGTGAAGCTAGTGGAAGATTTTTAAAGAACTAGGAAAAAGGAACAACTTAGAGCAGTTGGAAAAGGATTCTAAAGTTTTAGAAGTAAAATGAACAGGAAGAATTTTCCAAAGAAAAACTGATAACAATTCAAGAGAAGATTTCAATCAGACCAAAACAAATTAAGTTGTGCTGATTTCAAAGCACAATAAGAATATTATCATCAAAACATATCAAAGATCTCAACAAATCTAAGAGGGATCTGATGTCAGTTAAAAATTTACAAAATCAGGTCATAATGAGATGTTTTCAAGAAAACCCAACAGTAAAAATTACATTCTTAACACATACTTAATGAGAGAATTTAAGAGAAAAATAAAATCAATTTTAAAAGAAAGGTCATTCCTGAAAACTTCATGGTTATATTAAGCACATTAAATGAGTTAGGAAAGTTTCTGCTGTTCAATAAGTGAATTAAACCATGTCAACTTTAAAGATAATTTATGAAAAATTTTAAGACCAGTACATCTACCAGACAACAACTACTTTAATTAAGATTAAACTAGAGCAATATAAGCATATTTTCATTTCAATGCATCCACAGTCTCATCTAAACAATGAAGGAACAAATTTTGAAGAGAATTCATAAATCATCTGCATTATGGAATTTGCTTGAAAAAACTTACTAACAAATTACATGAATTAAAGCTACATAATTGGGCCAAAATTAGACCTAAGGTAGAAGTAAGTGGTTTATTTTTAAACAACAAGGAAAAAGGAACAAATTAGAGCAGTTCTAAAAGGATTCTAAAGTTTTAGAACTGAAATAAACCTGGGGAATTTTTGAAAGAAAAACTGACACCAATTCAAAATAAGATTATAATCAGACCAAAACTAATTAAATTGTGCTTATTTCAAAGCAAAATAAGTATATTATCATCAAAACATAATAGAGATCTTACCAAAGCCTTGAGGGATCCAATTGCAGTTAAGAATTTACAAAATCAGGTCATTATCAGATGTTCTGCCCCAAAACCCTGCAACAAAAATTACATGCTTAACACTTATTTAATGAGAGAATTTAAAAGAAAATTAAAATCAATTTTAAAAGAAAAGTCATTTCTGAAAACTACATGGTTTTATTAAGCATATTTAATGAGTTAAGAAAGTTTCTATTGTTAAAAGAGTGAATTAAACCATGTCAACTTTAAAGATAATTTATGAAAAATTTTAAGAGAAGTATATCTACAAAACAAAACATAAATTAAGATTAAACTAGAGCAATATAAGCATATTTTCATTTCAATGCATCCACAGTCTCATCTAAACTATAAAGGACCAAATTATTCAAAAGAATTCATAAAACATCTGCATTATGGGATTTGAATGAAAAAACTTGATAACAAATTACATGCATTAAAGCTCCCTAATAGGACCAAAATTAGACACAAGGGTGAAGCTAGTGGAAGATTTTTAAAGAACTAGGAAAAAGGAACAACTTAGAGCAGTTGGAAAAGGATTCTAAAGTTTTAGAAGTAAAATGAACAGGTAGAATTTTCGAAAGAAAAACTGATAACAATTCAAGAGAAGATTTCCATCACACCAAAACTAATTAAGTTGTGCTGATTTCAAAGCAAAATAAGTATATTATCATCAAAACATAATAGAGATCTTACCAAAGCCTTGAGGGATCCAATTGCAGTTAAGAATTTACAAAATCAGGTCATTATCAGATGTTCTGCCCCAAAACCCTGCATCAAAAATTACATGCTTAACACTTATTTAATGAGAGAATTAAAAAGAAAATTAAAATCAATTTTAAAAGAAAAGTCATTTCTGAAAACTACATGGTTTTATTAAGCATATTTAATGAGTTAAGAAAGTTTCTATTGTTAAATGAGTGAATTAAACCATGTCAACTTTAAAGATAATTTATGAAAAATTTTAAGAGAAGTATATCTACAAAAAAAAATCTCCTTTAATTAAGATTAAACTAGAGCAATATAAGCATATTTTTATTTCAATGCATCCACAGTCTCATCTAAACTATAAAGGACCAAATTCTTCAAAAGAATTCATAAAACATCTGCATTATGGGATTTGAATGAAAAAACTTGATAACAAATTACATGCATTAAAGCTCCCTAATAGGACCAAAATTAGACACAAGGGTGAAGCTAGTGGAAGATTTTTAAAGAACTAAGAAAAAGGAACAACTTAGAGCAGTTGGAAAAGGATTCTAAAGTTTTAGAAGTAAAATGAACAGGTAGAATTTTCGAAAGAAAAACTGATAACAATTCAAGAGAAGATTTCAATCAGACCAAAACTAATTAAGTTGTGCTGATTTCAAAGCACAATAAGTATATTATCATCAAAACATAATAGAGATCTTACCAAAGCCTTGAGGGATCCAATTGCAGTTAAGAATTTACAAAATCAGGTCATTATCAGATGTTCTGCCCCAAAACCCTGCAACAAAAATTACATGCTTAACACTTATTTAATGAGAGAATTAAAAAGAAAATTAAAATCAATTTTAAAAGAAAAGTCATTTCTGAAAACTACATGGTTTTATTAAGCATATTTACTGAGTTAAGAAAGTTCCTATTGTTAAATGAGTGAATTAAACCATGTCAACTTTAAAGATAATTTATGAAAAATTTTAAGAGAAGTATATCTACAAAACAAAACCTCCTTTAATTAAGATTAAACTAGAGCAATATAAGCATATTTTCATTTCAATGCATCTACAGTCTCATCTAAACTATAAAGGACCAAATTCTTCAAAAGAATTCATAAAACATCTGCATTATCGGATTTGAATGAAAAAACTTAACAAATTACATGCATTAAAGCTCCCTAATTGGACCAAAATTAGACACAAGGGTGAAGCTAGTGGAAGATTTTTAAAGAACAAGGAAAAAGGAACAACTTAGAGCAGTTGGAAAAGGATTCTAAAGTTTAAGAAGTAAAATGAACCTTAAAAAATTTTTGAAAGAAAATTTGACACCAATTCAAAAGAAGATTTCAAACAGACCAAAACTAATGAAGTTGAGCTTATTTCAAAGCAAAATAAGAATATTATCATCAAAACATATAAAATCAGGTTATAATGAGATGTTTTCAAGAAAACCCAACAGTAAAAATTACGTTCTTAACACATAATTAATGAGAGAATTTAAGAGAAAAATAAAATCCATTTTAAAAGAAAAGTCATTTCTAAAAACTATATGGTTATATTAAGCACATTAAATGAGTTAAGAAAGTTTCTGCTCTTAAATAAGTGAATTAAACCATGTCAATTTTAAAGATAATTTCTGAAAAATTTTAAGACCAGTACATCTACCAGACAACACCTACTTTAATTAAGATTAAACTAGAGCAATATAAGCATATTTTCATTTCAATGCATCCACAGTCTCATCTAAACAATGAAGGAACAAATTTTGAAGAGAATTCATAAATCATCTGCATTATGGAATTTGCTTGAAAAAACTTACTAACAAATTACATGAATTAAAGCTTGTAATTGGGCCAAAATTAGACCTAAGGTAGAAGTAAGTGGTTTATTTTTAAACAACAAGGAAAAAGGAACAAATTAGAACAGTTCTAAAAGGATTCTAAAGTTTTAGAACTGAAATAAACCTGGGGAATTTTTGAAAGAAAATCTGACACCAATTCAAAATAAGATTATAATCAGACCAAAACTAATTAAATTGTGCTTATTTCAAAGCAAAATAAGTATATTATCATCAAAACATAATAGAGATCTTACCAAAGCCTTGAGGGATCCAATTGCAGTTAAGAATTTACAAAATCAGGTCATTATCAGATGTTCTGCCCCAAAACCCTGCAACAAAAATTACATGCTTAACACTTATTTAATGAGAGAATTAAAAAGAAAATTAAAATCAATTTTAAAAGAAAAGTCATTTCTGAAAACTACATGGTTTTATTAAGCATATTTAATGAGTTAAGAAAGTTTCTATTGTTAAAAGAGTGAATTAAACCATGTCAACTTTAAAGATAATTTATGAAAAATTTTAAGAGAAGTATATCTACAAAACAAAACCTCCTTTAATTAAGATTAAACTAGAGCAATATAAGCATATTTTCATTTCAATGCATCCACAGTCTCATCTAAACTATAAAGGACCAAATTCTTCAAAAGAATTCATAAAACATCTGCATTATGGGATTTGAATGAAAAAACTTGATAACAAATTACATGCATTAAAGCTCCCTAATAGGACCAAAATTAGACACAAGGGTGAAGCTAGTGGAAGATTTTTAAAGAACTAGGAAAAAGGAACATCTTAGAGCAGTTGGAAAAGGATTCTAAAGTTTTAGAAGTAAAATGAACAGGTAGAATTTTCGAAAGAAAAACTGATAACAATTCAAGAGAAGATTTCCATCACACCAAAACTAATTAAGTTGTGCCGATTTCAAAGCAAAATAAGTATATTATCATCAAAACATAATAGAGATCTTACCAAAGCCTTGAGGGATCCAATTGCAGTTAAGAATTTACAAAATCAGGTCATTATCAGATGTTCTGCCCCAAAACCCTGCAACAAAAATTACATGCTTAACACTTATTTAATGAGAGAATTAAAAAGAAAATTAAAATCAATTTTAAAAGAAAAGTCATTTCTGAAAACTACATGGTTTTATTAAGCATATTTAATGAGTTAAGAAAGTTTCTATTGTTAAATGAGTGAATTAAACCATGTCAACTTTAAAGATAATTTATGAAAAATTTTAAGAGAAGTATATCTACAAAACAAAACCTCCTTTAATTAAGATTAAACTAGAGCAATATAAGCATATTTTCATTTCAATGCATCCACAGTCTCATCTAAACTACAAAGGACCAAATTCTTCAAAAGAATTCATAAAACATCTGCATTATGGGATTTGAATGAAAAAACTTGATAACAAATTACATGCATTAAAGCTCCCTAATAGGACCAAAATTAGACACAAGGGTGAAGCTAGTGGAAGATTTTTAAAGAACTAGGAAAAAGGAACAACTTAGAGCAGTTGGAAAAGGATTCTAAAGTTTTAGAAGTAAAATGAACAGGAAGAATTTTCCAAAGAAAAACTGATAACAATTCAAGAGAAGATTTCAATCAGACCAAAACAAATTAAGTTGTGCTGATTTCAAAGCACAATAAGAATATTATCATCAAAACATATCAAAGATCTCAACAAATCTAAGAGGGATCTGATGTCAGTTAAAAATTTACAAAATCAGGTCATAATGAGATGTTTTCAAGAAAACCCAACAGTAAAAATTACATTCTTAACACATACTTAATGAGAGAATTTAAGAGAAAAATAAAATCAATTTTAAAAGAAAGGTCATTCCTGAAAACTTCATGGTTATATTAAGCACATTAAATGAGTTAGGAAAGTTTCTGCTGTTCAATAAGTGAATTAAACCATGTCAACTTTAAAGATAATTTATGAAAAATTTTAAGACCAGTACATCTACCAGACAACAACTACTTTAATTAAGATTAAACTAGAGCAATATAAGCATATTTTCATTTCAATGCATCCACAGTCTCATCTAAACAATGAAGGAACAAATTTTGAAGAGAATTCATAAATCATCTGCATTATGGAATTTGCTTGAAAAAACTTACTAACAAATTACATGAATTAAAGCTACATAATTGGGCCAAAATTAGACCTAAGGTAGAAGTAAGTGGTTTATTTTTAAACAACAAGGAAAAAGGAACAAATTAGAGCAGTTCTAAAAGGATTCTAAAGTTTTAGAACTGAAATAAACCTGGGGAATTTTTGAAAGAAAAACTGACACCAATTCAAAATAAGATTATAATCAGACCAAAACTAATTAAATTGTGCTTATTTCAAAGCAAAATAAGTATATTATCATCAAAACATAATAGAGATCTTACCAAAGCCTTGAGGGATCCAATTGCAGTTAAGAATTTACAAAATCAGGTCATTATCAGATGTTCTGCCCCAAAACCCTGCATCAAAAATTACATGCTTAACACTTATTTAATGAGAGAATTAAAAAGAAAATTAAAATCAATTTTAAAAGAAAAGTCATTTCTGAAAACTACATGGTTTTATTAAGCATATTTAATGAGTTAAGAAAGTTTCTATTGTTAAATGAGTGAATTAAACCATGTCAACTTTAAAGATAATTTATGAAAAATTTTGAGAAGTATATCTACAAAACAAAACCTCCTTTAATTAAGATTAAACTAGAGCAATATAAGCATATTTTCATTTCAATGCATCCACAGTCTCATCTAAACTATAAAGGACCAAATTCTTCAAAAGAATTCATAAAACATCTGCATTATGGGATTTGAATGAAAAAACTTGATAACAAATTACATGCATTAAAGCTCCCTAATAGGACCAAAATTAGACACAAGGGTGAAGCTAGTGGAAGATTTTTAAAGAACTAGGAAAAAGGAACATCTTAGAGCAGTTGGAAAAGGATTCTAAAGTTTTAGAAGTAAAATGAACAGGTAGAATTTTCGAAAGAAAAACTGATAACAATTCAAGAGAAGATTTCCATCACACCAAAACTAATTAAGTTGTGCTGATTTCAAAGCAAAATAAGTATATTATCATCAAAACTTAATAGAGATCTTACCAAAGCCTTGAGGGATCCAATTGCAGTTAAGAATTTACAAAATCAGGTCATTATCAGATGTTCTGCCCCAAAACCCTGCAACAAAAATTACATGCTTAACACTTATTTAATGAGAGAATTAAAAAGAAAATTAAAATCAATTTTAAAAGAAAAGTCATTTCTGAAAACTACATGGTTTTATTAAGCATATTTAATGAGTTAAGAAAGTTCCTATTGTTAAATGAGTGAATTAAACCATGTCAACTTTAAAGATAATTTATGAAAAATTTTAAGAGAAGTATATCTACAAAACAAAACCTCCTTTAATTAAGATTAAACTAGAGCAATATAAGCATATTTTCATTTCAATGCATCTACAGTCTCATCTAAACTATAAAGGACCAAATTCTTCAAAAGAATTCATAAAACATCTGCATTATGGGATATGAATGAAAAAACTTGATAACAAATTACATGCATTAAAGCTCCCTAATTGGACCAAAATTAGACACAAGGGTGAAGCTAGTGGAAGATTTTTAAAGAACAAGGAAAAAGGAACAACTTAGAGCAGTTGGAAAAGGATTCTAAAGTTTAAGAAGTAAAATGAACCTTAAAAAATTTTTGAAAGAAAATTTGACACCAATTCAAAAGAAGATTTCAAACAGACCAAAACTAATGAAGTTGAGCTTATTTCAAAGCAAAATAAGAATATTATCATCAAAACATATAAAATCAGGTTATAATGAGATGTTTTCAAGAAAACCCAACAGTAAAAATTACATTCTTAACACATAATTAATGAGAGAATTTAAGAGAAAAATAAAATCCATTTTAAAAGAAAAGTCATTTCTAAAAACTACATGGTTATATTAAGCACATTAAATGAGTTAAGAAAGTTTCTGCTCTTAAATAAGTGAATTAAACCATGTCAATTTTAAAGATAATTTCTGAAAAATTTTAAGACCAGTACATCTACCAGACAACACCTACTTTAATTAAGATTAAACTAGAGCAATATAAGCATATTTTCATTTCAATGCATCCACAGTCTCATCTAAACAATGAAGGAACAAATTTTGAAGAGAATTCATAAATCATCTGCATTATGGAATTTGCTTGAAAAAACTTACTAACAAATTACATGAATTAAAGCTTGTAATTGGGCCAAAATTAGACCTAAGGTAGAAGTAAGTGGTTTATTTTTAAACAACAAGGAAAAAGGAACAAATTAGAACAGTTCTAAAAGGATTCTAAAGTTTTAGAACTGAAATAAACCTGGGGAATTTTTGAAAGAAAATCTGACACCAATTCAAAATAAGATTATAATCAGACCAAAACTAATTAAATTGTGCTTATTTCAAAGCAAAATAAGTATATTATCATCAAAACATAATAGAGATCTTACCAAAGCCTTGAGGGATCCAATTGCAGTTAAGAATTTACAAAATCAGGTCATTATCAGATGTTCTGCCCCAAAACCCTGCAACAAAAATTACATGCTTAACACTTATTTAATGAGAGAATTTAAAAGAAAATTAAAATCAATTTTAAAAGAAAAGTCATTTCTGAAAACTACATGGTTTTATTAAGCATATTTAATGAGTTAAGAAAGTTTCTATTGTTAAAAGAGTGAATTAAACCATGTCAACTTTAAAGATAATTTATGAAAAATTTTAAGAGAAGTATATCTACAAAACAAAACATAAATTAAGATTAAACTAGAGCAATATAAGCATATTTTCATTTCAATGCATCCACAGTCTCATCTAAACTATAAAGGACCAAATTATTCAAAAGAATTCATAAAACATCTGCATTATGGGATTTGAATGAAAAAACTTGATAACAAATTACATGCATTAAAGCTCCCTAATAGGACCAAAATTAGACACAAGGGTGAAGCTAGTGGAAGATTTTTAAAGAACTAGGAAAAAGGAACAACTTAGAGCAGTTGGAAAAGGATTCTAAAGTTTTAGAAGTAAAATGAACAGGTAGAATTTTCGAAAGAAAAACTGATAACAATTCAAGAGAAGATTTCCATCACATCAAAACTAATTAAGTTGTGCTGATTTCAAAGCAAAATAAGTATATTATCATCAAAACATAATAGAGATCTTACCAAAGCCTTGAGGGATCCAATTGCAGTTAAGAATTTACAAAATCAGGTCATTATCAGATGTTCTGCCCCAAAACCCTGCATCAAAAATTACATGCTTAACACTTATTTAATGAGAGAATTAAAAAGAAAATTAAAATCAATTTTAAAAGAAAAGTCATTTCTGAAAACTACATGGTTTTATTAAGCATATTTAATGAGTTAAGAAAGTTTCTATTGTTAAATGAGTGAATTAAACCATGTCAACTTTAAAGATAATTTATGAAAAATTTTAAGAGAAGTATATCTACAAAACAAAATCTCCTTTAATTAAGATTAAACTAGAGCAATATAAGCATATTTTTATTTCAATGCATCCACAGTCTCATCTAAACTATAAAGGACCAAATTCTTCAAAAGAATTTGAGGGGACAGTTTTTACTGTCGCTTTCAATATCAGAAGGCATTTGTGTTGTCTTTTAAGGTTTTTAATAGCACACACATATAACTACAAGAGACTACTCAAACTACATCTAACATATACGAAATCAGTAAATGGAATGGCTGTTTTTCGTTTGCTCCCTGACTTTCGGGGGTCTTGAGTGACTTGCCTCCGCCCCACTACAAATTCTATTGGTTAAGGGGTTGACGTCATTACTGTGGTTTGCCAATCGGCGGGTTTAATTTGGAAACGGGGTGTTAAGAATTTATAGTGGGAACTGTCACAACAAGAGGGACCGTGGGAAGAAATGTCTCCCTCGCTGTCAACCGGAGGTCAGAGAGCATGTGAAAGTTGGTTTGCAGGTGACTTCTAAGATGAGGGTGCACCGCAGTACTCCCTCCCCAGTGTCAACGATATCCCAAAATCAAACGATCTGGGAAATGCACTCGGCGACCGGAACGAGTTCGATACGGCGCCGAAACAGTTTGGTTGGGCATAGTTGCAACAGGAACAGTTCGGTTGGGCACAGTTGCAACAGGAACAGTTTGGTTGGGCACAGTTGCAACAGGAACAGTTTGTTTGGGAAGAGTAGGAGGCACCGAAACGCGGGAGTTTTGTGCTGGATCATTGATTATGAAGGCAGGCTTCAGTCTATCTATCGATACATTAGTCCTCACACCCTGCCTGTCAATCGTAAAATGTTTATCACTGCGTTGCAACACTAAAAAGGGGCCGTCGTAAGGCCGCTGCAAAGGTCCGCGCACAGTATCGCGCCGCACAAACACATGTGACGAGGAGCCCAACTCTTTCGGAAGGAACACCGACGGCTTGCAGTGATGGGAAGTAGGGACCGGGCGGAGGGAGTTCATAAACGTCCGGAGTTGCTCTACGAACGCGGGGGGGTCTGTCACCGCAGAGGAGGGGTCGAAAAATTCGCCCGGGAGTCGAAGAGGGGCTCCGTAAACCAGTTCGGCAGCGGTGGCTTTGATGTCTTCTTTCAAAGCAGCTCGTAATCCGAGGAGGATCGTTGGTAGTGTTCTTGTCCACTGGTTCTCTGCGTGGCACTTAATTGCGGCTTTGAGGGGGCGGTGCAAGTTTTCGATGAGTCCGTTGGCCATCGGGTGGAAAGCTGTTGTTCGAATTCGTTCGGTCCCCAGGAACTTCATTAGAGATGCGAACAGTCGGGACTCGAATTGGCGGCCTTGGTCCGTCGTGATACGGCTTGGGACACCGAATCGGCAAATCCAGTGGTCATAAAGGGCTCGGGCGATGGTGGGTGCCGTTATGTCAGGTACAGGCACAGCCTCTGGCCACCGTGTGAAGCGATCTATTATTGTTACGCAGTAGGAGTGTCCTTCCGAGGGGGGTAAGGGACCAATTATGTCCACATGGATGTGGTCAAAACGTGTGGAACACGGTGGGAATTTTCCTAAGGGAGCTTTTGTGTGCCGAACAATTTTCGATTGTTGACAGGGCACACAATGTTTAGCCCAGTTCCTGACATCCCTATCTATGGAGGGCCAAATAAATTTCCCCTTTATCAATTTAGTGGTTGATTTTATCCCCGGGTGTGACAGATTATGCAAGCAATCAAATACCGGTTTTCGAAACTCTTTTGGAATAAAAGGCCGCGGACTTCCTGTGGATACATCGCAAAAAAACTCCGCGTCAGATTCGGGGAGTTTAAAAAGCTTAAAATCCAAGGAAGTTGAGTTAGTCCGCAATCTCGTTAATTCCTCATCTGAAGATTGCGCCACAGCGATCCTGTTGTAGTCAATCGTGGGCGGAACGGATATAATCGCTATCCGCGATAAAATATCCGCAGCCACATTTTGGGTTCCTGGCAAATGGCGAATATCAGTAGTGAATTGGGAAATAAAGTCCAACTGCCTGATTTGTCTTGGGGAGCACTTATCTTGCTTTTGACGGAAAGCAAAAGTTAAGGGCTTGTGGTCCGTAAACAAAGAGAAATTTCTAGCCTCCAACATATATCGAAAATGCTGTATGGAAGCATAAGCTGCTAGGAGTTCCCTGTCGTACGTACTGTATTTTGTTTCACAAGGAGTTAACCTGCGTGAGAAAAACCCAAGCGGCTGTAAGCCAACCTCCGTAATTTGATGCAGAGCACCCCCGATCGCAACATCGGAAGCGTCTACGTGCAGGGCAAGTTTAGCCGATGGTGAGGGATGGGCTAAGAGTGTGGCGTTAGCCAATAACTCTTTGCAGCGGTTAAATGCCACAAGTGCCGGTTCCGACCAACTAATTTTAGTCTTATCTCTTTTTTTCTTAGAGCCTTTAAGCAAATCATTTAGAAGAACTTGGGACTCTGCAGCATTTTTAATAAACCTCCTGTAGAAATTTAATAATCCTAAAAATTGCCTTAATTGAGCTATGGTTTCAGGTTGTTTGAATGATTTTATGAGTTGTACCTTACTCTCTAGTGGTTTCAAACCTTTCTCATTAATAGTATGCCCTAAAAATTCTAATTCCTTTTTTCCAAAGACACATTTAGATACATTTAGCCTGAGGCCAAAATCATTAAGCCTTCCCAAAATTTGGCGGAGGTGGTCTTTATGCTCTGTGTAAGAGCTGGAAAACACCAGGATATCATCCAAGTATACAAAACAAAAATTTAAACCGCGGAGTACCTCATGCATAAAGCGCATGAAGGTTTGCGCCGCGTTAACTAAGCCAAAACTCAATTTTGTATACTCGAACAATCCCCAAGGTGTGGTTACCGCGGTTTTGGGGATATCAGCCTCCGCAATGGGTATGTGATGGTATGCTTTAAATATATCAATTTTGGAGAAAACTGACTTACCGTGGAGGGCTTGCGTAAAATCCTGAAGGTACGGAAGGGGGTAGGAGTCGAACTCTGTCACCGCATTAAGCCTCCGATAGTCCCCGCAGGGCCGCACCTGATTCGTGCCGGCTTTGGGGACACAGTGAAGGGGGCTGGACCAGGGGCTTTTGGAGGGGCGTATTATCCCTTGCTCGAGGAGGAAATCGAATTCCGCTTTCACCGCGGCAGCGGTTTTGGGATGGAGACGCCGTGGTCTCGATGCTATGGGGGGACCGCGGGTCATAATGTGATGCACCGTGGAGTGGGGCATGGATTTCCCTATGAGTGAAGGGTTGGTTAGATCGGGGTACTCCTTGAGGGTATCGTGGAACTCGTTATTCTCACACACGAGGTGGACAGAGGGCTGTGCTGTATATCGCAATTCCCCGAAAGAGCGCAGAGATGTTTCTGAGTTGATGAGCCGACGATGAGCCAAATCCACGATGAGGTTAAAATGGCGGAGGAAATCGGCTCCGATGATGGGGCAGGAGACGTCAGCGATCACGAAGGTCCATGCAAAAGGTTTTCGCAGACCGAGATCCAGCTGTCGGTGGAGGAATCCGTATGCTGAGATGTTGGTGTTGTTCGCGGCGAACAATGAGAATCCCGGCTTGGAGGATTTCCTGTGCACAGCTGATGGGGTTAGGGCACTGACGTCACTACCGGTATCAATCAGAAATTTCTGACCAGAGATGCGGTCGTGTACAAAGAGTCTGCTGGAACTTGAAGGAACGCCTGAACTCGCCTTGCCAGCGGAGGCGAGATCTAGGCGTTTTTTGAATGGAATGTGCATCCAGACTGGCACATCCGCGCTTCTTTGCCGAATCTGCGGTGGTAATAGCAAACGTCGTCGGTGGGTGTTCGGTTGGTGCTGGTTCGATGGGGGGAGCCGGGACGTCGACGACGTGGAGAGGGGCTGCGGTCCCGTGGGCGACGATGGACCAAGCTTGCCAGCTGATTGGAGAGGTCCTCGATCTTTTTCTCCAATTCAGAAATCGCTGGGGGCTGGGGTGTTGCAACGGCACACACCGGGCCAAGAGCTGTTGTCTCGGCGACTCTGTCGGCGATTTTTGCCAAGTCATCTAATGAACCGCCTTGTGTGCACAACGCCGTCTTGATAGGTAGTGGGAGACGGTCAATCCAAAGGTGCTTTAAAGCCTCCCCTTGAAGAAGACCTGTGGCCAGCAACCGTATTCTTCTCAGGAGCTGACTCGGTTTTTCGTCTCCTAAGTGAGTATCGTTGAGGAGTCGTCGGAGTCGAGCACTATCCGATTCTCCAAATTCTGACCGCAGGCGGCTGCATAGGGCGTCGAATTTGTTCTGCGCTGGGGGGTGAAGGATAATATCCGCAACGCTGGAGAGGGTTTCACCATCAATGTTAGAGACCAGGGCGGAATATTTAGTGTCATCGCTCGTAATTTTCGACAGTGCAAATGCGTTATTACACTGCGCAAGCCAGATGTCGATGTTGGCTTTCCAGAATGGTGGCAACCGGAGGGTGATTCGGGAAATCTGCGCCGAAGGGTCATCTGTTTGGCTTTGGTGATCGGAGGAGACCGGGGGAGTCATCGTAGAAAAGGAGCTCGTTGGGCCGGGGAGAAAATCGCAGCGCTAGCAGGCAGGTAGTCCGTCACAGAAGGGGAGTAATCGGAGACGTCCAAGGGTCGCAGCGGGGAGTCAATTACGGGGAGCGAGGAAACGCATCGCTCGCTGATGGGAGGAAGCGCTGGGTGATTGACCTTGCTGGTGTTCAAAATACCGGGTCATCAGTTGAGGGGACAGTTTTTACTGTCGCTTTCAATATCAGAAGGCATTTGTGTTGTCTTTTAAGGTTTTTAATAGCACACACATATAACTACAAGAGACTACTCAAACTACATCTAACATATACGAAATCAGTAAATGGAATGGCTGTTTTTCGTTTGCTCCCTGACTTTCGGGGGTCTTGAGTGACTTGCCTCCGCCCCACTACAAATTCTATTGGTTAAGGGGTTGACGTCATTACTGTGGTTTGCCAATCGGCGGGTTTAATTTGGAAACGGGGTGTTAAGAATTTATAGTGGGAACTGTCACAACAAGAGGGACCGTGGGAAGAAATGTCTCCCTCGCTGTCAACCGGAGGTCAGAGAGCATGTGAAAGTTGGTTTGCAGGTGACTTCTAAGATGAGGGTGCACCGCAAATTCATAAAACATCTGCATTATGGGATTTGAATGAAAAAACTTGATAACAAATTACATGCATTAAAGCTCCCTAATAGGACCAAAATTAGACACAAGGGTGAAGCTAGTGGAAGATTTTTAAAGAACTAAGAAAAAGGAACAACTTAGAGCAGTTAGAAAAGGATTCTAAAGTTTTAGAAGTAAAATGAACAGGTAGAATTTTCGAAAGAAAAACTGATAACAATTCAAGAGAAGATTTCAATCAGACCAAAACTAATTAAGTTGTGCTGATTTCAAAGCACAATAAGAATATTATCATCAAAACATATCAAAGATCTCAACAAATCTAAGAGGGATCTGATGTCAGTTAAAAATTTACAAAATCAGGTCATAATGAGATGTTTTCAAGAAAACCCAACAGTAAAAATTACATTCTTAACACATACTTAATGAGAGAATTTAAGAGAAAAATAAAAATCAATTTTAAAAGAAAGGTCATTCCTGAAAACTTCATGGTTATATTAAGCACATTAAATGAGTTAGGAAAGTTTCTGCTGTTCAATAAGTGAATTAAACCATGTCAACTTTAAAGATAACTTATGAAAAATTTTAAGAGAAGTATATCTACCAAACAAAACCTCCTTTAATTAAGATTAAACTAGAGCAATATAAGCATATTTTCATATTAATGCATCCACAGTCTCATCTAAACTATAAAGGACCAAATTCTTCAAAAGAATTCATAAAACATCTGCATTATGGGATTTGAATGAAAAAAACTTGATAACAAATTACATGCATTAAAGCTCCCTAATAGGACAAAAATTAGACACAAGGGTGAAGCTAGTGGAAGATTTTTAAAGAACTAGGAAAAAGGAACAACTTAGAGCAGTTGGAAAAGGATTCTAAAGTTTTAGAAGTAAAATGAACCTTGAAAAATTTTTTAAAGAAAATTTGACACCAATTCAAAAGAAGATTTCAAACAGACCAAAACTAATGAAGTTGAGCTTATTTCAAAGCAAAATAAGAATATTATCATCAAAACATATAAAATCAGGTTATAATGAGATGTTTTCAAGAAAACCCAACAGTAAAAATTACATTCTTAACACATAATTAATGAGAGAATTTAAGAGAAAAATAAAATCAATTTTAAAAGAAAGGTCATTCCTGAAAACTTCATGGTTATATTAAGCACATTAAATGAGTTAGGAAAGTTTCTGCTGTTCAATAAGTGAATTAAACCATGTCAACTTTAAAGATAATTTATGAAAAATTTTAAGACCAGTACATCTACCAGACAACAACTACTTTAATTAAGATTAAACTAGAGCAATATAAGCATATTTTCATTTCAATGCATCCACAGTCTCATCTAAACAATGAAGGAACAAATTTTGAAGAGAATTCATAAATCATCTGCATTATGGAATTTGCTTGAAAAAACTTACTAACAAATTACATGAATTAAAGCTACATAATTGGGCCAAAATTAGACCTAAGGTAGAAGTAAGTGGTTTATTTTTAAACAACAAGGAAAAAGGAACAAATTAGAGCAGTTCTAAAAGGATTCTAAAGTTTTAGAACTGAAATAAACCTGGGGAATTTTTGAAAGAAAAACTGACACCAATTCAAAATAAGATTATAATCAGACCAAAACTAATTAAATTGTGCTTATTTCAAAGCAAAATAAGTATATTATCATCAAAACATAATAGAGATCTTACCAAAGCCTTGAGGGATCCAATTGCAGTTAAGAATTTACAAAATCAGGTCATTATCAGATGTTCTGCCCCAAAACCCTGCATCAAAAATTACATGCTTAACACTTATTTAATGAGAGAATTAAAAAGAAAATTAAAATCAATTTTAAAAGAAAAGTCATTTCTGAAAACTACATGGTTTTATTAAGCATATTTAATGAGTTAAGAAAGTTTCTATTGTTAAATGAGTGAATTAAACCATGTCAACTTTAAAGATAATTTATGAAAAATTTTAAGAGAAGTATATCTACAAAACAAAACCTCCTTTAATTAAGATTAAACTAGAGCAATATAAGCATATTTTCATTTCAATGCATCCACAGTCTCATCTAAACTATAAAGGACCAAATTCTTCAAAAGAATTCATAAAACATCTGCATTATGGGATTTGAATGAAAAAACTTGATAACAAATTACATGCATTAAAGCTCCCTAATAGGACCAAAATTAGACACAAGGGTGAAGCTAGTGGAAGATTTTTAAAGAACTAGGAAAAAGGAACAACTTAGAGCAGTTGGAAAAGGATTCTAAAGTTTTAGAAGTAAAATGAACAGGTAGAATTTTCGAAAGAAAAACTGATAACAATTCAAGAGAAGATTTCCATCACACCAAAACTAATTAATTTGTGCTGATTTCAAAGCACAATAAGAATATTATCATCAAAACATATCAAAGATCTCAACAAATCTAAGAGGGATCTGATGACAGTTAAAAATTTACAAAATCAGGTCATAATGAGATGTTTTCAAGAAAACCCAACAGTAAAAATTACATTCTTAACACATACTTAATGAGAGAATTTAAGAGAAAAATAAAATCAATTTTAAAAGAAAGGTCATTTCTGAAAATTTCATGGTTATATTAAGCACATTAAATGAGTTAGGAAAGTTTCTGCTGTTCAATAAGTGAATTAAACCATGTCAACTTTAAAGATAATTTATGAAAAATTTTAAGACCAGTACATCTACCAGACAACAACTACTTTAATTAAGATTAAACTAGAGCAATATAAGCATATTTTCATTTCAATGCATCCACAGTCTCATCTAAACAATGAAGGAACAAATTTTGAAGAGAATTCATAAATCATCTGCATTATGGAATTTGCTTGAAAAAACTTACTAACAAATTACATGAATTAAAGCTACATAATTGGGCCAAAATTAGACCTAAGGTAGAAGTAAGAGGTTTATTTTTAAACAACAAGGAAAAAGGAACAAATTAGAGCAGTTCTAAAAGGATTCTAGAACTGAAATAAACCTGGGGAATTTTTGAAAGAAAAACTGACACCAATTCAAAATAAGATTATAATCAGACCAAAACTAATTAAATTGTGCTTATTTCAAAGCAAAATAAGTATATTATCATCAAAACATAATAGAGATCTTACCAAAGCCTTGAGGGATCCAATTGCAGTTAAGAATTTACAAAATCAGGTCATTATCAGATGTTCTGCCCCAAAACCCTGCATCAAAAATTACATGCTTAACACTTATTTAATGAGAGAATTAAAAAGAAAATTAAAATCAATTTTAAAAGAAAAGTCATTTCTGAAAACTACATGGTTTTATTAAGCATATTTAATGAGTTAAGAAAGTTTCTATTGTTAAATGAGTGAATTAAACCATGTCAACTTTAAAGATAATTTATGAAAAATTTTAAGAGAAGTATATCTACAAAACAAAACCTCCTTTAATTAAGATTAAACTCGAGCAATATAAGCATATTTTCATTTCAATGCATCCACAGTCTCATCTAAACTATAAAGGACCAAATTCTTCAAAAGAATTCATAAAACATCTGCATTATGGGATTTGAATGAAAAAACTTGATAACAAATTACATGCATTAAAGCTCCCTAATAGGACCAAAATTAGACACAAGGGTGAAGCTAGTGGAAGATTTTTAAAGAACTAGGAAAAAGGAACAACTTAGAGCAGTTGGAAAAGGATTCTAAAGTTTTAGAAGTAAAATGAACAGGTAGAATTTTCGAAAGAAAAACTGATAACAATTCAAGAGAAGATTTCCATCACACCAAAACTAATTAAGTTGTGCCGATTTCAAAGCAAAATAAGTATATTATCATCAAAACATAATAGAGATCTTACCAAAGCCTTGAGGGATCCAATTGCAGTTAAGAATTTACAAAATCAGGTCATTATCAGATGTTCTGCCCCAAAACCCTGCATCAAAAATTACATGCTTAACACTTATTTAATGAGAGAATTAAAAAGAAAATTAAAATCAATTTTAAAAGAAAAGTCATTTCTGAAAACTACATGGTTTTATTAAGCATATTTAATGAGTTAAGAAAGTTTCTATTGTTAAATGAGTGAATTAAACCATGTCAACTTTAAAGATAATTTATGAAAAATTTTAAGAGAAGTATATCTACAAAACAAAATCTCCTTTAATTAAGATTAAACTAGAGCAATATAAGCATATTTTTATTTCAATGCATCCACAGTCTCATCTAAACTATAAAGGACCAAATTCTTCAAAAGAATTCATAAAACATCTGCATTATGGGATTTGAATGAAAAAACTTGATAACAAATTACATGCATTAAAGCTCCCTAATAGGACCAAAATTAGACACAAGGGTGAAGCTAGTGGAAGATTTTTAAAGAACTAAGAAAAAGGAACAACTTAGAGCAGTTAGAAAAGGATTCTAAAGTTTTAGAAGTAAAATGAACAGGTAGAATTTTCGAAAGAAAAACTGATAACAATTCAAGAGAAGATTTCAATCAGACCAAAACTAATTAAGTTGTGCTGATTTCAAAGCACAATAAGAATATTATCATCAAAACATATCAAAGATCTCAACAAATCTAAGAGGGATCTGATGTCAGTTAAAAATTTACAAAATCAGGTCATAATGAGATGTTTTCAAGAAAACCCAACAGTAAAAATTACATTCTTAACACATACTTAATGAGAGAATTTAAGAGAAAAATAAAAATCAATTTTAAAAGAAAGGTCATTCCTGAAAACTTCATGGTTATATTAAGCACATTAAATGAGTTAGGAAAGTTTCTGCTGTTCAATAAGTGAATTAAACCATGTCAACTTTAAAGATAACTTATGAAAAATTTTAAGAGAAGTATATCTACCAAACAAAACCTCCTTTAATTAAGATTAAACTAGAGCAATATAAGCATATTTTCATATTAATGCATCCACAGTCTCATCTAAACTATAAAGGACCAAATTCTTCAAAAGAATTCATAAAACATCTGCATTATGGGATTTGAATGAAAAAAACTTGATAACAAATTACATGCATTAAAGCTCCCTAATAGGACAAAAATTAGACACAAGGGTGAAGCTAGTGGAAGATTTTTAAAGAACTAGGAAAAAGGAACAACTTAGAGCAGTTGGAAAAGGATTCTAAAGTTTTAGAAGTAAAATGAACCTTGAAAAATTTTTTAAAGAAAATTTGACACCAATTCAAAAGAAGATTTCAAACAGACCAAAACTAATGAAGTTGAGCTTATTTCAAAGCAAAATAAGAATATTATCATCAAAACATATAAAATCAGGTTATAATGAGATGTTTTCAAGAAAACCCAACAGTAAAAATTACATTCTTAACACATAATTAATGAGAGAATTTAAGAGAAAAATAAAATCAATTTTAAAAGAAAGGTCATTCCTGAAAACTTCATGGTTATATTAAGCACATTAAATGAGTTAGGAAAGTTTCTGCTGTTCAATAAGTGAATTAAACCATGTCAACTTTAAAGATAATTTATGAAAAATTTTAAGACCAGTACATCTACCAGACAACAACTACTTTAATTAAGATTAAACTAGAGCAATATAAGCATATTTTCATTTCAATGCATCCACAGTCTCATCTAAACAATGAAGGAACAAATTTTGAAGAGAATTCATAAATCATCTGCATTATGGAATTTGCTTGAAAAAACTTACTAACAAATTACATGAATTAAAGCTACATAATTGGGCCAAAATTAGACCTAAGGTAGAAGTAAGTGGTTTATTTTTAAACAACAAGGAAAAAGGAACAAATTAGAGCAGTTCTAAAAGGATTCTAAAGTTTTAGAACTGAAATAAACCTGGGGAATTTTTGAAAGAAAAACTGACACCAATTCAAAATAAGATTATAATCAGACCAAAACTAATTAAATTGTGCTTATTTCAAAGCAAAATAAGTATATTATCATCAAAACATAATAGAGATCTTACCAAAGCCTTGAGGGATCCAATTGCAGTTAAGAATTTACAAAATCAGGTCATTATCAGATGTTCTGCCCCAAAACCCTGCATCAAAAATTACATGCTTAACACTTATTTAATGAGAGAATTAAAAAGAAAATTAAAATCAATTTTAAAAGAAAAGTCATTTCTGAAAACTACATGGTTTTATTAAGCATATTTAATGAGTTAAGAAAGTTTCTATTGTTAAATGAGTGAATTAAACCATGTCAACTTTAAAGATAATTTATGAAAAATTTTAAGAGAAGTATATCTACAAAACAAAACCTCCTTTAATTAAGATTAAACTAGAGCAATATAAGCATATTTTCATTTCAATGCATCCACAGTCTCATCTAAACTATAAAGGACCAAATTCTTCAAAAGAATTCATAAAACATCTGCATTATGGGATTTGAATGAAAAAACTTGATAACAAATTACATGCATTAAAGCTCCCTAATAGGACCAAAATTAGACACAAGGGTGAAGCTAGTGGAAGATTTTTAAAGAACTAGGAAAAAGGAACAACTTAGAGCAGTTGGAAAAGGATTCTAAAGTTTTAGAAGTAAAATGAACAGGTAGAATTTTCGAAAGAAAAACTGATAACAATTCAAGAGAAGATTTCCATCACACCAAAACTAATTAATTTGTGCTGATTTCAAAGCACAATAAGAATATTATCATCAAAACATATCAAAGATCTCAACAAATCTAAGAGGGATCTGATGACAGTTAAAAATTTACAAAATCAGGTCATAATGAGATGTTTTCAAGAAAACCCAACAGTAAAAATTACATTCTTAACACATACTTAATGAGAGAATTTAAGAGAAAAATAAAATCAATTTTAAAAGAAAGGTCATTTCTGAAAATTTCATGGTTATATTAAGCACATTAAATGAGTTAGGAAAGTTTCTGCTGTTCAATAAGTGAATTAAACCATGTCAACTTTAAAGATAATTTATGAAAAATTTTAAGACCAGTACATCTACCAGACAACAACTACTTTAATTAAGATTAAACTAGAGCAATATAAGCATATTTTCATTTCAATGCATCCACAGTCTCATCTAAACAATGAAGGAACAAATTTTGAAGAGAATTCATAAATCATCTGCATTATGGAATTTGCTTGAAAAAACTTACTAACAAATTACATGAATTAAAGCTACATAATTGGGCCAAAATTAGACCTAAGGTAGAAGTAAGAGGTTTATTTTTAAACAACAAGGAAAAAGGAACAAATTAGAGCAGTTCTAAAAGGATTCTAGAACTGAAATAAACCTGGGGAATTTTTGAAAGAAAAACTGACACCAATTCAAAATAAGATTATAATCAGACCAAAACTAATTAAATTGTGCTTATTTCAAAGCAAAATAAGTATATTATCATCAAAACATAATAGAGATCTTACCAAAGCCTTGAGGGATCCAATTGCAGTTAAGAATTTACAAAATCAGGTCATTATCAGATGTTCTGCCCCAAAACCCTGCATCAAAAATTACATGCTTAACACTTATTTAATGAGAGAATTAAAAAGAAAATTAAAATCAATTTTAAAAGAAAAGTCATTTCTGAAAACTACATGGTTTTATTAAGCATATTTAATGAGTTAAGAAAGTTTCTATTGTTAAATGAGTGAATTAAACCATGTCAACTTTAAAGATAATTTATGAAAAATTTTAAGAGAAGTATATCTACAAAACAAAACCTCCTTTAATTAAGATTAAACTAGAGCAATATAAGCATATTTTCATTTCAATGCATCCACAGTCTCATCTAAACTATAAAGGACCAAATTCTTCAAAAGAATTCATAAAACATCTGCATTATGGGATTTGAATGAAAAAACTTGATAACAAATTACATGCATTAAAGCTCCCTAATAGGACCAAAATTAGACACAAGGGTGAAGCTAGTGGAAGATTTTTAAAGAACTAGGAAAAAGGAACAACTTAGAGCAGTTGGAAAAGGATTCTAAAGTTTTAGAAGTAAAATGAACAGGTAGAATTTTCGAAAGAAAAACTGATAACAATTCAAGAGAAGATTTCCATCACACCAAAACTAATTAAGTTGTGCCGATTTCAAAGCAAAATAAGTATATTATCATCAAAACATAATAGAGATCTTACCAAAGCCTTGAGGGATCCAATTGCAGTTAAGAATTTACAAAATCAGGTCATTATCAGATGTTCTGCCCCAAAACCCTGCATCAAAAATTACATGCTTAACACTTATTTAATGAGAGAATTAAAAAGAAAATTAAAATCAATTTTAAAAGAAAAGTCATTTCTGAAAACTACATGGTTTTATTAAGCATATTTAATGAGTTAAGAAAGTTTCTATTGTTAAATGAGTGAATTAAACCATGTCAACTTTAAAGATAATTTATGAAAAATTTTAAGAGAAGTATATCTACAAAACAAAATCTCCTTTAATTAAGATTAAACTAGAGCAATATAAGCATATTTTTATTTCAATGCATCCACAGTCTCATCTAAACTATAAAGGACCAAATTCTTCAAAAGAATTCATAAAACATCTGCATTATGGGATTTGAATGAAAAAACTTGATAACAAATTACATGCATTAAAGCTCCCTAATAGGACCAAAATTAGACACAAGGGTGAAGCTAGTGGAAGATTTTTAAAGAACTAAGAAAAAGGAACAACTTAGAGCAGTTAGAAAAGGATTCTAAAGTTTTAGAAGTAAAATGAACAGGTAGAATTTTCGAAAGAAAAACTGATAACAATTCAAGAGAAGATTTCAATCAGACCAAAACTAATTAAGTTGTGCTGATTTCAAAGCACAATAAGAATATTATCATCAAAACATATCAAAGATCTCAACAAATCTAAGAGGGATCTGATGTCAGTTAAAAATTTACAAAATCAGGTCATAATGAGATGTTTTCAAGAAAACCCAACAGTAAAAATTACATTCTTAACACATACTTAATGAGAGAATTTAAGAGAAAAATAAAAATCAATTTTAAAAGAAAGGTCATTCCTGAAAACTTCATGGTTATATTAAGCACATTAAATGAGTTAGGAAAGTTTCTGCTGTTCAATAAGTGAATTAAACCATGTCAACTTTAAAGATAACTTATGAAAAATTTTAAGAGAAGTATATCTACCAAACAAAACCTCCTTTAATTAAGATTAAACTAGAGCAATATAAGCATATTTTCATATTAATGCATCCACAGTCTCATCTAAACTATAAAGGACCAAATTCTTCAAAAGAATTCATAAAACATCTGCATTATGGGATTTGAATGAAAAAAACTTGATAACAAATTACATGCATTAAAGCTCCCTAATAGGACAAAAATTAGACACAAGGGTGAAGCTAGTGGAAGATTTTTAAAGAACTAGGAAAAAGGAACAACTTAGAGCAGTTGGAAAAGGATTCTAAAGTTTTAGAAGTAAAATGAACCTTGAAAAATTTTTTAAAGAAAATTTGACACCAATTCAAAAGAAGATTTCAAACAGACCAAAACTAATGAAGTTGAGCTTATTTCAAAGCAAAATAAGAATATTATCATCAAAACATATAAAATCAGGTTATAATGAGATGTTTTCAAGAAAACCCAACAGTAAAAATTACATTCTTAACACATAATTAATGAGAGAATTTAAGAGAAAAATAAAATCAATTTTAAAAGAAAGGTCATTCCTGAAAACTTCATGGTTATATTAAGCACATTAAATGAGTTAGGAAAGTTTCTGCTGTTCAATAAGTGAATTAAACCATGTCAACTTTAAAGATAATTTATGAAAAATTTTAAGACCAGTACATCTACCAGACAACAACTACTTTAATTAAGATTAAACTAGAGCAATATAAGCATATTTTCATTTCAATGCATCCACAGTCTCATCTAAACAATGAAGGAACAAATTTTGAAGAGAATTCATAAATCATCTGCATTATGGAATTTGCTTGAAAAAACTTACTAACAAATTACATGAATTAAAGCTACATAATTGGGCCAAAATTAGACCTAAGGTAGAAGTAAGTGGTTTATTTTTAAACAACAAGGAAAAAGGAACAAATTAGAGCAGTTCTAAAAGGATTCTAAAGTTTTAGAACTGAAATAAACCTGGGGAATTTTTGAAAGAAAAACTGACACCAATTCAAAATAAGATTATAATCAGACCAAAACTAATTAAATTGTGCTTATTTCAAAGCAAAATAAGTATATTATCATCAAAACATAATAGAGATCTTACCAAAGCCTTGAGGGATCCAATTGCAGTTAAGAATTTACAAAATCAGGTCATTATCAGATGTTCTGCCCCAAAACCCTGCATCAAAAATTACATGCTTAACACTTATTTAATGAGAGAATTAAAAAGAAAATTAAAATCAATTTTAAAAGAAAAGTCATTTCTGAAAACTACATGGTTTTATTAAGCATATTTAATGAGTTAAGAAAGTTTCTATTGTTAAATGAGTGAATTAAACCATGTCAACTTTAAAGATAATTTATGAAAAATTTTAAGAGAAGTATATCTACAAAACAAAACCTCCTTTAATTAAGATTAAACTAGAGCAATATAAGCATATTTTCATTTCAATGCATCCACAGTCTCATCTAAACTATAAAGGACCAAATTCTTCAAAAGAATTCATAAAACATCTGCATTATGGGATTTGAATGAAAAAACTTGATAACAAATTACATGCATTAAAGCTCCCTAATAGGACCAAAATTAGACACAAGGGTGAAGCTAGTGGAAGATTTTTAAAGAACTAGGAAAAAGGAACAACTTAGAGCAGTTGGAAAAGGATTCTAAAGTTTTAGAAGTAAAATGAACAGGTAGAATTTTCGAAAGAAAAACTGATAACAATTCAAGAGAAGATTTCCATCACACCAAAACTAATTAATTTGTGCTGATTTCAAAGCACAATAAGAATATTATCATCAAAACATATCAAAGATCTCAACAAATCTAAGAGGGATCTGATGACAGTTAAAAATTTACAAAATCAGGTCATAATGAGATGTTTTCAAGAAAACCCAACAGTAAAAATTACATTCTTAACACATACTTAATGAGAGAATTTAAGAGAAAAATAAAAATCAATTTTAAAAGAAAGGTCATTCCTGAAAACTTCATGGTTATATTAAGCACATTAAATGAGTTAGGAAAGTTTCTGCTGTTCAATAAGTGAATTAAACCATGTCAACTTTAAAGATAACTTATGAAAAATTTTAAGAGAAGTATATCTACCAAACAAAACCTCCTTTAATTAAGATTAAACTAGAGCAATATAAGCATATTTTCATATTAATGCATCCACAGTCTCATCTAAACTATAAAGGACCAAATTCTTCAAAAGAATTCATAAAACATCTGCATTATGGGATTTGAATGAAAAAAACTTGATAACAAATTACATGCATTAAAGCTCCCTAATAGGACAAAAATTAGACACAAGGGTGAAGCTAGTGGAAGATTTTTAAAGAACTAGGAAAAAGGAACAACTTAGAGCAGTTGGAAAAGGATTCTAAAGTTTTAGAAGTAAAATGAACCTTGAAAAATTTTTTAAAGAAAATTTGACACCAATTCAAAAGAAGATTTCAAACAGACCAAAACTAATGAAGTTGAGCTTATTTCAAAGCAAAATAAGAATATTATCATCAAAACATATAAAATCAGGTTATAATGAGATGTTTTCAAGAAAACCCAACAGTAAAAATTACATTCTTAACACATAATTAATGAGAGAATTTAAGAGAAAAATAAAATCAATTTTAAAAGAAAGGTCATTCCTGAAAACTTCATGGTTATATTAAGCACATTAAATGAGTTAGGAAAGTTTCTGCTGTTCAATAAGTGAATTAAACCATGTCAACTTTAAAGATAATTTATGAAAAATTTTAAGACCAGTACATCTACCAGACAACAACTACTTTAATTAAGATTAAACTAGAGCAATATAAGCATATTTTCATTTCAATGCATCCACAGTCTCATCTAAACAATGAAGGAACAAATTTTGAAGAGAATTCATAAATCATCTGCATTATGGAATTTGCTTGAAAAAACTTACTAACAAATTACATGAATTAAAGCTACATAATTGGGCCAAAATTAGACCTAAGGTAGAAGTAAGTGGTTTATTTTTAAACAACAAGGAAAAAGGAACAAATTAGAGCAGTTCTAAAAGGATTCTAAAGTTTTAGAACTGAAATAAACCTGGGGAATTTTTGAAAGAAAAACTGACACCAATTCAAAATAAGATTATAATCAGACCAAAACTAATTAAATTGTGCTTATTTCAAAGCAAAATAAGTATATTATCATCAAAACATAATAGAGATCTTACCAAAGCCTTGAGGGATCCAATTGCAGTTAAGAATTTACAAAATCAGGTCATTATCAGATGTTCTGCCCCAAAACCCTGCATCAAAAATTACATGCTTAACACTTATTTAATGAGAGAATTAAAAAGAAAATTAAAATCAATTTTAAAAGAAAAGTCATTTCTGAAAACTACATGGTTTTATTAAGCATATTTAATGAGTTAAGAAAGTTTCTATTGTTAAATGAGTGAATTAAACCATGTCAACTTTAAAGATAATTTATGAAAAATTTTAAGAGAAGTATATCTACAAAACAAAACCTCCTTTAATTAAGATTAAACTAGAGCAATATAAGCATATTTTCATTTCAATGCATCCACAGTCTCATCTAAACTATAAAGGACCAAATTCTTCAAAAGAATTCATAAAACATCTGCATTATGGGATTTGAATGAAAAAACTTGATAACAAATTACATGCATTAAAGCTCCCTAATAGGACCAAAATTAGACACAAGGGTGAAGCTAGTGGAAGATTTTTAAAGAACTAGGAAAAAGGAACAACTTAGAGCAGTTGGAAAAGGATTCTAAAGTTTTAGAAGTAAAATGAACAGGTAGAATTTTCGAAAGAAAAACTGATAACAATTCAAGAGAAGATTTCCATCACACCAAAACTAATTAAGTTGTGCCGATTTCAAAGCAAAATAAGTATATTATCATCAAAACATAATAGAGATCTTACCAAAGCCTTGAGGGATCCAATTGCAGTTAAGAATTTACAAAATCAGGTCATTATCAGATGTTCTGCCCCAAAACCCTGCATCAAAAATTACATGCTTAACACTTATTTAATGAGAGAATTAAAAAGAAAATTAAAATCAATTTTAAAAGAAAAGTCATTTCTGAAAACTACATGGTTTTATTAAGCATATTTAATGAGTTAAGAAAGTTTCTATTGTTAAATGAGTGAATTAAACCATGTCAACTTTAAAGATAATTTATGAAAAATTTTAAGAGAAGTATATCTACAAAACAAAATCTCCTTTAATTAAGATTAAACTAGAGCAATATAAGCATATTTTTATTTCAATGCATCCACAGTCTCATCTAAACTATAAAGGACCAAATTCTTCAAAAGAATTCATAAAACATCTGCATTATGGGATTTGAATGAAAAAACTTGATAACAAATTACATGCATTAAAGCTCCCTAATAGGACCAAAATTAGACACAAGGGTGAAGCTAGTGGAAGATTTTTAAAGAACTAAGAAAAAGGAACAACTTAGAGCAGTTAGAAAAGGATTCTAAAGTTTTAGAAGTAAAATGAACAGGTAGAATTTTCGAAAGAAAAACTGATAACAATTCAAGAGAAGATTTCAATCAGACCAAAACTAATTAAGTTGTGCTGATTTCAAAGCACAATAACAATATTATCATCAAAACATATCAAAGATCTCAACAAATCTAAGAGGGATCTGATGTCAGTTAAAAATTTACAAAATCAGGTCATAATGAGATGTTTTCAAGAAAACCCAACAGTAAAAATTACATTCTTAACACATACTTAATGAGAGAATTTAAGAGAAAAATAAAAATCAATTTTAAAAGAAAGGTCATTCCTGAAAACTTCATGGTTATATTAAGCACATTAAATGAGTTAGGAAAGTTTCTGCTGTTCAATAAGTGAATTAAACCATGTCAACTTTAAAGATAACTTATGAAAAATTTTAAGAGAAGTATATCTACCAAACAAAACCTCCTTTAATTAAGATTAAACTAGAGCAATATAAGCATATTTTCATATTAATGCATCCACAGTCTCATCTAAACTATAAAGGACCAAATTCTTCAAAAGAATTCATAAAACATCTGCATTATGGGATTTGAATGAAAAAAACTTGATAACAAATTACATGCATTAAAGCTCCCTAATAGGACAAAAATTAGACACAAGGGTGAAGCTAGTGGAAGATTTTTAAAGAACTAGGAAAAAGGAACAACTTAGAGCAGTTGGAAAAGGATTCTAAAGTTTTAGAAGTAAAATGAACCTTGAAAAATTTTTTAAAGAAAATTTGACACCAATTCAAAAGAAGATTTCAAACAGACCAAAACTAATGAAGTTGAGCTTATTTCAAAGCAAAATAAGAATATTATCATCAAAACATATAAAATCAGGTTATAATGAGATGTTTTCAAGAAAACCCAACAGTAAAAATTACATTCTTAACACATAATTAATGAGAGAATTTAAGAGAAAAATAAAATCAATTTTAAAAGAAAGGTCATTCCTGAAAACTTCATGGTTATATTAAGCACATTAAATGAGTTAGGAAAGTTTCTGCTGTTCAATAAGTGAATTAAACCATGTCAACTTTAAAGATAATTTATGAAAAATTTTAAGACCAGTACATCTACCAGACAACAACTACTTTAATTAAGATTAAACTAGAGCAATATAAGCATATTTTCATTTCAATGCATCCACAGTCTCATCTAAACAATGAAGGAACAAATTTTGAAGAGAATTCATAAATCATCTGCATTATGGAATTTGCTTGAAAAAACTTACTAACAAATTACATGAATTAAAGCTACATAATTGGGCCAAAATTAGACCTAAGGTAGAAGTAAGTGGTTTATTTTTAAACAACAAGGAAAAAGGAACAAATTAGAGCAGTTCTAAAAGGATTCTAAAGTTTTAGAACTGAAATAAACCTGGGGAATTTTTGAAAGAAAAACTGACACCAATTCAAAATAAGATTATAATCAGACCAAAACTAATTAAATTGTGCTTATTTCAAAGCAAAATAAGTATATTATCATCAAAACATAATAGAGATCTTACCAAAGCCTTGAGGGATCCAATTGCAGTTAAGAATTTACAAAATCAGGTCATTATCAGATGTTCTGCCCCAAAACCCTGCATCAAAAATTACATGCTTAACACTTATTTAATGAGAGAATTAAAAAGAAAATTAAAATCAATTTTAAAAGAAAAGTCATTTCTGAAAACTACATGGTTTTATTAAGCATATTTAATGAGTTAAGAAAGTTTCTATTGTTAAATGAGTGAATTAAACCATGTCAACTTTAAAGATAATTTATGAAAAATTTTAAGAGAAGTATATCTACAAAACAAAACCTCCTTTAATTAAGATTAAACTAGAGCAATATAAGCATATTTTCATTTCAATGCATCCACAGTCTCATCTAAACTATAAAGGACCAAATTCTTCAAAAGAATTCATAAAACATCTGCATTATGGGATTTGAATGAAAAAACTTGATATCAAATTACATGCATTAAAGCTCCCTAATAGGACCAAAATTAGACACAAGGGTGAAGCTAGTGGAAGATTTTTAAAGAACTAGGAAAAAGGAACAACTTAGAGCAGTTGGAAAAGGATTCTAAAGTTTTAGAAGTAAAATGAACAAGTAGAATTTTCGAAAGAAAAACTGATAACAATTCAAGAGAAGATTTCCATCACACCAAAACTAATTAAGTTGTGCCGATTTCAAAGCAAAATAAGTATATTATCATCAAAACATAATAGAGATCTTACCAAAGCCTTGAGGGATCCAATTGCAGTTAAGAATTTACAAAATCAGGTCATTATCAGATGTTCTGCCCCAAAACCCTGCATCAAAAATTACATGCTTAACACTTATTTAATGAGAGAATTAAAAAGAAAATTAAAATCAATTTTAAAAGAAAAGTCATTTCTGAAAACTACATGGTTTTATTAAGCATATTTAATGAGTTAAGAAAGTTTCTATTGTTAAATGAGTGAATTAAACCATGTCAACTTTAAAGATAATTTATGAAAAATTTTAAGAGAAGTATATCTACAAAACAAAATCTCCTTTAATTAAGATTAAACTAGAGCAATATAAGCATATTTTTATTTCAATGCATCCACAGTCTCATCTAAACTGTAAAGGACCAAATTCTTCAAAAGAATTCATAAAACATCTGCATTATGGGATTTGAATGAAAAAACTTGATAACAAATTACGTGCATTAAAGCTCCCTAATAGGACCAAAATTAGACACAAGGGTGAAGCTAGTGGAAGATTTTTAAAGAACTAGGAAAAAGGAACAACTTAGAGCAGTTGGAAAAGGATTCTAAAGTTTTAGAAGTAAAATGAACAGGTAGAATTTTCGAAAGAAAAACTGATAACAATTCAAGAGAAGATTTCCATCACACCAAAACTAATTAATTTGTGCTGATTTCAAAGCACAATAAGAATATTATCATCAAAACATATCAAAGATCTCAACAAATCTAAGAGGGATCTGATGACAGTTAAAAATTTACAAAATCAGGTCATAATGAGATGTTTTCAAGAAAACCCAACAGTAAAAATTACATTCTTAACACATACTTAATGAGAGAATTTAAGAGAAAAATAAAATCAATTTTAAAAGAAAGGTCATTTCTGAAAATTTCATGGTTATATTAAGCACATTAAATGAGTTAAGAAAGTTTCTGCTGTTCAATAAGTGAATTAAACCATGTCAACTTTAAAGATAATTTATGAAAAATTTTAAGAGAAGTATATCTACCAAACAAAACCTCCTTTAATTAAGATTAAACTAGAGCAATATAAGCATATTTTCATTTCAATGCATCCACAGTCTCATCTGAACTATAAAGGACCAAATTCTTCAAAAGAATTCATACAACAACTGCATTATGGGATTTGAATGAAAAAACTTGATAACAAATTACATGCATTAAAGCTCCCTAATAGGACCAAAATTAGACACAAGGGTGAAGCTAGTGGAAGATTTTTAAAGAACTAGGAAAAAGGAACAACTTAGAGCAGTTGCAAAAGGATTCTAAAGTTTTAGAAGTAAAATGAACAGGTAGAATTTTCGAAAGAAAAACTGATAACAATTCAAGAGAAGATTTCAATCAGACCAAAACTAATTAAGTTGTGCTGATTTCAAAGCACAATAAGAATATTATCATCAAAACATATCAAAGATCTCAACAAATCTAAGAGGGATCTGATGTCAGTTAAAAATTTACAAAATCAGGTCATAATGAGATGTTTTCAAGAAAACCCAACAGTAAAAATTACATTCTTAACACATACTTAATGAGAGAATTTAAGAGAAAAATAAAATCAATTTTAAAAGAAAGGTCATTCCTGAAAACTTCATGGTTATATTAAGCACATTAAATGAGTTAGGAAAGTTTCTGCTGTTCAATAAGTGAATTAAACCATGTCAACTTTAAAGATAATTTATGAAAAATTTTAAGACCAGTACATCTACCAGACAACAACTACTTTAATTAAGATTAAACTAGAGCAATATAAGCATATTTTCATTTCAATGCATCCACAGTCTCATCTAAACAATGAAGGAACAAATTTTGAAGAGAATTCATAAATCATCTGCATTATGGAATTTGCTTGAAAAAACTTACTAACAAATTACATGAATTAAAGCTACATAATTGGGCCAAAATTAGACCTAAGGTAGAAGTAAGAGGTTTATTTTTAAACAACAAGGAAAAAGGAACAAATTAGAGCAGTTCTAAAAGGATTCTAGAACTGAAATAAACCTGGGGAATTTTTGAAAGAAAAACTGACACCAATTCAAAATAAGATTATAATCAGACCAAAACTAATTAAATTGTGCTTATTTCAAAGCAAAATAAGTATATTATCATCAAAACATAATAGAGATCTTACCAAAGCCTTGAGGGATCCAATTGCAGTTAAGAATTTACAAAATCAGGTCATTATCAGATGTTCTGCCCCAAAACCCTGCATCAAAAATTACATGCTTAACACTTATTTAATGAGAGAATTAAAAAGAAAATTAAAATCAATTTTAAAAGAAAAGTCATTTCTGAAAACTACATGGTTTTATTAAGCATATTTAATGAGTTAAGAAAGTTTCTATTGTTAAATGAGTGAATTAAACCATGTCAACTTTAAAGATAATTTATGAAAAATTTTAAGAGAAGTATATCTACAAAACAAAACCTCCTTTAATTAAGATTAAACTAGAGCAATATAAGCATATTTTCATTTCAATGCATCCACAGTCTCATCTAAACTATAAAGGACCAAATTCTTCAAAAGAATTCATAAAACATCTGCATTATGGGATTTGAATGAAAAAACTTGATAACAAATTACATGCATTAAAGCTCCCTAATAGGACCAAAATTAGACACAAGGGTGAAGCTAGTGGAAGATTTTTAAAGAACTAGGAAAAAGGAACAACTTAGAGCAGTTGGAAAAGGATTCTAAAGTTTTAGAAGTAAAATGAACAGGTAGAATTTTCGAAAGAAAAACTGATAACAATTCAAGAGAAGATTTCCATCACACCAAAACTAATTAAGTTGTGCCGATTTCAAAGCAAAATAAGTATATTATCATCAAAACATAATAGAGATCTTACCAAAGCCTTGAGGGATCCAATTGCAGTTAAGAATTTACAAAATCAGGTCATTATCAGATGTTCTGCCCCAAAACCCTGCATCAAAAATTACATGCTTAACACTTATTTAATGAGAGAATTAAAAAGAAAATTAAAATCAATTTTAAAAGAAAAGTCATTTCTGAAAACTACATGGTTTTATTAAGCATATTTAATGAGTTAAGAAAGTTTCTATTGTTAAATGAGTGAATTAAACCATGTCAACTTTAAAGATAATTTATGAAAAATTTTAAGAGAAGTATATCTACAAAACAAAACCTCCTTTAATTAAGATTAAACTAGAGCAATATAAGCATATTTTCATTTCAATGCATCCACAGTCTCATCTAAACTATAAAGGACCAAATTCTTCAAAAGAATTCATAAAACATCTGCATTATGGGATTTGAATGAAAAAACTTGATAACAAATTACATGCATTAAAGCTCCCTAATAGGACCAAAATTAGACACAAGGGTGAAGCTAGTGGAAGATTTTTAAAGAACTAGGAAAAAGGAACAACTTAGAGCAGTTGGAAAAGGATTCTAAAGTTTTAGAAGTAAAATGAACAGGTAGAATTTTCGAAAGAAAAACTGATAACAATTCAAGAGAAGATTTCCATCACACCAAAACTAATTAAGTTGTGCCGATTTCAAAGCAAAATAAGTATATTATCATCAAAACATAATAGAGATCTTACCAAAGCCTTGAGGGATCCAATTGCAGTTAAGAATTTACAAAATCAGGTCATTATCAGATGTTCTGCCCCAAAACCCTGCATCAAAAATTACATGCTTAACACTTATTTAATGAGAGAATTAAAAAGAAAATTAAAATCAATTTTAAAAGAAAAGTCATTTCTGAAAACTACATGGTTTTATTAAGCATATTTAATGAGTTAAGAAAGTTTCTATTGTTAAATGAGTGAATTAAACCATGTCAACTTTAAAGATAATTTATGAAAAATTTTAAGAGAAGTATATCTACAAAACAAAACCTCCTTTAATTAAGATTAAACTAGAGCAATATAAGCATATTTTCATTTCAATGCATCCACAGTCTCATCTAAACTATAAAGGACCAAATTCTTCAAAAGAATTCATAAAACATCTGCATTATGGGATTTGAATGAAAAAACTTGATAACAAATTACATGCATTAAAGCTCCCTAATAGGACCAAAATTAGACACAAGGGTGAAGCTAGTGGAAGATTTTTAAAGAACTAGGAAAAAGGAACAACTTAGAGCAGTTGGAAAAGGATTCTAAAGTTTTAGAAGTAAAATGAACAGGTAGAATTTTCGAAAGAAAAACTGATAACAATTCAAGAGAAGATTTCCATCACACCAAAACTAATTAAGTTGTGCCGATTTCAAAGCAAAATAAGTATATTATCATCAAAACATAATAGAGATCTTACCAAAGCCTTGAGGGATCCAATTGCAGTTAAGAATTTACAAAATCAGGTCATTATCAGATGTTCTGCCCCAAAACCCTGCATCAAAAATTACATGCTTAACACTTATTTAATGAGAGAATTAAAAAGAAAATTAAAATCAATTTTAAAAGAAAAGTCATTTCTGAAAACTACATGGTTTTATTAAGCATATTTAATGAGTTAAGAAAGTTTCTATTGTTAAATGAGTGAATTAAACCATGTCAACTTTAAAGATAATTTATGAAAAATTTTAAGAGAAGTATATCTACAAAACAAAATCTCCTTTAATTAAGATTAAACTAGAGCAATATAAGCATATTTTTATTTCAATGCATCCACAGTCTCATCTAAACTGTAAAGGACCAAATTCTTCAAAAGAATTCATAAAACATCTGCATTATGGGATTTGAATGAAAAAACTTGATAACAAATTACGTGCATTAAAGCTCCCTAATAGGACCAAAATTAGACACAAGGGTGAAGCTAGTGGAAGATTTTTAAAGAACTAGGAAAAAGGAACAACTTAGAGCAGTTGGAAAAGGATTCTAAAGTTTTAGAAGTAAAATGAACAGGTAGAATTTTCGAAAGAAAAACTGATAACAATTCAAGAGAAGATTTCCATCACACCAAAACTAATTAATTTGTGCTGATTTCAAAGCACAATAAGAATATTATCATCAAAACATATCAAAGATCTCAACAAATCTAAGAGGGATCTGATGACAGTTAAAAATTTACAAAATCAGGTCATAATGAGATGTTTTCAAGAAAACCCAACAGTAAAAATTACATTCTTAACACATACTTAATGAGAGAATTTAAGAGAAAAATAAAATCAATTTTAAAAGAAAGGTCATTTCTGAAAATTTCATGGTTATATTAAGCACATTAAATGAGTTAAGAAAGTTTCTGCTGTTCAATAAGTGAATTAAACCATGTCAACTTTAAAGATAATTTATGAAAAATTTTAAGAGAAGTATATCTACCAAACAAAACCTCCTTTAATTAAGATTAAACTAGAGCAATATAAGCATATTTTCATTTCAATGCATCCACAGTCTCATCTGAACTATAAAGGACCAAATTCTTCAAAAGAATTCATACAACAACTGCATTATGGGATTTGAATGAAAAAACTTGATAACAAATTACATGCATTAAAGCTCCCTAATAGGACCAAAATTAGACACAAGGGTGAAGCTAGTGGAAGATTTTTAAAGAACTAGGAAAAAGGAACAACTTAGAGCAGTTGCAAAAGGATTCTAAAGTTTTAGAAGTAAAATGAACAGGTAGAATTTTCGAAAGAAAAACTGATAACAATTCAAGAGAAGATTTCAATCAGACCAAAACTAATTAAGTTGTGCTGATTTCAAAGCACAATAAGAATATTATCATCAAAACATATCAAAGATTTCAACAAATCTAAGAGGGATCTGATGTCAGTTAAAAATTTACAAAATCAGGTCATAATGAGATGTTTTCAAGAAAACCCAACAGTAAAAATTACATTCTTAACACATACTTAATGAGAGAATTTAAGAGAAAAATAAAATGAATTTTAAAAGAAAGGTCATTCCTGAAAACTTCATGGTTATATTAAGCACATTAAATGAGTTAGGAAAGTTTCTGCTGTTCAATAAGTGAATTAAACCATGTCAACTTTAAAGATAATTTATGAAAAATTTTAAGACCAGTACATCTACCAGACAACAACTACTTTAATTAAGATTAAACTAGAGCAATATAAGCATATTTTCATTTCAATGCATCCACAGTCTCATCTAAACAATGAAGGAACAAATTTTGAAGAGAATTCATAAATCATCTGCATTATGGAATTTGCTTGAAAAAACTTACTAACAAATTACATGAATTAAAGCTACATAATTGGGCCAAAATTAGACCTAAGGTAGAAGTAAGAGGTTTATTTTTAAAGAACTAGGAAAAAGGAACAACTTAGAGCAGTTGGAAAAGGATTCTAAAGTTTTAGAAGTAAAATGAACAGGTAGAATTTTCGAAAGAAAAACTGATAACAATTCAAGAGAAGATTTCCATCACACCAAAACTAATTAAGTTGTGCCGATTTCAAAGCAAAATAAGTATATTATCATCAAAACATAATAGAGATCTTACCAAAGCCCTGAGGGATCCAATTGCAGTTAAGAATTTACAAAATCAGGTCATTATCAGATGTTCTGCCCCAAAACCCTGCATCAAAAATTACATGCTTAACACTTATTTAATGAGAGAATTAAAAAGAAAATTAAAATCAATTTTAAAAGAAAAGTCATTTCTGAAAACTACATGGTTTTATTAAGCATATTTAATGAGTTAAGAAAGTTTCTATTGTTAAATGAGTGAATTAAACCATGTCAACTTTAAAGATAATTTATGAAAAATTTTAAGAGAAGTATATCTACAAAACAAAATCTCCTTTAATTAAGATTAAACTAGAGCAATATAAGCATATTTTTATTTCAATGCATCCACAGTCTCATCTAAACTGTAAAGGACCAAATTCTTCAAAAGAATTCATAAAACATCTGCATTATGGGATTTGAATGAAAAAACTTGATAACAAATTACGTGCATTAAAGCTCCCTAATAGGACCAAAATTAGACACAAGGGTGAAGCTAGTGGAAGATTTTTAAAGAACTAGGAAAAAGGAACAACTTAGAGCAGTTGGAAAAGGATTCTAAAGTTTTAGAAGTAAAATGAACAGGTAGAATTTTCGAAAGAAAAACTGATAACAATTCAAGAGAAGATTTCCATCACACCAAAACTAATTAATTTGTGCTGATTTCAAAGCACAATAAGAATATTATCATCAAAACATATCAAAGATCTCAACAAATCTAAGAGGGATCTGATGACAGTTAAAAATTTACAAAATCAGGTCATAATGAGATGTTTTCAAGAAAACCCAACAGTAAAAATTACATTCTTAACACATACTTAATGAGAGAATTTAAGAGAAAAATAAAATCAATTTTAAAAGAAAGGTCATTTCTGAAAATTTCATGGTTATATTAAGCACATTAAATGAGTTAAGAAAGTTTCTGCTGTTCAATAAGTGAATTAAACCATGTCAACTTTAAAGATAATTTATGAAAAATTTTAAGAGAAGTATATCTACCAAACAAAACCTCCTTTAATTAAGATTAAACTAGAGCAATATAAGCATATTTTCATTTCAATGCATCCACAGTCTCATCTGAACTATAAAGGACCAAATTCTTCAAAAGAATTCATACAACAACTGCATTATGGGATTTGAATGAAAAAACTTGATAACAAATTACATGCATTAAAGCTCCCTAATAGGACCAAAATTAGACACAAGGGTGAAGCTAGTGGAAGATTTTTAAAGAACTAGGAAAAAGGAACAACTTAGAGCAGTTGCAAAAGGATTCTAAAGTTTTAGAAGTAAAATGAACAGGTAGAATTTTCGAAAGAAAAACTGATAACAATTCAAGAGAAGATTTCAATCAGACCAAAACTAATTAAGTTGTGCTGATTTCAAAGCACAATAAGAATATTATCATCAAAACATAATAGAGATCTTACCAAAGCCTTGAGGGATCCAATTGCAGTTAAGAATTTACAAAATCAGGTCATTATCAGATGTTCTGCCCCAAAACCCTGCATCAAAAATTACATGCTTAACACTTATTTAATGAGAGAATTAAAAAGAAAATTAAAATCAATTTTAAAAGAAAAGTCATTTCTGAAAACTACATGGTTTTATTAAGCATATTTAATGAGTTAAGAAAGTTTCTATTGTTAAATGAGTGAATTAAACCATGTCAACTTTAAAGATAATTTATGAAAAATTTTAAGAGAAGTATATCTACAAAACAAAACCTCCTTTAATTAAGATTAAACTAGAGCAATATAAGCATATTTTCATTTCAATGCATCCACAGTCTCATCTAAACTATAAAGGACCAAATTCTTCAAAAGAATTCATAAAACATCTGCATTATGGGATTTGAATGAAAAAACTTGATAACAAATTACATGCATTAAAGCTCCCTAATAGGACCAAAATTAGACACAAGGGTGAAGCTAGTGGAAGATTTTTAAAGAACTAGGAAAAAGGAACAACTTAGAGCAGTTGGAAAAGGATTCTAAAGTTTTAGAAGTAAAATGAACAGGTAGAATTTTCGAAAGAAAAACTGATAACAATTCAAGAGAAGATTTCCATCACACCAAAACTAATTAAGTTGTGCCGATTTCAAAGCAAAATAAGTATATTATCATCAAAACATAATAGAGATCTTACCAAAGCCTTGAGGGATCCAATTGCAGTTAAGAATTTACAAAATCAGGTCATTATCAGATGTTCTGCCCCAAAACCCTGCATCAAAAATTACATGCTTAACACTTATTTAATGAGAGAATTAAAAAGAAAATCAAAATCAATTTTAAAAGAAAAGTCATTTCTGAAAACTACATGGTTTTATTAAGCATATTTAATGAGTTAAGAAAGTTTCTATTGTTAAATGAGTGAATTAAACCATGTCAACTTTAAAGATAATTTATGAAAAATTTTAAGAGAAGTATATCTACAAAACAAAATCTCCTTTAATTAAGATTAAACTAGAGCAATATAAGCATATTTTTATTTCAATGCATCCACAGTCTCATCTAAACTGTAAAGGACCAAATTCTTCAAAAGAATTCATAAAACATCTGCATTATGGGATTTGAATGAAAAAACTTGATAACAAATTACGTGCATTAAAGCTCCCTAATAGGACCAAAATTAGACACAAGGGTGAAGCTAGTGGAAGATTTTTAAAGAACTAGGAAAAAGGAACAACTTAGAGCAGTTGGAAAAGGATTCTAAAGTTTTAGAAGTAAAATGAACAGGTAGAATTTTCGAAAGAAAAACTGATAACAATTCAAGAGAAGATTTCCATCACACCAAAACTAATTAATTTGTGCTGATTTCAAAGCACAATAAGAATATTATCATCAAAACATATCAAAGATCTCAACAAATCTAAGAGGGATCTGATGACAGTTAAAAATTTACAAAATCAGGTCATAATGAGATGTTTTCAAGAAAACCCAACAGTAAAAATTACATTCTTAACACATACTTAATGAGAGAATTTAAGAGAAAAATAAAATCAATTTTAAAAGAAAGGTCATTTCTGAAAATTTCATGGTTATATTAAGCACATTAAATGAGTTAAGAAAGTTTCTGCTGTTCAATAAGTGAATTAAACCATGTCAACTTTAAAGATAATTTATGAAAAATTTTAAGAGAAGTATATCTACCAAACAAAACCTCCTTTAATTAAGATTAAACTAGAGCAATATAAGCATATTTTCATTTCAATGCATCCACAGTCTCATCTGAACTATAAAGGACCAAATTCTTCAAAAGAATTCATACAACAACTGCATTATGGGATTTGAATGAAAAAACTTGATAACAAATTACATGCATTAAAGCTCCCTAATAGGACCAAAATTAGACACAAGGGTGAAGCTAGTGGAAGATTTTTAAAGAACTAGGAAAAAGGAACAACTTAGAGCAGTTGCAAAAGGATTCTAAAGTTTTAGAAGTAAAATGAACAGGTAGAATTTTCGAAAGAAAAACTGATAACAATTCAAGAGAAGATTTCAATCAGACCAAAACTAATTAAGTTGTGCTGATTTCAAAGCACAATAAGAATATTATCATCAAAACATATCAAAGATCTCAACAAATCTAAGAGGGATCTGATGTCAGTTAAAAATTTACAAAATCAGGTCATAATGAGATGTTTTCAAGAAAACCCAACAGTAAAAATTACATTCTTAACACATACTTAATGAGAGAATTTAAGAGAAAAATAAAATGAATTTTAAAAGAAAGGTCATTCCTGAAAACTTCATGGTTATATTAAGCACATTAAATGAGTTAGGAAAGTTTCTGCTGTTCAATAAGTGAATTAAACCATGTCAACTTTAAAGATAATTTATGAAAAATTTTAAGACCAGTACATCTACCAGACAACAACTACTTTAATTAAGATTAAACTAGAGCAATATAAGCATATTTTCATTTCAATGCATCCACAGTCTCATCTAAACAATGAAGGAACAAATTTTGAAGAGAATTCATAAATCATCTGCATTATGGAATTTGCTTGAAAAAACTTACTAACAAATTACATGAATTAAAGCTACATAATTGGGCCAAAATTAGACCTAAGGTAGAAGTAAGAGGTTTATTTTTAAAGAACTAGGAAAAAGGAACAACTTAGAGCAGTTGGAAAAGGATTCTAAAGTTTTAGAAGTAAAATGAACAGGTAGAATTTTCGAAAGAAAAACTGATAACAATTCAAGAGAAGATTTCCATCACACCAAAACTAATTAAGTTGTGCCGATTTCAAAGCAAAATAAGTATATTATCATCAAAACATAATAGAGATCTTACCAAAGCCTTGAGGGATCCAATTGCAGTTAAGAATTTACAAAATCAGGTCATTATCAGATGTTCTGCCCCAAAACCCTGCATCAAAAATTACATGCTTAACACTTATTTAATGAGAGAATTAAAAAGAAAATTAAAATCAATTTTAAAAGAAAAGTCATTTCTGAAAACTACATGGTTTTATTAAGCATATTTAATGAGTTAAGAAAGTTTCTATTGTTAAATGAGTGAATTAAACCATGTCAACTTTAAAGATAATTTATGAAAAATTTTAAGAGAAGTATATCTACAAAACAAAATCTCCTTTAATTAAGATTAAACTAGAGCAATATAAGCATATTTTTATTTCAATGCATCCACAGTCTCATCTAAACTGTAAAGGACCAAATTCTTCAAAAGAATTCATAAAACATCTGCATTATGGGATTTGAATGAAAAAACTTGATAACAAATTACGTGCATTAAAGCTCCCTAATAGGACCAAAATTAGACACAAGGGTGAAGCTAGTGGAAGATTTTTAAAGAACTAGGAAAAAGGAACAACTTAGAGCAGTTGGAAAAGGATTCTAAAGTTTTAGAAGTAAAATGAACAGGTAGAATTTTCGAAAGAAAAACTGATAACAATTCAAGAGAAGATTTCCATCACACCAAAACTAATTAATTTGTGCTGATTTCAAAGCACAATAAGAATATTATCATCAAAACATATCAAAGATCTCAACAAATCTAAGAGGGATCTGATGACAGTTAAAAATTTACAAAATCAGGTCATAATGAGATGTTTTCAAGAAAACCCAACAGTAAAAATTACATTCTTAACACATACTTAATGAGAGAATTTAAGAGAAAAATAAAATCAATTTTAAAAGAAAGGTCATTTCTGAAAATTTCATGGTTATATTAAGCACATTAAATGAGTTAAGAAAGTTTCTGCTGTTCAATAAGTGAATTAAACCATGTCAACTTTAAAGATAATTTATGAAAAATTTTAAGAGAAGTATATCTACCAAACAAAACCTCCTTTAATTAAGATTAAACTAGAGCAATATAAGCATATTTTCATTTCAATGCATCCACAGTCTCATCTGAACTATAAAGGACCAAATTCTTCAAAAGAATTCATACAACAACTGCATTATGGGATTTGAATGAAAAAACTTGATAACAAATTACATGCATTAAAGCTCCCTAATAGGACCAAAATTAGACACAAGGGTGAAGCTAGTGGAAGATTTTTAAAGAACTAGGAAAAAGGAACAACTTAGAGCAGTTGCAAAAGGATTCTAAAGTTTTAGAAGTAAAATGAACAGGTAGAATTTTCGAAAGAAAAACTGATAACAATTCAAGAGAAGATTTCAATCAGACCAAAACTAATTAAGTTGTGCTGATTTCAAAGCACAATAAGAATATTATCATCAAAACATATCAAAGATCTCAACAAATCTAAGAGGGATCTGATGTCAGTTAAAAATTTACAAAATCAGGTCATAATGAGATGTTTTCAAGAAAACCCAACAGTAAAAATTACATTCTTAACACATACTTAATGAGAGAATTTAAGAGAAAAATAAAATGAATTTTAAAAGAAAGGTCATTCCTGAAAACTTCATGGTTATATTAAGCACATTAAATGAGTTAGGAAAGTTTCTGCTGTTCAATAAGTGAATTAAACCATGTCAACTTTAAAGATAATTTATGAAAAATTTTAAGACCAGTACATCTACCAGACAACAACTACTTTAATTAAGATTAAACTAGAGCAATATAAGCATATTTTCATTTCAATGCATCCACAGTCTCATCTAAACAATGAAGGAACAAATTTTGAAGAGAATTCATAAATCATCTGCATTATGGAATTTGCTTGAAAAAACTTACTAACAAATTACATGAATTAAAGCTACATAATTGGGCCAAAATTAGACCTAAGGTAGAAGTAAGAGGTTTATTTTTAAAGAACTAGGAAAAAGGAACAACTTAGAGCAGTTGGAAAAGGATTCTAAAGTTTTAGAAGTAAAATGAACAGGTAGAATTTTCGAAAGAAAAACTGATAACAATTCAAGAGAAGATTTCCATCACACCAAAACTAATTAAGTTGTGCCGATTTCAAAGCAAAATAAGTATATTATCATCAAAACATAATAGAGATCTTACCAAAGCCTTGAGGGATCCAATTGCAGTTAAGAATTTACAAAATCAGGTCATTATCAGATGTTCTGCCCCAAAACCCTGCATCAAAAATTACATGCTTAACACTTATTTAATGAGAGAATTAAAAAGAAAATTAAAATCAATTTTAAAAGAAAAGTCATTTCTGAAAACTACATGGTTTTATTAAGCATATTTAATGAGTTAAGAAAGTTTCTATTGTTAAATGAGTGAATTAAACCATGTCAACTTTAAAGATAATTTATGAAAAATTTTAAGAGAAGTATATCTACAAAACAAAACCTCCTTTAATTAAGATTAAACTAGAGCAATATAAGCACATTTTCATTTCAATTCATCCACAGTCTCATCTAAACTATAAAGGACCAAATTCTTCAAAAGAATTCATAAAACATCTGCATTATGGGATTTGAATGAAAAAACTTGATAACAAATTACGTGCATTAAAGCTCCCTAATAGGACCAAAATTAGACACAAGGGTGAAGCTAGTGGAAGATTTTTAAAGAACTAGGAAAAAGGAACAACTTAGAGCAGTTGCAAAAGGATTCTAAAGTTTTAGAAGTAAAATGAACAGGTAGAATTTTCGAAAGAAAAACTGATAACAATTCAAGAGAAGATTTCAATCAGACCAAAACTAATTAAGTTGTGCTGATTTCAAAGCACAATAAGAATATTATCATCAAAACATATCAAAGATCTCAACAAATCTAAGAGGGATCTGATGTCAGTTAAAAATTTACAAAATCAGGTCATAATGAGATGTTTTCAAGAAAACCCAACAGTAAAAATTACATTCTTAACACATACTTAATGAGAGAATTTAAGAGAAAAATAAAATGAATTTTAAAAGAAAGGTCATTCCTGAAAACTTCATGGTTATATTAAGCACATTAAATGAGTTAGGAAAGTTTCTGCTGTTCAATAAGTGAATTAAACCATGTCAACTTTAAAGATAATTTATGAAAAATTTTAAGACCAGTACATCTACCAGACAACAACTACTTTAATTAAGATTAAACTAGAGCAATATAAGCATATTTTCATTTCAATGCATCCACAGTCTCATCTAAACAATGAAGGAACAAATTTTGAAGAGAATTCATAAATCATCTGCATTATGGAATTTGCTTGAAAAAACTTACTAACAAATTACATGAATTAAAGCTACATAATTGGGCCAAAATTAGACCTAAGGTAGAAGTAAGAGGTTTATTTTTAAAGAACTAGGAAAAAGGAACAACTTAGAGCAGTTGGAAAAGGATTCTAAAGTTTTAGAAGTAAAATGAACAGGTAGAATTTTCGAAAGAAAAACTGATAACAATTCAAGAGAAGATTTCCATCACACCAAAACTAATTAAGTTGTGCCGATTTCAAAGCAAAATAAGTATATTATCATCAAAACATAATAGAGATCTTATCAAAGCCTTGAGGGATCCAATTGCAGTTAAGAATTTACAAAATCAGGTCATTATCAGATGTTCTGCCCCAAAACCCTGCATCAAAAATTACATGCTTAACACTTATTTAATGAGAGAATTAAAAAGAAAATTAAAATCAATTTTAAAAGAAAAGTCATTTCTGAAAACTACATGGTTTTATTAAGCATATTTAATGAGTTAAGAAAGTTTCTATTGTTAAATGAGTGAATTAAACCATGTCAACTTTAAAGATAATTTATGAAAAATTTTAAGAGAAGTATATCTACAAAACAAAATCTCCTTTAATTAAGATTAAACTAGAGCAATATAAGCATATTTTTATTTCAATGCATCCACAGTCTCATCTAAACTGTAAAGGACCAAATTCTTCAAAAGAATTCATAAAACATCTGCATTATGGGATTTGAATGAAAAAACTTGATAACAAATTACGTGCATCAAAGCTCCCTAATAGGACCAAAATTAGACACAAGGGTGAAGCTAGTGGAAGATTTTTAAAGAACTAGGAAAAAGGAACAACTTAGAGCAGTTGGAAAAGGATTCTAAAGTTTTAGAAGTAAAATGAACAGGTAGAATTTTCGAAAGAAAAACTGATAACAATTCAAGAGAAGATTTCCATCACACCAAAACTAATTAATTTGTGCTGATTTCAAAGCACAATAAGAATATTATCATCAAAACATATCAAAGATCTCAACAAATCTAAGAGGGATCTGATGACAGTTAAAAATTTACAAAATCAGGTCATAATGAGATGTTTTCAAGAAAACCCAACAGTAAAAATTACATTCTTAACACATACTTAATGAGAGAATTTAAGAGAAAAATAAAATCAATTTTAAAAGAAAGGTCATTTCTGAAAATTTCATGGTTATATTAAGCACATTAAATGAGTTAAGAAAGTTTCTGCTGTTCAATAAGTGAATTAAACCATGTCAACTTTAAAGATAATTTATGAAAAATTTTAAGAGAAGTATATCTACCAAACAAAACCTCCTTTAATTAAGATTAAACTAGAGCAATATAAGCATATTTTCATTTCAATGCATCCACAGTCTCATCTGAACTATAAAGGACCAAATTCTTCAAAAGAATTCATACAACAACTGCATTATGGGATTTGAATGAAAAAACTTGATAACAAATTACATGCATTAAAGCTCCCTAATAGGACCAAAATTAGACACAAGGGTGAAGCTAGTGGAAGATTTTTAAAGAACTAGGAAAAAGGAACAACTTAGAGCAGTTGCAAAAGGATTCTAAAGTTTTAGAAGTAAAATGAACAGGTAGAATTTTCGAAAAAAAACTGATAACAATTCAAGAGAAGATTTCAATCAGACCAAAACTTATTAAGTTGTGCTGATTTCAAAGCACAATAAGAATATTATCATCAAAACATATCAAAGATCTCAACAAATCTAAGAGGGATCTGATGTCAGTTAAAAATTTACAAAATCAGGTCATAATGAGATGTTTTCAAGAAAACCCAACAGTAAAAATTACATTCTTAACACATACTTAATGAGAGAATTTAAGAGAAAAATAAAATGAATTTTAAAAGAAAGGTCATTCCTGAAAACTTCATGGTTATATTAAGCACATTAAATGAGTTAGGAAAGTTTCTGCTGTTCAATAAGTGAATTAAACCATGTCAACTTTAAAGATAATTTATGAAAAATTTTAAGACCAGTACATCTACCAGACAACAACTACTTTAATTAAGATTAAACTAGAGCAATATAAGCATATTTTCATTTCAATGCATCCACAGTCTCATCTAAACAATGAAGGAACAAATTTTGAAGAGAATTCATAAATCATCTGCATTATGGAATTTGCTTGAAAAAACTTACTAACAAATTACATGAATTAAAGCTACATAATTGGGCCAAAATTAGACCTAAGGTAGAAGTAAGAGGTTTATTTTTAAACAACAAGGAAAAAGGAACAAATTAGAGCAGTTCTAAAAGGATTCTAGAACTGAAATAAACCTGGGGAATTTTTGAAAGAAAAACTGACACCAATTCAAAATAAGATTATAATCAGACCAAAACTAATTAAATTGTGCTTATTTCAAAGCAAATAAGTATATTATCATCAAAACATAATAGAGATCTTACCAAAGCCTTGAGGGATCCAATTGCAGTTAAGAATTTACAAAATCAGGTCATTATCAGATGTTCTGCCCCAAAACCCTGCATAAAAAATTACATGCTTAACACTTATTTAATGAGAGAATTAAAAAGAAAATTAAAATCAATTTTAAAAGAAAAGTCATTTCTGAAAACTACATGGTTTTATTAAGCATATTTAATGAGTTAAGAAAGTTTCTATTGTTAAATGAGTGAATTAAACCATGTCAACTTTAAAGATAATTTATGAAAAATTTTAAGAGAAGTATATCTACAAAACAAAACCTCCTTTAATTAAGATTAAACTAGAGCAATATAAGCACATTTTCATTTCAATTCATCCACAGTCTCATCTAAACTATAAAGGACCAAATTCTTCAAAAGAATTCATAAAACATCTGCATTATGGGATTTGAATGAAAAAACTTGATAACAAATTACATGCATTAAAGCTCCCTAATAGGACCAAAATTAGACACAAGGGTGAAGCTAGTGGAAGATTTTTAAAGAACTAGGAAAAAGGAACAACTTAGAGCAGTTGGAAAAGGATTCTAAAGTTTTAGAAGTAAAATGAACAGGTAGAATTTTCGAAAGAAAAACTGATAACAATTCAAGAGAAGATTTCCATCAGACCAAAACTAATTAAGTTGTGCTGATTTCAAAGCAAAATAAGTATATTATCATCAAAACATAATAGAGATCTTACCAAAGCCTTGAGGGATCCAATTGCAGTTAAGAATTTACAAAATCAGTTCATTATCAGATGTTCTGCCCCAAAACCCTGCATCAAAAATTACATGCTTAACACTTATTTAATGAGAGAATTAAAAAGAAAATTAAAATCAATTTTAAAAGAAGAGTCATTTCTGAAAACTACATGGTTTTATTAAGCATATTTAATGAGTTAAGAAAGTTTCTATTGTTAAATGAGTGAATTAAACCATGTCAACTTTAAAGATAATTTATGAAAAATTTTAAGAGAAGTATATCTACAAAACAAAATCTCCTTTAATTAAGATTAAACTAGAGCAATATAAGCATATTTTTATTTCAATGCATCCACAGTCTCATCTAAACTATAAAGGACCAAATTCTTCAAAAGAATTCATAAAACATCTGCATTATGGGATTTGAATGAAAAAACTTGATAACAAATTACATGCATTAAAGCTCCCTAATAGGACCAAAATTAGACACAAGGGTGAAGCTAGTGGAAGATTTTTAAAGAACTAGGAAAAAGGAACAACTTAGAGCAGTTGGAAAAGGATTCTAAAGTTTTAGAAGTAAAATGAACAGGTAGAATTTTTGAAAGAAAAACTGACACCAATTCAAAATAAGATTATAATCAGACCAAAACTAATTAAATTGTGCTTATTTCAAAGCAAAATAAGAATATTATCATCAAATATATCAAAGATCTCAACAAATCTAAGAGGGATCTGATGACAGTTAAAAATTTACAAAATCAGGTCATAATGAGATGTTTTCAAGAAAACCCAACAGTAAAAATTACATTCTTAACACATACTTAATGAGAGAATTTAAGAGAAAAATAAAATCAATTTTAAAAGAAAGGTCATTTCTGAAAATTTCATGGTTATATTAAGCACATTAAATGAGTTAAGAAAGTTTCTGCTGTTCAATAAGTGAATTAAACCATGTCAACTTTAAAGATAATTTATGAAAAATTTTAAGAGAAGTATATCTACCAAACAAAACCTCTTTTAATTAAGATTAAACTAGAGCAATATAAGCATATTTTCATTTCAATGCATCCATAGTCTCATCTGAACTATAAAGGACCAAATTCTTCAAAAGAATTCATACAACAACTGCATTATGGGATTTGAATGAAAAAACTTGATAACAAATTACATGCATTAAAGCTCCCTAATAGGACCAAAATTAGACACAAGGGTGAAGCTAGTGGAAGATTTTTAAAGAACTAGGAAAAAGGAACAACTTAGAGCAGTTGCAAAAGGATTCTAAAGTTTTAGAAGTAAAATGAACAGGTAGAATTTTCGAAAAAAAAAACTGATAACAATTCAAGAGAAGATTTCAATCAGACCAAAACTTATTAAGTTGTGCTGATTTCAAAGCACAATAAGAATATTATCATCAAAACATATCAAAGATCTCAACAAATCTAAGAGGGATCTGATGTCAGTTAAAAATTTACAAAATCAGGTCATAATGAGATGTTTTCAAGAAAACCCAACAGTAAAAATTACATTCTTAACACATACTTAATGAGAGAATTTAAGAGAAAAATAAAATCAATTTTAAAAGAAAGGTCATTCCTGAAAACTTCATGGTTATATTAAGCACATTAAATGAGTTAGGAAAGTTTCTGCTGTTCAATAAGTGAATTAAACCATGTCAACTTTAAAGATAATTTATGAAAAATTTTAAGACCAGTACATCTACCAGACAACAACTACTTTAATTAAGATTAAACTAGAGCAATATAAGCATATTTTCATTTCAATGCATCCACAGTCTCATCTAAACAATGAAGGAACAAATTTTGAAGAGAATTCATAAATCATCTGCATTATGGAATTTGCTTGAAAAAACTTACTAACAAATTACATGAATTAAAGCTACATAATTGGGCCAAAATTAGACCTAAGGTAGAAGTAAGAGGTTTATTTTTAAACAACAAGGAAAAAGGAACAAATTAGAGCAGTTCTAAAAGGATTCTAGAACTGAAATAAACCTGGGGAATTTTTGAAAGAAAAACTGACACCAATTCAAAATAAGATTATAATCAGACCAAAACTAATTAAATTGTGCTTATTTCAAAGCAAATAGTATATTATCATCAAAACATAATAGAGATCTTACCAAAGCCTTGAGGGATCCAATTGCAGTTAAGAATTTACAAAATCAGGTCATTATCAGATGTTCTGCCCCAAAACCCTGCATAAAAAATTACATGCTTAACACTTATTTAATGAGAGAATTAAAAAGAAAATTAAAATCAATTTTAAAAGAAAAGTCATTTCTGAAAACTACATGGTTTTATTAAGCATATTTAATGAGTTAAGAAAGTTTCTATTGTTAAATGAGTGAATTAAACCATGTCAACTTTAAAGATAATTTATGAAAAATTTTAAGAGAAGTATATCTACAAAACAAAATCTCCTTTAATTAAGATTAAACTAGAGCAATATAAGCATATTTTTATTTCAATGCATCCACAGTCTCATCTAAACTATAAAGGACCAAATTCTTCAAAAGAATTCATAAAACATCTGCATTATGGGATTTGAATGAAAAAACTTGATAACAAATTACATGCATTAAAGCACCCTAATAGGACCAAAATTAGACACAAGGGTGAAGCTAGTGGAAGATTTTTAAAGAACTAGGAAAAAGGAACAACTTAGAGCAGTTGGAAAAGGATTCTAAAGTTTTAGAAGTAAAATGAACAGGTAGAATTTTCGAAAGAAAAACTGATAACAATTCAAGAGAAGATTTCCATCAGACCAAAACTAATTAAGTTGTGCTGATTTCAAAGCAAAATAAGTATATTATCATCAAAACATAATAGAGATCTTACCAAAGCCTTGAGGGATCCAATTGCAGTTAAGAATTTACAAAATCAGGTCATTATCAGATGTTCTGCCCCAAAACCCTGCATCAAAAATTACATGCTTAACACTTATTTAATGAGAGAATTAAAAAGAAAATTAAAATCAATTTTAAAAGAAAAGTCATTTCTGAAAACTACATGGTTTTATTAAGCATATTTAATGAGTTAAGAAAGTTTCTATTGTTAAATGAGTGAATTAAACCATGTCAACTTTAAAGATAATTTATGAAAAATTTTAAGAGAAGTATATCTACAAAACAAAATCTCCTTTAATTAAGATTAAACTAGAGCAATATAAGCATATTTTTATTTCAATGCATCCACAGTCTCATCTAAACTATAAAGGACCAAATTCTTCAAAAGAATTCATAAAACATCTGCATTATGGGATTTGAATGAAAAAACTTGATAACAAATTACATGCATTAAAGCTCCCTAATAGGACCAAAATTAGACACAAGGGTGAAGCTAGTGGAAGATTTTTAAAGAACTAGGAAAAAGGAACAACTTAGAGCAGTTGGAAAAGGATTCTAAAGTTTTAGAAGTAAAATGAACAGGTAGAATTTTTGAAAGAAAAACTGACACCAATTCAAAATAAGATTATAATCAGACCAAAACTAATTAAATTGTGCTTATTTCAAAGCAAAATAAATATATTATCATCAAAACATAATAGAGATCTTACCAAAGCCTTGAGGGATCCAATTGCAGTTAAGAATTTACAAAATCAGGTCATTATCAGATGTTCTGCCCCAAAACCCTGCATCAAAAATTACATGCTTAACACTTATTTAATGAGAGAATTAAAAAGAAAATTAAAATCAATTTTAAAAGAAAAGTCATTTCTGAAAACTACATGGTTTTATTAAGCATATTTAATGAGTTAAGAAAGTTTCTATTGTTAAATGAGTGAATTAAACCATGTCAACTTTAAAGATAATTTATGAAAAATTTTAAGAGAAGTATATCTACAAAACAAAACCTCCTTTAATTAAGATTAAACTAGAGCAATATAAGCATATTTTCATTTCAATTCATCCACAGTCTCATCTAAACTATAAAGGACCAAATTCTTCAAAAGAATTCATAAAACATCTGCATTATGGGATTTGAATGAAAAAACTTGATAACAAATTACATGCATTAAAGCTCCCTAATAGGACCAAAATTAGACACAAGGGTGAAGCTAGTGGAAGATTTTTAAAGAACTAGGAAAAAGGAACAACTTAGAGCAGTTGGAAAAGGATTCTAAAGTTTTAGAAGTAAAATGAACAGGTAGAATTTTCGAAAGAAAAACTGATAACAATTCAAGAGAAGATTTCCATCAGACCAAAACTAATTAAGTTGTGCTTATTTCAAAGCAAAATAAGTATATTATCATCAAAACATAATAGAGATCTTACCAAAGCCTTGAGGGATCCAATTGCAGTTAAGAATTTACAAAATCAGGTCATTATCAGATGTTCTGCCCCAAAACCCTGCATCAAAAATTACATGCTTAACACTTATTTAATGAGAGAATTAAAAAGAAAATTAAAATCAATTTTAAAAGAAAAGTCATTTCTGAAAACTACATGGTTTTATTAAGCATATTTAATGAGTTAAGAAAGTTTCTATTGTTAAATGAGTGAATTAAACCATGTCAACTTTAAAGATAATTTATGAAAAATTTTAAGAGAAGTATATCTACAAAACAAAACCTCCTTTAATTAAGATTAAACTAGAGCAATATAAGCATATTTTCATTTCAATTCATCCACAGTCTCATCTAAACTATAAAGGACCAAATTCTTCAAAAGAATTCATAAAACATCTGCATTATGGGATTTGAATGAAAAAACTTGATAACAAATTACATGCATTAAAGCTCCCTAATAGGACCAAAATTAGACACAAGGGTGAAGCTAGTGGAAGATTTTTAAAGAACTAGGAAAAAGGAACAACTTAGAGCAGTTGGAAAAGGATTCTAAAGTTTTAGAAGTAAAATGAACAGGTAGAATTTTCGAAAGAAAAACTGATAACAATTCAAGAGAAGATTTCCATCAGACCAAAACTAATTAAGTTGTGCTGATTTCAAAGCAAAATAAGTATATTATCATCAAAACATAATAGAGATCTTACCAAAGCCTTGAGGGATCCAATTGCAGTTAAGAATTTACAAAATCAGGTCATTATCAGATGTTCTGCCCCAAAACCCTGCATCAAAAATTACATGCTTAACACTTATTTAATGAGAGAATTAAAAAGAAAATTAAAATCAATTTTAAAAGAAAAGTCATTTCTGAAAACTACATGGTTTTATTAAGCATATTTAATGAGTTAAGAAAGTTTCTATTGTTAAATGAGTGAATTAAACCATGTCAACTTTAAAGATAATTTATGAAAAATTTTAAGAGAAGTATATCTACAAAACAAAATCTCCTTTAATTAAGATTAAACTAGAGCAATATAAGCATATTTTTATTTCAATGCATCCACAGTCTCATCTAAACTATAAAGGACCAAATTCTTCAAAAGAATTCATAAAACATCTGCATTATGGGATTTGAATGAAAAAACTTGATAACAAATTACATGCATTAAAGCTCCCTAATAGGACCAAAATTAGACACAAGGGTGAAGCTAGTGGAAGATTTTTAAAGAACTAGGAAAAAGGAACAACTTAGAGCAGTTGGAAAAGGATTCTAAAGTTTTAGAAGTAAAATGAACAGGTAGAATTTTCGAAAGAAAAACTGATAACAATTTAAGAGAAGATTTCCATCAGACCAAAACTAATTAAGTTGTGCTGATTTCAAAGCACAATAAGAATATTATCATCAAAACATATCAAAGATCTCAACAAATCTAAGAGGGATCTAATGACAGTTAAAAATTTACAAAATCAGGTCATTATCAGATGTTCTGCCCCAAAACCCTGCATCAAAAATTACATGCTTAACACTTATTTAATGAGAGAATTAAAAAGAAAATTAAAATCAATTTTAAAAGAAAAGTCATTTCTGAAAACTACATGGTTTTATTAAGCATATTTAATGAGTTAAGAAAGTTTCTATTGTTAAATGAGTGAATTAAACCATGTCAACTTTAAAGATAATTTATGAAAAATTTTAAGAGAAGTATATCTACAAAACAAAATCTCCTTTAATTAAGATTAAACTAGAGCAATATAAGCATATTTTCATTTCAATTCATCCACAGTCTCATCTAAACTATAAAGGACCAAATTCTTCAAAAGAATTCATAAAACATCTGCATTATGGGATTTGAATGAAAAAACTTGATAACAAATTACATGCATTAAAGCTCCCTAATAGGACCAAAATTAGACACAAGGGTGAAGCTAGTGGAAGATTTTTAAAGAACTAGGAAAAAGGAACAACTTAGAGCAGTTGGAAAAGGATTCTAAAGTTTTAGAAGTAAAATGAACAGGTAGAATTTTCGAAAGAAAAACTGATAACAATTCAAGAGAAGATTTCCATCAGACCAAAACTAATTAAGTTGTGCTGATTTCAAAGCAAAATAAGTATATTATCATCAAAACATAATAGAGATCTTACCAAAGCCTTGAGGGATCCAATTGCAGTTAAGAATTTACAAAATCAGGTCATTATCAGATGTTCTGCCCCAAAACCCTGCATCAAAAATTACATGCTTAACACTTATTTAATGAGAGAATTAAAAAGAAAATTAAAATCAATTTTAAAAGAAGTCATTTCTGAAAACTACATGGTTTTATTAAGCATATTTAATGAGTTAAGAAAGTTTCTATTGTTAAATGAGTGAATTAAACCATGTCAACTTTAAAGATAATTTATGAAAAATTTTAAGAGAAGTATATCTACAAAACAAAATCTCCTTTAATTAAGATTAAACTAGAGCAATATAAGCATATTTTTATTTCAATGCATCCACAGTCTCATCTAAACTATAAAGGACCAAATTCTTCAAAAGAATTCATAAAACATCTGCATTATGGGATTTGAATGAAAAAACTTGATAACAAATTACATGCATTAAAGCTCCCTAATAGGACCAAAATTAGACACAAGGGTGAAGCTAGTGGAAGATTTTTAAAGAACTAGGAAAAAGGAACAACTTAGAGCAGTTGGAAAAGGATTCTAAAGTTTTAGAAGTAAAATGAACAGGTAGAATTTTCGAAAGAAAAACTGATAACAATTTAAGAGAAGATTTCCATCAGACCAAAACTAATTAAGTTGTGCTGATTTCAAAGCACAATAAGAATATTATCATCAAAACATATCAAAGATCTCAACAAATCTAAGAGGGATCTAATGACAGTTAAAAATTTACAAAATCAGGTCATTATCAGATGTTCTGCCCCAAAACCCTGCATCAAAAATTACATGCTTAACACTTATTTAATGAGAGAATTAAAAAGAAAATTAAAATCAATTTTAAAAGAAAAGTCATTTCTGAAAACTACATGGTTTTATTAAGCATATTTAATGAGTTAAGAAAGTTTCTATTGTTAAATGAGTGAATTAAACCATGTCAACTTTAAAGATAATTTATGAAAAATTTTAAGAGAAGTATATCTACAAAACAAAATCTCCTTTAATTAAGATTAAACTAGAGCAATATAAGCATATTTTTATTTCAATGCATCCACAGTCTCATCTAAACTATAAAGGACCAAATTCTTCAAAAGAATTCATAAAACATCTGCATTATGGGATTTGAATGAAAAAACTTGATAACAAATTACATGCATTAAAGCTCCCTAATAGGACCAAAATTAGACACAAGGGTGAAGCTAGTGGAAGATTTTTAAAGAACTAGGAAAAAGGAACAACTTAGAGCAGTTGGAAAAGGATTCTAAAGTTTTAGAAGTAAAATGAACAGGTAGAATTTTCGAAAGAAAAACTGATAACAATTTAAGAGAAGATTTCCATCAGACCAAAACTAATTAAGTTGTGCTGATTTCAAAGCACAATAAGAATATTATCATCAAAACATATCAAAGATCTCAACAAATCTAAGAGGGATCTAATGACAGTTAAAAATTTACAAAATCAGGTCATTATCAGATGTTCTGCCCCAAAACCCTGCATCAAAAATTACATGCTTAACACTTATTTAATGAGAGAATTAAAAAGAAAATTAAAATCAATTTTAAAAGAAAAGTCATTTCTGAAAACTACATGGTTTTATTAAGCATATTTAATGAGTTAAGAAAGTTTCTATTGTTAAATGAGTGAATTAAACCATGTCAACTTTAAAGATAATTTATGAAAAATTTTAAGAGAAGTATATCTACAAAACAAAATCTCCTTTAATTAAGATTAAACTAGAGCAATATAAGCATATTTTCATTTCAATTCATCCACAGTCTCATCTAAACTATAAAGGACCAAATTCTTCAAAAGAATTCATAAAACATCTGCATTATGGGATTTGAATGAAAAAACTTGATAACAAATTACATGCATTAAAGCTCCCTAATAGGACCAAAATTAGACACAAGGGTGAAGCTAGTGGAAGATTTTTAAAGAACTAGGAAAAAGGAACAACTTAGAGCAGTTGGAAAAGGATTCTAAAGTTTTAGAAGTAAAATGAACAGGTAGAATTTTCGAAAGAAAAACTGATAACAATTCAAGAGAAGATTTCCATCAGACCAAAACTAATTAAGTTGTGCTGATTTCAAAGCAAAATAAGTATATTATCATCAAAACATAATAGAGATCTTACCAAAGCCTTGAGGGATCCAATTGCAGTTAAGAATTTACAAAATCAGGTCATTATCAGATGTTCTGCCCCAAAACCCTGCATCAAAAATTACATGCTTAACACTTATTTAATGAGAGAATTAAAAAGAAAATTAAAATCAATTTTAAAAGAAAAGTCATTTCTGAAAACTACATGGTTTTATTAAGCATATTTAATGAGTTAAGAAAGTTTCTATTGTTAAATGAGTGAATTAAACCATGTCAACTTTAAAGATAATTTATGAAAAATTTTAAGAGAAGTATATCTACAAAACAAAATCTCCTTTAATTAAGATTAAACTAGAGCAATATAAGCATATTTTTATTTCAATGCATCCACAGTCTCATCTAAACTATAAAGGACCAAATTCTTCAAAAGAATTCATAAAACATCTGCATTATGGGATTTGAATGAAAAAACTTGATAACAAATTACATGCATTAAAGCTCCCTAATAGGACCAAAATTAGACACAAGGGTGAAGCTAGTGGAAGATTTTTAAAGAACTAGGAAAAAGGAACAACTTAGAGCAGTTGGAAAAGGATTCTAAAGTTTTAGAAGTAAAATGAACAGGTAGAATTTTCGAAAGAAAAACTGATAACAATTTAAGAGAAGATTTCCATCAGACCAAAACTAATTAAGTTGTGCTGATTTCAAAGCACAATAAGAATATTATCATCAAAACATATCAAAGATCTCAACAAATCTAAGAGGGATCTAATGACAGTTAAAAATTTACAAAATCAGGTCATTATCAGATGTTCTGCCCCAAAACCCTGCATCAAAAATTACATGCTTAACACTTATTTAATGAGAGAATTAAAAAGAAAATTAAAATCAATTTTAAAAGAAAAGTCATTTCTGAAAACTACATGGTTTTATTAAGCATATTTAATGAGTTAAGAAAGTTTCTATTGTTAAATGAGTGAATTAAACCATGTCAACTTTAAAGATAATTTATGAAAAATTTTAAGAGAAGTATATCTACAAAACAAAATCTCCTTTAATTAAGATTAAACTAGAGCAATATAAGCATATTTTTATTTCAATGCATCCACAGTCTCATCTAAACTGTAAAGGACCAAATTCTTCAAAAGAATTCATAAAACATCTGCATTATGGGATTTGAATGAAAAAACTTGATAACAAATTACGTGCATTAAAGCTCCCTAATAGGACCAAAATTAGACACAAGGGTGAAGCTAGTGGAAGATTTTTAAAGAACTAGGAAAAAGGAACAACTTAGAGCAGTTGGAAAAGGATTCTAAAGTTTTAGAAGTAAAATGAACAGGTAGAATTTTCGAAAGAAAAACTGATAACAATTCAAGAGAAGATTTCCATCAGACCAAAACTAATTAAGTTGTGCTGATTTCAAAGCACAATAAGAATATTATCATCAAAACATATCAAAGATCTCAACAAATCTAAGAGGGATCTGATGACAGTTAAAAATTTACAAAATCAGGTCATAATGAGATGTTTTCAAGAAAACCCAACAGTAAAAATTACATTCTTAACACATACTTAATGAGATAATTTAAGAGAAAAATAAAATCAATTTTAAAAGAAAGGTCATTTCTGAAAATTTCATGGTTATATTAAGCACATTAAATGAGTTAAGAAAGTTTCTGCTGTTCAATAAGTGAATTAAACCATGTCAACTTTAAAGATAATTTATGAAAAATTTTAAGAGAAGTATATCTACCAGACAACACCTACTTTAATTAAGATTAAACTAGAGCAATATTAGCATATTTTCATTTCAATGCATCCACAGTCTCATCTAAACAATGAAGGAACAAATTTTGAAGAGAATTCATAAATCATCTGCATTATGGAATTTGCTTGAAAAAACTTACTAACAAATTACATGAATTAAAGCTACATAATTGGGCCAAAATTAGACCTAAGGTAGAAGTAAGTGGTTTATTTTTAAACAACAAGGAAAAAGGAACAAATTAGAGCAGTTCTAAAAGGATTCTAAAATTTTAGAACTGAAATAAACCTGGGGAATTTTTGAAAGAAAATCTGACACCAATTCAAAATAAGATTATAATCAGACCAAAACTAATTAAATTGTGCTTATTTCAAAGCAAAATAAGTATATTATCATCAAAACATAATAGAGATCTTACCAAAGCCTTGAGGGATCCAATTGCAGTTAAGAATTTACAAAATCAGGTCATTATCAGATGTTCTGCCCCAAAACCCTGCATCAAAAATTACATGCTTAACACTTATTTAATGAGAGAATTAAAAAGAAAATTAAAATCAATTTTAAAAGAAAAGTCATTTCTGAAAACTACATGGTTTTATTAAGCATATTTAATGAGTTAAGAAAGTTTCTATTGTTAAATGAGTGAATTAAACCATGTCAACTTTAAAGATAATTTATGAAAAATTTTAAGAGAAGTATATCTACAAAACAAAATCTCCTTTAATTAAGATTAAACTAGAGCAATATAAGCATATTTTTATTTCAATGCATCCACAGTCTCATCTAAACTATAAAGGACCAAATTCTTCAAAAGAATTCATAAAACATCTGCATTATGGGATTTGAATGAAAAAACTTGATAACAAATTACATGCATTAAAGCTCCCTAATAGGACCAAAATTAGACACAAGGGTGAAGCTAGTGGAAGATTTTTAAAGAACTAGGAAAAAGGAACAACTTAGAGCAGTTGGAAAAGGATTCTAAAGTTTTAGAAGTAAAATGAACAGGTAGAATTTTTGAAAGAAAAACTGACACCAATTCAAAATAAGATTATAATCAGACCAAAACTAATTAAATTGTGCTTATTTCAAAGCAAAATAAGTATATTATCATCAAAACATAATAGAGATCTTACCAAAGCCTTGAGGGATCCAATTGCAGTTAAGAATTTACAAAATCAGGTCATTATCAGATGTTCTGCCCCAAAACCCTGCATCAAAAATTACATGCTTAACACTTATTTAATGAGAGAATTAAAAAGAAAATTAAAATCAATTTTAAAAGAAAAGTCATTTCTGAAAACTACATGGTTTTATTAAGCATATTTAATGAGTTAAGAAAGTTTCTATTGTTAAATGAGTGAATTAAACCATGTCAACTTTAAAGATAATTTATGAAAAATTTTAAGAGAAGTATATCTACAAAACAAAACCTCCTTTAATTAAGATTAAACTAGAGCAATATAAGCATATTTTCATTTCAATTCATCCACAGTCTCATCTAAACTATAAAGGACCAAATTCTTCAAAAGAATTCATAAAACATCTGCATTATGGGATTTGAATGAAAAAACTTGATAACAAATTACATGCATTAAAGCTCCCTAATAGGACCAAAATTAGACACAAGGGTGAAGCTAGTGGAAGATTTTTAAAGAACTAGGAAAAAGGAACAACTTAGAGCAGTTGGAAAAGGATTCTAAAGTTTTAGAAGTAAAATGAACAGGTAGAATTTTCGAAAGAAAAACTGATAACAATTCAAGAGAAGATTTCCATCAGACCAAAACTAATTAAGTTGTGCTTATTTCAAAGCAAAATAAGTATATTATCATCAAAACATAATAGAGATCTTACCAAAGCCTTGAGGGATCCAATTGCAGTTAAGAATTTACAAAATCAGGTCATTATCAGATGTTCTGCCCCAAAACCCTTCATCAAAAATTACATGCTTAACACTTATTTAATGAGAGAATTAAAAAGAAAATTAAAATCAATTTTAAAAGAAAAGTCATTTCTGAAAACTACATGGTTTTATTAAGCATATTTAATGAGTTAAGAAAGTTTCTATTGTTAAATGAGTGAATTAAACCATGTCAACTTTAAAGATAATTTATGAAAAATTTTAAGAGAAGTATATCTACAAAACAAAACCTCCTTTAATTAAGATTAAACTAGAGCAATATAAGCATATTTTCATTTCAATTCATCCACAGTCTCATCTAAACTATAAAGGACCAAATTCTTCAAAAGAATTCATAAAACATCTGCATTATGGGATTTGAATGAAAAAACTTGATAACAAATTACATGCATTAAAGCTCCCTAATAGGACCAAAATTAGACACAAGGGTGAAGCTAGTGGAAGATTTTTAAAGAACTAGGAAAAAGGAACAACTTAGAGCAGTTGGAAAAGGATTCTAAAGTTTTAGAAGTAAAATGAACAGGTAGAATTTTCGAAAGAAAAACTGATAACAATTCAAGAGAAGATTTCCATCAGACCAAAACTAATTAAGTTGTGCTTATTTCAAAGCAAAATAAGTATATTATCATCAAAACATAATAGAGATCTTACCAAAGCCTTGAGGGATCCAATTGCAGTTAAGAATTTACAAAATCAGGTCATTATCAGATGTTCTGCCCCAAAACCCTTCATCAAAAATTACATGCTTAACACTTATTTAATGAGAGAATTAAAAAGAAAATTAAAATCAATTTTAAAAGAAAAGTCATTTCTGAAAACTACATGGTTTTATTAAGCATATTTAATGAGTTAAGAAAGTTTCTATTGTTAAATGAGTGAATTAAACCATGTCAACTTTAAAGATAATTTATGAAAAATTTTAAGAGAAGTATATCTACAAAACAAAACCTCCTTTAATTAAGATTAAACTAGAGCAATATAAGCATATTTTCATTTCAATTCATCCACAGTCTCATCTAAACTATAAAGGACCAAATTCTTCAAAAGAATTCATAAAACATCTGCATTATGGGATTTGAATGAAAAAACTTGATAACAAATTACATGCATTAAAGCTCCCTAATAGGACCAAAATTAGACACAAGGGTGAAGCTAGTGGAAGATTTTTAAAGAACTAGGAAAAAGGAACAACTTAGAGCAGTTGGAAAAGGATTCTAAAGTTTTAGAAGTAAAATGAACAGGTAGAATTTTCGAAAGAAAAACTGATAACAATTCAAGAGAAGATTTCCATCAGACCAAAACTAATTAAGTTGTGCTGATTTCAAAGCAAAATAAGTATATTATCATCAAAACATAATAGAGATCTTACCAAAGCCTTGAGGGATCCAATTGCAGTTAAGAATTTACAAAATCAGGTCATTATCAGATGTTCTGCCCCAAAACCCTGCATCAAAAATTACATGCTTAACACTTATTTAATGAGAGAATTAAAAAGAAAATTAAAATCAATTTTAAAAGAAAAGTCATTTCTGAAAACTACATGGTTTTATTAAGCATATTTAATGAGTTAAGAAAGTTTCTATTGTTAAATGAGTGAATTAAACCATGTCAACTTTAAAGATAATTTATGAAAAATTTTAAGAGAAGTATATCTACAAAACAAAACCTCCTTTAATTAAGATTAAACTAGAGCAATATAAGCATATTTTTATTTCAATGCATCCACAGTCTCATCTAAACTGTAAAGGACCAAATTCTTCAAAAGAATTCATAAAACATCTGCATTATGGGATTTGAATGAAAAAACTTGGTAACAAATTACGTGCATTAAAGCTCCCTAATAGGACCAAAATTAGACACAAGGGTGAAGCTAGTGGAAGATTTTTAAAGAACTAGGAAAAAGGAACAACTTAGAGCAGTTGGAAAAGGATTCTAAAGTTTTAGAAGTAAAATGAACAGGTAGAATTTTCGAAAGAAAAACTGATAACAATTTAAGAGAAGATTTCCATCAGACCAAAACTAATTAAGTTGTGCTGATTTCAAAGCACAATAAGAATATTATCATCAAAACACATCAAAGATCTCAACAAATCTAAGAGGGATCTGATGACAGTTAAAAATTTACAAAATCAGGTCATTATCAGATGTTCTGCCTAAAAACCCTGCATCAAAAATTACATGCTTAACACTTATTTAATGAGAGAATTAAAAAGAAAATTAAAATCAATTTTAAAAGAAAAGTCATTTCTGAAAACTACATGGTTTTATTAAGCATATTTAATGAGATAAGAAAGTTTCTATTGTTAAATGAGTGAATTAAACCATGTCAACTTTAAAGATAATTTATGAAAAATTTTAAGAGAAGTATATCTACAAAACAAAATCTCCTTTAATTAAGATTAAACTAGAGCAATATAAGCATATTTTTATTTCAATGCATCCACAGTCTCATCTAAACTGTAAAGGACCAAATTCTTCAAAAGAATTCATAAAACATCTGCATTATGGGATTTGAATGAAAAAACTTGATAACAAATTACGTGCATTAAAGCTCCCTAATAGGACCAAAATTAGACACAAGGGTGAAGCTAGTGGAAGATTTTTAAAGAACTAGGAAAAAGGAACAACTTAGAGCAGTTGGAAAAGGATTCTAAAGTTTTAGAAGTAAAATGAACAGGTAGAATTTTCGAAAGAAAAACTGATAACAATTCAAGAGAAGATTTCCATCAGACCAAAACTAATTAAGTTGTGCTGATTTCAAAGCACAATAAGAATATTATCATCAAAACATATCAAAGATCTCAACAAATCTAAGAGGGATCTGATGACAGTTAAAAATTTACAAAATCAGGTCATAATGAGATGTTTTCAAGAAAACCCAACAGTAAAAATTACATTCTTAACACATACTTAATGAGATAATTTAAGAGAAAAATAAAATCAATTTTAAAAGAAAGGTCATTTCTGAAAATTTCATGGTTATATTAAGCACATTAAATGAGTTAAGAAAGTTTCTGCTGTTCAATAAGTGAATTAAACCATGTCAACTTTAAAGATAATTTATGAAAAATTTTAAGAGAAGTATATCTACCAGACAACACCTACTTTAATTAAGATTAAACTAGAGCAATATTAGCATATTTTCATTTCAATGCATCCACAGTCTCATCTAAACAATGAAGGAACAAATTTTGAAGAGAATTCATAAATCATCTGCATTATGGAATTTGCTTGAAAAAACTTACTAACAAATTACATGAATTAAAGCTACATAATTGGGCCAAAATTAGACCTAAGGTAGAAGTAAGTGGTTTATTTTTAAACAACAAGGAAAAAGGAACAAATTAGAGCAATTCTAAAAGGATTCTAAAATTTTAGAACTGAAATAAACCTGGGGAATTTTTGAAAGAAAATCTGACACCAATTCAAAATAAGATTATAATCAGACCAAAACTAATTAAATTGTGCTTATTTCAAAGCAAAATAAGTATATTATCATCAAAACATAATAGAGATCTTACCAAAGCCTTGAGGGATCCAATTGCAGTTAAGAATTTACAAAATCAGGTCATTATCAGATGTTCTGCCCCAAAACCCTGCATCAAAAATTACATGCTTAACACTTATTTAATGAGAGAATTAAAAAGAAAATTAAAATCAATTTTAAAAGAAAAGTCATTTCTGAAAACTACATGGTTTTATTAAGCATATTTAATGAGTTAAGAAAGTTTCTATTGTTAAATGAGTGAATTAAACCATGTCAACTTTAAAGATAATTTATGAAAAATTTTAAGAGAAGTATATCTACAAAACAAAATCTCCTTTAATTAAGATTAAACTAGAGCAATATAAGCATATTTTTATTTCAATGCATCCACAGTCTCATCTAAACTATAAAGGACCAAATTCTTCAAAAGAATTCATAAAACATCTGCATTATGGGATTTGAATGAAAAAACTTGATAACAAATTACATGCATTAAAGCTCCCTAATAGGACCAAAATTAGACACAAGGGTGAAGCTAGTGGAAGATTTTTAAAGAACTAGGAAAAAGGAACAACTTAGAGCAGTTGGAAAAGGATTCTAAAGTTTTAGAAGTAAAATGAACAGGTAGAATTTTCGAAAGAAAAACTGATAACAATTCAAGAGAAGATTTCCATCAGACCAAAACTAATTAAGTTGTGCTGATTTCAAAGCACAATAAGAATATTATCATCAAAACATATCAAAGATCTCAACAAATCTAAGAGGGATCTGATGACAGTTAAAAATTTACAAAATCAGGTCATTATCAGATGTTCTGCCTAAAAACCCTGCATCAAAAATTACATGCTTAACACTTATTTAATGAGAGAATTAAAAAGAAAATTAAAATCAATTTTAAAAGAAAAGTCATTTCTGAAAACTACATGGTTTTATTAAGCATATTTAATGAGATAAGAAAGTTTCTATTGTTAAATGAGTGAATTAAACCATGTCAACTTTAAAGATAATTTATGAAAAATTTTAAGAGAAGTATATCTACAAAACAAAATCTCCTTTAATTAAGATTAAACTAGAGCAATATAAGCATATTTTTATTTCAATGCATCCACAGTCTCATCTAAACTATAAAGGACCAAATTCTTCAAAAGAATTCATAAAACATCTGCATTATGGGATTTGAATGAAAAAACTTGATAACAAATTACATGCATTAAAGCTCCCTAATAGGACCAAAATTAGACACAAGGGTGAAGCTAGTGGAAGATTTTTAAAGAACTAGGAAAAAGGAACAACTTAGAGCAGTTGGAAAAGGATTCTAAAGTTTTAGAAGTAAAATGAACAGGTAGAATTTTCGAAAGAAAAACTGATAACAATTCAAGAGAAGATTTCCATCAGACCAAAACTAATTAAGTTGTGCTGATTTCAAAGCACAATAAGAATATTATCATCAAAACATATCAAAGATCTCAACAAATCTAAGAGGGATCTGATGACAGTTAAAAATTTACAAAATCAGGTCATTATCAGATGTTCTGCCTAAAAACCCTGCATCAAAAATTACATGCTTAACACTTATTTAATGAGAGAATTAAAAAGAAAATTAAAATCAATTTTAAAAGAAAAGTCATTTCTGAAAACTACATGGTTTTATTAAGCATATTTAATGAGATAAGAAAGTTTCTATTGTTAAATGAGTGAATTAAACCATGTCAACTTTAAAGATAATTTATGAAAAATTTTAAGAGAAGTATATCTACAAAACAAAATCTCCTTTAATTAAGATTAAACTAGAGCAATATAAGCATATTTTTATTTCAATGCATCCACAGTCTCATCTAAACTGTAAAGGACCAAATTCTTCAAAAGAATTCATAAAACATCTGCATTATGGGATTTGAATGAAAAAACTTGATAACAAATTACATGCATTAAAGCTCCCTAATAGGACCAAAATTAGACACAAGGGTGAAGCTAGTGGAAGATTTTTAAAGAACAAGGAAAATGGAACAACTTAGAGTAGTTGGAAAAGGATTCTAAAGCTTAAGAAGTAAAATGAACCTTGAAAAATTTTTGAAAGAAAATTTGACACCAATTCAAAAGAAGATTTCAAACAGACCAAAACTAATGAAATTGAGCTTATTTCAAAGCAAAATAAGAATATTATCATCAAAACATATAAAATCAGGTTATAATGAGATGTTTTCAAGAAAACCCAACAGTAAAAATTACATTCTTAACACATACTTAATGAGAGAATTTAAGAGAAAAATAAAAATCAATTTTAAAAGAAAAGTCATTTCTGAAAACTACTTGGTTTTATTAAGCATATTTAATGAGTTAAGAAAGTTTCTATTGTTAAATGAGTGAATTAAACCATGTCAACTTTAAAGATAATTTATGAAAAATTTTAAGAGAAGTATATCTACAAAACAAAACCTCCTTTAATTAAGATTAAACTAGAGCAATATAAGCATATTTTCATTTCAATTCATCCACAGTCTCATCTAAACTATAAAGGACCAAATTCTTCAAAAGAATTCATAAAACATCTGCATTATGGGATTTGAATGAAAAAACTTGATAACAAATTACATGCATTAAAGCTCCCTAATAGGACCAAAATTAGACACAAGGGTGAAGCTAGTGGAAGATTTTTAAAGAACTAGGAAAAAGGAACAACTTAGAGCAGTTGGAAAAGGATTCTAAAGTTTTAGAAGTAAAATGAACAGGTAGAATTTTCGAAAGAAAAACTGATAACAATTCAAGAGAAGATTTCAATCAGACCAAAACTAATTAAGTTGTGCTGATTTCAAAGCACAATAAGAATATTATCATCAAAACATATCAAAGATCTCAACAAATCTAAGAGGGATCTGATGTCAGTTAAAATTTTACAAAATCAGGTCATAATGAGATGTTTTCAAGAAAACCCAACAGTAAAAATTACATTCTTAACACATACTTAATGAGAGAATTTAAGAGAAAAATAAAAATCAATTTTAAAAGAAAAGTCATTTCTGAAAACTACATGGTTTTATTAAGCATATTTAATGAGTTAAGAAAGTTTCTATTGTTAAATGAGTGAATTAAACCATGTCAACTTTAAAGATAATTTATGAAAAATTTTAAGAGAAGTATATCTACAAAACAAAACCTACTTTAATTAAGATTAAACTAGAGCAATATAAGCATATTTTCATTTCAATGCATCCACAGTCTCATCTAAACAATGAAGGAACAAATTTTGAAGAGAATTTATAAATCATCTGCATTATGGAATTTGCTTGAAAAAACTTACTAACAAATTACATGAATTAAAGCTACATAATTGGGCCAAAATTAGACCTAAGGTAGAAGTAAGTGGTTTATTTTTAAACAACAAGGAAAAAGGGACAAATTAGAGCAGTTCTAAAAGGATTCTAAAGTTTTAGAACTGAAATAAACCTGGGGAATTTTTGAAAGAAAAACTGACACCAATTCAAAATAAGATTATAATCAGACCAAAACTAATTAAATTGTGCTTATTTCAAAGCAAAATAAGTATATTATCATCAAAACATAATAGAGATCTTACCAAAGCCTTGAGGGATCCAATTGCAGTTAAGAATTTACAAAATCAGGTCATTATCAGATGTTCTGCCCCAAAACCCTGCATCAAAAATTACATGCTTAACACTTATTTAATGAGAGAATTAAAAAGAAAATTAAAATCAATTTTAAAAGAAAAGTCATTTCTGAAAACGACATGGTTTTATTAAGCATATTTAATGAGTTAAGAAAGCTTCTATTGTTAAATGAGTGAATTATTCCATGTCAACTTTAAAGATAATTTATGAAAAATTTTAAGAGAAGTATATCTACTAAACAAAACCTCCTTTAATTAAGATTAAACTAGAGCAATATAAGCATATTTTCATTTCAATGCATCCACAGTCTCATCTAAACTATAAAGGACCAAATTCTTCAAAAGAATTCATAAAACATCTGCATTATGGGATTTGAATGAAAAAACTTGATAACAAATTACATGCATTAAAGCTCCCTAATAGGACCAAAATTAGACACAAGGGTGAAGCTAGTGGAAGATTTTTAAAGAACTAGGAAAAAGGAACAACTTAGAGCAGTTGGAAAAGGATTCTAAAGTTTTAGAAGTAAAATGAACAGGTAGAATTTTCGAAAGAAAAACTGATAACAATTCAAGAGAAGATTTCAATCAGACCAAAACTAATTAAGTTGTGCTGATTTCAAAGCACAATAAGAATATTATCATCAAAACATATCAAAGATCTCAACAAATCTAAGAGGGATCTGATGTCAGTTAAAAATTTACAAAATCAGGTCATAATGAGATGTTTTCAAGAAAACCCAACAGTAAAAATTACATTCTTAACACATACTTAATGAGAGAATTTAAGAGAAAAATAAAAATCAATTTTAAAAGAAAGGTCATTCCTGAAAACTTCATGGTTATATTAAGCACATTAAATGAGTTAGGAAAGTTTCTGCTGTTCAATAAGTGAATTAAACCATGTCAACTTTAAAGATAATTTATGAAAAATTTTAAGAGAAGTATATCTACAAAACAAAACCTCCTTTAATTAAGATTAAACTAGAGCAATATAAGCATATTTTCATTTCAATTCATCCACAGTCTCATCTAAACTATAAAAGGACCAAATTCTTCAAAAGAATTCATAAAACATCTGCATTATGGGATTTGAATGAAAAAACTTGATAACAAATTACATGCATTAAAGCTCCCTAATAGGACCAAAATTAGACACAAGGGTGAAGCTAGTGGAAGATTTTTAAAGAACTAGGAAAAAGGAACAACTTAGAGCAGTTGGAAAAGGATTCTAAAGTTTTAGAAGTAAAATGAACAGGTAGAATTTTCGAAAGAAAAACTGATAACAATTCAAGAGAAGATTTCAATCAGACCAAAACTAATTAAGTTGTGCTGATTTCAAAGCACAATAAGAATATTATCATCAAAACATATCAAAGATCTCAACAAATCTAAGAGGGATCTGATGTCAGTTAAAAATTTACAAAATCAGGTCATAATGAGATGTTTTCAAGAAAACCCAACAGTAAAAATTACATTCTTAACACATACTTAATGAGAGAATTTAAGAGAAAAATAAAAATCAATTTTAAAAGAAAAGTCATTTCTGAAAACTACATGGTTTTATTAAGCATATTTAATGAGTTAAGAAAGTTTCTATTGTTAAATGAGTGAATTAAACCATGTCAACTTTAAAGATAATTTATGAAAAATTTTAAGAGAAGTATATCTACAAAACAAAACCTCCTTTAATTAAGATTAAACTAGAGCAATATAAGCATATTTTCATTTCAATTCATCCACAGTCTCATCTAAACTATAAAGGACCAAATTCTTCAAAAGAATTCATAAAACATCTGCATTATGGGATTTGAATGAAAAAACTTGATAACAAATTACATGCATTAAAGCTCCCTAATAGGACCAAAATTAGACACAAGGGTGAAGCTAGTGGAAGATTTTTAAAGAACTAGGAAAAAACAAACAACTTAGAGCAGTTGGAAAAGGATTCTAAAGTTTAAGAAGTAAAATGAACCTTGAAAAATTTTTGAAAGAAAATCTGACACCAATTCAAAATAAGATTATAATCAGACCAAAACTAATTAAATTGTGCTTATTTCAAAGCAAAATAAGTATATTATCATCAAAACATAATAGAGATCTTACCAAAGCCTTGAGGGATCCAATTGCAGTTAAGAATTTACAAAATCAGGTCATTATCAGATGTTCTGCCCCAAAACCCTGCAACAAAAATTACATGCTTAACACTTATTTAATGAGAGAATTAAAAAGAAAATTAAAATCAATTTTAAAAGAAAAGTCATTTCTGAAAACTACATGGTTTTATTAAGCATATTTAATGAGTTAAGAAAGTTTCTATTGTTAAATGAGTGAATTAAACCATGTCAACTTTAAAGATAATTTATGAAAAATTTTAAGAGAAGTATATCTACAAAACAAAACCTACTTTAATTAAGATTAAACTAGAGCAATATAAGCATATTTTCATTTCAATGCATCCACAGTCTCATCTAAACAATGAAGGAACAAATTTTGAAGAGAATTTATAAATCATCTGCATTATGGAATTTCCTTGAAAAAACTTACTAACAAATTACATGAATTAAAGCTACATAATTGGGCCAAAATTAGACCTAAGGTAGAAGTAAGTGGTTTATTTTTAAACAACAAGGAAAAAGGGACAAATTAGAGCAGTTCTAAAAGGATTCTAAAGTTTTAGAAGTAAAATGAACAGGTAGAATTTTCGAAAGAAAAACTGATAACAATTCAAGAGAAGATTTCAATCAGACCAAAACTAATTAAGTTGTGCTGATTTCAAAGCACAATAAGAATATTATCATCAAAACATATCAAAGATCTCAACAAATCTAAGAGGGATCTGATGTCAGTTAAAATTTTACAAAATCAGGTCATAATGAGATGTTTTCAAGAAAACCCAACAGTAAAAATTACATTCTTAACACATACTTAATGAGAGAATTAAAAAGAAAATTAAAATCAATTTTAAAAGAAAAGTCATTTCTGAAAACTACATGGTTTTATTAAGCATATTTAATGAGTTAAGAAAGTTTCTATTGTTAAATGAGTGAATTAAACCATGTCAACTTTAAAGATAATTTATGAAAAATTTTAAGAGAAGTATATCTACAAAACAAAACCTCCTTTAATTAAGATTAAACTAGAGCAATATAAGCACATTTTCATTTCAATTCATCCACAGTCTCATCTAAACTATAAAGGACCAAATTCTTCAAAAGAATTCATAAAACATCTGCATTATGGGATTTGAATGAAAAAACTTGATAACAAATTACGTGCATTAAAGCTCCCTAATAGGACCAAAATTAGACACAAGGGTGAAGCTAGTGGAAGATTTTTAAAGAACTAGGAAAAAGGAACAACTTAGAGCAGTTGCAAAAGGATTCTAAAGTTTTAGAAGTAAAATGAACAGGTAGAATTTTCGAAAGAAAAACTGATAACAATTCAAGAGAAGATTTCAATCAGACCAAAACTAATTAAGTTGTGCTGATTTCAAAGCACAATAAGAATATTATCATCAAAACATATCAAAGATCTCAACAAATCTAAGAGGGATCTGATGTCAGTTAAAAATTTACAAAATCAGGTCATAATGAGATGTTTTCAAGAAAACCCAACAGTAAAAATTACATTCTTAACACATACTTAATGAGAGAATTTAAGAGAAAAATAAAATTAATTTTAAAAGAAAGGTCATTCCTGAAAACTTCATGGTTATATTAAGCACATTAAATGAGTTAGGAAAGTTTCTGCTGTTCAATAAGTGAATTAAACCATGTCAACTTTAAAGATAATTTATGAAAAATTTTAAGACCAGTACATCTACCAGACAACAACTACTTTAATTAAGATTAAACTAGAGCAATATAAGCATATTTTCATTTCAATGCATCCACAGTCTCATCTAAACAATGAAGGAACAAATTTTGAAGAGAATTCATAAATCATCTGCATTATGGAATTTGCTTGAAAAAACTTACTAACAAATTACATGAATTAAAGCTACATAATTGGGCCAAAATTAGACCTAAGGTAGAAGTAAGAGGTTTATTTTTAAACAACAAGGAAAAAGGAACAAATTAGAGCAGTTCTAAAAGGATTCTAGAACTGAAATAAACCTGGGGAATTTTTGAAAGAAAAACTGACACCAATTCAAAATAAGATTATAATCAGACCAAAACTAATTAAATTGTGCTTATTTCAAAGCAAATAAGTATATTATCATCAAAACATAATAGAGATCTTACCAAAGCCTTGAGGGATCCAATTGCAGTTAAGAATTTACAAAATCAGGTCATTATCAGATGTTCTGCCCCAAAACCCTGCATCAAAAATTACATGCTTAACACTTATTTAATGAGAGAATTAAAAAGAAAATTAAAATCAATTTTAAAAGAAAAGTCATTTCTGAAAACTACATGGTTTTATTAAGCATATTTAATGAGTTAAGAAAGTTTCTATTGTTAAATGAGTGAATTAAACCATGTCAACTTTAAAGATAATTTATGAAAAATTTTAAGAGAAGTATATCTACAAAACAAAATCTCCTTTAATTAAGATTAAACTAGAGCAATATAAGCATATTTTTATTTCAATGCATCCACAGTCTCATCTAAACTATAAAGGACCAAATTCTTCAAAAGAATTCATAAAACATCTGCATTATGGGATTTGAATGAAAAAACTTGATAACAAATTACATGCATTAAAGCTCCCTAATAGGACCAAAATTAGACACAAGGGTGAAGCTAGTGGAAGATTTTTAAAGAACTAGGAAAAAGGAACAACTTAGAGCAGTTGGAAAAGGATTCTAAAGTTTTAGAAGTAAAATGAACAGGTAGAATTTTTGAAAGAAAAACTGACACCAATTCAAAATAAGATTATAATCAGACCAAAACTAATTAAATTGTGCTTATTTCAAAGCAAAATAAGTATATTATCATCAAAACATAATAGAGATCTTACCAAAGCCTTGAGGGATCCAATTGCAGTTAAGAATTTACAAAATCAGGTCATTATCAGATGTTCTGCCCCAAAACCCTGCATCAAAAATTACATGCTTAACACTTATTTAATGAGAGAATTAAAAAGAAAATTAAAATCAATTTTAAAAGAAAAGTCATTTCTGAAAACTACATGGTTTTATTAAGCATATTTAATGAGTTAAGAAAGTTTCTATTGTTAAATGAGTGAATTAAACCATGTCAACTTTAAAGATAATTTATGAAAAATTTTAAGAGAAGTATATCTACAAAACAAAACCTCCTTTAATTAAGATTAAACTAGAGCAATATAAGCATATTTTCATTTCAATTCATCCACAGTCTCATCTAAACTATAAAGGACCAAATTCTTCAAAAGAATTCATAAAACATCTGCATTATGGGATTTGAATGAAAAAACTTGATAACAAATTACATGCATTAAAGCTCCCTAATAGGACCAAAATTAGACACAAGGGTGAAGCTAGTGGAAGATTTTTAAAGAACTAGGAAAAAGGAACAACTTAGAGCAGTTGGAAAAGGATTCTAAAGTTTTAGAAGTAAAATGAACAGGTAGAATTTTCGAAAGAAAAACTGATAACAATTCAAGAGAAGATTTCCATCAGACCAAAACTAATTAAGTTGTGCTTATTTCAAAGCAAAATAAGTATATTATCATCAAAACATAATAGAGATCTTACCAAAGCCTTGAGGGATCCAATTGCAGTTAAGAATTTACAAAATCAGGTCATTATCAGATGTTCTGCCCCAAAACCCTTCATCAAAAATTACATGCTTAACACTTATTTAATGAGAGAATTAAAAAGAAAATTAAAATCAATTTTAAAAGAAAAGTCATTTCTGAAAACTACATGGTTTTATTAAGCATATTTAATGAGTTAAGAAAGTTTCTATTGTTAAATGAGTGAATTAAACCATGTCAACTTTAAAGATAATTTATGAAAAATTTTAAGAGAAGTATATCTACAAAACAAAACCTCCTTTAATTAAGATTAAACTAGAGCAATATAAGCATATTTTCATTTCAATTCATCCACAGTCTCATCTAAACTATAAAGGACCAAATTCTTCAAAAGAATTCATAAAACATCTGCATTATGGGATTTGAATGAAAAAACTTGATAACAAATTACATGCATTAAAGCTCCCTAATAGGACCAAAATTAGACACAAGGGTGAAGCTAGTGGAAGATTTTTAAAGAACTAGGAAAAAGGAACAACTTAGAGCAGTTGGAAAAGGATTCTAAAGTTTTAGAAGTAAAATGAACAGGTAGAATTTTCGAAAGAAAAACTGATAACAATTCAAGAGAAGATTTCCATCAGACCAAAACTAATTAAGTTGTGCTTATTTCAAAGCAAAATAAGTATATTATCATCAAAACATAATAGAGATCTTACCAAAGCCTTGAGGGATCCAATTGCAGTTAAGAATTTACAAAATCAGGTCATTATCAGATGTTCTGCCCCAAAACCCTTCATCAAAAATTACATGCTTAACACTTATTTAATGAGAGAATTAAAAAGAAAATTAAAATCAATTTTAAAAGAAAAGTCATTTCTGAAAACTACATGGTTTTATTAAGCATATTTAATGAGTTAAGAAAGTTTCTATTGTTAAATGAGTGAATTAAACCATGTCAACTTTAAAGATAATTTATGAAAAATTTTAAGAGAAGTATATCTACAAAACAAAACCTCCTTTAATTAAGATTAAACTAGAGCAATATAAGCATATTTTCATTTCAATTCATCCACAGTCTCATCTAAACTATAAAGGACCAAATTCTTCAAAAGAATTCATAAAACATCTGCATTATGGGATTTGAATGAAAAAACTTGATAACAAATTACATGCATTAAAGCTCCCTAATAGGACCAAAATTAGACACAAGGGTGAAGCTAGTGGAAGATTTTTAAAGAACTAGGAAAAAGGAACAACTTAGAGCAGTTGGAAAAGGATTCTAAAGTTTTAGAAGTAAAATGAACAGGTAGAATTTTCGAAAGAAAAACTGATAACAATTCAAGAGAAGATTTCCATCAGACCAAAACTAATTAAGTTGTGCTGATTTCAAAGCAAAATAAGTATATTATCATCAAAACATAATAGAGATCTTACCAAAGCCTTGAGGGATCCAATTGCAGTTAAGAATTTACAAAATCAGGTCATTATCAGATGTTCTGCCCCAAAACCCTGCATCAAAAATTACATGCTTAACACTTATTTAATGAGAGAATTAAAAAGAAAATTAAAATCAATTTTAAAAGAAAAGTCATTTCTGAAAACTACATGGTTTTATTAAGCATATTTAATGAGTTAAGAAAGTTTCTATTGTTAAATGAGTGAATTAAACCATGTCAACTTTAAAGATAATTTATGAAAAATTTTAAGAGAAGTATATCTACAAAACAAAACCTCCTTTAATTAAGATTAAACTAGAGCAATATAAGCATATTTTTATTTCAATGCATCCACAGTCTCATCTAAACTGTAAAGGACCAAATTCTTCAAAAGAATTCATAAAACATCTGCATTATGGGATTTGAATGAAAAAACTTGATAACAAATTACGTGCATTAAAGCTCCCTAATAGGACCAAAATTAGACACAAGGGTGAAGCTAGTGGAAGATTTTTAAAGAACTAGGAAAAAGGAACAACTTAGAGCAGTTGGAAAAGGATTCTAAAGTTTTAGAAGTAAAATGAACAGGTAGAATTTTCGAAAGAAAAACTGATAACAATTTAAGAGAAGATTTCCATCAGACCAAAACTAATTAAGTTGTGCTGATTTCAAAGCACAATAAGAATATTATCATCAAAACACATCAAAGATCTCAACAAATCTAAGAGGGATCTGATGACAGTTAAAAATTTACAAAATCAGGTCATTATCAGATGTTCTGCCTAAAAACCCTGCATCAAAAATTACATGCTTAACACTTATTTAATGAGAGAATTAAAAAGAAAATTAAAATCAATTTTAAAAGAAAAGTCATTTCTGAAAACTACATGGTTTTATTAAGCATATTTAATGAGATAAGAAAGTTTCTATTGTTAAATGAGTGAATTAAACCATGTCAACTTTAAAGATAATTTATGAAAAATTTTAAGAGAAGTATATCTACAAAACAAAATCTCCTTTAATTAAGATTAAACTAGAGCAATATAAGCATATTTTTATTTCAATGCATCCACAGTCTCATCTAAACTGTAAAGGACCAAATTCTTCAAAAGAATTCATAAAACATCTGCATTATGGGATTTGAATGAAAAAACTTGATAACAAATTACGTGCATTAAAGCTCCCTAATAGGACCAAAATTAGACACAAGGGTGAAGCTAGTGGAAGATTTTTAAAGAACTAGGAAAAAGGAACAACTTAGAGCAGTTGGAAAAGGATTCTAAAGTTTTAGAAGTAAAATGAACAGGTAGAATTTTCGAAAGAAAAACTGATAACAATTCAAGAGAAGATTTCCATCAGACCAAAACTAATTAAGTTGTGCTGATTTCAAAGCACAATAAGAATATTATCATCAAAACATATCAAAGATCTCAACAAATCTAAGAGGGATCTGATGTCAGTTAAAATTTTACAAAATCAGGTCATAATGAGATGTTTTCAAGAAAACCCAACAGTAAAAATTACATTCTTAACACATACTTAATGAGAGAATTAAAAAGAAAATTAAAATCAATTTTAAAAGAAAAGTCATTTCTGAAAACTACATGGTTTTATTAAGCATATTTAATGAGTTAAGAAAGTTTCTATTGTTAAATGAGTGAATTAAACCATGTCAACTTTAAAGATAATTTATGAAAAATTTTAAGAGAAGTATATCTACAAAACAAAACCTCCTTTAATTAAGATTAAACTAGAGCAATATAAGCACATTTTCATTTCAATTCATCCACAGTCTCATCTAAACTATAAAGGACCAAATTCTTCAAAAGAATTCATAAAACATCTGCATTATGGGATTTGAATGAAAAAACTTGATAACAAATTACGTGCATTAAAGCTCCCTAATAGGACCAAAATTAGACACAAGGGTGAAGCTAGTGGAAGATTTTTAAAGAACTAGGAAAAAGGAACAACTTAGAGCAGTTGCAAAAGGATTCTAAAGTTTTAGAAGTAAAATGAACAGGTAGAATTTTCGAAAGAAAAACTGATAACAATTCAAGAGAAGATTTCAATCAGACCAAAACTAATTAAGTTGTGCTGATTTCAAAGCACAATAAGAATATTATCATCAAAACATATCAAAGATCTCAACAAATCTAAGAGGGATCTGATGTCAGTTAAAAATTTACAAAATCAGGTCATAATGAGATGTTTTCAAGAAAACCCAACAGTAAAAATTACATTCTTAACACATACTTAATGAGAGAATTTAAGAGAAAAATAAAATTAATTTTAAAAGAAAGGTCATTCCTGAAAACTTCATGGTTATATTAAGCACATTAAATGAGTTAGGAAAGTTTCTGCTGTTCAATAAGTGAATTAAACCATGTCAACTTTAAAGATAATTTATGAAAAATTTTAAGACCAGTACATCTACCAGACAACAACTACTTTAATTAAGATTAAACTAGAGCAATATAAGCATATTTTCATTTCAATGCATCCACAGTCTCATCTAAACAATGAAGGAACAAATTTTGAAGAGAATTCATAAATCATCTGCATTATGGAATTTGCTTGAAAAAACTTACTAACAAATTACATGAATTAAAGCTACATAATTGGGCCAAAATTAGACCTAAGGTAGAAGTAAGAGGTTTATTTTTAAACAACAAGGAAAAAGGAACAAATTAGAGCAGTTCTAAAAGGATTCTAGAACTGAAATAAACCTGGGGAATTTTTGAAAGAAAAACTGACACCAATTCAAAATAAGATTATAATCAGACCAAAACTAATTAAATTGTGCTTATTTCAAAGCAAATAAGTATATTATCATCAAAACATAATAGAGATCTTACCAAAGCCTTGAGGGATCCAATTGCAGTTAAGAATTTACAAAATCAGGTCATTATCAGATGTTCTGCCCCAAAACCCTGCATCAAAAATTACATGCTTAACACTTATTTAATGAGAGAATTAAAAAGAAAATTAAAATCAATTTTAAAAGAAAAGTCATTTCTGAAAACTACATGGTTTTATTAAGCATATTTAATGAGTTAAGAAAGTTTCTATTGTTAAATGAGTGAATTAAACCATGTCAACTTTAAAGATAATTTATGAAAAATTTTAAGAGAAGTATATCTACAAAACAAAATCTCCTTTAATTAAGATTAAACTAGAGCAATATAAGCATATTTTTATTTCAATGCATCCACAGTCTCATCTAAACTATAAAGGACCAAATTCTTCAAAAGAATTCATAAAACATCTGCATTATGGGATTTGAATGAAAAAACTTGATAACAAATTACATGCATTAAAGCTCCCTAATAGGACCAAAATTAGACACAAGGGTGAAGCTAGTGGAAGATTTTTAAAGAACTAGGAAAAAGGAACAACTTAGAGCAGTTGGAAAAGGATTCTAAAGTTTTAGAAGTAAAATGAACAGGTAGAATTTTTGAAAGAAAAACTGACACCAATTCAAAATAAGATTATAATCAGACCAAAACTAATTAAATTGTGCTTATTTCAAAGCAAAATAAGTATATTATCATCAAAACATAATAGAGATCTTACCAAAGCCTTGAGGGATCCAATTGCAGTTAAGAATTTACAAAATCAGGTCATTATCAGATGTTCTGCCCCAAAACCCTGCATCAAAAATTACATGCTTAACACTTATTTAATGAGAGAATTAAAAAGAAAATTAAAATCAATTTTAAAAGAAAAGTCATTTCTGAAAACTACATGGTTTTATTAAGCATATTTAATGAGTTAAGAAAGTTTCTATTGTTAAATGAGTGAATTAAACCATGTCAACTTTAAAGATAATTTATGAAAAATTTTAAGAGAAGTATATCTACAAAACAAAACCTCCTTTAATTAAGATTAAACTAGAGCAATATAAGCATATTTTCATTTCAATTCATCCACAGTCTCATCTAAACTATAAAGGACCAAATTCTTCAAAAGAATTCATAAAACATCTGCATTATGGGATTTGAATGAAAAAACTTGATAACAAATTACATGCATTAAAGCTCCCTAATAGGACCAAAATTAGACACAAGGGTGAAGCTAGTGGAAGATTTTTAAAGAACTAGGAAAAAGGAACAACTTAGAGCAGTTGGAAAAGGATTCTAAAGTTTTAGAAGTAAAATGAACAGGTAGAATTTTCGAAAGAAAAACTGATAACAATTCAAGAGAAGATTTCCATCAGACCAAAACTAATTAAGTTGTGCTTATTTCAAAGCAAAATAAGTATATTATCATCAAAACATAATAGAGATCTTACCAAAGCCTTGAGGGATCCAATTGCAGTTAAGAATTTACAAAATCAGGTCATTATCAGATGTTCTGCCCCAAAACCCTTCATCAAAAATTACATGCTTAACACTTATTTAATGAGAGAATTAAAAAGAAAATTAAAATCAATTTTAAAAGAAAAGTCATTTCTGAAAACTACATGGTTTTATTAAGCATATTTAATGAGTTAAGAAAGTTTCTATTGTTAAATGAGTGAATTAAACCATGTCAACTTTAAAGATAATTTATGAAAAATTTTAAGAGAAGTATATCTACAAAACAAAACCTCCTTTAATTAAGATTAAACTAGAGCAATATAAGCATATTTTCATTTCAATTCATCCACAGTCTCATCTAAACTATAAAGGACCAAATTCTTCAAAAGAATTCATAAAACATCTGCATTATGGGATTTGAATGAAAAAACTTGATAACAAATTACATGCATTAAAGCTCCCTAATAGGACCAAAATTAGACACAAGGGTGAAGCTAGTGGAAGATTTTTAAAGAACTAGGAAAAAGGAACAACTTAGAGCAGTTGGAAAAGGATTCTAAAGTTTTAGAAGTAAAATGAACAGGTAGAATTTTCGAAAGAAAAACTGATAACAATTCAAGAGAAGATTTCCATCAGACCAAAACTAATTAAGTTGTGCTTATTTCAAAGCAAAATAAGTATATTATCATCAAAACATAATAGAGATCTTACCAAAGCCTTGAGGGATCCAATTGCAGTTAAGAATTTACAAAATCAGGTCATTATCAGATGTTCTGCCCCAAAACCCTTCATCAAAAATTACATGCTTAACACTTATTTAATGAGAGAATTAAAAAGAAAATTAAAATCAATTTTAAAAGAAAAGTCATTTCTGAAAACTACATGGTTTTATTAAGCATATTTAATGAGTTAAGAAAGTTTCTATTGTTAAATGAGTGAATTAAACCATGTCAACTTTAAAGATAATTTATGAAAAATTTTAAGAGAAGTATATCTACAAAACAAAACCTCCTTTAATTAAGATTAAACTAGAGCAATATAAGCATATTTTCATTTCAATTCATCCACAGTCTCATCTAAACTATAAAGGACCAAATTCTTCAAAAGAATTCATAAAACATCTGCATTATGGGATTTGAATGAAAAAACTTGATAACAAATTACATGCATTAAAGCTCCCTAATAGGACCAAAATTAGACACAAGGGTGAAGCTAGTGGAAGATTTTTAAAGAACTAGGAAAAAGGAACAACTTAGAGCAGTTGGAAAAGGATTCTAAAGTTTTAGAAGTAAAATGAACAGGTAGAATTTTCGAAAGAAAAACTGATAACAATTCAAGAGAAGATTTCCATCAGACCAAAACTAATTAAGTTGTGCTGATTTCAAAGCAAAATAAGTATATTATCATCAAAACATAATAGAGATCTTACCAAAGCCTTGAGGGATCCAATTGCAGTTAAGAATTTACAAAATCAGGTCATTATCAGATGTTCTGCCCCAAAACCCTGCATCAAAAATTACATGCTTAACACTTATTTAATGAGAGAATTAAAAAGAAAATTAAAATCAATTTTAAAAGAAAAGTCATTTCTGAAAACTACATGGTTTTATTAAGCATATTTAATGAGTTAAGAAAGTTTCTATTGTTAAATGAGTGAATTAAACCATGTCAACTTTAAAGATAATTTATGAAAAATTTTAAGAGAAGTATATCTACAAAACAAAACCTCCTTTAATTAAGATTAAACTAGAGCAATATAAGCATATTTTTATTTCAATGCATCCACAGTCTCATCTAAACTGTAAAGGACCAAATTCTTCAAAAGAATTCATAAAACATCTGCATTATGGGATTTGAATGAAAAAACTTGATAACAAATTACGTGCATTAAAGCTCCCTAATAGGACCAAAATTAGACACAAGGGTGAAGCTAGTGGAAGATTTTTAAAGAACTAGGAAAAAGGAACAACTTAGAGCAGTTGGAAAAGGATTCTAAAGTTTTAGAAGTAAAATGAACAGGTAGAATTTTCGAAAGAAAAACTGATAACAATTTAAGAGAAGATTTCCATCAGACCAAAACTAATTAAGTTGTGCTGATTTCAAAGCACAATAAGAATATTATCATCAAAACACATCAAAGATCTCAACAAATCTAAGAGGGATCTGATGACAGTTAAAAATTTACAAAATCAGGTCATTATCAGATGTTCTGCCTAAAAACCCTGCATCAAAAATTACATGCTTAACACTTATTTAATGAGAGAATTAAAAAGAAAATTAAAATCAATTTTAAAAGAAAAGTCATTTCTGAAAACTACATGGTTTTATTAAGCATATTTAATGAGATAAGAAAGTTTCTATTGTTAAATGAGTGAATTAAACCATGTCAACTTTAAAGATAATTTATGAAAAATTTTAAGAGAAGTATATCTACAAAACAAAATCTCCTTTAATTAAGATTAAACTAGAGCAATATAAGCATATTTTTATTTCAATGCATCCACAGTCTCATCTAAACTGTAAAGGACCAAATTCTTCAAAAGAATTCATAAAACATCTGCATTATGGGATTTGAATGAAAAAACTTGATAACAAATTACGTGCATTAAAGCTCCCTAATAGGACCAAAATTAGACACAAGGGTGAAGCTAGTGGAAGATTTTTAAAGAACTAGGAAAAAGGAACAACTTAGAGCAGTTGGAAAAGGATTCTAAAGTTTTAGAAGTAAAATGAACAGGTAGAATTTTCGAAAGAAAAACTGATAACAATTCAAGAGAAGATTTCCATCAGACCAAAACTAATTAAGTTGTGCTGATTTCAAAGCACAATAAGAATATTATCATCAAAACATATCAAAGATCTCAACAAATCTAAGAGGGATCTGATGACAGTTAAAAATTTACAAAATCAGGTCATAATGAGATGTTTTCAAGAAAACCCAACAGTAAAAATTACATTCTTAACACATACTTAATGAGATAATTTAAGAGAAAAATAAAATCAATTTTAAAAGAAAGGTCATTTCTGAAAATTTCATGGTTATATTAAGCACATTAAATGAGTTAAGAAAGTTTCTGCTGTTCAATAAGTGAATTAAACCATGTCAACTTTAAAGATAATTTATGAAAAATTTTAAGAGAAGTATATCTACCAGACAACACCTACTTTAATTAAGATTAAACTAGAGCAATATTAGCATATTTTCATTTCAATGCATCCACAGTCTCATCTAAACAATGAAGGAACAAATTTTGAAGAGAATTCATAAATCATCTGCATTATGGAATTTGCTTGAAAAAACTTACTAACAAATTACATGAATTAAAGCTACATAATTGGGCCAAAATTAGACCTAAGGTAGAAGTAAGTGGTTTATTTTTAAACAACAAGGAAAAAGGAACAAATTAGAGCAATTCTAAAAGGATTCTAAAATTTTAGAACTGAAATAAACCTGGGGAATTTTTGAAAGAAAATCTGACACCAATTCAAAATAAGATTATAATCAGACCAAAACTAATTAAATTGTGCTTATTTCAAAGCAAAATAAGTATATTATCATCAAAACATAATAGAGATCTTACCAAAGCCTTGAGGGATCCAATTGCAGTTAAGAATTTACAAAATCAGGTCATTATCAGATGTTCTGCCCCAAAACCCTGCATCAAAAATTACATGCTTAACACTTATTTAATGAGAGAATTAAAAAGAAAATTAAAATCAATTTTAAAAGAAAAGTCATTTCTGAAAACTACATGGTTTTATTAAGCATATTTAATGAGTTAAGAAAGTTTCTATTGTTAAATGAGTGAATTAAACCATGTCAACTTTAAAGATAATTTATGAAAAATTTTAAGAGAAGTATATCTACAAAACAAAATCTCCTTTAATTAAGATTAAACTAGAGCAATATAAGCATATTTTTATTTCAATGCATCCACAGTCTCATCTAAACTATAAAGGACCAAATTCTTCAAAAGAATTCATAAAACATCTGCATTATGGGATTTGAATGAAAAAACTTGATAACAAATTACATGCATTAAAGCTCCCTAATAGGACCAAAATTAGACACAAGGGTGAAGCTAGTGGAAGATTTTTAAAGAACTAGGAAAAAGGAACAACTTAGAGCAGTTGGAAAAGGATTCTAAAGTTTTAGAAGTAAAATGAACAGGTAGAATTTTCGAAAGAAAAACTGATAACAATTCAAGAGAAGATTTCCATCAGACCAAAACTAATTAAGTTGTGCTGATTTCAAAGCACAATAAGAATATTATCATCAAAACATATCAAAGATCTCAACAAATCTAAGAGGGATCTGATGACAGTTAAAAATTTACAAAATCAGGTCATTATCAGATGTTCTGCCTAAAAACCCTGCATCAAAAATTACATGCTTAACACTTATTTAATGAGAGAATTAAAAAGAAAATTAAAATCAATTTTAAAAGAAAAGTCATTTCTGAAAACTACATGGTTTTATTAAGCATATTTAATGAGATAAGAAAGTTTCTATTGTTAAATGAGTGAATTAAACCATGTCAACTTTAAAGATAATTTATGAAAAATTTTAAGAGAAGTATATCTACAAAACAAAATCTCCTTTAATTAAGATTAAACTAGAGCAATATAAGCATATTTTTATTTCAATGCATCCACAGTCTCATCTAAACTATAAAGGACCAAATTCTTCAAAAGAATTCATAAAACATCTGCATTATGGGATTTGAATGAAAAAACTTGATAACAAATTACATGCATTAAAGCTCCCTAATAGGACCAAAATTAGACACAAGGGTGAAGCTAGTGGAAGATTTTTAAAGAACTAGGAAAAAGGAACAACTTAGAGCAGTTGGAAAAGGATTCTAAAGTTTTAGAAGTAAAATGAACAGGTAGAATTTTCGAAAGAAAAACTGATAACAATTCAAGAGAAGATTTCCATCAGACCAAAACTAATTAAGTTGTGCTGATTTCAAAGCACAATAAGAATATTATCATCAAAACATATCAAAGATCTCAACAAATCTAAGAGGGATCTGATGACAGTTAAAAATTTACAAAATCAGGTCATTATCAGATGTTCTGCCTAAAAACCCTGCATCAAAAATTACATGCTTAACACTTATTTAATGAGAGAATTAAAAAGAAAATTAAAATCAATTTTAAAAGAAAAGTCATTTCTGAAAACTACATGGTTTTATTAAGCATATTTAATGAGATAAGAAAGTTTCTATTGTTAAATGAGTGAATTAAACCATGTCAACTTTAAAGATAATTTATGAAAAATTTTAAGAGAAGTATATCTACAAAACAAAATCTCCTTTAATTAAGATTAAACTAGAGCAATATAAGCATATTTTTATTTCAATGCATCCACAGTCTCATCTAAACTGTAAAGGACCAAATTCTTCAAAAGAATTCATAAAACATCTGCATTATGGGATTTGAATGAAAAAACTTGATAACAAATTACATGCATTAAAGCTCCCTAATAGGACCAAAATTAGACACAAGGGTGAAGCTAGTGGAAGATTTTTAAAGAACAAGGAAAATGGAACAACTTAGAGTAGTTGGAAAAGGATTCTAAAGCTTAAGAAGTAAAATGAACCTTGAAAAATTTTTGAAAGAAAATTTGACACCAATTCAAAAGAAGATTTCAAACAGACCAAAACTAATGAAATTGAGCTTATTTCAAAGCAAAATAAGAATATTATCATCAAAACATATAAAATCAGGTTATAATGAGATGTTTTCAAGAAAACCCAACAGTAAAAATTACATTCTTAACACATACTTAATGAGAGAATTTAAGAGAAAAATAAAAATCAATTTTAAAAGAAAAGTCATTTCTGAAAACTACTTGGTTTTATTAAGCATATTTAATGAGTTAAGAAAGTTTCTATTGTTAAATGAGTGAATTAAACCATGTCAACTTTAAAGATAATTTATGAAAAATTTTAAGAGAAGTATATCTACAAAACAAAACCTCCTTTAATTAAGATTAAACTAGAGCAATATAAGCATATTTTCATTTCAATTCATCCACAGTCTCATCTAAACTATAAAGGACCAAATTCTTCAAAAGAATTCATAAAACATCTGCATTATGGGATTTGAATGAAAAAACTTGATAACAAATTACATGCATTAAAGCTCCCTAATAGGACCAAAATTAGACACAAGGGTGAAGCTAGTGGAAGATTTTTAAAGAACTAGGAAAAAGGAACAACTTAGAGCAGTTGGAAAAGGATTCTAAAGTTTTAGAAGTAAAATGAACAGGTAGAATTTTCGAAAGAAAAACTGATAACAATTCAAGAGAAGATTTCAATCAGACCAAAACTAATTAAGTTGTGCTGATTTCAAAGCACAATAAGAATATTATCATCAAAACATATCAAAGATCTCAACAAATCTAAGAGGGATCTGATGTCAGTTAAAATTTTACAAAATCAGGTCATAATGAGATGTTTTCAAGAAAACCCAACAGTAAAAATTACATTCTTAACACATACTTAATGAGAGAATTTAAGAGAAAAATAAAAATCAATTTTAAAAGAAAAGTCATTTCTGAAAACTACATGGTTTTATTAAGCATATTTAATGAGTTAAGAAAGTTTCTATTGTTAAATGAGTGAATTAAACCATGTCAACTTTAAAGATAATTTATGAAAAATTTTAAGAGAAGTATATCTACAAAACAAAACCTACTTTAATTAAGATTAAACTAGAGCAATATAAGCATATTTTCATTTCAATGCATCCACAGTCTCATCTAAACAATGAAGGAACAAATTTTGAAGAGAATTTATAAATCATCTGCATTATGGAATTTGCTTGAAAAAACTTACTAACAAATTACATGAATTAAAGCTACATAATTGGGCCAAAATTAGACCTAAGGTAGAAGTAAGTGGTTTATTTTTAAACAACAAGGAAAAAGGGACAAATTAGAGCAGTTCTAAAAGGATTCTAAAGTTTTAGAACTGAAATAAACCTGGGGAATTTTTGAAAGAAAAACTGACACCAATTCAAAATAAGATTATAATCAGACCAAAACTAATTAAATTGTGCTTATTTCAAAGCAAAATAAGTATATTATCATCAAAACATAATAGAGATCTTACCAAAGCCTTGAGGGATCCAATTGCAGTTAAGAATTTACAAAATCAGGTCATTATCAGATGTTCTGCCCCAAAACCCTGCATCAAAAATTACATGCTTAACACTTATTTAATGAGAGAATTAAAAAGAAAATTAAAATCAATTTTAAAAGAAAAGTCATTTCTGAAAACGACATGGTTTTATTAAGCATATTTAATGAGTTAAGAAAGCTTCTATTGTTAAATGAGTGAATTATTCCATGTCAACTTTAAAGATAATTTATGAAAAATTTTAAGAGAAGTATATCTACTAAACAAAACCTCCTTTAATTAAGATTAAACTAGAGCAATATAAGCATATTTTCATTTCAATGCATCCACAGTCTCATCTAAACTATAAAGGACCAAATTCTTCAAAAGAATTCATAAAACATCTGCATTATGGGATTTGAATGAAAAAACTTGATAACAAATTACATGCATTAAAGCTCCCTAATAGGACCAAAATTAGACACAAGGGTGAAGCTAGTGGAAGATTTTTAAAGAACTAGGAAAAAGGAACAACTTAGAGCAGTTGGAAAAGGATTCTAAAGTTTTAGAAGTAAAATGAACAGGTAGAATTTTCGAAAGAAAAACTGATAACAATTCAAGAGAAGATTTCAATCAGACCAAAACTAATTAAGTTGTGCTGATTTCAAAGCACAATAAGAATATTATCATCAAAACATATCAAAGATCTCAACAAATCTAAGAGGGATCTGATGTCAGTTAAAAATTTACAAAATCAGGTCATAATGAGATGTTTTCAAGAAAACCCAACAGTAAAAATTACATTCTTAACACATACTTAATGAGAGAATTTAAGAGAAAAATAAAAATCAATTTTAAAAGAAAGGTCATTCCTGAAAACTTCATGGTTATATTAAGCACATTAAATGAGTTAGGAAAGTTTCTGCTGTTCAATAAGTGAATTAAACCATGTCAACTTTAAAGATAATTTATGAAAAATTTTAAGAGAAGTATATCTACAAAACAAAACCTCCTTTAATTAAGATTAAACTAGAGCAATATAAGCATATTTTCATTTCAATTCATCCACAGTCTCATCTAAACTATAAAAGGACCAAATTCTTCAAAAGAATTCATAAAACATCTGCATTATGGGATTTGAATGAAAAAACTTGATAACAAATTACATGCATTAAAGCTCCCTAATAGGACCAAAATTAGACACAAGGGTGAAGCTAGTGGAAGATTTTTAAAGAACTAGGAAAAAGGAACAACTTAGAGCAGTTGGAAAAGGATTCTAAAGTTTTAGAAGTAAAATGAACAGGTAGAATTTTCGAAAGAAAAACTGATAACAATTCAAGAGAAGATTTCAATCAGACCAAAACTAATTAAGTTGTGCTGATTTCAAAGCACAATAAGAATATTATCATCAAAACATATCAAAGATCTCAACAAATCTAAGAGGGATCTGATGTCAGTTAAAAATTTACAAAATCAGGTCATAATGAGATGTTTTCAAGAAAACCCAACAGTAAAAATTACATTCTTAACACATACTTAATGAGAGAATTTAAGAGAAAAATAAAAATCAATTTTAAAAGAAAAGTCATTTCTGAAAACTACATGGTTTTATTAAGCATATTTAATGAGTTAAGAAAGTTTCTATTGTTAAATGAGTGAATTAAACCATGTCAACTTTAAAGATAATTTATGAAAAATTTTAAGAGAAGTATATCTACAAAACAAAACCTCCTTTAATTAAGATTAAACTAGAGCAATATAAGCATATTTTCATTTCAATTCATCCACAGTCTCATCTAAACTATAAAGGACCAAATTCTTCAAAAGAATTCATAAAACATCTGCATTATGGGATTTGAATGAAAAAACTTGATAACAAATTACATGCATTAAAGCTCCCTAATAGGACCAAAATTAGACACAAGGGTGAAGCTAGTGGAAGATTTTTAAAGAACTAGGAAAAAACAAACAACTTAGAGCAGTTGGAAAAGGATTCTAAAGTTTAAGAAGTAAAATGAACCTTGAAAAATTTTTGAAAGAAAATCTGACACCAATTCAAAATAAGATTATAATCAGACCAAAACTAATTAAATTGTGCTTATTTCAAAGCAAAATAAGTATATTATCATCAAAACATAATAGAGATCTTACCAAAGCCTTGAGGGATCCAATTGCAGTTAAGAATTTACAAAATCAGGTCATTATCAGATGTTCTGCCCCAAAACCCTGCAACAAAAATTACATGCTTAACACTTATTTAATGAGAGAATTAAAAAGAAAATTAAAATCAATTTTAAAAGAAAAGTCATTTCTGAAAACTACATGGTTTTATTAAGCATATTTAATGAGTTAAGAAAGTTTCTATTGTTAAATGAGTGAATTAAACCATGTCAACTTTAAAGATAATTTATGAAAAATTTTAAGAGAAGTATATCTACAAAACAAAACCTACTTTAATTAAGATTAAACTAGAGCAATATAAGCATATTTTCATTTCAATGCATCCACAGTCTCATCTAAACAATGAAGGAACAAATTTTGAAGAGAATTTATAAATCATCTGCATTATGGAATTTCCTTGAAAAAACTTACTAACAAATTACATGAATTAAAGCTACATAATTGGGCCAAAATTAGACCTAAGGTAGAAGTAAGTGGTTTATTTTTAAACAACAAGGAAAAAGGGACAAATTAGAGCAGTTCTAAAAGGATTCTAAAGTTTTAGAAGTAAAATGAACAGGTAGAATTTTCGAAAGAAAAACTGATAACAATTCAAGAGAAGATTTCAATCAGACCAAAACTAATTAAGTTGTGCTGATTTCAAAGCACAATAAGAATATTATCATCAAAACATATCAAAGATCTCAACAAATCTAAGAGGGATCTGATGTCAGTTAAAATTTTACAAAATCAGGTCATAATGAGATGTTTTCAAGAAAACCCAACAGTAAAAATTACATTCTTAACACATACTTAATGAGAGAATTAAAAAGAAAATTAAAATCAATTTTAAAAGAAAAGTCATTTCTGAAAACTACATGGTTTTATTAAGCATATTTAATGAGTTAAGAAAGTTTCTATTGTTAAATGAGTGAATTAAACCATGTCAACTTTAAAGATAATTTATGAAAAATTTTAAGAGAAGTATATCTACAAAACAAAACCTCCTTTAATTAAGATTAAACTAGAGCAATATAAGCACATTTTCATTTCAATTCATCCACAGTCTCATCTAAACTATAAAGGACCAAATTCTTCAAAAGAATTCATAAAACATCTGCATTATGGGATTTGAATGAAAAAACTTGATAACAAATTACGTGCATTAAAGCTCCCTAATAGGACCAAAATTAGACACAAGGGTGAAGCTAGTGGAAGATTTTTAAAGAACTAGGAAAAAGGAACAACTTAGAGCAGTTGCAAAAGGATTCTAAAGTTTTAGAAGTAAAATGAACAGGTAGAATTTTCGAAAGAAAAACTGATAACAATTCAAGAGAAGATTTCAATCAGACCAAAACTAATTAAGTTGTGCTGATTTCAAAGCACAATAAGAATATTATCATCAAAACATATCAAAGATCTCAACAAATCTAAGAGGGATCTGATGTCAGTTAAAAATTTACAAAATCAGGTCATAATGAGATGTTTTCAAGAAAACCCAACAGTAAAAATTACATTCTTAACACATACTTAATGAGAGAATTTAAGAGAAAAATAAAATTAATTTTAAAAGAAAGGTCATTCCTGAAAACTTCATGGTTATATTAAGCACATTAAATGAGTTAGGAAAGTTTCTGCTGTTCAATAAGTGAATTAAACCATGTCAACTTTAAAGATAATTTATGAAAAATTTTAAGACCAGTACATCTACCAGACAACAACTACTTTAATTAAGATTAAACTAGAGCAATATAAGCATATTTTCATTTCAATGCATCCACAGTCTCATCTAAACAATGAAGGAACAAATTTTGAAGAGAATTCATAAATCATCTGCATTATGGAATTTGCTTGAAAAAACTTACTAACAAATTACATGAATTAAAGCTACATAATTGGGCCAAAATTAGACCTAAGGTAGAAGTAAGAGGTTTATTTTTAAACAACAAGGAAAAAGGAACAAATTAGAGCAGTTCTAAAAGGATTCTAGAACTGAAATAAACCTGGGGAATTTTTGAAAGAAAAACTGACACCAATTCAAAATAAGATTATAATCAGACCAAAACTAATTAAATTGTGCTTATTTCAAAGCAAATAAGTATATTATCATCAAAACATAATAGAGATCTTACCAAAGCCTTGAGGGATCCAATTGCAGTTAAGAATTTACAAAATCAGGTCATTATCAGATGTTCTGCCCCAAAACCCTGCATAAAAAATTACATGCTTAACACCTATTTAATGAGAGAATTAAAAAGAAAATTAAAATCAATTTTAAAAGAAAAGTCATTTCTGAAAACTACATGGTTTTATTAAGCATATTTAATGAGATAAGAAAGTTTCTATTGTTAAATGAGTGAATTAAACCATGTCAACTTTAAAGATAATTTATGAAAAATTTTAAGAGAAGTATATCTACAAAACAAAACCTCCTTTAATTAAGATTAAACTAGAGCAATATAAGCACATTTTCATTTCAATTCATCCACAGTCTCATCTAAACTATAAAGGACCAAATTCTTCAAAAGAATTCATAAAACATCTGCATTATGGGATTTGAATGAAAAAACTTGATAACAAATTACATGCATTAAAGCTCCCTAATAGGACCAAAATTAGACACAAGGGTGAAGCTAGTGGAAGATTTTTAAAGAACTAGGAAAAAGGAACAACTTAGAGCAGTTGGAAAAGGATTCTAAAGTTTTAGAAGTAAAATGAACAGGTAGAATTTTCGAAAGAAAAACTGATAACAATTCAAGAGAAGATTTCCATCAGACCAAAACTAATTAAGTTGTGCTGATTTCAAAGCAAAATAAGTATATTATCATCAAAACATAATAGAGATCTTACCAAAGCCTTGAGGGATCCAATTGCAGTTAAGAATTTACAAAATCAGTTCATTATCAGATGTTCTGCCCTAAAACCCTGCATCAAAAATTACATGCTTAACACTTATTTAATGAGAGAATTAAAAAGAAAATTAAAATCAATTTTAAAAGAAAAGTCATTTCTGAAAACTACATGGTTTTATTAAGCATATTTAATGAGTTAAGAAAGTTTCTATTGTTAAATGAGTGAATTAAACCATGTCAACTTTAAAGATAATTTATGAAAAATTTTAAGAGAAGTATATCTACAAAACAAAATCTCCTTTAATTAAGATTAAACTAGAGCAATATAAGCATATTTTTATTTCAATGCATCCACAGTCTCATCTAAACTATAAAGGACCAAATTCTTCAAAAGAATTCATAAAACATCTGCATTATGGGATTTGAATGAAAAAACTTGATAACAAATTACATGCATTAAAGCTCCCTAATAGGACCAAAATTAGACACAAGGGTGAAGCTAGTGGAAGATTTTTAAAGAACTAGGAAAAAGGAACAACTTAGAGCAGTTGGAAAAGGATTCTAAAGTTTTAGAAGTAAAATGAACAGGTAGAATTTTTGAAAGAAAAACTGACACCAATTCAAAATAAGATTATAATCAGACCAAAACTAATTAAATTGTGCTTATTTCAAAGCAAAATAAGAATATTATCATCAAATATATCAAAGATCTCAACAAATCTAAGAGGGATCTGATGACAGTTAAAAATTTACAAAATCAGGTCATAATGAGATGTTTTCAAGAAAACCCAACAGTAAAAATTACATTCTTAACACATACTTAATGAGAGAATTTAAGAGAAAAATAAAATCAATTTTAAAAGAAAGGTCATTTCTGAAAATTTCATGGTTATATTAAGCACATTAAATGAGTTAAGAAAGTTTCTGCTGTTCAATAAGTGAATTAAACCATGTCAACTTTAAAGATAATTTATGAAAAATTTTAAGAGAAGTATATCTACCAAACAAAACCTCCTTTAATTAAGATTAAACTAGAGCAATATAAGCATATTTTCATTTCAATGCATCCATAGTCTCATCTGAACTATAAAGGACCAAATTCTTCAAAAGAATTCATACAACAACTGCATTATGGGATTTGAATGAAAAAACTTGATAACAAATTACATGCATTAAAGCTCCCTAATAGGACCAAAATTAGACACAAGGGTGAAGCTAGTGGAAGATTTTTAAAGAACTAGGAAAAAGGAACAACTTAGAGCAGTTGCAAAAGGATTCTAAAGTTTTAGAAGTAAAATGAACAGGTAGAATTTTCGAAAAAAAAACTGATAACAATTCAAGAGAAGATTTCAATCAGACCAAAACTTATTAAGTTGTGCTGATTTCAAAGCACAATAAGAATATTATCATCAAAACATATCAAAGATCTCAACAAATCTAAGAGGGATCTGATGTCAGTTAAAAATTTACAAAATCAGGTCATAATGAGATGTTTTCAAGAAAACCCAACAGTAAAAATTACATTCTTAACACATACTTAATGAGAGAATTTAAGAGAAAAATAAAATCAATTTTAAAAGAAAGGTCATTCCTGAAAACTTCATGGTTATATTAAGCACATTAAATGAGTTAGGAAAGTTTCTGCTGTTCAATAAGTGAATTAAACCATGTCAACTTTAAAGATAATTTATGAAAAATTTTAAGACCAGTACATCTACCAGACAACAACTACTTTAATTAAGATTAAACTAGAGCAATATAAGCATATTTTCATTTCAATGCATCCACAGTCTCATCTAAACAATGAAGGAACAAATTTTGAAGAGAATTCATAAATCATCTGCATTATGGAATTTGCTTGAAAAAACTTACTAACAAATTACATGAATTAAAGCTACATAATTGGGCCAAAATTAGACCTAAGGTAGAAGTAAGAGGTTTATTTTTAAACAACAAGGAAAAAGGAACAAATTAGAGCAGTTCTAAAAGGATTCTAGAACTGAAATAAACCTGGGGAATTTTTGAAAGAAAAACTGACACCAATTCAAAATAAGATTATAATCAGACCAAAACTAATTAAATTGTGCTTATTTCAAAGCAAATAAGTATATTATCATCAAAACATAATAGAGATCTTACCAAAGCCTTGAGGGATCCAATTGCAGTTAAGAATTTACAAAATCAGGTCATTATCAGATGTTCTGCCCCAAAACCCTGCATAAAAAATTACATGCTTAACACTTATTTAATGAGAGAATTAAAAAGAAAATTAAAATCAATTTTAAAAGAAAAGTCATTTCTGAAAACTACATGGTTTTATTAAGCATATTTAATGAGTTAAGAAAGTTTCTATTGTTAAATGAGTGAATTAAACCATGTCAACTTTAAAGATAATTTATGAAAAATTTTAAGAGAAGTATATCTACAAAACAAAATCTCCTTTAATTAAGATTAAACTAGAGCAATATAAGCATATTTTTATTTCAATGCATCCACAGTAGGGTGGCCCTTAACAGTATGGGGTTTTTAAAAAGTTAAAAATATGCTGCTCCCACCCCCTAACTTTGTTCCAATGGACAAAAAAATGATATACGAAAAATTATAGCCAAATCGGATAATATTAACCCGACCCGCAAACGCCTTAAAGTTTTGAGTTTTTGGTCATTTTTTTGAAAAACTGACAAATAAACCAAGATAAAATCTTCACAATTTTTTCGCAATTTTTTTATGATGAACTACTATTGTTTAGGATATATCGCCACAGGTTTCGTGTTTTTATCAGCCCTCATTCGGGAGTGGTAATTTTTTAAGTGTTACGCAAGTAATGTAAAGTTGTTTTTACTGCATTCTAAAAATAGCTATAACTCTCCAACCCCTCAACTTAAACACATAAAATTGGGCTTATTTTGTTCGTATTTTTATTCTCTTTAATGTTATGTTCATTAAAAACAACTACCTTTTCAAAACATTTCAAAAAATTGAAGAAAAGGGGAAAAATAAAAAATAAATAAAAATTATAATTTTTTTAAAAATGTTGAAACAAAAAATTTTATTGCATTTCATCTTCTATCCCTTAACAACCCCTAATTCCCAGTAAAAGAATGATAAACTCAAAAAAAACTCGTATGATTACTTGAAAAGGCTCGTATGATTGAAAAACATGCAAAAGGTCTAACAACCATAAGATGTAAAGCGTTTTTAGGCTAATTTTCTCTAAAAAACTTAGATCTTCCAAAAAGAGGTGATAGCTTTATTTTTTAAAATTAACTACTTCTATTTCTGTTTCCTTGGAATTTTTTTTATATTTCCTACCCTCTTTCTTGTCACAATCGCAGTCCTTTTTTAGAATTAAAACACTATTTGTTTTATTTTCCCTCGAACATTTGTGTTATTAATGATCTTTATCCTATTACAAAGCATTTTTGATCCTTCTTATATAAATGGAATTAAAAAGCTTGACAACGTTTTTGTTGTAAACGATGCAGCAGAACGAGGTGTAAAACTGATCCAGGAATACAATAACATTCTCACGAAAAATGAAACGGAAAAACAGTTTGTTGTACAAATTGTTGCTGAAGACCGAAAAAAGTATCCATCGGCCACTAAATCTTCCCTCAGGGAAAAACTGTGCTAAATACTTATTGTTTTATTGTATGTTATGATACAATAGGTGCTAATATACGGAATACAAGTTAGTTTTTTATGCAATCAGTTTTCTATTGAAAAATAAACTTAATGTAGTTTTATATTTTTCAGGTTTTTAATGATTTTTGCAAACTTCTCAAGGCGTTTGAGGATCACTTTGTAATTCCCCAATTCGACTGAATTTCACATAATCTGTTTCTTGTTTAATGGAACTATGGAAGGTGCATATTTTTAAGTTTTAAAAATCTAATATATAGATAAAGGCCATCCTTAAAAACCAAGCCAAAAAGTAGTTTTATTTAAAAAAAACATACTTAATAGAAATAGTATCTTAATTGCCTTAACTATCCACTTAGCATAGCCCCATTGGATGTTTTCGAATAAACAAAAATAAACCCTTGAATTGGGGAATTCTAAGGGGATCCACCAAAGCCTTTAAGCTGGAAAAAGTCCATAAAAAAGAAAGTTGGAATTTAAATTACTTCTTATAGAATAGCAGTAATATTTTTGGAAAATTAATTTTCATTCATACTGTATTATTTTAAGAATCAAAATATATATTCTAATTTAGTTCGTAATTTATTTAAGGAGTAAAATTCTGGTTTTAAATAGTAAAAAAAGATATGCCTAAAAAGAATTATGAGGAATTTAAAATAGGTAGTAGTTAATTTAAAAAGCTTTAACCTCTTTTTGGAAGATCTAAGTTTTTTTAGAGAAAATTAGCCTAAAAACGCTTTAAATCTTATGCTTGTTAGACCTTTTGCAGGTTTTTTCAATCATACGAGCCTTTTCAAGTAATCATACTAGTTTTTTTGAGTTTATCATTCTTTTACCGGGAATTAGGGGGTTGTTAAGGGACCTACCAAATTTACGGGGAATTTAATTTTTTTTCAATGAGATTAAATCCAATTTTAGACTTGATATTTGGTATCAATGTATATTATAGAAGGTGAAATGCAATAAAATTTTTTGTTTCAACATTTAAAAAAATTATAATTTTTATTTATTTTTTTATTTTTTCCCCTTTTCTTCAATTTTTTGAAATGTTTTGATAAGGTAGTTGTTTTTAATGAACATAACATTAAAGAGAATAAAAATACGAACAAAATAAGCCCAATTTTATGTGTTTAAGTTGAGGGGTTGGAGAGTAATAGCTATTTTTAGAATGCAGTAAAAACAACTTTACATTACTTGCGTAACACTTAAAAAATTACCACTCCCGAATGAGGGCTGATAAAAACACGAAACCTGTGGCGATATATCCTAAACAATAGTAGTTCATCATAAAAAAATTGCGAAAAAATTCTGAAGATTTTATCTTGGATTTTTTGTCAGTTTTTCAAAAAAATGACCAAAAACTCAAAACTTTAAGGCGTTTGCGGGTCGGGTTAATATTATCCGATTTGGCTATAATTTTTCAGATATCATTTTTTTGTCCATTGGAACAAAGTTAGGGGGTGGGAGCTAAACATTTCGAAAGTTCGAAAATAAGGGCCACCCTAATCCACAGTCTCATCTAAACTATAAAGGACCAAATTCTTCAAAAGAATTCATAAAACATCTGCATTATGGGATTTGAATGAAAAAACTTGATAACAAATTACATGCATTAAAGCACCCTAATAGGACCAAAATTAGACACAAGGGTGAAGCTAGTGGAAGATTTTTAAAGAACTAGGAAAAAGGAACAACTTAGAGCAGTTGGAAAAGGATTCTAAAGTTTTAGAAGTAAAATAAACAGGTAGAATTTTCGAAAGAAAAACTGATAACAATTCAAGAGAAGATTTCCATCAGACCAAAACTAATTAAGTTGTGCTGATTTCAAAGCAAAATAAGTATATTATCATCAAAACATAATAGAGATCTTACCAAAGCCTTGAGGGATCCAATTGCAGTTAAGAATTTACAAAATCAGGTCATTATCAGATGTTCTGCCCCAAAACCCTGCATCAAAAATTACATGCTTAACACTTATTTAATGAGAGAATTAAAAAGAAAATTAAAATCAATTTTAAAAGAAAAGTCATTTCTGAAAACTACATGGTTTTATTAAGCATATTTAATGAGTTAAGAAAGTTTCTATTGTTAAATGAGTGAATTAAACCATGTCAACTTTAAAGATAATTTATGAAAAATTTTAAGAGAAGTATATCTACAAAACAAAATCTCCTTTAATTAAGATTAAACTAGAGCAATATAAGCATATTTTTATTTCAATGCATCCACAGTCTCATCTAAACTATAAAGGACCAAATTCTTCAAAAGAATTCATAAAACATCTGCATTATGGGATTTGAATGAAAAAACTTGATAACAAATTACATGCATTAAAGCTCCCTAATAGGACCAAAATTAGACACAAGGGTGAAGCTAGTGGAAGATTTTTAAAGAACTAGGAAAAAGGAACAACTTAGAGCAGTTGGAAAAGGATTCTAAAGTTTTAGAAGTAAAATGAACAGGTAGAATGTTTGAAAGAAAAACTGACACCAATTCAAAATAAGATTATAATCAGACCAAAACTAATTAAATTGTGCTTATTTCAAAGCAAAATAAGTATATTATCATCAAAACATAATAGAGATCTTACCAAAGCCTTGAGGGATCCAATTGCAGTTAAGAATTTACAAAATCAGGTCATTATCAGATGTTCTGCCCCAAAACCCTGCATCAAAAATTACATGCTTAACACTTATTTAATGAGAGAATTAAAAAGAAAATTAAAATCAATTTTAAAAGAAAAGTCATTTCTGAAAACTACATGGTTTTATTAAGCATATTTAATGAGTTAAGAAAGTTTCTATTGTTAAATGAGTGAATTAAACCATGTCAACTTTAAAGATAATTTATGAAAAATTTTAAGAGAAGTATATCTACAAAACAAAACCTCCTTTAATTAAGATTAAACTAGAGCAATATAAGCATATTTTCATTTCAATTCATCCACAGTCTCATCTAAACTATAAAGGACCAAATTCTTCAAAAGAATTCATAAAACATCTGCATTATGGGATTTGAATGAAAAAACTTGATAACAAATTACATGCATTAAAGCTCCCTAATAGGACCAAAATTAGACACAAGGGTGAAGCTAGTGGAAGATTTTTAAAGAACTAGGAAAAAGGAACAACTTAGAGCAGTTGGAAAAGGATTCTAAAGTTTTAGAAGTAAAATGAACAGGTAGAATTTTTGAAAAGAAAACTGACACCAATTCAAAATAAGATTATAATCAGACCAAAACTAATTAAATTGTGCTTATTTCAAAGCAAAATAAGTATATTATCATCAAAACATAATAGAGATCTTACCAAAGCCTTGAGGGATCCAATTGCAGTTAAGAATTTACAAAATCAGGTCATTATCAGATGTTCTGCCCCAAAACCCTGCATCAAAAATTACATGCTTAACACTTATTCAATGAGAGAATTAAAAAGAAAATTAAAATCAATTTTAAAAGAAAAGTCATTTCTGAAAACTACATGGTTTTATTAAGCATATTTAATGAGTTAAGAAAGTTTCTATTGTTAAATGAGTGAATTAAACCATGTCAACTTTAAAGATAATTTATGAAAAATTTTAAGAGAAGTATATCTACAAAACAAAACCTCCTTTAATTAAGATTAAACTAGAGCAATATAAGCATATTTTCATTTCAATTCATCCACAGTCTCATCTAAACTATAAAGGACCAAATTCTTCAAAAGAATTCATAAAACATCTGCATTATGGGATTTGAATGAAAAAACTTGATAACAAATTACATGCATTAAAGCTCCCTAATAGGACCAAAATTAGACACAAGGGTGAAGCTAGTGGAAGATTTTTAAAGAACTAGGAAAAAGGAACAACTTAGAGCAGTTGGAAAAGGATTCTAAAGTTTTAGAAGTAAAATGAACAGGTAGAATTTTCGAAAGAAAAACTGATAACAATTCAAGAGAAGATTTCCATCAGACCAAAACTAATTAAGTTGTGCTTATTTCAAAGCAAAATAAGTATATTATCATCAAAACATAATAGAGATCTTACCAAAGCCTTGAGGGATCCAATTGCAGTTAAGAATTTACAAAATCAGGTCATTATCAGATGTTCTGCCCCAAAACCCTGCATCAAAAATTACATGCTTAACACTTATTTAATGAGAGAATTAAAAAGAAAATTAAAATCAATTTTAAAAGAAAAGTCATTTCTGAAAACTACATGGTTTTATTAAGCATATTTAATGAGTTAAGAAAGTTTCTATTGTTAAATGAGTGAATTAAACCATGTCAACTTTAAAGATAATTTATGAAAAATTTTAAGAGAAGTATATCTACAAAACAAAACCTCCTTTAATTAAGATTAAACTAGAGCAATATAAGCATATTTTCATTTCAATTCATCCACAGTCTCATCTAAACTATAAAGGACCAAATTCTTCAAAAGAATTCATAAAACATCTGCATTATGGGATTTGAATGAAAAAACTTGATAACAAATTACATGCATTAAAGCTCCCTAATAGGACCAAAATTAGACACAAGGGTGAAGCTAGTGGAAGATTTTTAAAGAACTAGGAAAAAGGAACAACTTAGAGCAGTTGGAAAAGGATTCTAAAGTTTTAGAAGTAAAATGAACAGGTAGAATTTTCGAAAGAAAAACTGATAACAATTCAAGAGAAGATTTCCATCAGACCAAAACTAATTAAGTTGTGCTGATTTCAAAGCAAAATAAGTATATTATCATCAAAACATAATAGAGATCTTACCAAAGCCTTGAGGGATCCAATTGCAGTTAAGAATTTACAAAATCAGGTCATTATCAGATGTTCTGCCCCAAAACCCTGCATCAAAAATTACATGCTTAACACTTATTTAATGAGAGAATTAAAAAGAAAATTAAAATCAATTTTAAAAGAAAAGTCATTTCTGAAAACTACATGGTTTTATTAAGCATATTTAATGAGTTAAGAAAGTTTCTATTGTTAAATGAGTGAATTAAACCATGTCAACTTTAAAGATAATTTATGAAAAATTTTAAGAGAAGTATATCTACAAAACAAAATCTCCTTTAATTAAGATTAAACTAGAGCAATATAAGCATATTTTTATTTCAATGCATCCACAGTCTCATCTAAACTATAAAGGACCAAATTCTTCAAAAGAATTCATAAAACATCTGCATTATGGGATTTGAATGAAAAAACTTGATAACAAATTACATGCATTAAAGCTCCCTAATAGGACCAAAATTAGACACAAGGGTGAAGCTAGTGGAAGATTTTTAAAGAACTAGGAAAAAGGAACAACTTAGAGCAGTTGGAAAAGGATTCTAAAGTTTTAGAAGTAAAATGAACAGGTAGAATTTTCGAAAGAAAAACTGATAACAATTTAAGAGAAGATTTCCATCAGACCAAAACTAATTAAGTTGTGCTGATTTCAAAGCACAATAAGAATATTATCATCAAAACATATCAAAGATCTCAACAAATCAAAGAGGGATCTAATGACAGTTAAAAATTTACAAAATCAGGTCATTATCAGATGTTCTGCCCCAAAACCCTGCATCAAAAATTACATGCTTAACACTTATTTAATGAGAGAATTAAAAAGAAAATTAAAATCAATTTTAAAAGAAAAGTCATTTCTGAAAACTACATGGTTTTATTAAGCATATTTAATGAGTTAAGAAAGTTTCTATTGTTAAATGAGTGAATTAAACCATGTCAACTTTAAAGATAATTTATGAAAAATTTTAAGAGAAGTATATCTACAAAACAAAATCTCCTTTAATTAAGATTAAACTAGAGCAATATAAGCATATTTTCATTTCAATTCATCCACAGTCTCATCTAAACTATAAAGGACCAAATTCTTCAAAAGAATTCATAAAACATCTGCATTATGGGATTTGAATGAAAAAACTTGATAACAAATTACATGCATTAAAGCTCCCTAATAGGACCAAAATTAGACACAAGGGTGAAGCTAGTGGAAGATTTTTAAAGAACTAGGAAAAAGGAACAACTTAGAGCAGTTGGAAAAGGATTCTAAAGTTTTAGAAGTAAAATGAACAGGTAGAATTTTCGAAAGAAAAACTGATAACAATTCAAGAGAAGATTTCCATCAGACCAAAACTAATTAAGTTGTGCTGATTTCAAAGCAAAATAAGTATATTATCATCAAAACATAATAGAGATCTTACCAAAGCCTTGAGGGATCCAATTGCAGTTAAGAATTTACAAAATCAGGTCATTATCAGATGTTCTGCCCCAAAACCCTGCATCAAAAATTACATGCTTAACACTTATTTAATGAGAGAATTAAAAAGAAAATTAAAATCAATTTTAAAAGAAAAGTCATTTCTGAAAACTACATGGTTTTATTAAGCATATTTAATGAGTTAAGAAAGTTTCTATTGTTAAATGAGTGAATTAAACCATGTCAACTTTAAAGATAATTTATGAAAAATTTTAAGAGAAGTATATCTACAAAACAAAATCTCCTTTAATTAAGATTAAACTAGAGCAATATAAGCATATTTTTATTTCAATGCATCCACAGTCTCATCTAAACTATAAAGGACCAAATTCTTCAAAAGAATTCATAAAACATCTGCATTATGGGATTTGAATGAAAAAACTTGATAACAAATTACATGCATTAAAGCTCCCTAATAGGACCAAAATTAGACACAAGGGTGAAGCTAGTGGAAGATTTTTAAAGAACTAGGAAAAAGGAACAACTTAGAGCAGTTGGAAAAGGATTCTAAAGTTTTAGAAGTAAAATGAACAGGTAGAATTTTCGAAAGAAAAACTGATAACAATTTAAGAGAAGATTTCCATCAGACCAAAACTAATTAAGTTGTGCTGATTTCAAAGCACAATAAGAATATTATCATCAAAACATATCAAAGATCTCAACAAATCTAAGAGGGATCTAATGACAGTTAAAAATTTACAAAATCAGGTCATTATCAGATGTTCTGCCCCAAAACCCTGCATCAAAAATTACATGCTTAACACTTATTTAATGAGAGAATTAAAAAGAAAATTAAAATCAATTTTAAAAGAAAAGTCATTTCTGAAAACTACATGGTTTTATTAAGCATATTTAATGAGTTAAGAAAGTTTCTATTGTTAAATGAGTGAATTAAACCATGTCAACTTTAAAGATAATTTATGAAAAATTTTAAGAGAAGTATATCTACAAAACAAAATCTCCTTTAATTAAGATTAAACTAGAGCAATATAAGCATATTTTTATTTCAATGCATCCACAGTCTCATCTAAACTGTAAAGGACCAAATTCTTCAAAAGAATTCATAAAACATCTGCATTATGGGATTTGAATGAAAAAACTTGATAACAAATTACGTGCATTAAAGCTCCCTAATAGGACCAAAATTAGACACAAGGGTGAAGCTAGTGGAAGATTTTTAAAGAACTAGGAAAAAGGAACAACTTAGAGCAGTTGGAAAAGGATTCTAAAGTTTTAGAAGTAAAATGAACAGGTAGAATTTTCGAAAGAAAAACTGATAACAATTCAAGAGAAGATTTCCATCAGACCAAAACTAATTAAGTTGTGCTGATTTCAAAGCACAATAAGAATATTATCATCAAAACATATCAAAGATCTCAACAAATCTAAGAGGGATCTGATGACAGTTAAAAATTTACAAAATCAGGTCATAATGAGATGTTTTCAAGAAAACCCAACAGTAAAAATTACATTCTTAACACATACTTAATGAGATAATTTAAGAGAAAAATAAAATCAATTTTAAAAGAAAGGTCATTTCTGAAAATTTCATGGTTATATTAAGCACATTAAATGAGTTAAGAAAGTTTCTGCTGTTCAATAAGTGAATTAAACCATGTCAACTTTAAAGATAATTTATGAAAAATTTTAAGAGAAGTATATCTACCAGACAACACCTACTTTAATTAAGATTAAACTAGAGCAATATTAGCATATTTTCATTTCAATGCATCCACAGTCTCATCTAAACAATGAAGGAACAAATTTTGAAGAGAATTCATAAATCATCTGCATTATGGAATTTGCTTGAAAAAACTTACTAACAAATTACATGAATTAAAGCTACATAATTGGGCCAAAATTAGACCTAAGGTAGAAGTAAGTGGTTTATTTTTAAACAACAAGGAAAAAGGAACAAATTAGAGCAGTTCTAAAAGGATTCTAAAATTTTAGAACTGAAATAAACCTGGGGAATTTTTGAAAGAAAATCTGACACCAATTCAAAATAAGATTATAATCAGACCAAAACTAATTAAATTGTGCTTATTTCAAAGCAAAATAAGTATATTATCATCAAAACATAATAGAGATCTTACCAAAGCCTTGAGGGATCCAATTGCAGTTAAGAATTTACAAAATCAGGTCATTATCAGATGTTCTGCCCCAAAACCCTGCATCAAAAATTACATGCTTAACACTTATTTAATGAGAGAATTAAAAAGAAAATTAAAATCAATTTTAAAAGAAAAGTCATTTCTGAAAACTACATGGTTTTATTAAGCATATTTAATGAGTTAAGAAAGTTTCTATTGTTAAATGAGTGAATTAAACCATGTCAACTTTAAAGATAATTTATGAAAAATTTTAAGAGAAGTATATCTACAAAACAAAATCTCCTTTAATTAAGATTAAACTAGAGCAATATAAGCATATTTTTATTTCAATGCATCCACAGTCTCATCTAAACTATAAAGGACCAAATTCTTCAAAAGAATTCATAAAACATCTGCATTATGGGATTTGAATGAAAAAACTTGATAACAAATTACATGCATTAAAGCTCCCTAATAGGACCAAAATTAGACACAAGGGTGAAGCTAGTGGAAGATTTTTAAAGAACTAGGAAAAAGGAACAACTTAGAGCAGTTGGAAAAGGATTCTAAAGTTTTAGAAGTAAAATGAACAGGTAGAATTTTTGAAAGAAAAACTGACACCAATTCAAAATAAGATTATAATCAGACCAAAACTAATTAAATTGTGCTTATTTCAAAGCAAAATAAGTATATTATCATCAAAACATAATAGAGATCTTACCAAAGCCTTGAGGGATCCAATTGCAGTTAAGAATTTACAAAATCAGGTCATTATCAGATGTTCTGCCCCAAAACCCTGCATCAAAAATTACATGCTTAACACTTATTTAATGAGAGAATTAAAAAGAAAATTAAAATCAATTTTAAAAGAAAAGTCATTTCTGAAAACTACATGGTTTTATTAAGCATATTTAATGAGTTAAGAAAGTTTCTATTGTTAAATGAGTGAATTAAACCATGTCAACTTTAAAGATAATTTATGAAAAATTTTAAGAGAAGTATATCTACAAAACAAAATCTCCTTTAATTAAGATTAAACTAGAGCAATATAAGCATATTTTTATTTCAATGCATCCACAGTCTCATCTAAACTATAAAGGACCAAATTCTTCAAAAGAATTCATAAAACATCTGCATTATGGGATTTGAATGAAAAAACTTGATAACAAATTACATGCATTAAAGCTCCCTAATAGGACCAAAATTAGACACAAGGGTGAAGCTAGTGGAAGATTTTTAAAGAACTAGGAAAAAGGAACAACTTAGAGCAGTTGGAAAAGGATTCTAAAGTTTTAGAAGTAAAATGAACAGGTAGAATTTTCGAAAGAAAAACTGATAACAATTTAAGAGAAGATTTCCATCAGACCAAAACTAATTAAGTTGTGCTGATTTCAAAGCACAATAAGAATATTATCATCAAAACATATCAAAGATCTCAACAAATCTAAGAGGGATCTAATGACAGTTAAAAATTTACAAAATCAGGTCATTATCAGATGTTCTGCCCCAAAACCCTGCATCAAAAATTACATGCTTAACACTTATTTAATGAGAGAATTAAAAAGAAAATTAAAATCAATTTTAAAAGAAAAGTCATTTCTGAAAACTACATGGTTTTATTAAGCATATTTAATGAGTTAAGAAAGTTTCTATTGTTAAATGAGTGAATTAAACCATGTCAACTTTAAAGATAATTTATGAAAAATTTTAAGAGAAGTATATCTACAAAACAAAATCTCCTTTAATTAAGATTAAACTAGAGCAATATAAGCATATTTTTATTTCAATGCATCCACAGTCTCATCTAAACTGTAAAGGACCAAATTCTTCAAAAGAATTCATAAAACATCTGCATTATGGGATTTGAATGAAAAAACTTGATAACAAATTACGTGCATTAAAGCTCCCTAATAGGACCAAAATTAGACACAAGGGTGAAGCTAGTGGAAGATTTTTAAAGAACTAGGAAAAAGGAACAACTTAGAGCAGTTGGAAAAGGATTCTAAAGTTTTAGAAGTAAAATGAACAGGTAGAATTTTCGAAAGAAAAACTGATAACAATTCAAGAGAAGATTTCCATCAGACCAAAACTAATTAAGTTGTGCTGATTTCAAAGCACAATAAGAATATTATCATCAAAACATATCAAAGATCTCAACAAATCTAAGAGGGATCTGATGACAGTTAAAAATTTACAAAATCAGGTCATAATGAGATGTTTTCAAGAAAACCCAACAGTAAAAATTACATTCTTAACACATACTTAATGAGATAATTTAAGAGAAAAATAAAATCAATTTTAAAAGAAAGGTCATTTCTGAAAATTTCATGGTTATATTAAGCACATTAAATGAGTTAAGAAAGTTTCTGCTGTTCAATAAGTGAATTAAACCATGTCAACTTTAAAGATAATTTATGAAAAATTTTAAGAGAAGTATATCTACCAGACAACACCTACTTTAATTAAGATTAAACTAGAGCAATATTAGCATATTTTCATTTCAATGCATCCACAGTCTCATCTAAACAATGAAGGAACAAATTTTGAAGAGAATTCATAAATCATCTGCATTATGGAATTTGCTTGAAAAAACTTACTAACAAATTACATGAATTAAAGCTACATAATTGGGCCAAAATTAGACCTAAGGTAGAAGTAAGTGGTTTATTTTTAAACAACAAGGAAAAAGGAACAAATTAGAGCAGTTCTAAAAGGATTCTAAAATTTTAGAACTGAAATAAACCTGGGGAATTTTTGAAAGAAAATCTGACACCAATTCAAAATAAGATTATAATCAGACCAAAACTAATTAAATTGTGCTTATTTCAAAGCAAAATAAGTATATTATCATCAAAACATAATAGAGATCTTACCAAAGCCTTGAGGGATCCAATTGCAGTTAAGAATTTACAAAATCAGGTCATTATCAGATGTTCTGCCCCAAAACCCTGCATCAAAAATTACATGCTTAACACTTATTTAATGAGAGAATTAAAAAGAAAATTAAAATCAATTTTAAAAGAAAAGTCATTTCTGAAAACTACATGGTTTTATTAAGCATATTTAATGAGTTAAGAAAGTTTCTATTGTTAAATGAGTGAATTAAACCATGTCAACTTTAAAGATAATTTATGAAAAATTTTAAGAGAAGTATATCTACAAAACAAAATCTCCTTTAATTAAGATTAAACTAGAGCAATATAAGCATATTTTTATTTCAATGCATCCACAGTCTCATCTAAACTATAAAGGACCAAATTCTTCAAAAGAATTCATAAAACATCTGCATTATGGGATTTGAATGAAAAAACTTGATAACAAATTACATGCATTAAAGCTCCCTAATAGGACCAAAATTAGACACAAGGGTGAAGCTAGTGGAAGATTTTTAAAGAACTAGGAAAAAGGAACAACTTAGAGCAGTTGGAAAAGGATTCTAAAGTTTTAGAAGTAAAATGAACAGGTAGAATTTTTGAAAGAAAAACTGACACCAATTCAAAATAAGATTATAATCAGACCAAAACTAATTAAATTGTGCTTATTTCAAAGCAAAATAAGTATATTATCATCAAAACATAATAGAGATCTTACCAAAGCCTTGAGGGATCCAATTGCAGTTAAGAATTTACAAAATCAGGTCATTATCAGATGTTCTGCCCCAAAACCCTGCATCAAAAATTACATGCTTAACACTTATTTAATGAGAGAATTAAAAAGAAAATTAAAATCAATTTTAAAAGAAAAGTCATTTCTGAAAACTACATGGTTTTATTAAGCATATTTAATGAGTTAAGAAAGTTTCTATTGTTAAATGAGTGAATTAAACCATGTCAACTTTAAAGATAATTTATGAAAAATTTTAAGAGAAGTATATCTACAAAACAAAACCTCCTTTAATTAAGATTAAACTAGAGCAATATAAGCATATTTTCATTTCAATTCATCCACAGTCTCATCTAAACTATAAAGGACCAAATTCTTCAAAAGAATTCATAAAACATCTGCATTATGGGATTTGAATGAAAAAACTTGATAACAAATTACATGCATTAAAGCTCCCTAATAGGACCAAAATTAGACACAAGGGTGAAGCTAGTGGAAGATTTTTAAAGAACTAGGAAAAAGGAACAACTTAGAGCAGTTGGAAAAGGATTCTAAAGTTTTAGAAGTAAAATGAACAGGTAGAATTTTTGAAAGAAAAACTGACACCAATTCAAAATAAGATTATAATCAGACCAAAACTAATTAAATTGTGCTTATTTCAAAGCAAAATAAGTATATTATCATCAAAACATAATAGAGATCTTACCAAAGCCTTGAGGGATCCAATTGCAGTTAAGAATTTACAAAATCAGGTCATTATCAGATGTTCTGCCCCAAAACCCTGCATCAAAAATTACATGCTTAACACTTATTCAATGAGAGAATTAAAAAGAAAATTAAAATCAATTTTAAAAGAAAAGTCATTTCTGAAAACTACATGGTTTTATTAAGCATATTTAATGAGTTAAGAAAGTTTCTATTGTTAAATGAGTGAATTAAACCATGTCAACTTTAAAGATAATTTATGAAAAATTTTAAGAGAAGTATATCTACAAAACAAAACCTCCTTTAATTAAGATTAAACTAGAGCAATATAAGCATATTTTCATTTCAATTCATCCACAGTCTCATCTAAACTATAAAGGACCAAATTCTTCAAAAGAATTCATAAAACATCTGCATTATGGGATTTGAATGAAAAAACTTGATAACAAATTACATGCATTAAAGCTCCCTAATAGGACCAAAATTAGACACAAGGGTGAAGCTAGTGGAAGATTTTTAAAGAACTAGGAAAAAGGAACAACTTAGAGCAGTTGGAAAAGGATTCTAAAGTTTTAGAAGTAAAATGAACAGGTAGAATTTTCGAAAGAAAAACTGATAACAATTCAAGAGAAGATTTCCATCAGACCAAAACTAATTAAGTTGTGCTTATTTCAAAGCAAAATAAGTATATTATCATCAAAACATAATAGAGATCTTACCAAAGCCTTGAGGGATCCAATTGCAGTTAAGAATTTACAAAATCAGGTCATTATCAGATGTTCTGCCCCAAAACCCTTCATCAAAAATTACATGCTTAACACTTATTTAATGAGAGAATTAAAAAGAAAATTAAAATCAATTTTAAAAGAAAAGTCATTTCTGAAAACTACATGGTTTTATTAAGCATATTTAATGAGTTAAGAAAGTTTCTATTGTTAAATGAGTGAATTAAACCATGTCAACTTTAAAGATAATTTATGAAAAATTTTAAGAGAAGTATATCTACAAAACAAAACCTCCTTTAATTAAGATTAAACTAGAGCAATATAAGCATATTTTCATTTCAATTCATCCACAGTCTCATCTAAACTATAAAGGACCAAATTCTTCAAAAGAATTCATAAAACATCTGCATTATGGGATTTGAATGAAAAAACTTGATAACAAATTACATGCATTAAAGCTCCCTAATAGGACCAAAATTAGACACAAGGGTGAAGCTAGTGGAAGATTTTTAAAGAACTAGGAAAAAGGAACAACTTAGAGCAGTTGGAAAAGGATTCTAAAGTTTTAGAAGTAAAATGAACAGGTAGAATTTTCGAAAGAAAAACTGATAACAATTCAAGAGAAGATTTCCATCAGACCAAAACTAATTAAGTTGTGCTGATTTCAAAGCAAAATAAGTATATTATCATCAAAACATAATAGAGATCTTACCAAAGCCTTGAGGGATCCAATTGCAGTTAAGAATTTACAAAATCAGGTCATTATCAGATGTTCTGCCCCAAAACCCTGCAACAAAAATTACATGCTTAACACTTATTTAATGAGAGAATTAAAAAGAAAATTAAAATCAATTTTAAAAGAAAAGTCATTTCTGAAAACTACATGGTTTTACTAAGCATATTTAATGAGTTAAGAAAGTTTCTATTGTTAAATGAGTGAATTAAACCATGTCAACTTTAAAGATAATTTATGAAAAATTTTAAGAGAAGTATATCTACAAAACAAAACCTCCTTTAATTAAGATTAAACTAGAGCAATATAAGCATATTTTCATTTCAATTCATCCACAGTCTCATCTAAACTATAAAGGACCAAATTCTTCAAAAGAATTCATAAAACATCTGCATTATGGGATTTGAATGAAAAAACTTGATAACAAATTACATGCATTAAAGCTCCCTAATAGGACCAAAATTAGACACAAGGGTGAAGCTAGTGGAAGATTTTTAAAGAACTAGGAAAAAGGAACAACTTAGAGCAGTTGGAAAAGGATTCTAAAGTTTTAGAAGTAAAATGAACAGGTAGAATTTTTGAAAAGAAAACTGACACCAATTCAAAATAAGATTATAATCAGACCAAAACTAATTAAATTGTGCTTATTTCAAAGCAAAATAAGTATATTATCATCAAAACATAATAGAGATCTTACCAAAGCCCTGAGGGATCCAATTGCAGTTAAGAATTTACAAAATCAGGTCATTATCAGATGTTCTGCCCCAAAACCCTGCATCAAAAATTACATGCTTAACACTTATTCAATGAGAGAATTAAAAAGAAAATTAAAATCAATTTTAAAAGAAAAGTCATTTCTGAAAACTACATGGTTTTATTAAGCATATTTAATGAGTTAAGAAAGTTTCTATTGTTAAATGAGTGAATTAAACCATGTCAACTTTAAAGATAATTTATGAAAAATTTTAAGAGAAGTATATCTACAAAACAAAACCTCCTTTAATTAAGATTAAACTAGAGCAATATAAGCATATTTTCATTTCAATTCATCCACAGTCTCATCTAAACTATAAAGGACCAAATTCTTCAAAAGAATTCATAAAACATCTGCATTATGGGATTTGAATGAAAAAACTTGATAACAAATTACATGCATTAAAGCTCCCTAATAGGACCAAAATTAGACACAAGGGTGAAGCTAGTGGAAGATTTTTAAAGAACTAGGAAAAAGGAACAACTTAGAGCAGTTGGAAAAGGATTCTAAAGTTTTAGAAGTAAAATGAACAGGTAGAATTTTCGAAAGAAAAACTGATAACAATTCAAGAGAAGATTTCCATCAGACCAAAACTAATTAAGTTGTGCTTATTTCAAAGCAAAATAAGTATATTATCATCAAAACATAATAGAGATCTTACCAAAGCCTTGAGGGATCCAATTGCAGTTAAGAATTTACAAAATCAGGTCATTATCAGATGTTCTGCCCCAAAACCCTGCATCAAAAATTACATGCTTAACACTTATTTAATGAGAGAATTAAAAAGAAAATTAAAATCAATTTTAAAAGAAAAGTCATTTCTGAAAACTACATGGTTTTATTAAGCATATTTAATGAGTTAAGAAAGTTTCTATTGTTAAATGAGTGAATTAAACCATGTCAACTTTAAAGATAATTTATGAAAAATTTTAAGAGAAGTATATCTACAAAACAAAACCTCCTTTAATTAAGATTAAACTAGAGCAATATAAGCATATTTTCATTTCAATTCATCCACAGTCTCATCTAAACTATAAAGGACCAAATTCTTCAAAAGAATTCATAAAACATCTGCATTATGGGATTTGAATGAAAAAACTTGATAACAAATTACATGCATTAAAGCTCCCTAATAGGACCAAAATTAGACACAAGGGTGAAGCTAGTGGAAGATTTTTAAAGAACTAGGAAAAAGGAACAACTTAGAGCAGTTGGAAAAGGATTCTAAAGTTTTAGAAGTAAAATGAACAGGTAGAATTTTCGAAAGAAAAACTGATAACAATTCAAGAGAAGATTTCCATCAGACCAAAACTAATTAAGTTGTGCTGATTTCAAAGCAAAATAAGTATATTATCATCAAAACATAATAGAGATCTTACCAAAGCCTTGAGGGATCCAATTGCAGTTAAGAATTTACAAAATCAGGTCATTATCAGATGTTCTGCCCCAAAACCCTGCAACAAAAATTACATGCTTAACACTTATTTAATGAGAGAATTAAAAAGAAAATTAAAATCAATTTTAAAAGAAAAGTCATTTCTGAAAACTACATGGTTTTACTAAGCATATTTAATGAGTTAAGAAAGTTTCTATTGTTAAATGAGTGAATTAAACCATGTCAACTTTAAAGATAATTTATGAAAAATTTTAAGAGAAGTATATCTACAAAACAAAATCTCCTTTAATTAAGATTAAACTAGAGCAATATAAGCATATTTTTATTTCAATGCATCCACAGTCTCATCTAAACTATAAAGGACCAAATTCTTCAAAAGAATTCATAAAACATCTGCATTATGGGATTTGAATGAAAAAACTTGATAACAAATTACATGCATTAAAGCTCCCTAATAGGACCAAAATTAGACACAAGGGTGAAGCTAGTGGAAGATTTTTAAAGAACTAGGAAAAAGGAACAACTTAGAGCAGTTGGAAAAGGATTCTAAAGTTTTAGAAGTAAAATGAACAGGTAGAATTTTCGAAAGAAAAACTGATAACAATTTAAGAGAAGATTTCCATCAGACCAAAACTAATTAAGTTGTGCTGATTTCAAAGCACAATAAGAATATTATCATCAAAACATATCAAAGATCTCAACAAATCTAAGAGGGATCTAATGACAGTTAAAAATTTACAAAATCAGGTCATTATCAGATGTTCTGCCCCAAAACCCTGCATCAAAAATTACATGCTTAACACTTATTTAATGAGAGAATTAAAAAGAAAATTAAAATCAATTTTAAAAGAAAAGTCATTTCTGAAAACTACATGGTTTTATTAAGCATATTTAATGAGTTAAGAAAGTTTCTATTGTTAAATGAGTGAATTAAACCATGTCAACTTTAAAGATAATTTATGAAAAATTTTAAGAGAAGTATATCTACAAAACAAAATCTCCTTTAATTAAGATTAAACTAGAGCAATATAAGCATATTTTTATTTCAATGCATCCACAGTCTCATCTAAACTGTAAAGGACCAAATTCTTCAAAAGAATTCATAAAACATCTGCATTATGGGATTTGAATGAAAAAACTTGATAACAAATTACGTGCATTAAAGCTCCCTAATAGGACCAAAATTAGACACAAGGGTGAAGCTAGTGGAAGATTTTTAAAGAACTAGGAAAAAGGAACAACTTAGAGCAGTTGGAAAAGGATTCTAAAGTTTTAGAAGTAAAATGAACAGGTAGAATTTTCGAAAGAAAAACTGATAACAATTCAAGAGAAGATTTCCATCAGACCAAAACTAATTAAGTTGTGCTGATTTCAAAGCACAATAAGAATATTATCATCAAAACATATCAAAGATCTCAACAAATCTAAGAGGGATCTGATGACAGTTAAAAATTTACAAAATCAGGTCATAATGAGATGTTTTCAAGAAAACCCAACAGTAAAAATTACATTCTTAACACATACTTAATGAGATAATTTAAGAGAAAAATAAAATCAATTTTAAAAGAAAGGTCATTTCTGAAAATTTCATGGTTATATTAAGCACATTAAATGAGTTAAGAAAGTTTCTGCTGTTCAATAAGTGAATTAAACCATGTCAACTTTAAAGATAATTTATGAAAAATTTTAAGAGAAGTATATCTACCAGACAACACCTACTTTAATTAAGATTAAACTAGAGCAATATTAGCATATTTTCATTTCAATGCATCCACAGTCTCATCTAAACAATGAAGGAACAAATTTTGAAGAGAATTCATAAATCATCTGCATTATGGAATTTGCTTGAAAAAACTTACTAACAAATTACATGAATTAAAGCTACATAATTGGGCCAAAATTAGACCTAAGGTAGAAGTAAGTGGTTTATTTTTAAACAACAAGGAAAAAGGAACAAATTAGAGCAATTCTAAAAGGATTCTAAAATTTTAGAACTGAAATAAACCTGGGGAATTTTTGAAAGAAAATCTGACACCAATTCAAAATAAGATTATAATCAGACCAAAACTAATTAAATTGTGCTTATTTCAAAGCAAAATAAGTATATTATCATCAAAACATAATAGAGATCTTACCAAAGCCTTGAGGGATCCAATTGCAGTTAAGAATTTACAAAATCAGGTCATTATCAGATGTTCTGCCCCAAAACCCTGCATCAAAAATTACATGCTTAACACTTATTTAATGAGAGAATTAAAAAGAAAATTAAAATCAATTTTAAAAGAAAAGTCATTTCTGAAAACTACATGGTTTTATTAAGCATATTTAATGAGTTAAGAAAGTTTCTATTGTTAAATGAGTGAATTAAACCATGTCAACTTTAAAGATAATTTATGAAAAATTTTAAGAGAAGTATATCTACAAAACAAAATCTCCTTTAATTAAGATTAAACTAGAGCAATATAAGCATATTTTTATTTCAATGCATCCACAGTCTCATCTAAACTATAAAGGACCAAATTCTTCAAAAGAATTCATAAAACATCTGCATTATGGGATTTGAATGAAAAAACTTGATAACAAATTACATGCATTAAAGCACCCTAATAGGACCAAAATTAGACACAAGGGTGAAGCTAGTGGAAGATTTTTAAAGAACTAGGAAAAAGGAACAACTTAGAGCAGTTGGAAAAGGATTCTAAAGTTTTAGAAGTAAAATGAACAGGTAGAATTTTTGAAAGAAAAACTGACACCAATTCAAAATAAGATTATAATCAGACCAAAACTAATTAAATTGTGCTTATTTCAAAGCAAAATAAGTATATTATCATCAAAACATAATAGAGATCTTACCAAAGCCTTGAGGGATCCAATTGCAGTTAAGAATTTACAAAATCAGGTCATTATCAGATGTTCTGCCCCAAAACCCTGCATCAAAAATTACATGCTTAACACTTATTTAATGAGAGAATTAAAAAGAAAATTAAAATCAATTTTAAAAGAAAAGTCATTTCTGAAAACTACATGGTTTTATTAAGCATATTTAATGAGTTAAGAAAGTTTCTATTGTTAAATGAGTGAATTAAACCATGTCAACTTTAAAGATAATTTATGAAAAATTTTAAGAGAAGTATATCTACAAAACAAAATCTCCTTTAATTAAGATTAAACTAGAGCAATATAAGCATATTTTTATTTCAATGCATCCACAGTCTCATCTAAACTATAAAGGACCAAATTCTTCAAAAGAATTCATAAAACATCTGCATTATGGGATTTGAATGAAAAAACTTGATAACAAATTACATGCATTAAAGCTCCCTAATAGGACCAAAATTAGACACAAGGGTGAAGCTAGTGGAAGATTTTTAAAGAACTAGGAAAAAGGAACAACTTAGAGCAGTTGGAAAAGGATTCTAAAGTTTTAGAAGTAAAATGAACAGGTAGAATTTTCGAAAGAAAAACTGATAACAATTTAAGAGAAGATTTCCATCAGACCAAAACTAATTAAGTTGTGCTGATTTCAAAGCACAATAAGAATATTATCATCAAAACATATCAAAGATCTCAACAAATCTAAGAGGGATCTAATGACAGTTAAAAATTTACAAAATCAGGTCATTATCAGATGTTCTGCCCCAAAACCCTGCATCAAAAATTACATGCTTAACACTTATTTAATGAGAGAATTAAAAAGAAAATTAAAATCAATTTTAAAAGAAAAGTCATTTCTGAAAACTACATGGTTTTATTAAGCATATTTAATGAGTTAAGAAAGTTTCTATTGTTAAATGAGTGAATTAAACCATGTCAACTTTAAAGATAATTTATGAAAAATTTTAAGAGAAGTATATCTACAAAACAAAATCTCCTTTAATTAAGATTAAACTAGAGCAATATAAGCATATTTTTATTTCAATGCATCCACAGTCTCATCTAAACTGTAAAGGACCAAATTCTTCAAAAGAATTCATAAAACATCTGCATTATGGGATTTGAATGAAAAAACTTGATAACAAATTACGTGCATTAAAGCTCCCTAATAGGACCAAAATTAGACACAAGGGTGAAGCTAGTGGAAGATTTTTAAAGAACTAGGAAAAAGGAACAACTTAGAGCAGTTGGAAAAGGATTCTAAAGTTTTAGAAGTAAAATGAACAGGTAGAATTTTCGAAAGAAAAACTGATAACAATTCAAGAGAAGATTTCCATCAGACCAAAACTAATTAAGTTGTGCTGATTTCAAAGCACAATAAGAATATTATCATCAAAACATATCAAAGATCTCAACAAATCTAAGAGGGATCTGATGACAGATAAAAATTTACAAAATCAGGTCATAATGAGATGTTTTCAAGAAAACCCAACAGTAAAAATTACATTCTTAACACATACTTAATGAGATAATTTAAGAGAAAAATAAAATCAATTTTAAAAGAAAGGTCATTTCTGAAAATTTCATGGTTATATTAAGCACATTAAATGAGTTAAGAAAGTTTCTGCTGTTCAATAAGTGAATTAAACCATGTCAACTTTAAAGATAATTTATGAAAAATTTTAAGAGAAGTATATCTACCAGACAACACCTACTTTAATTAAGATTAAACTAGAGCAATATTAGCATATTTTCATTTCAATGCATCCACAGTCTCATCTAAACAATGAAGGAACAAATTTTGAAGAGAATTCATAAATCATCTGCATTATGGAATTTGCTTGAAAAAACTTACTAACAAATTACATGAATTAAAGCTACATAATTGGGCCAAAATTAGACCTAAGGTAGAAGTAAGTGGTTTATTTTTAAACAACAAGGAAAAAGGAACAAATTAGAGCAGTTCTAAAAGGATTCTAAAATTTTAGAACTGAAATAAACCTGGGGAATTTTTGAAAGAAAATCTGACACCAATTCAAAATAAGATTATAATCAGACCAAAACTAATTAAATTGTGCTTATTTCAAAGCAAAATAAGTATATTATCATCAAAACATAATAGAGATCTTACCAAAGCCTTGAGGGATCCAATTGCAGTTAAGAATTTACAAAATCAGGTCATTATCAGATGTTCTGCCCCAAAACCCTGCATCAAAAATTACATGCTTAACACTTATTTAATGAGAGAATTAAAAAGAAAATTAAAATCAATTTTAAAAGAAAAGTCATTTCTGAAAACTACATGGTTTTATTAAGCATATTTAATGAGTTAAGAAAGTTTCTATTGTTAAATGAGTGAATTAAACCATGTCAACTTTAAAGATAATTTATGAAAAATTTTAAGAGAAGTATATCTACAAAACAAAATCTCCTTTAATTAAGATTAAACTAGAGCAATATAAGCATATTTTTATTTCAATGCATCCACAGTCTCATCTAAACTATAAAGGACCAAATTCTTCAAAAGAATTCATAAAACATCTGCATTATGGGATTTGAATGAAAAAACTTGATAACAAATTACATGCATTAAAGCTCCCTAATAGGACCAAAATTAGACACAAGGGTGAAGCTAGTGGAAGATTTTTAAAGAACTAGGAAAAAGGAACAACTTAGAGCAGTTGGAAAAGGATTCTAAAGTTTTAGAAGTAAAATGAACAGGTAGAATTTTTGAAAGAAAAACTGACACCAATTCAAAATAAGATTATAATCAGACCAAAACTAATTAAATTGTGCTTATTTCAAAGCAAAATAAGTATATTATCATCAAAACATAATAGAGATCTTACCAAAGCCTTGAGGGATCCAATTGCAGTTAAGAATTTACAAAATCAGGTCATTATCAGATGTTCTGCCCCAAAACCCTGCATCAAAAATTACATGCTTAACACTTATTTAATGAGAGAATTAAAAAGAAAATTAAAATCAATTTTAAAAGAAAAGTCATTTCTGAAAACTACATGGTTTTATTAAGCATATTTAATGAGTTAAGAAAGTTTCTATTGTTAAATGAGTGAATTAAACCATGTCAACTTTAAAGATAATTTATGAAAAATTTTAAGAGAAGTATATCTACAAAACAAAACCTCCTTTAATTAAGATTAAACTAGAGCAATATAAGCATATTTTCATTTCAATTCATCCACAGTCTCATCTAAACTATAAAGGACCAAATTCTTCAAAAGAATTCATAAAACATCTGCATTATGGGATTTGAATGAAAAAACTTGATAACAAATTACATGCATTAAAGCTCCCTAATAGGACCAAAATTAGACACAAGGGTGAAGCTAGTGGAAGATTTTTAAAGAACTAGGAAAAAGGAACAACTTAGAGCAGTTGGAAAAGGATTCTAAAGTTTTAGAAGTAAAATGAACAGGTAGAATTTTTGAAAGAAAAACTGACACCAATTCAAAATAAGATTATAATCAGACCAAAACTAATTAAATTGTGCTTATTTCAAAGCAAAATAAGTATATTATCATCAAAACATAATAGAGATCTTACCAAAGCCTTGAGGGATCCAATTGCAGTTAAGAATTTACAAAATCAGGTCATTATCAGATGTTCTGCCCCAAAACCCTGCATCAAAAATTACATGCTTAACACTTATTCAATGAGAGAATTAAAAAGAAAATTAAAATCAATTTTAAAAGAAAAGTCATTTCTGAAAACTACATGGTTTTATTAAGCATATTTAATGAGTTAAGAAAGTTTCTATTGTTAAATGAGTGAATTAAACCATGTCAACTTTAAAGATAATTTATGAAAAATTTTAAGAGAAGTATATCTACAAAACAAAACCTCCTTTAATTAAGATTAAACTAGAGCAATATAAGCATATTTTCATTTCAATTCATCCACAGTCTCATCTAAACTATAAAGGACCAAATTCTTCAAAAGAATTCATAAAACATCTGCATTATGGGATTTGAATGAAAAAACTTGATAACAAATTACATGCATTAAAGCTCCCTAATAGGACCAAAATTAGACACAAGGGTGAAGCTAGTGGAAGATTTTTAAAGAACTAGGAAAAAGGAACAACTTAGAGCAGTTGGAAAAGGATTCTAAAGTTTTAGAAGTAAAATGAACAGGTAGAATTTTCGAAAGAAAAACTGATAACAATTCAAGAGAAGATTTCCATCAGACCAAAACTAATTAAGTTGTGCTTATTTCAAAGCAAAATAAGTATATTATCATCAAAACATAATAGAGATCTTACCAAAGCCTTGAGGGATCCAATTGCAGTTAAGAATTTACAAAATCAGGTCATTATCAGATGTTCTGCCCCAAAACCCTTCATCAAAAATTACATGCTTAACACTTATTTAATGAGAGAATTAAAAAGAAAATTAAAATCAATTTTAAAAGAAAAGTCATTTCTGAAAACTACATGGTTTTATTAAGCATATTTAATGAGTTAAGAAAGTTTCTATTGTTAAATGAGTGAATTAAACCATGTCAACTTTAAAGATAATTTATGAAAAATTTTAAGAGAAGTATATCTACAAAACAAAACCTCCTTTAATTAAGATTAAACTAGAGCAATATAAGCATATTTTCATTTCAATTCATCCACAGTCTCATCTAAACTATAAAGGACCAAATTCTTCAAAAGAATTCATAAAACATCTGCATTATGGGATTTGAATGAAAAAACTTGATAACAAATTACATGCATTAAAGCTCCCTAATAGGACCAAAATTAGACACAAGGGTGAAGCTAGTGGAAGATTTTTAAAGAACTAGGAAAAAGGAACAACTTAGAGCAGTTGGAAAAGGATTCTAAAGTTTTAGAAGTAAAATGAACAGGTAGAATTTTCGAAAGAAAAACTGATAACAATTCAAGAGAAGATTTCCATCAGACCAAAACTAATTAAGTTGTGCTGATTTCAAAGCAAAATAAGTATATTATCATCAAAACATAATAGAGATCTTACCAAAGCCTTGAGGGATCCAATTGCAGTTAAGAATTTACAAAATCAGGTCATTATCAGATGTTCTGCCCCAAAACCCTGCAACAAAAATTACATGCTTAACACTTATTTAATGAGAGAATTAAAAAGAAAATTAAAATCAATTTTAAAAGAAAAGTCATTTCTGAAAACTACATGGTTTTACTAAGCATATTTAATGAGTTAAGAAAGTTTCTATTGTTAAATGAGTGAATTAAACCATGTCAACTTTAAAGATAATTTATGAAAAATTTTAAGAGAAGTATATCTACAAAACAAAACCTCCTTTAATTAAGATTAAACTAGAGCAATATAAGCATATTTTCATTTCAATTCATCCACAGTCTCATCTAAACTATAAAGGACCAAATTCTTCAAAAGAATTCATAAAACATCTGCATTATGGGATTTGAATGAAAAAACTTGATAACAAATTACATGCATTAAAGCTCCCTAATAGGACCAAAATTAGACACAAGGGTGAAGCTAGTGGAAGATTTTTAAAGAACTAGGAAAAAGGAACAACTTAGAGCAGTTGGAAAAGGATTCTAAAGTTTTAGAAGTAAAATGAACAGGTAGAATTTTTGAAAAGAAAACTGACACCAATTCAAAATAAGATTATAATCAGACCAAAACTAATTAAATTGTGCTTATTTCAAAGCAAAATAAGTATATTATCATCAAAACATAATAGAGTTCTTACCAAAGCCTTGAGGGATCCAATTGCAGTTAAGAATTTACAAAATCAGGTCATTATCAGATGTTCTGCCCCAAAACCCTGCATCAAAAATTACATGCTTAACACTTATTCAATGAGAGAATTAAAAAGAAAATTAAAATCAATTTTAAAAGAAAAGTCATTTCTGAAAACTACATGGTTTTATTAAGCATATTTAATGAGTTAAGAAAGTTTCTATTGTTAAATGAGTGAATTAAACCATGTCAACTTTAAAGATAATTTATGAAAAATTTTAAGAGAAGTATATCTACAAAACAAAACCTCCTTTAATTAAGATTAAACTAGAGCAATATAAGCATATTTTCATTTCAATTCATCCACAGTCTCATCTAAACTATAAAGGACCAAATTCTTCAAAAGAATTCATAAAACATCTGCATTATGGGATTTGAATGAAAAAACTTGATAACAAATTACATGCATTAAAGCTCCCTAATAGGACCAAAATTAGACACAAGGGTGAAGCTAGTGGAAGATTTTTAAAGAACTAGGAAAAAGGAACAACTTAGAGCAGTTGGAAAAGGATTCTAAAGTTTTAGAAGTAAAATGAACAGGTAGAATTTTCGAAAGAAAAACTGATAACAATTCAAGAGAAGATTTCCATCAGACCAAAACTAATTAAGTTGTGCTTATTTCAAAGCAAAATAAGTATATTATCATCAAAACATAATAGAGATCTTACCAAAGCCTTGAGGGATCCAATTGCAGTTAAGAATTTACAAAATCAGGTCATTATCAGATGTTCTGCCCCAAAACCCTGCATCAAAAATTACATGCTTAACACTTATTCAATGAGAGAATTAAAAAGAAAATTAAAATCAATTTTAAAAGAAAAGTCATTTCTGAAAACTACATGGTTTTATTAAGCATATTTAATGAGTTAAGAAAGTTTCTATTGTTAAATGAGTGAATTAAACCATGTCAACTTTAAAGATAATTTATGAAAAATTTTAAGAGAAGTATATCTACAAAACAAAACCTCCTTTAATTAAGATTAAACTAGAGCAATATAAGCATATTTTCATTTCAATTCATCCACAGTCTCATCTAAACTATAAAGGACCAAATTCTTCAAAAGAATTCATAAAACATCTGCATCATGGGATTTGAATGAAAAAACTTGATAACAAATTACATGCATTAAAGCTCCCTAATAGGACCAAAATTAGACACAAGGGTGAAGCTAGTGGAAGATTTTTAAAGAACTAGGAAAAAGGAACAACTTAGAGCAGTTGGAAAAGGATTCTAAAGTTTTAGAAGTAAAATGAACAGGTAGAATTTTCGAAAGAAAAACTGATAACAATTCAAGAGAAGATTTCCATCAGACCAAAACTAATTAAGTTGTGCTGATTTCAAAGCAAAATAAGTATATTATCATCAAAACATAATAGAGATCTTACCAAAGCCTTGAGGGATCCAATTGCAGTTAAGAATTTACAAAATCAGGTCATTATCAGATGTTCTGCCCCAAAACCCTGCATCAAAAATTACATGCTTAACACTTATTTAATGAGAGAATTAAAAAGAAAATTAAAATCAATTTTAAAAGAAAAGTCATTTCTGAAAACTACATGGTTTTATTAAGCATATTTAATGAGTTAAGAAAGTTTCTATTGTTAAATGAGTGAATTAAACCATGTCAACTTTAAAGATAATTTATGAAAAATTTTAAGAGAAGTATATCTACAAAACAAAATCTCCTTTAATTAAGATTAAACTAGAGCAATATAAGCATATTTTTATTTCAATGCATCCACAGTCTCATCTAAACTATAAAGGACCAAATTCTTCAAAAGAATTCATAAAACATCTGCATTATGGGATTTGAATGAAAAAACTTGATAACAAATTACATGCATTAAAGCTCCCTAATAGGACCAAAATTAGACACAAGGGTGAAGCTAGTGGAAGATTTTTAAAGAACTAGGAAAAAGGAACAACTTAGAGCAGTTGGAAAAGGATTCTAAAGTTTTAGAAGTAAAATGAACAGGTAGAATTTTCGAAAGAAAAACTGATAACAATTTAAGAGAAGATTTCCATCAGACCAAAACTAATTAAGTTGTGCTGATTTCAAAGCACAATAAGAATATTATCATCAAAACATATCAAAGATCTCAACAAATCTAAGAGGGATCTAATGACAGTTAAAAATTTACAAAATCAGGTCATTATCAGATGTTCTGCCCCAAAACCCTGCATCAAAAATTACATGCTTAACACTTATTTAATGAGAGAATTAAAAAGAAAATTAAAATCAATTTTAAAAGAAAAGTCATTTCTGAAAACTACATGGTTTTATTAAGCATATTTAATGAGTTAAGAAAGTTTCTATTGTTAAATGAGTGAATTAAACCATGTCAACTTTAAAGATAATTTATGAAAAATTTTAAGAGAAGTATATCTACAAAACAAAATCTCCTTTAATTAAGATTAAACTAGAGCAATATAAGCATATTTTCATTTCAATTCATCCACAGTCTCATCTAAACTATAAAGGACCAAATTCTTCAAAAGAATTCATAAAACATCTGCATTATGGGATTTGAATGAAAAAACTTGATAACAAATTACATGCATTAAAGCTCCCTAATAGGACCAAAATTAGACACAAGGGTGAAGCTAGTGGAAGATTTTTAAAGAACTAGGAAAAAGGAACAACTTAGAGCAGTTGGAAAAGGATTCTAAAGTTTTAGAAGTAAAATGAACAGGTAGAATTTTCGAAAGAAAAACTGATAACAATTCAAGAGAAGATTTCCATCAGACCAAAACTAATTAAGTTGTGCTGATTTCAAAGCAAAATAAGTATATTATCATCAAAACATAATAGAGATCTTACCAAAGCCTTGAGGGATCCAATTGCAGTTAAGAATTTACAAAATCAGGTCATTATCAGATGTTCTGCCCCAAAACCCTGCATCAAAAATTACATGCTTAACACTTATTTAATGAGAGAATTAAAAAGAAAATTAAAATCAATTTTAAAAGAAAAGTCATTTCTGAAAACTACATGGTTTTATTAAGCATATTTAATGAGTTAAGAAAGTTTCTATTGTTAAATGAGTGAATTAAACCATGTCAACTTTAAAGATAATTTATGAAAAATTTTAAGAGAAGTATATCTACAAAACAAAATCTCCTTTAATTAAGATTAAACTAGAGCAATATAAGCATATTTTTATTTCAATGCATCCACAGTCTCATCTAAACTATAAAGGACCAAATTCTTCAAAAGAATTCATAAAACATCTGCATTATGGGATTTGAATGAAAAAACTTGATAACAAATTACATGCATTAAAGCTCCCTAATAGGACCAAAATTAGACACAAGGGTGAAGCTAGTGGAAGATTTTTAAAGAACTAGGAAAAAGGAACAACTTAGAGCAGTTGGAAAAGGATTCTAAAGTTTTAGAAGTAAAATGAACAGGTAGAATTTTCGAAAGAAAAACTGATAACAATTTAAGAGAAGATTTCCATCAGACCAAAACTAATTAAGTTGTGCTGATTTCAAAGCACAATAAGAATATTATCATCAAAACATATCAAAGATCTCAACAAATCTAAGAGGGATCTAATGACAGTTAAAAATTTACAAAATCAGGTCATTATCAGATGTTCTGCCCCAAAACCCTGCATCAAAAATTACATGCTTAACACTTATTTAATGAGAGAATTAAAAAGAAAATTAAAATCAATTTTAAAAGAAAAGTCATTTCTGAAAACTACATGGTTTTATTAAGCATATTTAATGAGTTAAGAAAGTTTCTATTGTTAAATGAGTGAATTAAACCATGTCAACTTTAAAGATAATTTATGAAAAATTTTAAGAGAAGTATATCTACAAAACAAAATCTCCTTTAATTAAGATTAAACTAGAGCAATATAAGCATATTTTTATTTCAATGCATCCACAGTCTCATCTAAACTGTAAAGGACCAAATTCTTCAAAAGAATTCATAAAACATCTGCATTATGGGATTTGAATGAAAAAACTTGATAACAAATTACGTGCATTAAAGCTCCCTAATAGGACCAAAATTAGACACAAGGGTGAAGCTAGTGGAAGATTTTTAAAGAACTAGGAAAAAGGAACAACTTAGAGCAGTTGGAAAAGGATTCTAAAGTTTTAGAAGTAAAATGAACAGGTAGAATTTTCGAAAGAAAAACTGATAACAATTCAAGAGAAGATTTCCATCAGACCAAAACTAATTAAGTTGTGCTGATTTCAAAGCACAATAAGAATATTATCATCAAAACATATCAAAGATCTCAACAAATCTAAGAGGGATCTGATGACAGTTAAAAATTTACAAAATCAGGTCATAATGAGATGTTTTCAAGAAAACCCAACAGTAAAAATTACATTCTTAACACATACTTCATGAGATAATTTAAGAGAAAAATAAAATCAATTTTAAAAGAAAGGTCATTTCTGAAAATTTCATGGTTATATTAAGCACATTAAATGAGTTAAGAAAGTTTCTGCTGTTCAATAAGTGAATTAAACCATGTCAACTTTAAAGATAATTTATGAAAAATTTTAAGAGAAGTATATCTACCAGACAACACCTACTTTAATTAAGATTAAACTAGAGCAATATTAGCATATTTTCATTTCAATGCATCCACAGTCTCATCTAAACAATGAAGGAACAAATTTTGAAGAGAATTCATAAATCATCTGCATTATGGAATTTGCTTGAAAAAACTTACTAACAAATTACATGAATTAAAGCTACATAATTGGGCCAAAATTAGACCTAAGGTAGAAGTAAGTGGTTTATTTTTAAACAACAAGGAAAAAGGAACAAATTAGAGCAGTTCTAAAAGGATTCTAAAATTTTAGAACTGAAATAAACCTGGGGAATTTTTGAAAGAAAATCTGACACCAATTCAAAATAAGATTATAATCAGACCAAAACTAATTAAATTGTGCTTATTTCAAAGCAAAATAAGTATATTATCATCAAAACATAATAGAGATCTTACCAAAGCCTTGAGGGATCCAATTGCAGTTAAGAATTTACAAAATCAGGTCATTATCAGATGTTCTGCCCCAAAACCCTGCATCAAAAATTACATGCTTAACACTTATTTAATGAGAGAATTAAAAAGAAAATTAAAATCAATTTTAAAAGAAAAGTCATTTCTGAAAACTACATGGTTTTATTAAGCATATTTAATGAGTTAAGAAAGTTTCTATTGTTAAATGAGTGAATTAAACCATGTCAACTTTAAAGATAATTTATGAAAAATTTTAAGAGAAGTATATCTACAAAACAAAATCTCCTTTAATTAAGATTAAACTAGAGCAATATAAGCATATTTTCATTTCAATTCATCCACAGTCTCATCTAAACTATAAAGGACCAAATTCTTCAAAAGAATTCATAAAACATCTGCATTATGGGATTTGAATGAAAAAACTTGATAACAAATTACATGCATTAAAGCTCCCTAATAGGACCAAAATTAGACACAAGGGTGAAGCTAGTGGAAGATTTTTAAAGAACTAGGAAAAAGGAACAACTTAGAGCAGTTGGAAAAGGATTCTAAAGTTTTAGAAGTAAAATGAACAGGTAGAATTTTCGAAAGAAAAACTGATAACAATTCAAGAGAAGATTTCCATCAGACCAAAACTAATTAAGTTGTGCTGATTTCAAAGCAAAATAAGTATATTATCATCAAAACATAATAGAGATCTTACCAAAGCCTTGAGGGATCCAATTGCAGTTAAGAATTTACAAAATCAGGTCATTATCAGATGTTCTGCCCCAAAACCCTGCATCAAAAATTACATGCTTAACACTTATTTAATGAGAGAATTAAAAAGAAAATTAAAATCAATTTTAAAAGAAAAGTCATTTCTGAAAACTACATGGTTTTATTAAGCATATTTAATGAGTTAAGAAAGTTTCTATTGTTAAATGAGTGAATTAAACCATGTCAACTTTAAAGATAATTTATGAAAAATTTTAAGAGAAGTATATCTACAAAACAAAATCTCCTTTAATTAAGATTAAACTAGAGCAATATAAGCATATTTTTATTTCAATGCATCCACAGTCTCATCTAAACTATAAAGGACCAAATTCTTCAAAAGAATTCATAAAACATCTGCATTATGGGATTTGAATGAAAAAACTTGATAACAAATTACATGCATTAAAGCTCCCTAATAGGACCAAAATTAGACACAAGGGTGAAGCTAGTGGAAGATTTTTAAAGAACTAGGAAAAAGGAACAACTTAGAGCAGTTGGAAAAGGATTCTAAAGTTTTAGAAGTAAAATGAACAGGTAGAATTTTCGAAAGAAAAACTGATAACAATTTAAGAGAAGATTTCCATCAGACCAAAACTAATTAAGTTGTGCTGATTTCAAAGCACAATAAGAATATTATCATCAAAACATATCAAAGATCTCAACAAATCTAAGAGGGATCTAATGACAGTTAAAAATTTACAAAATCAGGTCATTATCAGATGTTCTGCCCCAAAACCCTGCATCAAAAATTACATGCTTAACACTTATTTAATGAGAGAATTAAAAAGAAAATTAAAATCAATTTTAAAAGAAAAGTCATTTCTGAAAACTACATGGTTTTATTAAGCATATTTAATGAGTTAAGAAAGTTTCTATTGTTAAATGAGTGAATTAAACCATGTCAACTTTAAAGATAATTTATGAAAAATTTTAAGAGAAGTATATCTACAAAACAAAATCTCCTTTAATTAAGATTAAACTAGAGCAATATAAGCATATTTTTATTTCAATGCATCCACAGTCTCATCTAAACTGTAAAGGACCAAATTCTTCAAAAGAATTCATAAAACATCTGCATTATGGGATTTGAATGAAAAAACTTGATAACAAATTACGTGCATTAAAGCTCCCTAATAGGACCAAAATTAGACACAAGGGTGAAGCTAGTGGAAGATTTTTAAAGAACTAGGAAAAAGGAACAACTTAGAGCAGTTGGAAAAGGATTCTAAAGTTTTAGAAGTAAAATGAACAGGTAGAATTTTCGAAAGAAAAACTGATAACAATTCAAGAGAAGATTTCCATCAGACCAAAACTAATTAAGTTGTGCTGATTTCAAAGCACAATAAGAATATTATCATCAAAACATATCAAAGATCTCAACAAATCTAAGAGGGATCTGATGACAGTTAAAAATTTACAAAATCAGGTCATAATGAGATGTTTTCAAGAAAACCCAACAGTAAAAATTACATTCTTAACACATACTTAATGAGATAATTTAAGAGAAAAATAAAATCAATTTTAAAAGAAAGGTCATTTCTGAAAATTTCATGGTTATATTAAGCACATTAAATGAGTTAAGAAAGTTTCTGCTGTTCAATAAGTGAATTAAACCATGTCAACTTTAAAGATAATTTATGAAAAATTTTAAGAGAAGTATATCTACCAGACAACACCTACTTTAATTAAGATTAAACTAGAGCAATATTAGCATATTTTCATTTCAATGCATCCACAGTCTCATCTAAACAATGAAGGAACAAATTTTGAAGAGAATTCATAAATCATCTGCATTATGGAATTTGCTTGAAAAAACTTACTAACAAATTACATGAATTAAAGCTACATAATTGGGCCAAAATTAGACCTAAGGTAGAAGTAAGTGGTTTATTTTTAAACAACAAGGAAAAAGGAACAAATTAGAGCAGTTCTAAAAGGATTCTAAAATTTTAGAACTGAAATAAACCTGGGGAATTTTTGAAAGAAAATCTGACACCAATTCAAAATAAGATTATAATCAGACCAAAACTAATTAAATTGTGCTTATTTCAAAGCAAAATAAGTATATTATCATCAAAACATAATAGAGATCTTACCAAAGCCTTGAGGGATCCAATTGCAGTTAAGAATTTACAAAATCAGGTCATTATCAGATGTTCTGCCCCAAAACCCTGCATCAAAAATTACATGCTTAACACTTATTTAATGAGAGAATTAAAAAGAAAATTAAAATCAATTTTAAAAGAAAAGTCATTTCTGAAAACTACATGGTTTTATTAAGCATATTTAATGAGTTAAGAAAGTTTCTATTGTTAAATGAGTGAATTAAACCATGTCAACTTTAAAGATAATTTATGAAAAATTTTAAGAGAAGTATATCTACAAAACAAAATCTCCTTTAATTAAGATTAAACTAGAGCAATATAAGCATATTTTTATTTCAATGCATCCACAGTCTCATCTAAACTATAAAGGACCAAATTCTTCAAAAGAATTCATAAAACATCTGCATTATGGGATTTGAATGAAAAAACTTGATAACAAATTACATGCATTAAAGCTCCCTAATAGGACCAAAATTAGACACAAGGGTGAAGCTAGTGGAAGATTTTTAAAGAACTAGGAAAAAGGAACAACTTAGAGCAGTTGGAAAAGGATTCTAAAGTTTTAGAAGTAAAATGAACAGGTAGAATTTTTGAAAGAAAAACTGACACCAATTCAAAATAAGATTATAATCAGACCAAAACTAATTAAATTGTGCTTATTTCAAAGCAAAATAAGTATATTATCATCAAAACATAATAGAGATCTTACCAAAGCCTTGAGGGATCCAATTGCAGTTAAGAATTTACAAAATCAGGTCATTATCAGATGTTCTGCCCCAAAACCCTGCATCAAAAATTACATGCTTAACACTTATTTAATGAGAGAATTAAAAAGAAAATTAAAATCAATTTTAAAAGAAAAGTCATTTCTGAAAACTACATGGTTTTATTAAGCATATTTAATGAGTTAAAAAAGTTTCTATTGTTAAATGAGTGAATTAAACCATGTCAACTTTAAAGATAATTTATGAAAAATTTTAAGAGAAGTATATCTACAAAACAAAACCTCCTTTAATTAAGATTAAACTAGAGCAATATAAGCATATTTTCATTTCAATTCATCCACAGTCTCATCTAAACTATAAAGGACCAAATTCTTCAAAAGAATTCATAAAACATCTGCATTATGGGATTTGAATGAAAAAACTTGATAACAAATTACATGCATTAAAGCTCCCTAATAGGACCAAAATTAGACTTAAGGGTGAAGCTAGTGGAAGATTTTTAAAGAACTAGGAAAAAGGAACAACTTAGAGCAGTTGGAAAAGGATTCTAAAGTTTTAGAAGTAAAATGAACAGGTAGAATTTTTGAAAGAAAAACTGACACCAATTCAAAATAAGATTATAATCAGACCAAAACTAATTAAATTGTGCTTATTTCAAAGCAAAATAAGTATATTATCATCAAAACATAATAGAGATCTTACCAAAGCCTTGAGGGATCCAATTGCAGTTAAGAATTTACAAAATCAGGTCATTATCAGATGTTCTGCCCCAAAACCCTGCATCAAAAATTACATGCTTAACACTTATTCAATGAGAGAATTAAAAAGAAAATTAAAATCAATTTTAAAAGAAAAGTCATTTCTGAAAACTACATGGTTTTATTAAGCATATTTAATGAGTTAAGAAAGTTTCTATTGTTAAATGAGTGAATTAAACCATGTCAACTTTAAAGATAATTTATGAAAAATTTTAAGAGAAGTATATCTACAAAACAAAACCTCCTTTAATTAAGATTAAACTAGAGCAATATAAGCATATTTTCATTTCAATTCATCCACAGTCTCATCTAAACTATAAAGGACCAAATTCTTCAAAAGAATTCATAAAACATCTGCATTATGGGATTTGAATGAAAAAACTTGATAACAAATTACATGCATTAAAGCTCCCTAATAGGACCAAAATTAGACACAAGGGTGAAGCTAGTGGAAGATTTTTAAAGAACTAGGAAAAAGGAACAACTTAGAGCAGTTGGAAAAGGATTCTAAAGTTTTAGAAGTAAAATGAACAGGTAGAATTTTCGAAAGAAAAACTGATAACAATTCAAGAGAAGATTTCCATCAGACCAAAACTAATTAAGTTGTGCTTATTTCAAAGCAAAATAAGTATATTATCATCAAAACATAATAGAGATCTTACCAAAGCCTTGAGGGATCCAATTGCAGTTAAGAATTTACAAAATCAGGTCATTATCAGATGTTCTGCCCCAAAACCCTTCATCAAAAATTACATGCTTAACACTTATTTAATGAGAGAATTAAAAAGAAAATTAAAATCAATTTTAAAAGAAAAGTCATTTCTGAAAACTACATGGTTTTATTAAGCATATTTAATGAGTTAAGAAAGTTTCTATTGTTAAATGAGTGAATTAAACCATGTCAACTTTAAAGATAATTTATGAAAAATTTTAAGAGAAGTATATCTACAAAACAAAACCTCCTTTAATTAAGATTAAACTAGAGCAATATAAGCATATTTTCATTTCAATTCATCCACAGTCTCATCTAAACTATAAAGGACCAAATTCTTCAAAAGAATTCATAAAACATCTGCATTATGGGATTTGAATGAAAAAACTTGATAACAAATTACATGCATTAAAGCTCCCTAATAGGACCAAAATTAGACACAAGGGTGAAGCTAGTGGAAGATTTTTAAAGAACTAGGAAAAAGGAACAACTTAGAGCAGTTGGAAAAGGATTCTAAAGTTTTAGAAGTAAAATGAACAGGTAGAATTTTCGAAAGAAAAACTGATAACAATTCAAGAGAAGATTTCCATCAGACCAAAACTAATTAAGTTGTGCTGATTTCAAAGCAAAATAAGTATATTATCATCAAAACATAATAGAGATCTTACCAAAGCCTTGAGGGATCCAATTGCAGTTAAGAATTTACAAAATCAGGTCATTATCAGATGTTCTGCCCCAAAACCCTGCATCAAAAATTACATGCTTAACACTTATTTAATGAGAGAATTAAAAAGAAAATTAAAATCAATTTTAAAAGAAAAGTCATTTCTGAAAACTACATGGTTTTATTAAGCATATTTAATGAGTTAAGAAAGTTTCTATTGTTAAATGAGTGAATTAAACCATGTCAACTTTAAAGATAATTTATGAAAAATTTTAAGAGAAGTATATCTACAAAACAAAACCTCCTTTAATTAAGATTAAACTAGAGCAATATAAGCATATTTTTATTTCAATGCATCCACAGTCTCATCTAAACTGTAAAGGACCAAATTCTTCAAAAGAATTCATAAAACATCTGCATTATGGGATTTGAATGAAAAAACTTGATAACAAATTACGTGCATTAAAGCTCCCTAATAGGACCAAAATTAGACACAAGGGTGAAGCTAGTGGAAGATTTTTAAAGAACTAGGAAAAAGGAACAACTTAGAGCAGTTGGAAAAGGATTCTAAAGTTTTAGAAGTAAAATGAACAGGTAGAATTTTCGAAAGAAAAACTGATAACAATTTAAGAGAAGATTTCCATCAGACCAAAACTAATTAAGTTGTGCTGATTTCAAAGCACAATAAGAATATTATCATCAAAACATATCAAAGATCTCAACAAATCTAAGAGGGATCTGATGACAGTTAAAAATTTACAAAATCAGGTCATTATCAGATGTTCTGCCTAAAAACCCTGCATCAAAAATTACATGCTTAACACTTATTTAATGAGAGAATTAAAAAGAAAATTAAAATCAATTTTAAAAGAAAAGTCATTTCTGAAAACTACATGGTTTTATTAAGCATATTTAATGAGATAAGAAAGTTTCTATTGTTAAATGAGTGAATTAAACCATGTCAACTTTAAAGATAATTTATGAAAAATTTTAAGAGAAGTATATCTACAAAACAAAATCTCCTTTAATTAAGATTAAACTAGAGCAATATAAGCATATTTTTATTTCAATGCATCCACAGTCTCATCTAAACTGTAAAGGACCAAATTCTTCAAAAGAATTCATAAAACATCTGCATTATGGGATTTGAATGAAAAAACTTGATAACAAATTACGTGCATTAAAGCTCCCTAATAGGACCAAAATTAGACACAAGGGTGAAGCTAGTGGAAGATTTTTAAAGAACTAGGAAAAAGGAACAACTTAGAGCAGTTGGAAAAGGATTCTAAAGTTTTAGAAGTAAAATGAACAGGTAGAATTTTCGAAAGAAAAACTGATAACAATTCAAGAGAAGATTTCCATCAGACCAAAACTAATTAAGTTGTGCTGATTTCAAAGCACAATAAGAATATTATCATCAAAACATATCAAAGATCTCAACAAATCTAAGAGGGATCTGATGACAGTTAAAAATTTACAAAATCAGGTCATAATGAGATGTTTTCAAGAAAACCCAACAGTAAAAATTACATTCTTAACACATACTTAATGAGATAATTTAAGAGAAAAATAAAATCAATTTTAAAAGAAAGGTCATTTCTGAAAATTTTATGGTTATATTAAGCACATTAAATGAGTTAAGAAAGTTTCTGCTGTTCAATAAGTGAATTAAACCATGTCAACTTTAAAGATAATTATGAAAAATTTTAAGAGAAGTATATCTACCAGACAACACCTACTTTAATTAAGATTAAACTAGAGCAATATTAGCATATTTTCATTTCAATGCATCCACAGTCTCATCTAAACAATGAAGGAACAAATTTTGAAGAGAATTCATAAATCATCTGCATTATGGAATTTGCTTGAAAAAACTTACTAACAAATTACATGAATTAAAGCTACATAATTGGGCCAAAATTAGACCTAAGGTAGAAGTAAGTGGTTTATTTTTAAACAACAAGGAAAAAGGAACAAATTAGAGCAATTCTAAAAGGATTCTAAAATTTTAGAACTGAAATAAACCTGGGGAATTTTTGAAAGAAAATCTGACACCAATTCAAAATAAGATTATAATCAGACCAAAACTAATTAAATTGTGCTTATTTCAAAGCAAAATAAGTATATTATCATCAAAACATAATAGAGATCTTACCAAAGCCTTGAGGGATCCAATTGCAGTTAAGAATTTACAAAATCAGGTCATTATCAGATGTTCTGCCCCAAAACCCTGCATCAAAAATTACATGCTTAACACTTATTTAATGAGAGAATTAAAAAGAAAATTAAAATCAATTTTAAAAGAAAAGTCATTTCTGAAAACTACATGGTTTTATTAAGCATATTTAATGAGTTAAGAAAGTTTCTATTGTTAAATGAGTGAATTAAACCATGTCAACTTTAAAGATAATTTATGAAAAATTTTAAGAGAAGTATATCTACAAAACAAAATCTCCTTTAATTAAGATTAAACTAGAGCAATATAAGCATATTTTTATTTCAATGCATCCACAGTCTCATCTAAACTATAAAGGACCAAATTCTTCAAAAGAATTCATAAAACATCTGCATTATGGGATTTGAATGAAAAAACTTGATAACAAATTACATGCATTAAAGCTCCCTAATAGGACCAAAATTAGACACAAGGGTGAAGCTAGTGGAAGATTTTTAAAGAACTAGGAAAAAGGAACAACTTAGAGCAGTTGGAAAAGGATTCTAAAGTTTTAGAAGTAAAATGAACAGGTAGAATTTTCGAAAGAAAAACTGATAACAATTCAAGAGAAGATTTCCATCAGACCAAAACTAATTAAGTTGTGCTGATTTCAAAGCACAATAAGAATATTATCATCAAAACATATCAAAGATCTCAACAAATCTAAGAGGGATCTGATGACAGTTAAAAATTTACAAAATCAGGTCATTATCAGATGTTCTGCCTAAAAACCCTGCATCAAAAATTACATGCTTAACACTTATTTAATGAGAGAATTAAAAAGAAAATTAAAATCAATTTTAAAAGAAAAGTCATTTCTGAAAACTACATGGTTTTATTAAGCATATTTAATGAGATAAGAAAGTTTCTATTGTTAAATGAGTGAATTAAACCATGTCAACTTTAAAGATAATTTATGAAAAATTTTAAGAGAAGTATATCTACAAAACAAAATCTCCTTTAATTAAGATTAAACTAGAGCAATATAAGCATATTTTTATTTCAATGCATCCACAGTCTCATCTAAACTATAAAGGACCAAATTCTTCAAAAGAATTCATAAAACATCTGCATTATGGGATTTGAATGAAAAAACTTGATAACAAATTACATGCATTAAAGCTCCCTAATAGGACCAAAATTAGACACAAGGGTGAAGCTAGTGGAAGATTTTTAAAGAACTAGGAAAAAGGAACAACTTAGAGCAGTTGGAAAAGGATTCTAAAGTTTTAGAAGTAAAATGAACAGGTAGAATTTTCGAAAGAAAAACTGATAACAATTCAAGAGAAGATTTCCATCAGACCAAAACTAATTAAGTTGTGCTGATTTCAAAGCACAATAAGAATATTATCATCAAAACATATCAAAGATCTCAACAAATCTAAGAGGGATCTGATGACAGTTAAAAATTTACAAAATCAGGTCATTATCAGATGTTCTGCCTAAAAACCCTGCATCAAAAATTACATGCTTAACACTTATTTAATGAGAGAATTAAAAAGAAAATTAAAATCAATTTTAAAAGAAAAGTCATTTCTGAAAACTACATGGTTTTATTAAGCATATTTAATGAGATAAGAAAGTTTCTATTGTTAAATGAGTGAATTAAACCATGTCAACTTTAAAGATAATTTATGAAAAATTTTAAGAGAAGTATATCTACAAAACAAAATCTCCTTTAATTAAGATTAAACTAGAGCAATATAAGCATATTTTTATTTCAATGCATCCACAGTCTCATCTAAACTGTAAAGGACCAAATTCTTCAAAAGAATTCATAAAACATCTGCATTATGGGATTTGAATGAAAAAACTTGATAACAAATTACATGCATTAAAGCTCCCTAATAGGACCAAAATTAGACACAAGGGTGAAGCTAGTGGAAGATTTTTAAAGAACAAGGAAAATGGAACAACTTAGAGCAGTTGGAAAAGGATTCTAAAGCTTAAGAAGTAAAATGAACCTTGAAAAATTTTTGAAAGAAAATTTGACACCAATTCAAAAGAAGATTTCAAACAGACCAAAACTAATGAAATTGAGCTTATTTCAAAGCAAAATAAGAATATTATCATCAAAACATATAAAATCAGGTTATAATGAGATGTTTTCAAGAAAACCCAACAGTAAAAATTACATTCTTAACACATACTTAATGAGAGAATTTAAGAGAAAAATAAAAATCAATTTTAAAAGAAAAGTCATTTCTGAAAACTACATGGTTTTATTAAGCATATTTAATGAGTTAAGAAAGTTTCTATTGTTAAATGAGTGAATTAAACCATGTCAACTTTAAAGATAATTTATGAAAAATTTTAAGAGAAGTATATCTACAAAACAAAACCTCCTTTAATTAAGATTAAACTAGAGCAATATAAGCATATTTTCATTTCAATTCATCCACAGTCTCATCTAAACTATAAAGGACCAAATTCTTCAAAAGAATTCATAAAACATCTGCATTATGGGATTTGAATGAAAAAACTTGATAACAAATTACATGCATTAAAGCTCCCTAATAGGACCAAAATTAGACACAAGGGTGAAGCTAGTGGAAGATTTTTAAAGAACTAGGAAAAAGGAACAACTTAGAGCAGTTGGAAAAGGATTATAAAGTTTTAGAAGTAAAATGAACAGGTAGAATTTTCGAAAGAAAAACTGATAACAATTCAAGAGAAGATTTCAATCAGACCAAAACTAATTAAGTTGTGCTGATTTCAAAGCACAATAAGAATATTATCATCAAAACATATCAAACATCTCAACAAATCTAAGAGGGATCTGATGTCAGTTAAAAATTTACAAAATCAGGTCATAATGAGATGTTTTCAAGAAAACCCAACAGTAAAAATTACATTCTTAACACATACTTAATGAGAGAATTTAAGAGAAAAATAAAAATCAATTTTAAAAGAAAGGTCATTCCTGAAAACTTCATGGTTATATTAAGCACATTAAATGAGTTAGGAAAGTTTCTGCTGTTCAATAAGTGAATTAAACCATGTCAACTTTAAAGATAATTTATGAAAAATTTTAAGAGAAGTATATCTACAAAACAAAACCTCCTTTAATTAAGATTAAACTAGAGCAATATAAGCATATTTTCATTTCAATTCATCCACAGTCTCATCTAAACTATAAAGGACCAAATTCTTCAAAAGAATTCATAAAACATCTGCATTATGGGATTTGAATGAAAAAACTTGATAACAAGTTACATGCATTAAAGCTCCCTAATAGGACCAAAATTAGACACAAGGGTGAAGCTAGTGGAAGATTTTTAAAGAACTAGGAAAAAGGAACAACTTAGAGCAGTTGGAAAAGGATTCTAAAGTTTTAGAAGTAAAATGAACAGGTAGAATTTTCGAAAGAAAAACTGATAACAATTCAAGAGAAGATTTCAATCAGACCAAAACTAATTAAGTTGTGCTGATTTCAAAGCACAATAAGAATATTATCATCAAAACATATCAAAGATCTCAACAAATCTAAGAGGGATCTGATGTCAGTTAAAATTTTACAAAATCAGGTCATAATGAGATGTTTTCAAGAAAACCCAACAGTAAAAATTACATTCTTAACACATACTTAATGAGAGAATTTAAGAGAAAAATAAAAATCAATTTTAAAAGAAAAGTCATTTCTGAAAACTACATGGTTTTATCAAGCATATTTAATGAGTTAAGAAAGTTTCTATTGTTAAATGAGTGAATTAAACCATGTCAACTTTAAAGATAATTTATGAAAAATTTTAAGAGAAGTATATCTACAAAACAAAACCTACTTTAATTAAGATTAAACTAGAGCAATATAAGCATATTTTCATTTCAATGCATCCACAGTCTCATCTAAACAATGAAGGAACAAATTTTGAAGAGAATTTATAAATCATCTGCATTATGGAATTTGCTTGAAAAAACTTACTAACAAATTACATGAATTAAAGCTACATAATTGGGCCAAAATTAGACCTAAGGTAGAAGTAAGTGGTTTATTTTTAAACAACAAGGAAAAAGGGACAAATTAGAGCAGTTCTAAAAGGATTCTAAAGTTTTAGAACTGAAATAAACCTGGGGAATTTTTGAAAGAAAAACTGACACCAATTCAAAATAAGATTATAATCAGACCAAAACTAATTAAATTGTGCTTATTTCAAAGCAAAATAAGTATATTATCATCAAAACATAATAGAGATCTTACCAAAGCCTTGAGGGATCCAATTGCAGTTAAGAATTTACAAAATCAGGTCATTATCAGATGTTCTGCCCCAAAACCCTGCATCAAAAATTACATGCTTAACACTTATTTAATGAGAGAATTAAAAAGAAAATTAAAATCAATTTTAAAAGAAAAGTCATTTCTGAAAACGACATGGTTTTATTAAGCATATTTAATGAGTTAAGAAAGCTTCTATTGTTAAATGAGTGAATTATTCCATGTCAACTTTAAAGATAATTTATGAAAAATTTTAAGAGAAGTATATCTACTAAACAAAACCTCCTTTAATTAAGATTAAACTAGAGCAATATAAGCATATTTTCATTTCAATGCATCCACAGTCTCATCTAAACTATAAAGGACCAAATTCTTCAAAAGAATTCATAAAACATCTGCATTATGGGATTTGAATGAAAAAACTTGATAACAAATTACATGCATTAAAGCTCCCTAATAGGACCAAAATTAGACACAAGGGTGAAGCTAGTGGAAGATTTTTAAAGAACTAGGAAAAAGGAACAACTTAGAGCAGTTGGAAAAGGATTCTAAAGTTTTAGAAGTAAAATGAACAGGTAGAATTTTCGAAAGAAAAACTGATAACAATTCAAGAGAAGATTTCAATCAGACCAAAACTAATTAAGTTGTGCTGATTTCAAAGCACAATAAGAATATTATCATCAAAACATATCAAAGATCTCAACAAATCTAAGAGGGATCTGATGTCAGTTAAAAATTTACAAAATCAGGTCATAATGAGATGTTTTCAAGAAAACCCAACAGTAAAAATTACATTCTTAACACATACTTAATGAGAGAATTTAAGAGAAAAATAAAAATCAATTTTAAAAGAAAGGTCATTCCTGAAAACTTCATGGTTATATTAAGCACATTAAATGAGTTAGGAAAGTTTCTGCTGTTCAATAAGTGAATTAAACCATGTCAACTTTAAAGATAATTTATGAAAAATTTTAAGAGAAGTATATCTACAAAACAAAACCTCCTTTAATTAAGATTAAACTAGAGCAATATAAGCATATTTTCATTTCAATTCATCCACAGTCTCATCTAAACTATAAAAGGACCAAATTCTTCAAAAGAATTCATAAAACATCTGCATTATGGGATTTGAATGAAAAAACTTGATAACAAATTACATGCATTAAAGCTCCCTAATAGGACCAAAATTAGACACAAGGGTGAAGCTAGTGGAAGATTTTTAAAGAACTAGGAAAAAGGAACAACTTAGAGCAGTTGGAAAAGGATTCTAAAGTTTTAGAAGTAAAATGAACAGGTAGAATTTTCGAAAGAAAAACTGATAACAATTCAAGAGAAGATTTCAATCAGACCAAAACTAATTAAGTTGTGCTGATTTCAAAGCACAATAAGAATATTATCATCAAAACATATCAAAGATCTCAACAAATCTAAGAGGGATCTGATGTCAGTTAAAAATTTACAAAATCAGGTCATAATGAGATGTTTTCAAGAAAACCCAACAGTAAAAATTACATTCTTAACACATACTTAATGAGAGAATTTAAGAGAAAAATAAAAATCAATTTTAAAAGAAAAGTCATTTCTGAAAACTACATGGTTTTATTAAGCATATTTAATGAGTTAAGAAAGTTTCTATTGTTAAATGAGTGAATTAAACCATGTCAACTTTAAAGATAATTTATGAAAAATTTTAAGAGAAGTATATCTACAAAACAAAACCTCCTTTAATTAAGATTAAACTAGAGCAATATAAGCATATTTTCATTTCAATTCATCCACAGTCTCATCTAAACTATAAAGGACCAAATTCTTCAAAAGAATTCATAAAACATCTGCATTATGGGATTTGAATGAAAAAACTTGATAACAAATTACATGCATTAAAGCTCCCTAATAGGACCAAAATTAGACACAAGGGTGAAGCTAGTGGAAGATTTTTAAAGAACTAGGAAAAAAGAACAACTTAGAGCAGTTGGAAAAGGATTCTAAAGTTTAAGAAGTAAAATGAACCTTGAAAAATTTTTGAAAGAAAATCTGACACCAATTCAAAATAAGATTATAATCAGACCAAAACTAATTAAATTGTGCTTATTTCAAAGCAAAATAAGTATATTATCATCAAAACATAATAGAGATCTTACCAAAGCCTTGAGGGATCCAATTGCAGTTAAGAATTTACAAAATCAGGTCATTATCAGATGTTCTGCCCCAAAACCCTGCAACAAAAATTACATGCTTAACACTTATTTAATGAGAGAATTAAAAAGAAAATTAAAATCAATTTTAAAAGAAAAGTCATTTCTGAAAACTACATGGTTTTATTAAGCATATTTAATGAGTTAAGAAAGTTTCTATTGTTAAATGAGTGAATTAAACCATGTCAACTTTAAAGATAATTTATGAAAAATTTTAAGAGAAGTATATCTACAAAACAAAACCTACTTTAATTAAGATTAAACTAGAGCAATATAAGCATATTTTCATTTCAATGCATCCACAGTCTCATCTAAACAATGAAGGAACAAATTTTGAAGAGAATTTATAAATCATCTGCATTATGGAATTTCCTTGAAAAAACTTACTAACAAATTACATGAATTAAAGCTACATAATTGGGCCAAAATTAGACCTAAGGTAGAAGTAAGTGGTTTATTTTTAAACAACAAGGAAAAAGGGACAAATTAGAGCAGTTCTAAAAGGATTCTAAAGTTTTAGAAGTAAAATGAACAGGTAGAATTTTCGAAAGAAAAACTGATAACAATTCAAGAGAAGATTTCAATCAGACCAAAACTAATTAAGTTGTGCTGATTTCAAAGCACAATAAGAATATTATCATCAAAACATATCAAAGATCTCAACAAATCTAAGAGGGATCTGATGTCAGTTAAAATTTTACAAAATCAGGTCATAATGAGATGTTTTCAAGAAAACCCAACAGTAAAAATTACATTCTTAACACATACTTAATGAGAGAATTTAAGAGAAAAATAAAAATCAATTTTAAAAGAAAAGTCATTTCTGAAAACTACATGGTTTTATTAAGCATATTTAATGAGTTAAGAAAGTTTCTATTGTTAAATGAGTGAATTAAACCATGTCAACTTTAAAGATAATTTATGAAAAATTTTAAGAGAAGTATATCTACAAAACAAAACCTACTTTAATTAAGATTAAACTAGAGCAATATAAGCATATTTTCATTTCAATGCATCCACAGTCTCATCTAAACAATGAAGGAACAAATTTTGAAGAGAATTTATAAATCATCTGCATTATGGAATTTGCTTGAAAAAACTTACTTACAAATTACATGAATTAAAGCTACATAATTGGGCCAAAATTAGACCTAAGGTAGAAGTAAGTGGTTTATTTTTAAACAACAAGGAAAAAGGGACAAATTAGAGCAGTTCTAAAAGGATTCTAAAGTTTTAGAACTGAAATAAACCTGGGGAATTTTTGAAAGAAAAACTGACACCAATTCAAAATAAGATTATAATCAGACCAAAACTAATTAAATTGTGCTTATTTCAAAGCAAAATAAGTATATTATCATCAAAACATAATAGAGATCTTACCAAAGCCTTGAGGGATCCAATTAGAGTTAAGAATTTACAAAATCAGGTCATTATCAGATGTTCTGCCCCAAAACCCTGCATCAAAAATTACATGCTTAACACTTATTTAATGAGAGAATTAAAAAGAAAATTAAAATCAATTTTAAAAGAAAAGTCATTTCTGAAAACGACATGGTTTTATTAAGCATATTTAATGAGTTAAGAAAGCTTCTATTGTTAAATGAGTGAATTATTCCATGTCAACTTTAAAGATAATTTATGAAAAATTTTAAGAGAAGTATATCTACTAAACAAAACCTCCTTTAATTAAGATTAAACTAGAGCAATATAAGCATATTTTCATTTCAATGCATCCACAGTCTCATCTAAACTATAAAGGACCAAATTCTTCAAAAGAATTCATAAAACATCTGCATTATGGGATTTGAATGAAAAAACTTGATAACAAATTACATGCATTAAAGCTCCCTAATAGGACCAAAATTAGACACAAGGGTGAAGCTAGTGGAAGATTTTTAAAGAACTAGGAAAAAGGAACAACTTAGAGCAGTTGGAAAAGGATTCTAAAGTTTTAGAAGTAAAATGAACAGGTAGAATTTTCGAAAGAAAAACTGATAACAATTCAAGAGAAGATTTCAATCAGACCAAAACTAATTAAGTTGTGCTGATTTCAAAGCACAATAAGAATATTATCATCAAAACATATCAAAGATCTCAACAAATCTAAGAGGGATCTGATGTCAGTTAAAAATTTACAAAATCAGGTCATAATGAGATGTTTTCAAGAAAACCCAACAGTAAAAATTACATTCTTAACACATACTTAATGAGAGAATTTAAGAGAAAAATAAAAATCAATTTTAAAAGAAAGGTCATTCCTGAAAACTTCATGGTTATATTAAGCACATTAAATGAGTTAGGAAAGTTTCTGCTGTTCAATAAGTGAATTAAACCATGTCAACTTTAAAGATAATTTATGAAAAATTTTAAGAGAAGTATATCTACAAAACAAAACCTCCTTTAATTAAGATTAAACTAGAGCAATATAAGCATATTTTCATTTCAATTCATCCACAGTCTCATCTAAACTATAAAAGGACCAAATTCTTCAAAAGAATTCATAAAACATCTGCATTATGGGATTTGAATGAAAAAACTTGATAACAAATTACATGCATTAAAGCTCCCTAATAGGACCAAAATTAGACACAAGGGTGAAGCTAGTGGAAGATTTTTAAAGAACTAGGAAAAAGGAACAACTTAGAGCAGTTGGAAAAGGATTCTAAAGTTTTAGAAGTAAAATGAACAGGTAGAATTTTCGAAAGAAAAACTGATAACAATTCAAGAGAAGATTTCAATCAGACCAAAACTAATTAAGTTGTGCTGATTTCAAAGCACAATAAGAATATTATCATCAAAACATATCAAAGATCTCAACAAATCTAAGAGGGATCTGATGTCAGTTAAAAATTTACAAAATCAGGTCATAATGAGATGTTTTCAAGAAAACCCAACAGTAAAAATTACATTCTTAACACATACTTAATGAGAGAATTTAAGAGAAAAATTAAAATCAATTTTAAAAGAAAAGTCATTTCTGAAAACTACATGGTTTTATTAAGCATATTTAATGAGATAAGAAAGTTTCTATTGTTAAATGAGTGAATTAAACCATGTCAACTTTAAAGATAATTTATGAAAAATTTTAAGAGAAGTATATCTACAAAACAAAATCTCCTTTAATTAAGATTAAACTAGAGCAATATAAGCATATTTTTATTTCAATGCATCCACAGTCTCATCTAAACTGTAAAGGACCAAATTCTTCAAAAGAATTCATAAAACATCTGCATTATGGGATTTGAATGAAAAAACTTGATAACAAATTACATGCATTAAAGCTCCCTAATAGGACCAAAATTAGACACAAGGGTGAAGCTAGTGGAAGATTTTTAAAGAACAAGAAAAATGGAACAACTTAGAGCAGTTGGAAAAGGATTCTAAAGCTTAAGAAGTAAAATGAACCTTGAAAAATTTTTGAAAGAAAATTTGACACCAATTCAAAAGAAGATTTCAAACAGACCAAAACTAATGAAATTGAGCTTATTTCAAAGCAAAATAAGAATATTATCATCAAAACATATAAAATCAGGTTATAATGAGATGTTTTCAAGAAAACCCAACAGTAAAAATTACATTCTTAACACATACTTAATGAGAGAATTTAAGAGAAAAATAAAAATCAATTTTAAAAGAAAAGTCATTTCTGAAAACTACATGGTTTTATTAAGCATATTTAATGAGTTAAGAAAGTTTCTATTGTTAAATGAGTGAATTAAACCATGTCAACTTTAAAGATAATTTATGAAAAATTTTAAGAGAAGTATATCTACAAAACAAAACCTCCTTTAATTAAGATTAAACTAGAGCAATATAAGCATATTTTTATTTCAATGCATCCACAGTCTCATCTAAACTGTAAAGGACCAAATTCTTCAAAAGAATTCATAAAACATCTGCATTATGGGATTTGAATGAAAAAACTTCATAACAAATTACGTGCATTAAAGCTCCCTAATAGGACCAAAATTAGACACAAGGGTGAAGCTAGTGGAAGATTTTTAAAGAACTAGGAAAAAGGAACAACTTAGAGCAGTTGGAAAAGGATTCTAAAGTTTTAGAAGTAAAATGAACAGGTAGAATTTTCGAAAGAAAAACTGATAACAATTTAAGAGAAGATTTCCATCAGACCAAAACTAATTAAGTTGTGCTGATTTCAAAGCACAATAAGAATATTATCATCAAAACATATCAAAGATCTCAACAAATCTAAGAGGGATCTGATGACAGTTAAAAATTTACAAAATCAGGTCATTATCAGATGTTCTGCCTAAAAACCCTGCATCAAAAATTACATGCTTAACACTTATTTAATGAGAGAATTAAAAAGAAAATTAAAATCAATTTTAAAAGAAAAGTCATTTCTGAAAACTACATGGTTTTATTAAGCATATTTAATGAGATAAGAAAGTTTCTATTGTTAAATGAGTGAATTAAACCATGTCAACTTTAAAGATAATTTATGAAAAATTTTAAGAGAAGTATATCTACAAAACAAAATCTCCTTTAATTAAGATTAAACTAGAGCAATATAAGCATATTTTTATTTCAATGCATCCACAGTCTCATCTAAACTGTAAAGGACCAAATTCTTCAAAAGAATTCATAAAACATCTGCATTATGGGATTTGAATGAAAAAACTTGATAACAAATTACGTGCATTAAAGCTCCCTAATAGGACCAAAATTAGACACAAGGGTGAAGCTAGTGGAAGATTTTTAAAGAACTAGGAAAAAGGAACAACTTAGAGCAGTTGGAAAAGGATTCTAAAGTTTTAGAAGTAAAATGAACAGGTAGAATTTTCGAAAGAAAAACTGATAACAATTCAAGAGAAGATTTCCATCAGACCAAAACTAATTAAGTTGTGCTGATTTCAAAGCACAATAAGAATATTATCATCAAAACATATCAAAGATCTCAACAAATCTAAGAGGGATCTGATGACAGTTAAAAATTTACAAAATCAGGTCATAATGAGATGTTTTCAAGAAAACCCAACAGTAAAAATTACATTCTTAACACATACTTAATGAGATAATTTAAGAGAAAAATAAAATCAATTTTAAAAGAAAGGTCATTTCTGAAAATTTCATGGTTATATTAAGCACATTAAATGAGTTAAGAAAGTTTCTGCTGTTCAATAAGTGAATTAAACCATGTCAACTTTAAAGATAATTTATGAAAAATTTTAAGAGAAGTATATCTACCAGACAACACCTACTTTAATTAAGATTAAACTAGAGCAATATTAGCATATTTTCATTTCAATGCATCCACAGTCTCATCTAAACAATGAAGGAACAAATTTTGAAGAGAATTCATAAATCATCTGCATTATGGAATTTGCTTGAAAAAACTTACTAACAAATTACATGAATTAAAGCTACATAATTGGGCCAAAATTAGACCTAAGGTAGAAGTAAGTGGTTTATTTTTAAACAACAAGGAAAAAGGAACAAATTAGAGCAATTCTAAAAGGATTCTAAAATTTTAGAACTGAAATAAACCTGGGGAATTTTTGAAAGAAAATCTGACACCAATTCAAAATAAGATTATAATCAGACCAAAACTAATTAAATTGTGCTTATTTCAAAGCAAAATAAGTATATTATCATCAAAACATAATAGAGATCTTACCAAAGCCTTGAGGGATCCAATTGCAGTTAAGAATTTACAAAATCAGGTCATTATCAGATGTTCTGCCCCAAAACCCTGCATCAAAAATTACATGCTTAACACTTATTTAATGAGAGAATTAAAAAGAAAATTAAAATCAATTTTAAAAGAAAAGTCATTTCTGAAAACTACATGGTTTTATTAAGCATATTTAATGAGTTAAGAAAGTTTCTATTGTTAAATGAGTGAATTAAACCATGTCAACTTTAAAGATAATTTATGAAAAATTTTAAGAGAAGTATATCTACAAAACAAAACCTCCTTTAATTAAGATTAAACTAGAGCAATATAAGCATATTTTTATTTCAATGCATCCACAGTCTCATCTAAACTATAAAGGACCAAATTCTTCAAAAGAATTCATAAAACATCTGCATTATGGGATTTGAATGAAAAAACTTGATAACAAATTACATGCATTAAAGCTCCCTAATAGGACCAAAATTAGACACAAGGGTGAAGCTAGTGGAAGATTTTTAAAGAACTAGGAAAAAGGAACAACTTAGAGCAGTTGGAAAAGGATTCTAAAGTTTTAGAAGTAAAATGAACAGGTAGAATTTTCGAAAGAAAAACTGATAACAATTCAAGAGAAGATTTCCATCAGACCAAAACTAATTAAGTTGTGCTGATTTCAAAGCACAATAAGAATATTATCATCAAAACATATCAAAGATCTCAACAAATCTAAGAGGGATCTGATGACAGTTAAAAATTTACAAAATCAGGTCATTATCAGATGTTCTGCCTAAAAACCCTGCATCAAAAATTACATGCTTAACACTTATTTAATGAGAGAATTAAAAAGAAAATTAAAATCAATTTTAAAAGAAAAGTCATTTCTGAAAACTACATGGTTTTATTAAGCATATTTAATGAGATAAGAAAGTTTCTATTGTTAAATGAGTGAATTAAACCATGTCAACTTTAAAGATAATTTATGAAAAATTTTAAGAGAAGTATATCTACAAAACAAAATCTCCTTTAATTAAGATTAAACTAGAGCAATATAAGCATATTTTTATTTCAATGCATCCACAGTCTCATCTAAACTATAAAGGACCAAATTCTTCAAAAGAATTCATAAAACATCTGCATTATGGGATTTGAATGAAAAAACTTGATAACAAATTACATGCATTAAAGCTCCCTAATAGGACCAAAATTAGACACAAGGGTGAAGCTAGTGGAAGATTTTTAAAGAACTAGGAAAAAGGAACAACTTAGAGCAGTTGGAAAAGGATTCTAAAGTTTTAGAAGTAAAATGAACAGGTAGAATTTTCGAAAGAAAAACTGATAACAATTCAAGAGAAGATTTCCATCAGACCAAAACTAATTAAGTTGTGCTGATTTCAAAGCACAATAAGAATATTATCATCAAAACATATCAAAGATCTCAACAAATCTAAGAGGGATCTGATGACAGTTAAAAATTTACAAAATCAGGTCATTATCAGATGTTCTGCCTAAAAACCCTGCATCAAAAATTACATGCTTAACACTTATTTAATGAGAGAATTAAAAAGAAAATTAAAATCAATTTTAAAAGAAAAGTCATTTCTGAAAACTACATGGTTTTATTAAGCATATTTAATGAGATAAGAAAGTTTCTATTGTTAAATGAGTGAATTAAACCATGTCAACTTTAAAGATAATTTATGAAAAATTTTAAGAGAAGTATATCTACAAAACAAAATCTCCTTTAATTAAGATTAAACTAGAGCAATATAAGCATATTTTTATTTCAATGCATCCACAGTCTCATCTAAACTGTAAAGGACCAAATTCTTCAAAAGAATTCATAAAACATCTGCATTATGGGATTTGAATGAAAAAACTTGATAACAAATTACATGCATTAAAGCTCCCTAATAGGACCAAAATTAGACACAAGGGTGAAGCTAGTGGAAGATTTTTAAAGAACAAGGAAAATGGAACAACTTAGAGCAGTTGGAAAAGGATTCTAAAGCTTAAGAAGTAAAATGAACCTTGAAAAATTTTTGAAAGAAAATTTGACACCAATTCAAAAGAAGATTTCAAACAGACCAAAACTAATGAAATTGAGCTTATTTCAAAGCAAAATAAGAATATTATCATCAAAACATATAAAATCAGGTTATAATGAGATGTTTTCAAGAAAACCCAACAGTAAAAATTACATTCTTAACACATACTTAATGAGAGAATTTAAGAGAAAAATAAAAATCAATTTTAAAAGAAAAGTCATTTCTGAAAACTACATGGTTTTATTAAGCATATTTAATGAGTTAAGAAAGTTTCTATTGTTAAATGAGTGAATTAAACCATGTCAACTTTAAAGATAATTTATGAAAAATTTTAAGAGAAGTATATCTACAAAACAAAACCTCCTTTAATTAAGATTAAACTAGAGCAATATAAGCATATTTTCATTTCAATTCATCCACAGTCTCATCTAAACTATAAAGGACCAAATTCTTCAAAAGAATTCATAAAACATCTGCATTATGGGATTTGAATGAAAAAACTTGATAACAAATTACATGCATTAAAGCTCCCTAATAGGACCAAAATTAGACACAAGGGTGAAGCTAGTGGAAGATTTTTAAAGAACTAGGAAAAAGGAACAACTTAGAGCAGTTGGAAAAGGATTATAAAGATTTAGAAGTAAAATGAACAGGTAGAATTTTCGAAAGAAAAACTGATAACAATTCAAGAGAAGATTTCAATCAGACCAAAACTAATTAAGTTGTGCTGATTTCAAAGCACAATAAGAATATTATCATCAAAACATATCAAACATCTCAACAAATCTAAGAGGGATCTGATGTCAGTTAAAAATTTACAAAATCAGGTCATAATGAGATGTTTTCAAGAAAACCCAGAAGTAAAAATTACATTCTTAACACATACTTAATGAGAGAATTTAAGAGAAAAATAAAAATCAATTTTAAAAGAAAGGTCATTCCTGAAAACTTCATGGTTATATTAAGCACATTAAATGAGTTAGGAAAGTTTCTGCTGTTCAATAAGTGAATTAAACCATGTCAACTTTAAAGATAATTTATGAAAAATTTTAAGAGAAGTATATCTACAAAACAAAACCTCCTTAAATTAAGATTAAACTAGAGCAATATAAGCATATTTTCATTTCAATTTATCCACAGTCTCATCTAAACTATAAAGGACCAAATTCTTCAAAAGAATTCATAAAACATCTGCATTATGGGATTTGAATGAAAAAACTTGATAACAAATTACATGCATTAAAGCTCCCTAATAGGACCAAAATTAGACACAAGGGTGAAGCTAGTGGAAGATTTTTAAAGAACTAGGAAAAAGGAACAACTTAGAGCAGTTGGAAAAGGATTCTAAAGTTTTAGAAGTAAAATAAACAGGTAGAATTTTCGAAAGAAAAACTGATAACAATTCAAGAGAAGATTTCAATCAGACCAAAACTAATTAAGTTGTGCTGATTTCAAAGCACAATAAGAATATTATCATCAAAACATATCAAAGATCTCAACAAATCTAAGAGGGATCTGATGTCAGTTAAAATTTTACAAAATCAGGTCATAATGAGATGTTTTCAAGAAAACCCAACAGTAAAAATTACATTCTTAACACATACTTAATGAGAGAATTTAAGAGAAAAATAAAAATCAATTTTAAAAGAAAAGTCATTTCTGAAAACTACATGGTTTTATTAAGCATATTTAATGAGTTAAGAAAGTTTCTATTGTTAAATGAGTGAATTAAACCATGTCAACTTTAAAGATAATTTATGAAAAATTTTAAGAGAAGTATATCTACAAAACAAAACCTACTTTAATTAAGATTAAACTAGAGCAATATAAGCATATTTTCATTTCAATGCATCCACAGTCTCATCTAAACAATGAAGGAACAAATTTTGAAGAGAATTTATAAATCATCTGCATTATGGAATTTGCTTGAAAAAACTTACTAACAAATTACATGAATTAAAGCTACATAATTGGGCCAAAATTAGACCTAAGGTAGAAGTAAGTGGTTTATTTTTAAACAACAAGGAAAAAGGGACAAATTAGAGCAGTTCTAAAAGGATTCTAAAGTTTTAGAACTGAAATAAACCTGGGGAATTTTTGAAAGAAAAACTGACACCAATTCAAAATAAGATTATAATCAGACCAAAACTAATTAAATTGTGCTTATTTCAAAGCAAAATAAGTATATTATCATCAAAACATAATAGAGATCTTACCAAAGCCTTGAGGGATCCAATTGCAGTTAAGAATTTACAAAATCAGGTCATTATCAGATGTTCTGCCCCAAAACCCTGCATCAAAAATTACATGCTTAACACTTATTTAATGAGAGAATTAAAAAGAAAATTAAAATCAATTTTAAAAGAAAAGTCATTTCTGAAAACGACATGGTTTTATTAAGCATATTTAATGAGTTAAGAAAGCTTCTATTGTTAAATGAGTGAATTATTCCATGTCAACTTTAAAGATAATTTATGAAAAATTTTAAGAGAAGTATATCTACTAAACAAAATCTCCTTTAATTAAGATTAAACTAGAGCAATATAAGCATATTTTTATTTCAATGCATCCACAGTCTCATCTAAACTGTAAAGGACCAAATTCTTCAAAAGAATTCATAAAACATCTGCATTATGGGATTTGAATGAAAAAACTTGATAACAAATTACGTGCATTAAAGCTCCCTAATAGGACCAAAATTAGACACAAGGGTGAAGCTAGTGGAAGATTTTTAAAGAACTAGGAAAAAGGAACAACTTAGAGCAGTTGGAAAAGGATTCTAAAGTTTTAGAAGTAAAATGAACAGGTAGAATTTTCGAAAGAAAAACTGATAACAATTCAAGAGAAGATTTCAATCAGACCAAAACTAATTAAGTTGTGCTGATTTCAAAGCACAATAAGAATATTATCATCAAAACATATCAAAGATCTCAACAAATCTAAGAGGGATCTGATGTCAGTTAAAAATTTACAAAATCAGGTCATAATGAGATGTTTTCAAGAAAACCCAACAGTAAAAATTACATTCTTAACACATACTTAATGAGAGAATTTAAGAGAAAAATAAAAATCAATTTTAAAAGAAAGGTCATTCCTGAAAACTTCATGGTTATATTAAGCACATTAAATGAGTTAGGAAAGTTTCTGCTGTTCAATAAGTGAATTAAACCATGTCAACTTTAAAGATAATTTATGAAAAATTTTAAGAGAAGTATATCTACAAAACAAAACCTCCTTTAATTAAGATTAAACTAGAGCAATATAAGCATATTTTCATTTCAATTCATCCACAGTCTCATCTAAACTATAAAAGGACCAAATTCTTCAAAAGAATTCATAAAACATCTGCATTATGGGATTTGAATGAAAAAACTTGATAACAAATTACATGCATTAAAGCTCCCTAATAGGACCAAAATTAGACACAAGGGTGAAGCTAGTGGAAGATTTTTAAAGAACTAGGAAAAAGGAACAACTTAGAGCAGTTGGAAAAGGATTCTAAAGTTTTAGAAGTAAAATGAACAGGTAGAATTTTCGAAAGAAAAACTGATAACAATTCAAGAGAAGATTTCAATCAGACCAAAACTAATTAAGTTGTGCTGATTTCAAAGCACAATAAGAATATTATCATCAAAACATATCAAAGATCTCAACAAATCTAAGAGGGATCTGATGACAGTTAAAAATTTACAAAATCAGGTCATTATCAGATGTTCTGCCTAAAAACCCTGCATCAAAAATTACATGCTTAACACTTATTTAATGAGAGAATTAAAAAGAAAATTAAAATCAATTTTAAAAGAAAAGTCATTTCTGAAAACTACATGGTTTTATTAAGCATATTTAATGAGATAAGAAAGTTTCTATTGTTAAATGAGTGAATTAAACCATGTCAACTTTAAAGATAATTTATGAAAAATTTTAAGAGAAGTATATCTACAAAACAAAATCTCCTTTAATTAAGATTAAACTAGAGCAATATAAGCATATTTTTATTTCAATGCATCCACAGTCTCATCTAAACTATAAAGGACCAAATTCTTCAAAAGAATTCATAAAACATCTGCATTATGGGATTTGAATGAAAAAACTTGATAACAAATTACATGCATTAAAGCTCCCTAATAGGACCAAAATTAGACACAAGGGTGAAGCTAGTGGAAGATTTTTAAAGAACTAGGAAAAAGGAACAACTTAGAGCAGTTGGAAAAGGATTCTAAAGTTTTAGAAGTAAAATGAACAGGTAGAATTTTCGAAAGAAAAACTGATAACAATTCAAGAGAAGATTTCCATCAGACCAAAACTAATTAAGTTGTGCTGATTTCAAAGCACAATAAGAATATTATCATCAAAACATATCAAAGATCTCAACAAATCTAAGAGGGATCTGATGACAGTTAAAAATTTACAAAATCAGGTCATTATCAGATGTTCTGCCTAAAAACCCTGCATCAAAAATTACATGCTTAACACTTATTTAATGAGAGAATTAAAAAGAAAATTAAAATCAATTTTAAAAGAAAAGTCATTTCTGAAAACTACATGGTTTTATTAAGCATATTTAATGAGATAAGAAAGTTTCTATTGTTAAATGAGTGAATTAAACCATGTCAACTTTAAAGATAATTTATGAAAAATTTTAAGAGAAGTATATCTACAAAACAAAATCTCCTTTAATTAAGATTAAACTAGAGCAATATAAGCATATTTTTATTTCAATGCATCCACAGTCTCATCTAAACTATAAAAGGACCAAATTCTTCAAAAGAATTCATAAAACATCTGCATTATGGGATTTGAATGAAAAAACTTGATAACAAATTACATGCATTAAAGCTCCCTAATAGGACCAAAATTAGACACAAGGGTGAAGCTAGTGGAAGATTTTTAAAGAACTAGGAAAAAGGAACAACTTAGAGCAGTTGGAAAAGGATTCTAAAGTTTTAGAAGTAAAATGAACAGGTAGAATTTTCGAAAGAAAAACTGATAACAATTCAAGAGAAGATTTCAATCAGACCAAAACTAATTAAGTTGTGCTGATTTCAAAGCACAATAAGAATATTATCATCAAAACATATCAAAGATCTCAACAAATCTAAGAGGGATCTGATGTCAGTTAAAAATTTACAAAATCAGGTCATAATGAGATGTTTTCAAGAAAACCCAACAGTAAAAATTACATTCTTAACACATACTTAATGAGAGAATTTAAGAGAAAAATAAAAATCAATTTTAAAAGAAAAGTCATTTCTGAAAACTACATGGTTTTATTAAGCATATTTAATGAGTTAAGAAAGTTTCTATTGTTAAATGAGTGAATTAAACCATGTCAACTTTAAAGATAATTTATGAAAAATTTTAAGAGAAGTATATCTACAAAACAAAACCTCCTTTAATTAAGATTAAACTAGAGCAATATAAGCATATTTTCATTTCAATTCATCCACAGTCTCATCTAAACTATAAAGGACCAAATTCTTCAAAAGAATTCATAAAACATCTGCATTATGGGATTTGAATGAAAAAACTTGATAACAAATTACATGCATTAAAGCTCCCTAATAGGACCAAAATTAGACACAAGGGTGAAGCTAGTGGAAGATTTTTAAAGAACTAGGAAAAAAGAACAACTTAGAGCAGTTGGAAAAGGATTCTAAAGTTTAAGAAGTAAAATGAACCTTGAAAAATTTTTGAAAGAAAATCTGACACCAATTCAAAATAAGATTATAATCAGACCAAAACTAATTAAATTGTGCTTATTTCAAAGCAAAATAAGTATATTATCATCAAAACATAATAGAGATCTTACCAAAGCCTTGAGGGATCCAATTGCAGTTAAGAATTTACAAAATCAGGTCATTATCAGATGTTCTGCCCCAAAACCCTGCAACAAAAATTACATGCTTAACACTTATTTAATGAGAGAATTAAAAAGAAAATTAAAATCAATTTTAAAAGAAAAGTCATTTCTGAAAACTACATGGTTTTATTAAGCATATTTAATGAGTTAAGAAAGTTTCTATTGTTAAATGAGTGAATTAAACCATGTCAACTTTAAAGATAATTTATGAAAAATTTTAAGAGAAGTATATCTACAAAACAAAACCTACTTTAATTAAGATTAAACTAGAGCAATATAAGCATATTTTCATTTCAATGCATCCACAGTCTCATCTAAACAATGAAGGAACAAATTTTGAAGAGAATTTATAAATCATCTGCATTATGGAATTTCCTTGAAAAAACTTACTAACAAATTACATGAATTAAAGCTACATAATTGGGCCAAAATTAGACCTAAGGTAGAAGTAAGTGGTTTATTTTTAAACAACAAGGAAAAAGGGACAAATTAGAGCAGTTCTAAAAGGATTCTAAAGTTTTAGAAGTAAAATGAACAGGTAGAATTTTCGAAAGAAAAACTGATAACAATTCAAGAGAAGATTTCAATCAGACCAAAACTAATTAAGTTGTGCTGATTTCAAAGCACAATAAGAATATTATCATCAAAACATATCAAAGATCTCAACAAATCTAAGAGGGATCTGATGTCAGTTAAAATTTTACAAAATCAGGTCATAATGAGATGTTTTCAAGAAAACCCAACAGTAAAAATTACATTCTTAACACATACTTAATGAGAGAATTTAAGAGAAAAATAAAAATCAATTTTAAAAGAAAAGTCATTTCTGAAAACTACATGGTTTTATTAAGCATATTTAATGAGTTAAGAAAGTTTCTATTGTTAAATGAGTGAATTAAACCATGTCAACTTTAAAGATAATTTATGAAAAATTTTAAGAGAAGTATATCTACAAAACAAAACCTACTTTAATTAAGATTAAACTAGAGCAATATAAGCATATTTTCATTTCAATGCATCCACAGTCTCATCTAAACAATGAAGGAACAAATTTTGAAGAGAATTTATAAATCATCTGCATTATGGAATTTGCTTGAAAAAACTTACTTACAAATTACATGAATTAAAGCTACATAATTGGGCCAAAATTAGACCTAAGGTAGAAGTAAGTGGTTTATTTTTAAACAACAAGGAAAAAGGGACAAATTAGAGCAGTTCTAAAAGGATTCTAAAGTTTTAGAACTGAAATAAACCTGGGGAATTTTTGAAAGAAAAACTGACACCAATTCAAAATAAGATTATAATCAGACCAAAACTAATTAAATTGTGCTTATTTCAAAGCAAAATAAGTATATTATCATCAAAACATAATAGAGATCTTACCAAAGCCTTGAGGGATCCAATTAGAGTTAAGAATTTACAAAATCAGGTCATTATCAGATGTTCTGCCCCAAAACCCTGCATCAAAAATTACATGCTTAACACTTATTTAATGAGAGAATTAAAAAGAAAATTAAAATCAATTTTAAAAGAAAAGTCATTTCTGAAAACGACATGGTTTTATTAAGCATATTTAATGAGTTAAGAAAGCTTCTATTGTTAAATGAGTGAATTATTCCATGTCAACTTTAAAGATAATTTATGAAAAATTTTAAGAGAAGTATATCTACTAAACAAAACCTCCTTTAATTAAGATTAAACTAGAGCAATATAAGCATATTTTCATTTCAATGCATCCACAGTCTCATCTAAACTATAAAGGACCAAATTCTTCAAAAGAATTCATAAAACATCTGCATTATGGGATTTGAATGAAAAAACTTGATAACAAATTACATGCATTAAAGCTCCCTAATAGGACCAAAATTAGACACAAGGGTGAAGCTAGTGGAAGATTTTTAAAGAACTAGGAAAAAGGAACAACTTAGAGCAGTTGGAAAAGGATTCTAAAGTTTTAGAAGTAAAATGAACAGGTAGAATTTTCGAAAGAAAAACTGATAACAATTCAAGAGAAGATTTCAATCAGACCAAAACTAATTAAGTTGTGCTGATTTCAAAGCACAATAAGAATATTATCATCAAAACATATCAAAGATCTCAACAAATCTAAGAGGGATCTGATGTCAGTTAAAAATTTACAAAATCAGGTCATAATGAGATGTTTTCAAGAAAACCCAACAGTAAAAATTACATTCTTAACACATACTTAATGAGAGAATTTAAGAGAAAAATAAAAATCAATTTTAAAAGAAAGGTCATTCCTGAAAACTTCATGGTTATATTAAGCACATTAAATGAGTTAGGAAAGTTTCTGCTGTTCAATAAGTGAATTAAACCATGTCAACTTTAAAGATAATTTATGAAAAATTTTAAGAGAAGTATATCTACAAAACAAAACCTCCTTTAATTAAGATTAAACTAGAGCAATATAAGCATATTTTCATTTCAATTCATCCACAGTCTCATCTAAACTATAAAAGGACCAAATTCTTCAAAAGAATTCATAAAACATCTGCATTATGGGATTTGAATGAAAAAACTTGATAACAAATTACATGCATTAAAGCTCCCTAATAGGACCAAAATTAGACACAAGGGTGAAGCTAGTGGAAGATTTTTAAAGAACTAGGAAAAAGGAACAACTTAGAGCAGTTGGAAAAGGATTCTAAAGTTTTAGAAGTAAAATGAACAGGTAGAATTTTCGAAAGAAAAACTGATAACAATTCAAGAGAAGATTTCAATCAGACCAAAACTAATTAAGTTGTGCTGATTTCAAAGCACAATAAGAATATTATCATCAAAACATATCAAAGATCTCAACAAATCTAAGAGGGATCTGATGTCAGTTAAAAATTTACAAAATCAGGTCATAATGAGATGTTTTCAAGAAAACCCAACAGTAAAAATTACATTCTTAACACATACTTAATGAGAGAATTTAAGAGAAAAATTAAAATCAATTTTAAAAGAAAAGTCATTTCTGAAAACTACATGGTTTTATTAAGCATATTTAATGAGATAAGAAAGTTTCTATTGTTAAATGAGTGAATTAAACCATGTCAACTTTAAAGATAATTTATGAAAAATTTTAAGAGAAGTATATCTACAAAACAAAATCTCCTTTAATTAAGATTAAACTAGAGCAATATAAGCATATTTTTATTTCAATGCATCCACAGTCTCATCTAAACTGTAAAGGACCAAATTCTTCAAAAGAATTCATAAAACATCTGCATTATGGGATTTGAATGAAAAAACTTGATAACAAATTACATGCATTAAAGCTCCCTAATAGGACCAAAATTAGACACAAGGGTGAAGCTAGTGGAAGATTTTTAAAGAACAAGAAAAATGGAACAACTTAGAGCAGTTGGAAAAGGATTCTAAAGCTTAAGAAGTAAAATGAACCTTGAAAAATTTTTGAAAGAAAATTTGACACCAATTCAAAAGAAGATTTCAAACAGACCAAAACTAATGAAATTGAGCTTATTTCAAAGCAAAATAAGAATATTATCATCAAAACATATAAAATCAGGTTATAATGAGATGTTTTCAAGAAAACCCAACAGTAAAAATTACATTCTTAACACATACTTAATGAGAGAATTTAAGAGAAAAATAAAAATCAATTTTAAAAGAAAAGTCATTTCTGAAAACTACATGGTTTTATTAAGCATATTTAATGAGTTAAGAAAGTTTCTATTGTTAAATGAGTGAATTAAACCATGTCAACTTTAAAGATAATTTATGAAAAATTTTAAGAGAAGTATATCTACAAAACAAAACCTCCTTTAATTAAGATTAAACTAGAGCAATATAAGCATATTTTTATTTCAATGCATCCACAGTCTCATCTAAACTGTAAAGGACCAAATTCTTCAAAAGAATTCATAAAACATCTGCATTATGGGATTTGAATGAAAAAACTTCATAACAAATTACGTGCATTAAAGCTCCCTAATAGGACCAAAATTAGACACAAGGGTGAAGCTAGTGGAAGATTTTTAAAGAACTAGGAAAAAGGAACAACTTAGAGCAGTTGGAAAAGGATTCTAAAGTTTTAGAAGTAAAATGAACAGGTAGAATTTTCGAAAGAAAAACTGATAACAATTTAAGAGAAGATTTCCATCAGACCAAAACTAATTAAGTTGTGCTGATTTCAAAGCACAATAAGAATATTATCATCAAAACATATCAAAGATCTCAACAAATCTAAGAGGGATCTGATGACAGTTAAAAATTTACAAAATCAGGTCATTATCAGATGTTCTGCCTAAAAACCCTGCATCAAAAATTACATGCTTAACACTTATTTAATGAGAGAATTAAAAAGAAAATTAAAATCAATTTTAAAAGAAAAGTCATTTCTGAAAACTACATGGTTTTATTAAGCATATTTAATGAGATAAGAAAGTTTCTATTGTTAAATGAGTGAATTAAACCATGTCAACTTTAAAGATAATTTATGAAAAATTTTAAGAGAAGTATATCTACAAAACAAAATCTCCTTTAATTAAGATTAAACTAGAGCAATATAAGCATATTTTTATTTCAATGCATCCACAGTCTCATCTAAACTGTAAAGGACCAAATTCTTCAAAAGAATTCATAAAACATCTGCATTATGGGATTTGAATGAAAAAACTTGATAACAAATTACGTGCATTAAAGCTCCCTAATAGGACCAAAATTAGACACAAGGGTGAAGCTAGTGGAAGATTTTTAAAGAACTAGGAAAAAGGAACAACTTAGAGCAGTTGGAAAAGGATTCTAAAGTTTTAGAAGTAAAATGAACAGGTAGAATTTTCGAAAGAAAAACTGATAACAATTCAAGAGAAGATTTCCATCAGACCAAAACTAATTAAGTTGTGCTGATTTCAAAGCACAATAAGAATATTATCATCAAAACATATCAAAGATCTCAACAAATCTAAGAGGGATCTGATGACAGTTAAAAATTTACAAAATCAGGTCATAATGAGATGTTTTCAAGAAAACCCAACAGTAAAAATTACATTCTTAACACATACTTAATGAGATAATTTAAGAGAAAAATAAAATCAATTTTAAAAGAAAGGTCATTTCTGAAAATTTCATGGTTATATTAAGCACATTAAATGAGTTAAGAAAGTTTCTGCTGTTCAATAAGTGAATTAAACCATGTCAACTTTAAAGATAATTTATGAAAAATTTTAAGAGAAGTATATCTACCAGACAACACCTACTTTAATTAAGATTAAACTAGAGCAATATTAGCATATTTTCATTTCAATGCATCCACAGTCTCATCTAAACAATGAAGGAACAAATTTTGAAGAGAATTCATAAATCATCTGCATTATGGAATTTGCTTGAAAAAACTTACTAACAAATTACATGAATTAAAGCTACATAATTGGGCCAAAATTAGACCTAAGGTAGAAGTAAGTGGTTTATTTTTAAACAACAAGGAAAAAGGAACAAATTAGAGCAATTCTAAAAGGATTCTAAAATTTTAGAACTGAAATAAACCTGGGGAATTTTTGAAAGAAAATCTGACACCAATTCAAAATAAGATTATAATCAGACCAAAACTAATTAAATTGTGCTTATTTCAAAGCAAAATAAGTATATTATCATCAAAACATAATAGAGATCTTACCAAAGCCTTGAGGGATCCAATTGCAGTTAAGAATTTACAAAATCAGGTCATTATCAGATGTTCTGCCCCAAAACCCTGCATCAAAAATTACATGCTTAACACTTATTTAATGAGAGAATTAAAAAGAAAATTAAAATCAATTTTAAAAGAAAAGTCATTTCTGAAAACTACATGGTTTTATTAAGCATATTTAATGAGTTAAGAAAGTTTCTATTGTTAAATGAGTGAATTAAACCATGTCAACTTTAAAGATAATTTATGAAAAATTTTAAGAGAAGTATATCTACAAAACAAAACCTCCTTTAATTAAGATTAAACTAGAGCAATATAAGCATATTTTTATTTCAATGCATCCACAGTCTCATCTAAACTATAAAGGACCAAATTCTTCAAAAGAATTCATAAAACATCTGCATTATGGGATTTGAATGAAAAAACTTGATAACAAATTACATGCATTAAAGCTCCCTAATAGGACCAAAATTAGACACAAGGGTGAAGCTAGTGGAAGATTTTTAAAGAACTAGGAAAAAGGAACAACTTAGAGCAGTTGGAAAAGGATTCTAAAGTTTTAGAAGTAAAATGAACAGGTAGAATTTTCGAAAGAAAAACTGATAACAATTCAAGAGAAGATTTCCATCAGACCAAAACTAATTAAGTTGTGCTGATTTCAAAGCACAATAAGAATATTATCATCAAAACATATCAAAGATCTCAACAAATCTAAGAGGGATCTGATGACAGTTAAAAATTTACAAAATCAGGTCATTATCAGATGTTCTGCCTAAAAACCCTGCATCAAAAATTACATGCTTAACACTTATTTAATGAGAGAATTAAAAAGAAAATTAAAATCAATTTTAAAAGAAAAGTCATTTCTGAAAACTACATGGTTTTATTAAGCATATTTAATGAGATAAGAAAGTTTCTATTGTTAAATGAGTGAATTAAACCATGTCAACTTTAAAGATAATTTATGAAAAATTTTAAGAGAAGTATATCTACAAAACAAAATCTCCTTTAATTAAGATTAAACTAGAGCAATATAAGCATATTTTTATTTCAATGCATCCACAGTCTCATCTAAACTATAAAGGACCAAATTCTTCAAAAGAATTCATAAAACATCTGCATTATGGGATTTGAATGAAAAAACTTGATAACAAATTACATGCATTAAAGCTCCCTAATAGGACCAAAATTAGACACAAGGGTGAAGCTAGTGGAAGATTTTTAAAGAACTAGGAAAAAGGAACAACTTAGAGCAGTTGGAAAAGGATTCTAAAGTTTTAGAAGTAAAATGAACAGGTAGAATTTTCGAAAGAAAAACTGATAACAATTCAAGAGAAGATTTCCATCAGACCAAAACTAATTAAGTTGTGCTGATTTCAAAGCACAATAAGAATATTATCATCAAAACATATCAAAGATCTCAACAAATCTAAGAGGGATCTGATGACAGTTAAAAATTTACAAAATCAGGTCATTATCAGATGTTCTGCCTAAAAACCCTGCATCAAAAATTACATGCTTAACACTTATTTAATGAGAGAATTAAAAAGAAAATTAAAATCAATTTTAAAAGAAAAGTCATTTCTGAAAACTACATGGTTTTATTAAGCATATTTAATGAGATAAGAAAGTTTCTATTGTTAAATGAGTGAATTAAACCATGTCAACTTTAAAGATAATTTATGAAAAATTTTAAGAGAAGTATATCTACAAAACAAAATCTCCTTTAATTAAGATTAAACTAGAGCAATATAAGCATATTTTTATTTCAATGCATCCACAGTCTCATCTAAACTGTAAAGGACCAAATTCTTCAAAAGAATTCATAAAACATCTGCATTATGGGATTTGAATGAAAAAACTTGATAACAAATTACATGCATTAAAGCTCCCTAATAGGACCAAAATTAGACACAAGGGTGAAGCTAGTGGAAGATTTTTAAAGAACAAGGAAAATGGAACAACTTAGAGCAGTTGGAAAAGGATTCTAAAGCTTAAGAAGTAAAATGAACCTTGAAAAATTTTTGAAAGAAAATTTGACACCAATTCAAAAGAAGATTTCAAACAGACCAAAACTAATGAAATTGAGCTTATTTCAAAGCAAAATAAGAATATTATCATCAAAACATATAAAATCAGGTTATAATGAGATGTTTTCAAGAAAACCCAACAGTAAAAATTACATTCTTAACACATACTTAATGAGAGAATTTAAGAGAAAAATAAAAATCAATTTTAAAAGAAAAGTCATTTCTGAAAACTACATGGTTTTATTAAGCATATTTAATGAGTTAAGAAAGTTTCTATTGTTAAATGAGTGAATTAAACCATGTCAACTTTAAAGATAATTTATGAAAAATTTTAAGAGAAGTATATCTACAAAACAAAACCTCCTTTAATTAAGATTAAACTAGAGCAATATAAGCATATTTTCATTTCAATTCATCCACAGTCTCATCTAAACTATAAAGGACCAAATTCTTCAAAAGAATTCATAAAACATCTGCATTATGGGATTTGAATGAAAAAACTTGATAACAAATTACATGCATTAAAGCTCCCTAATAGGACCAAAATTAGACACAAGGGTGAAGCTAGTGGAAGATTTTTAAAGAACTAGGAAAAAGGAACAACTTAGAGCAGTTGGAAAAGGATTATAAAGATTTAGAAGTAAAATGAACAGGTAGAATTTTCGAAAGAAAAACTGATAACAATTCAAGAGAAGATTTCAATCAGACCAAAACTAATTAAGTTGTGCTGATTTCAAAGCACAATAAGAATATTATCATCAAAACATATCAAACATCTCAACAAATCTAAGAGGGATCTGATGTCAGTTAAAAATTTACAAAATCAGGTCATAATGAGATGTTTTCAAGAAAACCCAGAAGTAAAAATTACATTCTTAACACATACTTAATGAGAGAATTTAAGAGAAAAATAAAAATCAATTTTAAAAGAAAGGTCATTCCTGAAAACTTCATGGTTATATTAAGCACATTAAATGAGTTAGGAAAGTTTCTGCTGTTCAATAAGTGAATTAAACCATGTCAACTTTAAAGATAATTTATGAAAAATTTTAAGAGAAGTATATCTACAAAACAAAACCTCCTTAAATTAAGATTAAACTAGAGCAATATAAGCATATTTTCATTTCAATTTATCCACAGTCTCATCTAAACTATAAAGGACCAAATTCTTCAAAAGAATTCATAAAACATCTGCATTATGGGATTTGAATGAAAAAACTTGATAACAAATTACATGCATTAAAGCTCCCTAATAGGACCAAAATTAGACACAAGGGTGAAGCTAGTGGAAGATTTTTAAAGAACTAGGAAAAAGGAACAACTTAGAGCAGTTGGAAAAGGATTCTAAAGTTTTAGAAGTAAAATAAACAGGTAGAATTTTCGAAAGAAAAACTGATAACAATTCAAGAGAAGATTTCAATCAGACCAAAACTAATTAAGTTGTGCTGATTTCAAAGCACAATAAGAATATTATCATCAAAACATATCAAAGATCTCAACAAATCTAAGAGGGATCTGATGTCAGTTAAAATTTTACAAAATCAGGTCATAATGAGATGTTTTCAAGAAAACCCAACAGTAAAAATTACATTCTTAACACATACTTAATGAGAGAATTTAAGAGAAAAATAAAAATCAATTTTAAAAGAAAAGTCATTTCTGAAAACTACATGGTTTTATTAAGCATATTTAATGAGTTAAGAAAGTTTCTATTGTTAAATGAGTGAATTAAACCATGTCAACTTTAAAGATAATTTATGAAAAATTTTAAGAGAAGTATATCTACAAAACAAAACCTACTTTAATTAAGATTAAACTAGAGCAATATAAGCATATTTTCATTTCAATGCATCCACAGTCTCATCTAAACAATGAAGGAACAAATTTTGAAGAGAATTTATAAATCATCTGCATTATGGAATTTGCTTGAAAAAACTTACTAACAAATTACATGAATTAAAGCTACATAATTGGGCCAAAATTAGACCTAAGGTAGAAGTAAGTGGTTTATTTTTAAACAACAAGGAAAAAGGGACAAATTAGAGCAGTTCTAAAAGGATTCTAAAGTTTTAGAACTGAAATAAACCTGGGGAATTTTTGAAAGAAAAACTGACACCAATTCAAAATAAGATTATAATCAGACCAAAACTAATTAAATTGTGCTTATTTCAAAGCAAAATAAGTATATTATCATCAAAACATAATAGAGATCTTACCAAAGCCTTGAGGGATCCAATTGCAGTTAAGAATTTACAAAATCAGGTCATTATCAGATGTTCTGCCCCAAAACCCTGCATCAAAAATTACATGCTTAACACTTATTTAATGAGAGAATTAAAAAGAAAATTAAAATCAATTTTAAAAGAAAAGTCATTTCTGAAAACGACATGGTTTTATTAAGCATATTTAATGAGTTAAGAAAGCTTCTATTGTTAAATGAGTGAATTATTCCATGTCAACTTTAAAGATAATTTATGAAAAATTTTAAGAGAAGTATATCTACTAAACAAAATCTCCTTTAATTAAGATTAAACTAGAGCAATATAAGCATATTTTTATTTCAATGCATCCACAGTCTCATCTAAACTGTAAAGGACCAAATTCTTCAAAAGAATTCATAAAACATCTGCATTATGGGATTTGAATGAAAAAACTTGATAACAAATTACGTGCATTAAAGCTCCCTAATAGGACCAAAATTAGACACAAGGGTGAAGCTAGTGGAAGATTTTTAAAGAACTAGGAAAAAGGAACAACTTAGAGCAGTTGGAAAAGGATTCTAAAGTTTTAGAAGTAAAATGAACAGGTAGAATTTTCGAAAGAAAAACTGATAACAATTCAAGAGAAGATTTCAATCAGACCAAAACTAATTAAGTTGTGCTGATTTCAAAGCACAATAAGAATATTATCATCAAAACATATCAAAGATCTCAACAAATCTAAGAGGGATCTGATGTCAGTTAAAAATTTACAAAATCAGGTCATAATGAGATGTTTTCAAGAAAACCCAACAGTAAAAATTACATTCTTAACACATACTTAATGAGAGAATTTAAGAGAAAAATAAAAATCAATTTTAAAAGAAAGGTCATTCCTGAAAACTTCATGGTTATATTAAGCACATTAAATGAGTTAGGAAAGTTTCTGCTGTTCAATAAGTGAATTAAACCATGTCAACTTTAAAGATAATTTATGAAAAATTTTAAGAGAAGTATATCTACAAAACAAAACCTCCTTTAATTAAGATTAAACTAGAGCAATATAAGCATATTTTCATTTCAATTCATCCACAGTCTCATCTAAACTATAAAAGGACCAAATTCTTCAAAAGAATTCATAAAACATCTGCATTATGGGATTTGAATGAAAAAACTTGATAACAAATTACATGCATTAAAGCTCCCTAATAGGACCAAAATTAGACACAAGGGTGAAGCTAGTGGAAGATTTTTAAAGAACTAGGAAAAAGGAACAACTTAGAGCAGTTGGAAAAGGATTCTAAAGTTTTAGAAGTAAAATGAACAGGTAGAATTTTCGAAAGAAAAACTGATAACAATTCAAGAGAAGATTTCAATCAGACCAAAACTAATTAAGTTGTGCTGATTTCAAAGCACAATAAGAATATTATCATCAAAACATATCAAAGATCTCAACAAATCTAAGAGGGATCTGATGACAGTTAAAAATTTACAAAATCAGGTCATTATCAGATGTTCTGCCTAAAAACCCTGCATCAAAAATTACATGCTTAACACTTATTTAATGAGAGAATTAAAAAGAAAATTAAAATCAATTTTAAAAGAAAAGTCATTTCTGAAAACTACATGGTTTTATTAAGCATATTTAATGAGATAAGAAAGTTTCTATTGTTAAATGAGTGAATTAAACCATGTCAACTTTAAAGATAATTTATGAAAAATTTTAAGAGAAGTATATCTACAAAACAAAATCTCCTTTAATTAAGATTAAACTAGAGCAATATAAGCATATTTTTATTTCAATGCATCCACAGTCTCATCTAAACTATAAAGGACCAAATTCTTCAAAAGAATTCATAAAACATCTGCATTATGGGATTTGAATGAAAAAACTTGATAACAAATTACATGCATTAAAGCTCCCTAATAGGACCAAAATTAGACACAAGGGTGAAGCTAGTGGAAGATTTTTAAAGAACTAGGAAAAAGGAACAACTTAGAGCAGTTGGAAAAGGATTCTAAAGTTTTAGAAGTAAAATGAACAGGTAGAATTTTCGAAAGAAAAACTGATAACAATTCAAGAGAAGATTTCCATCAGACCAAAACTAATTAAGTTGTGCTGATTTCAAAGCACAATAAGAATATTATCATCAAAACATATCAAAGATCTCAACAAATCTAAGAGGGATCTGATGACAGTTAAAAATTTACAAAATCAGGTCATTATCAGATGTTCTGCCTAAAAACCCTGCATCAAAAATTACATGCTTAACACTTATTTAATGAGAGAATTAAAAAGAAAATTAAAATCAATTTTAAAAGAAAAGTCATTTCTGAAAACTACATGGTTTTATTAAGCATATTTAATGAGATAAGAAAGTTTCTATTGTTAAATGAGTGAATTAAACCATGTCAACTTTAAAGATAATTTATGAAAAATTTTAAGAGAAGTATATCTACAAAACAAAATCTCCTTTAATTAAGATTAAACTAGAGCAATATAAGCATATTTTTATTTCAATGCATCCACAGTCTCATCTAAACTGTAAAGGACCAAATTCTTCAAAAGAATTCATAAAACATCTGCATTATGGGATTTGAATGAAAAAACTTGATAACAAATTACATGCATTAAAGCTCCCTAATAGGACCAAAATTAGACACAAGGGTGAAGCTAGTGGAAGATTTTTAAAGAACAAGGAAAATGGAACAACTTAGAGCAGTTGGAAAAGGATTCTAAAGCTTAAGAAGTAAAATGAACCTTGAAAAATTTTTGAAAGAAAATTTGACACCAATTCAAAAGAAGATTTCAAACAGACCAAAACTAATGAAATTGAGCTTATTTCAAAGCAAAATAAGAATATTATCATCAAAACATATAAAATCAGGTTATAATGAGATGTTTTCAAGAAAACCCAACAGTAAAAATTACATTCTTAACACATACTTAATGAGAGAATTTAAGAGAAAAATAAAAATCAATTTTAAAAGAAAAGTCATTTCTGAAAACTACATGGTTTTATTAAGCATATTTAATGAGTTAAGAAAGTTTCTATTGTTAAATGAGTGAATTAAACCATGTCAACTTTAAAGATAATTTATGAAAAATTTTAAGAGAAGTATATCTACAAAACAAAACCTCCTTTAATTAAGATTAAACTAGAGCAATATAAGCATATTTTCATTTCAATTCATCCACAGTCTCATCTAAACTATAAAGGACCAAATTCTTCAAAAGAATTCATAAAACATCTGCATTATGGGATTTGAATGAAAAAACTTGATAACAAATTACATGCATTAAAGCTCCCTAATAGGACCAAAATTAGACACAAGGGTGAAGCTAGTGGAAGATTTTTAAAGAACTAGGAAAAAGGAACAACTTAGAGCAGTTGGAAAAGGATTATAAAGATTTAGAAGTAAAATGAACAGGTAGAATTTTCGAAAGAAAAACTGATAACAATTCAAGAGAAGATTTCAATCAGACCAAAACTAATTAAGTTGTGCTGATTTCAAAGCACAATAAGAATATTATCATCAAAACATATCAAACATCTCAACAAATCTAAGAGGGATCTGATGTCAGTTAAAAATTTACAAAATCAGGTCATAATGAGATGTTTTCAAGAAAACCCAGAAGTAAAAATTACATTCTTAACACATACTTAATGAGAGAATTTAAGAGAAAAATAAAAATCAATTTTAAAAGAAAGGTCATTCCTGAAAACTTCATGGTTATATTAAGCACATTAAATGAGTTAGGAAAGTTTCTGCTGTTCAATAAGTGAATTAAACCATGTCAACTTTAAAGATAATTTATGAAAAATTTTAAGAGAAGTATATCTACAAAACAAAACCTCCTTAAATTAAGATTAAACTAGAGCAATATAAGCATATTTTCATTTCAATTTATCCACAGTCTCATCTAAACTATAAAGGACCAAATTCTTCAAAAGAATTCATAAAACATCTGCATTATGGGATTTGAATGAAAAAACTTGATAACAAATTACATGCATTAAAGCTCCCTAATAGGACCAAAATTAGACACAAGGGTGAAGCTAGTGGAAGATTTTTAAAGAACTAGGAAAAAGGAACAACTTAGAGCAGTTGGAAAAGGATTCTAAAGTTTTAGAAGTAAAATAAACAGGTAGAATTTTCGAAAGAAAAACTGATAACAATTCAAGAGAAGATTTCAATCAGACCAAAACTAATTAAGTTGTGCTGATTTCAAAGCACAATAAGAATATTATCATCAAAACATATCAAAGATCTCAACAAATCTAAGAGGGATCTGATGTCAGTTAAAATTTTACAAAATCAGGTCATAATGAGATGTTTTCAAGAAAACCCAACAGTAAAAATTACATTCTTAACACATACTTAATGAGAGAATTTAAGAGAAAAATAAAAATCAATTTTAAAAGAAAAGTCATTTCTGAAAACTACATGGTTTTATTAAGCATATTTAATGAGTTAAGAAAGTTTCTATTGTTAAATGAGTGAATTAAACCATGTCAACTTTAAAGATAATTTATGAAAAATTTTAAGAGAAGTATATCTACAAAACAAAACCTACTTTAATTAAGATTAAACTAGAGCAATATAAGCATATTTTCATTTCAATGCATCCACAGTCTCATCTAAACAATGAAGGAACAAATTTTGAAGAGAATTTATAAATCATCTGCATTATGGAATTTGCTTGAAAAAACTTACTAACAAATTACATGAATTAAAGCTACATAATTGGGCCAAAATTAGACCTAAGGTAGAAGTAAGTGGTTTATTTTTAAACAACAAGGAAAAAGGGACAAATTAGAGCAGTTCTAAAAGGATTCTAAAGTTTTAGAACTGAAATAAACCTGGGGAATTTTTGAAAGAAAAACTGACACCAATTCAAAATAAGATTATAATCAGACCAAAACTAATTAAATTGTGCTTATTTCAAAGCAAAATAAGTATATTATCATCAAAACATAATAGAGATCTTACCAAAGCCTTGAGGGATCCAATTGCAGTTAAGAATTTACAAAATCAGGTCATTATCAGATGTTCTGCCCCAAAACCCTGCATCAAAAATTACATGCTTAACACTTATTTAATGAGAGAATTAAAAAGAAAATTAAAATCAATTTTAAAAGAAAAGTCATTTCTGAAAACGACATGGTTTTATTAAGCATATTTAATGAGTTAAGAAAGCTTCTATTGTTAAATGAGTGAATTATTCCATGTCAACTTTAAAGATAATTTATGAAAAATTTTAAGAGAAGTATATCTACTAAACAAAACCTCCTTTAATTAAGATTAAACTAGAGCAATATAAGCATATTTTCATTTCAATGCATCCACAGTCTCATCTAAACTATAAAGGACCAAATTCTTCAAAAGAATTCATAAAACATCTGCATTATGGGATTTGAATGAAAAAACTTGATAACAAATTACATGCATTAAAGCTCCCTAATAGGACCAAAATTAGACACAAGGGTGAAGCTAGTGGAAGATTTTTAAAGAACTAGGAAAAAGGAACAACTTAGAGCAGTTGGAAAAGGATTCTAAAGTTTTAGAAGTAAAATGAACAGGTAGAATTTTCGAAAGAAAAACTGATAACAATTCAAGAGAAGATTTCAATCAGACCAAAACTAATTAAGTTGTGCTGATTTCAAAGCACAATAAGAATATTATCATCAAAACATATCAAAGATCTCAACAAATCTAAGAGGGATCTGATGTCAGTTAAAAATTTACAAAATCAGGTCATAATGAGATGTTTTCAAGAAAACCCAACAGTAAAAATTACATTCTTAACACATACTTAATGAGAGAATTTAAGAGAAAAATAAAAATCAATTTTAAAAGAAAGGTCATTCCTGAAAACTTCATGGTTATATTAAGCACATTAAATGAGTTAGGAAAGTTTCTGCTGTTCAATAAGTGAATTAAACCATGTCAACTTTAAAGATAATTTATGAAAAATTTTAAGAGAAGTATATCTACAAAACAAAACCTCCTTTAATTAAGATTAAACTAGAGCAATATAAGCATATTTTCATTTCAATTCATCCACAGTCTCATCTAAACTATAAAAGGACCAAATTCTTCAAAAGAATTCATAAAACATCTGCATTATGGGATTTGAATGAAAAAACTTGATAACAAATTACATGCATTAAAGCTCCCTAATAGGACCAAAATTAGACACAAGGGTGAAGCTAGTGGAAGATTTTTAAAGAACTAGGAAAAAGGAACAACTTAGAGCAGTTGGAAAAGGATTCTAAAGTTTTAGAAGTAAAATGAACAGGTAGAATTTTCGAAAGAAAAACTGATAACAATTCAAGAGAAGATTTCAATCAGACCAAAACTAATTAAGTTGTGCTGATTTCAAAGCACAATAAGAATATTATCATCAAAACATATCAAAGATCTCAACAAATCTAAGAGGGATCTGATGTCAGTTAAAAATTTACAAAATCAGGTCATAATGAGATGTTTTCAAGAAAACCCAACAGTAAAAATTACATTCTTAACACATACTTAATGAGAGAATTTAAGAGAAAAATTAAAATCAATTTTAAAAGAAAAGTCATTTCTGAAAACTACATGGTTTTATTAAGCATATTTAATGAGATAAGAAAGTTTCTATTGTTAAATGAGTGAATTAAACCATGTCAACTTTAAAGATAATTTATGAAAAATTTTAAGAGAAGTATATCTACAAAACAAAATCTCCTTTAATTAAGATTAAACTAGAGCAATATAAGCATATTTTTATTTCAATGCATCCACAGTCTCATCTAAACTGTAAAGGACCAAATTCTTCAAAAGAATTCATAAAACATCTGCATTATGGGATTTGAATGAAAAAACTTGATAACAAATTACATGCATTAAAGCTCCCTAATAGGACCAAAATTAGACACAAGGGTGAAGCTAGTGGAAGATTTTTAAAGAACAAGAAAAATGGAACAACTTAGAGCAGTTGGAAAAGGATTCTAAAGCTTAAGAAGTAAAATGAACCTTGAAAAATTTTTGAAAGAAAATTTGACACCAATTCAAAAGAAGATTTCAAACAGACCAAAACTAATGAAATTGAGCTTATTTCAAAGCAAAATAAGAATATTATCATCAAAACATATAAAATCAGGTTATAATGAGATGTTTTCAAGAAAACCCAACAGTAAAAATTACATTCTTAACACATACTTAATGAGAGAATTTAAGAGAAAAATAAAAATCAATTTTAAAAGAAAAGTCATTTCTGAAAACTACATGGTTTTATTAAGCATATTTAATGAGTTAAGAAAGTTTCTATTGTTAAATGAGTGAATTAAACCATGTCAACTTTAAAGATAATTTATGAAAAATTTTAAGAGAAGTATATCTACAAAACAAAACCTCCTTTAATTAAGATTAAACTAGAGCAATATAAGCATATTTTTATTTCAATGCATCCACAGTCTCATCTAAACTGTAAAGGACCAAATTCTTCAAAAGAATTCATAAAACATCTGCATTATGGGATTTGAATGAAAAAACTTCATAACAAATTACGTGCATTAAAGCTCCCTAATAGGACCAAAATTAGACACAAGGGTGAAGCTAGTGGAAGATTTTTAAAGAACTAGGAAAAAGGAACAACTTAGAGCAGTTGGAAAAGGATTCTAAAGTTTTAGAAGTAAAATGAACAGGTAGAATTTTCGAAAGAAAAACTGATAACAATTTAAGAGAAGATTTCCATCAGACCAAAACTAATTAAGTTGTGCTGATTTCAAAGCACAATAAGAATATTATCATCAAAACATATCAAAGATCTCAACAAATCTAAGAGGGATCTGATGACAGTTAAAAATTTACAAAATCAGGTCATTATCAGATGTTCTGCCTAAAAACCCTGCATCAAAAATTACATGCTTAACACTTATTTAATGAGAGAATTAAAAAGAAAATTAAAATCAATTTTAAAAGAAAAGTCATTTCTGAAAACTACATGGTTTTATTAAGCATATTTAATGAGATAAGAAAGTTTCTATTGTTAAATGAGTGAATTAAACCATGTCAACTTTAAAGATAATTTATGAAAAATTTTAAGAGAAGTATATCTACAAAACAAAATCTCCTTTAATTAAGATTAAACTAGAGCAATATAAGCATATTTTTATTTCAATGCATCCACAGTCTCATCTAAACTGTAAAGGACCAAATTCTTCAAAAGAATTCATAAAACATCTGCATTATGGGATTTGAATGAAAAAACTTGATAACAAATTACGTGCATTAAAGCTCCCTAATAGGACCAAAATTAGACACAAGGGTGAAGCTAGTGGAAGATTTTTAAAGAACTAGGAAAAAGGAACAACTTAGAGCAGTTGGAAAAGGATTCTAAAGTTTTAGAAGTAAAATGAACAGGTAGAATTTTCGAAAGAAAAACTGATAACAATTCAAGAGAAGATTTCCATCAGACCAAAACTAATTAAGTTGTGCTGATTTCAAAGCACAATAAGAATATTATCATCAAAACATATCAAAGATCTCAACAAATCTAAGAGGGATCTGATGACAGTTAAAAATTTACAAAATCAGGTCATAATGAGATGTTTTCAAGAAAACCCAACAGTAAAAATTACATTCTTAACACATACTTAATGAGATAATTTAAGAGAAAAATAAAATCAATTTTAAAAGAAAGGTCATTTCTGAAAATTTCATGGTTATATTAAGCACATTAAATGAGTTAAGAAAGTTTCTGCTGTTCAATAAGTGAATTAAACCATGTCAACTTTAAAGATAATTTATGAAAAATTTTAAGAGAAGTATATCTACCAGACAACACCTACTTTAATTAAGATTAAACTAGAGCAATATTAGCATATTTTCATTTCAATGCATCCACAGTCTCATCTAAACAATGAAGGAACAAATTTTGAAGAGAATTCATAAATCATCTGCATTATGGAATTTGCTTGAAAAAACTTACTAACAAATTACATGAATTAAAGCTACATAATTGGGCCAAAATTAGACCTAAGGTAGAAGTAAGTGGTTTATTTTTAAACAACAAGGAAAAAGGAACAAATTAGAGCAATTCTAAAAGGATTCTAAAATTTTAGAACTGAAATAAACCTGGGGAATTTTTGAAAGAAAATCTGACACCAATTCAAAATAAGATTATAATCAGACCAAAACTAATTAAATTGTGCTTATTTCAAAGCAAAATAAGTATATTATCATCAAAACATAATAGAGATCTTACCAAAGCCTTGAGGGATCCAATTGCAGTTAAGAATTTACAAAATCAGGTCATTATCAGATGTTCTGCCCCAAAACCCTGCATCAAAAATTACATGCTTAACACTTATTTAATGAGAGAATTAAAAAGAAAATTAAAATCAATTTTAAAAGAAAAGTCATTTCTGAAAACTACATGGTTTTATTAAGCATATTTAATGAGTTAAGAAAGTTTCTATTGTTAAATGAGTGAATTAAACCATGTCAACTTTAAAGATAATTTATGAAAAATTTTAAGAGAAGTATATCTACAAAACAAAACCTCCTTTAATTAAGATTAAACTAGAGCAATATAAGCATATTTTTATTTCAATGCATCCACAGTCTCATCTAAACTATAAAGGACCAAATTCTTCAAAAGAATTCATAAAACATCTGCATTATGGGATTTGAATGAAAAAACTTGATAACAAATTACATGCATTAAAGCTCCCTAATAGGACCAAAATTAGACACAAGGGTGAAGCTAGTGGAAGATTTTTAAAGAACTAGGAAAAAGGAACAACTTAGAGCAGTTGGAAAAGGATTCTAAAGTTTTAGAAGTAAAATGAACAGGTAGAATTTTCGAAAGAAAAACTGATAACAATTCAAGAGAAGATTTCCATCAGACCAAAACTAATTAAGTTGTGCTGATTTCAAAGCACAATAAGAATATTATCATCAAAACATATCAAAGATCTCAACAAATCTAAGAGGGATCTGATGACAGTTAAAAATTTACAAAATCAGGTCATTATCAGATGTTCTGCCTAAAAACCCTGCATCAAAAATTACATGCTTAACACTTATTTAATGAGAGAATTAAAAAGAAAATTAAAATCAATTTTAAAAGAAAAGTCATTTCTGAAAACTACATGGTTTTATTAAGCATATTTAATGAGATAAGAAAGTTTCTATTGTTAAATGAGTGAATTAAACCATGTCAACTTTAAAGATAATTTATGAAAAATTTTAAGAGAAGTATATCTACAAAACAAAATCTCCTTTAATTAAGATTAAACTAGAGCAATATAAGCATATTTTTATTTCAATGCATCCACAGTCTCATCTAAACTATAAAGGACCAAATTCTTCAAAAGAATTCATAAAACATCTGCATTATGGGATTTGAATGAAAAAACTTGATAACAAATTACATGCATTAAAGCTCCCTAATAGGACCAAAATTAGACACAAGGGTGAAGCTAGTGGAAGATTTTTAAAGAACTAGGAAAAAGGAACAACTTAGAGCAGTTGGAAAAGGATTCTAAAGTTTTAGAAGTAAAATGAACAGGTAGAATTTTCGAAAGAAAAACTGATAACAATTCAAGAGAAGATTTCCATCAGACCAAAACTAATTAAGTTGTGCTGATTTCAAAGCACAATAAGAATATTATCATCAAAACATATCAAAGATCTCAACAAATCTAAGAGGGATCTGATGACAGTTAAAAATTTACAAAATCAGGTCATTATCAGATGTTCTGCCTAAAAACCCTGCATCAAAAATTACATGCTTAACACTTATTTAATGAGAGAATTAAAAAGAAAATTAAAATCAATTTTAAAAGAAAAGTCATTTCTGAAAACTACATGGTTTTATTAAGCATATTTAATGAGATAAGAAAGTTTCTATTGTTAAATGAGTGAATTAAACCATGTCAACTTTAAAGATAATTTATGAAAAATTTTAAGAGAAGTATATCTACAAAACAAAATCTCCTTTAATTAAGATTAAACTAGAGCAATATAAGCATATTTTTATTTCAATGCATCCACAGTCTCATCTAAACTGTAAAGGACCAAATTCTTCAACAGAATTCATAAAACATCTGCATTATGGGATTTGAATGAAAAAACTTGATAACAAATTACATGCATTAAAGCTCCCTAATAGGACCAAAATTAGACACAAGGGTGAAGCTAGTGGAAGATTTTTAAAGAACAAGGAAAATGGAACAACTTAGAGCAGTTGGAAAAGGATTCTAAAGCTTAAGAAGTAAAATGAACCTTGAAAAATTTTTGAAAGAAAATTTGACACCAATTCAAAAGAAGATTTCAAACAGACCAAAACTAATGAAATTGAGCTTATTTCAAAGCAAAATAAGAATATTATCATCAAAACATATAAAATCAGGTTATAATGAGATGTTTTCAAGAAAACCCAACAGTAAAAATTACATTCTTAACACATACTTAATGAGAGAATTTAAGAGAAAAATAAAAATCAATTTTAAAAGAAAAGTCATTTCTGAAAACTACATGGTTTTATTAAGCATATTTAATGAGTTAAGAAAGTTTCTATTGTTAAATGAGTGAATTAAACCATGTCAACTTTAAAGATAATTTATGAAAAATTTTAAGAGAAGTATATCTACAAAACAAAACCTCCTTTAATTAAGATTAAACTAGAGCAATATAAGCATATTTTCATTTCAATTCATCCACAGTCTCATCTAAACTATAAAGGACCAAATTCTTCAAAAGAATTCATAAAACATCTGCATTATGGGATTTGAATGAAAAAACTTGATAACAAATTACATGCATTAAAGCTCCCTAATAGGACCAAAATTAGACACAAGGGTGAAGCTAGTGGAAGATTTTTAAAGAACTAGGAAAAAGGAACAACTTAGAGCAGTTGGAAAAGGATTATAAAGATTTAGAAGTAAAATGAACAGGTAGAATTTTCGAAAGAAAAACTGATAACAATTCAAGAGAAGATTTCAATCAGACCAAAACTAATTAAGTTGTGCTGATTTCAAAGCACAATAAGAATATTATCATCAAAACATATCAAACATCTCAACAAATCTAAGAGGGATCTGATGTCAGTTAAAAATTTACAAAATCAGGTCATAATGAGATGTTTTCAAGAAAACCCAGAAGTAAAAATTACATTCTTAACACATACTTAATGAGAGAATTTAAGAGAAAAATAAAAATCAATTTTAAAAGAAAGGTCATTCCTGAAAACTTCATGGTTATATTAAGCACATTAAATGAGTTAGGAAAGTTTCTGCTGTTCAATAAGTGAATTAAACCATGTCAACTTTAAAGATAATTTATGAAAAATTTTAAGAGAAGTATATCTACAAAACAAAACCTCCTTAAATTAAGATTAAACTAGAGCAATATAAGCATATTTTCATTTCAATTTATCCACAGTCTCATCTAAACTATAAAGGACCAAATTCTTCAAAAGAATTCATAAAACATCTGCATTATGGGATTTGAATGAAAAAACTTGATAACAAATTACATGCATTAAAGCTCCCTAATAGGACCAAAATTAGACACAAGGGTGAAGCTAGTGGAAGATTTTTAAAGAACTAGGAAAAAGGAACAACTTAGAGCAGTTGGAAAAGGATTCTAAAGTTTTAGAAGTAAAATAAACAGGTAGAATTTTCGAAAGAAAAACTGATAACAATTCAAGAGAAGATTTCAATCAGACCAAAACTAATTAAGTTGTGCTGATTTCAAAGCACAATAAGAATATTATCATCAAAACATATCAAAGATCTCAACAAATCTAAGAGGGATCTGATGTCAGTTAAAATTTTACAAAATCAGGTCATAATGAGATGTTTTCAAGAAAACCCAACAGTAAAAATTACATTCTTAACACATACTTAATGAGAGAATTTAAGAGAAAAATAAAAATCAATTTTAAAAGAAAAGTCATTTCTGAAAACTACATGGTTTTATTAAGCATATTTAATGAGTTAAGAAAGTTTCTATTGTTAAATGAGTGAATTAAACCATGTCAACTTTAAAGATAATTTATGAAAAATTTTAAGAGAAGTATATCTACAAAACAAAACCTACTTTAATTAAGATTAAACTAGAGCAATATAAGCATATTTTCATTTCAATGCATCCACAGTCTCATCTAAACAATGAAGGAACAAATTTTGAAGAGAATTTATAAATCATCTGCATTATGGAATTTGCTTGAAAAAACTTACTAACAAATTACATGAATTAAAGCTACATAATTGGGCCAAAATTAGACCTAAGGTAGAAGTAAGTGGTTTATTTTTAAACAACAAGGAAAAAGGGACAAATTAGAGCAGTTCTAAAAGGATTCTAAAGTTTTAGAACTGAAATAAACCTGGGGAATTTTTGAAAGAAAAACTGACACCAATTCAAAATAAGATTATAATCAGACCAAAACTAATTAAATTGTGCTTATTTCAAAGCAAAATAAGTATATTATCATCAAAACATAATAGAGATCTTACCAAAGCCTTGAGGGATCCAATTGCAGTTAAGAATTTACAAAATCAGGTCATTATCAGATGTTCTGCCCCAAAACCCTGCATCAAAAATTACATGCTTAACACTTATTTAATGAGAGAATTAAAAAGAAAATTAAAATCAATTTTAAAAGAAAAGTCATTTCTGAAAACGACATGGTTTTATTAAGCATATTTAATGAGTTAAGAAAGCTTCTATTGTTAAATGAGTGAATTATTCCATGTCAACTTTAAAGATAATTTATGAAAAATTTTAAGAGAAGTATATCTACTAAACAAAATCTCCTTTAATTAAGATTAAACTAGAGCAATATAAGCATATTTTTATTTCAATGCATCCACAGTCTCATCTAAACTGTAAAGGACCAAATTCTTCAAAAGAATTCATAAAACATCTGCATTATGGGATTTGAATGAAAAAACTTGATAACAAATTACGTGCATTAAAGCTCCCTAATAGGACCAAAATTAGACACAAGGGTGAAGCTAGTGGAAGATTTTTAAAGAACTAGGAAAAAGGAACAACTTAGAGCAGTTGGAAAAGGATTCTAAAGTTTTAGAAGTAAAATGAACAGGTAGAATTTTCGAAAGAAAAACTGATAACAATTCAAGAGAAGATTTCAATCAGACCAAAACTAATTAAGTTGTGCTGATTTCAAAGCACAATAAGAATATTATCATCAAAACATATCAAAGATCTCAACAAATCTAAGAGGGATCTGATGTCAGTTAAAAATTTACAAAATCAGGTCATAATGAGATGTTTTCAAGAAAACCCAACAGTAAAAATTACATTCTTAACACATACTTAATGAGAGAATTTAAGAGAAAAATAAAAATCAATTTTAAAAGAAAGGTCATTCCTGAAAACTTCATGGTTATATTAAGCACATTAAATGAGTTAGGAAAGTTTCTGCTGTTCAATAAGTGAATTAAACCATGTCAACTTTAAAGATAATTTATGAAAAATTTTAAGAGAAGTATATCTACAAAACAAAACCTCCTTTAATTAAGATTAAACTAGAGCAATATAAGCATATTTTCATTTCAATTCATCCACAGTCTCATCTAAACTATAAAAGGACCAAATTCTTCAAAAGAATTCATAAAACATCTGCATTATGGGATTTGAATGAAAAAACTTGATAACAAATTACATGCATTAAAGCTCCCTAATAGGACCAAAATTAGACACAAGGGTGAAGCTAGTGGAAGATTTTTAAAGAACTAGGAAAAAGGAACAACTTAGAGCAGTTGGAAAAGGATTCTAAAGTTTTAGAAGTAAAATGAACAGGTAGAATTTTCGAAAGAAAAACTGATAACAATTCAAGAGAAGATTTCAATCAGACCAAAACTAATTAAGTTGTGCTGATTTCAAAGCACAATAAGAATATTATCATCAAAACATATCAAAGATCTCAACAAATCTAAGAGGGATCTGATGACAGTTAAAAATTTACAAAATCAGGTCATTATCAGATGTTCTGCCTAAAAACCCTGCATCAAAAATTACATGCTTAACACTTATTTAATGAGAGAATTAAAAAGAAAATTAAAATCAATTTTAAAAGAAAAGTCATTTCTGAAAACTACATGGTTTTATTAAGCATATTTAATGAGATAAGAAAGTTTCTATTGTTAAATGAGTGAATTAAACCATGTCAACTTTAAAGATAATTTATGAAAAATTTTAAGAGAAGTATATCTACAAAACAAAATCTCCTTTAATTAAGATTAAACTAGAGCAATATAAGCATATTTTTATTTCAATGCATCCACAGTCTCATCTAAACTATAAAGGACCAAATTCTTCAAAAGAATTCATAAAACATCTGCATTATGGGATTTGAATGAAAAAACTTGATAACAAATTACATGCATTAAAGCTCCCTAATAGGACCAAAATTAGACACAAGGGTGAAGCTAGTGGAAGATTTTTAAAGAACTAGGAAAAAGGAACAACTTAGAGCAGTTGGAAAAGGATTCTAAAGTTTTAGAAGTAAAATGAACAGGTAGAATTTTCGAAAGAAAAACTGATAACAATTCAAGAGAAGATTTCCATCAGACCAAAACTAATTAAGTTGTGCTGATTTCAAAGCACAATAAGAATATTATCATCAAAACATATCAAAGATCTCAACAAATCTAAGAGGGATCTGATGACAGTTAAAAATTTACAAAATCAGGTCATTATCAGATGTTCTGCCTAAAAACCCTGCATCAAAAATTACATGCTTAACACTTATTTAATGAGAGAATTAAAAAGAAAATTAAAATCAATTTTAAAAGAAAAGTCATTTCTGAAAACTACATGGTTTTATTAAGCATATTTAATGAGATAAGAAAGTTTCTATTGTTAAATGAGTGAATTAAACCATGTCAACTTTAAAGATAATTTATGAAAAATTTTAAGAGAAGTATATCTACAAAACAAAATCTCCTTTAATTAAGATTAAACTAGAGCAATATAAGCATATTTTTATTTCAATGCATCCACAGTCTCATCTAAACTGTAAAGGACCAAATTCTTCAAAAGAATTCATAAAACATCTGCATTATGGGATTTGAATGAAAAAACTTGATAACAAATTACATGCATTAAAGCTCCCTAATAGGACCAAAATTAGACACAAGGGTGAAGCTAGTGGAAGATTTTTAAAGAACAAGGAAAATGGAACAACTTAGAGCAGTTGGAAAAGGATTCTAAAGCTTAAGAAGTAAAATGAACCTTGAAAAATTTTTGAAAGAAAATTTGACACCAATTCAAAAGAAGATTTCAAACAGACCAAAACTAATGAAATTGAGCTTATTTCAAAGCAAAATAAGAATATTATCATCAAAACATATAAAATCAGGTTATAATGAGATGTTTTCAAGAAAACCCAACAGTAAAAATTACATTCTTAACACATACTTAATGAGAGAATTTAAGAGAAAAATAAAAATCAATTTTAAAAGAAAAGTCATTTCTGAAAACTACATGGTTTTATTAAGCATATTTAATGAGTTAAGAAAGTTTCTATTGTTAAATGAGTGAATTAAACCATGTCAACTTTAAAGATAATTTATGAAAAATTTTAAGAGAAGTATATCTACAAAACAAAACCTCCTTTAATTAAGATTAAACTAGAGCAATATAAGCATATTTTCATTTCAATTCATCCACAGTCTCATCTAAACTATAAAGGACCAAATTCTTCAAAAGAATTCATAAAACATCTGCATTATGGGATTTGAATGAAAAAACTTGATAACAAATTACATGCATTAAAGCTCCCTAATAGGACCAAAATTAGACACAAGGGTGAAGCTAGTGGAAGATTTTTAAAGAACTAGGAAAAAGGAACAACTTAGAGCAGTTGGAAAAGGATTATAAAGATTTAGAAGTAAAATGAACAGGTAGAATTTTCGAAAGAAAAACTGATAACAATTCAAGAGAAGATTTCAATCAGACCAAAACTAATTAAGTTGTGCTGATTTCAAAGCACAATAAGAATATTATCATCAAAACATATCAAACATCTCAACAAATCTAAGAGGGATCTGATGTCAGTTAAAAATTTACAAAATCAGGTCATAATGAGATGTTTTCAAGAAAACCCAGAAGTAAAAATTACATTCTTAACACATACTTAATGAGAGAATTTAAGAGAAAAATAAAAATCAATTTTAAAAGAAAGGTCATTCCTGAAAACTTCATGGTTATATTAAGCACATTAAATGAGTTAGGAAAGTTTCTGCTGTTCAATAAGTGAATTAAACCATGTCAACTTTAAAGATAATTTATGAAAAATTTTAAGAGAAGTATATCTACAAAACAAAACCTCCTTAAATTAAGATTAAACTAGAGCAATATAAGCATATTTTCATTTCAATTTATCCACAGTCTCATCTAAACTATAAAGGACCAAATTCTTCAAAAGAATTCATAAAACATCTGCATTATGGGATTTGAATGAAAAAACTTGATAACAAATTACATGCATTAAAGCTCCCTAATAGGACCAAAATTAGACACAAGGGTGAAGCTAGTGGAAGATTTTTAAAGAACTAGGAAAAAGGAACAACTTAGAGCAGTTGGAAAAGGATTCTAAAGTTTTAGAAGTAAAATAAACAGGTAGAATTTTCGAAAGAAAAACTGATAACAATTCAAGAGAAGATTTCAATCAGACCAAAACTAATTAAGTTGTGCTGATTTCAAAGCACAATAAGAATATTATCATCAAAACATATCAAAGATCTCAACAAATCTAAGAGGGATCTGATGTCAGTTAAAATTTTACAAAATCAGGTCATAATGAGATGTTTTCAAGAAAACCCAACAGTAAAAATTACATTCTTAACACATACTTAATGAGAGAATTTAAGAGAAAAATAAAAATCAATTTTAAAAGAAAAGTCATTTCTGAAAACTACATGGTTTTATTAAGCATATTTAATGAGTTAAGAAAGTTTCTATTGTTAAATGAGTGAATTAAACCATGTCAACTTTAAAGATAATTTATGAAAAATTTTAAGAGAAGTATATCTACAAAACAAAACCTACTTTAATTAAGATTAAACTAGAGCAATATAAGCATATTTTCATTTCAATGCATCCACAGTCTCATCTAAACAATGAAGGAACAAATTTTGAAGAGAATTTATAAATCATCTGCATTATGGAATTTGCTTGAAAAAACTTACTAACAAATTACATGAATTAAAGCTACATAATTGGGCCAAAATTAGACCTAAGGTAGAAGTAAGTGGTTTATTTTTAAACAACAAGGAAAAAGGGACAAATTAGAGCAGTTCTAAAAGGATTCTAAAGTTTTAGAACTGAAATAAACCTGGGGAATTTTTGAAAGAAAAACTGACACCAATTCAAAATAAGATTATAATCAGACCAAAACTAATTAAATTGTGCTTATTTCAAAGCAAAATAAGTATATTATCATCAAAACATAATAGAGATCTTACCAAAGCCTTGAGGGATCCAATTGCAGTTAAGAATTTACAAAATCAGGTCATTATCAGATGTTCTGCCCCAAAACCCTGCATCAAAAATTACATGCTTAACACTTATTTAATGAGAGAATTAAAAAGAAAATTAAAATCAATTTTAAAAGAAAAGTCATTTCTGAAAACGACATGGTTTTATTAAGCATATTTAATGAGTTAAGAAAGCTTCTATTGTTAAATGAGTGAATTATTCCATGTCAACTTTAAAGATAATTTATGAAAAATTTTAAGAGAAGTATATCTACTAAACAAAATCTCCTTTAATTAAGATTAAACTAGAGCAATATAAGCATATTTTTATTTCAATGCATCCACAGTCTCATCTAAACTGTAAAGGACCAAATTCTTCAAAAGAATTCATAAAACATCTGCATTATGGGATTTGAATGAAAAAACTTGATAACAAATTACGTGCATTAAAGCTCCCTAATAGGACCAAAATTAGACACAAGGGTGAAGCTAGTGGAAGATTTTTAAAGAACTAGGAAAAAGGAACAACTTAGAGCAGTTGGAAAAGGATTCTAAAGTTTTAGAAGTAAAATGAACAGGTAGAATTTTCGAAAGAAAAACTGATAACAATTCAAGAGAAGATTTCAATCAGACCAAAACTAATTAAGTTGTGCTGATTTCAAAGCACAATAAGAATATTATCATCAAAACATATCAAAGATCTCAACAAATCTAAGAGGGATCTGATGTCAGTTAAAAATTTACAAAATCAGGTCATAATGAGATGTTTTCAAGAAAACCCAACAGTAAAAATTACATTCTTAACACATACTTAATGAGAGAATTTAAGAGAAAAATAAAAATCAATTTTAAAAGAAAGGTCATTCCTGAAAACTTCATGGTTATATTAAGCACATTAAATGAGTTAGGAAAGTTTCTATTGTTAAATGAGTGAATTAAACCATGTCAACTTTAAAGATAATTTATGAAAAATTTTAAGAGAAGTATATCTACAAAACAAAACCTCCTTTAATTAAGATTAAACTAGAGCAATATAAGCATATTTTCATTTCAATTCATCCACAGTCTCATCTAAACTATAAAGGACCAAATTCTTCAAAAGAATTCATAAAACATCTGCATTATGGGATTTGAATGAAAAAACTTGATAACAAATTACATGCATTAACGCTCCCTAATAGGACCAAAATTAGACACAAGGGTGAAGCTAGTGGAAGATTTTTAAAGAACTAGGAAAAAAGAACAACTTAGAGCAGTTGGAAAAGGATTCTAAAGTTTAAGAAGTAAAATGAACCTTGAAAAATTTTTGAAAGAAAATCTGACACCAATTCAAAATAAGATTATAATCAGACCAAAACTAATTAAATTGTGCTTATTTCAAAGCAAAATAAGTATATTATCATCAAAACATAATAGAGATCTTACCAAAGCCTTGAGGGATCCAATTGCAGTTAAGAATTTACAAAATCAGGTCATTATCAGATGTTCTGCCCCAAAACCCTGCAACAAAAATTACATGCTTAACACTTATTTAATGAGAGAATTAAAAAGAAAATTAAAATCAATTTTAAAAGAAAAGTCATTTCTGAAAACTACATGGTTTTATTAAGCATATTTAATGAGTTAAGAAAGTTTCTATTGTTAAATGAGTGAATTAAACCATGTCAACTTTAAAGATAATTTATGAAAAATTTTAAGAGAAGTATATCTACAAAACAAAACCTACTTTAATTAAGATTAAACTAGAGCAATATAAGCATATTTTCATTTCAATTCATCCACAGTCTCATCTAAACTATAAAGGACCAAATTCTTCAAAAGAATTCATAAAACATCTGCATTATGGGATTTGAATGAAAAAACTTGATAACAAATTACATGCATTAAAGCTCCCTAATAGGACCAAAATTAGACACAAGGGTGAAGCTAGTGGAAGATTTTTAAAGAACTAGGAAAAAGGAACAACTTAGAGCAGTTGGAAAAGGATTCTAAAGTTTTAGAAGTAAAATGAACAGGTAGAATTTTCGAAAGAAAAACTGATAACAATTCAAGAGAAGATTTCAATCAGACCAAAACTAATTAAGTTGTGCTGATTTCAAAGCACAATAAGAATATTATCATCAAAACATATCAAAGATCTCAACAAATCTAAGAGGGATCTGATGTCAGTTAAAAATTTACAAAATCAGGTCATAATGAGATGTTTTCAAGAAAACCCAACAGTAAAAATTACATTCTTAACACATACTTAATGAGAGAATTTAAGAGAAAAATAAAATCCATTTTAAAAGAAAAGTCATTTCTAAAAACCACATGGTTATATTAAGCACATTAAATGAGTTAAGAAAGTTTCTGCACTTGAATTAAACCATGTCAATTTTAAAGATAATTTCTGAAAAATTTTAAGATAAGTACATCTACCAGACAACACCTACTTTAATTAAGATTAAACTAGAGCAATATAAGCATATTTTCATTTCAATGCATCCACAGTCTCATCTAAACAATGAAGGAACAAATTTTGAAGAGAATTCATAAATCATCTGCATTATGGAATTTGCTTGAAAAAACTTACTAACAAATTACATGAATTAAAGCTACATAATTGGGCCAAAATTAGACCTAAGGTAGAAGTAAGTGGTTTATTTTTAAACAACAAGGAAAAAGGGACAAATTAGAGCAGTTCTAAAAGGATTCTAAAGTTTTAGAACTGAAATAAACCTGGGGAATTTTTGAAAGAAAAACTGACACCAATTCAAAATAAGATTATAATCAGACCAAAACTAATTAAATTGTGCTTATTTCAAAGCAAAATAAGAATATTATCATCAAAACATATAAAATCAGGTTATAATGAGATGTTTTCAAGAAAACCCAACAGTAAAAATTACATTCTTAACACATACTTAATGAGAGAATTTAAGAGAAAAATAAAAATCAATTTTAAAAGAAAAGTCATTTCTGAAAACTACATGGTTTTATTAAGCATATTTAATGAGTTAAGAAAGTTTCTATTGTTAAATGAGTGAATTAAACCATGTCAACTTTAAAGATAATTTATGAAAAATTTTAAGAGAAGTATATCTACAAAACAAAACCTCCTTTAATTAAGATTAAACTAGAGCAATATAAGCATATTTTCATTTCAATTCATCCACAGTCTCATCTAAACTATAAAGGACCAAATTCTTCAAAAGAATTCATAAAACATCTGCATTATGGGATTTGAATGAAAAAACTTGATAACAAATTACATGCATTAAAGCTCCCTAATAGGACCAAAATTAGACACAAGGGTGAAGCTAGTGGAAGATTTTTAAAGAACTAGGAAAAAGGAACAACTTAGAGCAGTTGGAAAAGGATTATAAAGATTTAGAAGTAAAATGAACAGGTAGAATTTTCGAAAGAAAAACTGATAACAATTCAAGAGAAGATTTCAATCAGACCAAAACTAATTAAGTTGTGCTGATTTCAAAGCACAATAAGAATATTATCATCAAAACATATCAAACATCTCAACAAATCTAAGAGGGATCTGATGTCAGTTAAAAATTTACAAAATCAGGTCATAATGAGATGTTTTCAAGAAAACCCAGAAGTAAAAATTACATTCTTAACACATACTTAATGAGAGAATTTAAGAGAAAAATAAAAATCAATTTTAAAAGAAAGGTCATTCCTGAAAACTTCATGGTTATATTAAGCACATTAAATGAGTTAGGAAAGTTTCTGCTGTTCAATAAGTGAATTAAACCATGTCAACTTTAAAGATAATTTATGAAAAATTTTAAGAGAAGAATATCTACAAAACAAAACCTCCTTAAATTAAGATTAAACTAGAGCAATATAAGCATATTTTCATTTCAATTTATCCACAGTCTCATCTAAACTATAAAGGACCAAATTCTTCAAAAGAATTCATAAAACATCTGCATTATGGGATTTGAATGAAAAAACTTGATAACAAATTACATGCATTAAAGCTCCCTAATAGGACCAAAATTAGACACAAGGGTGAAGCTAGTGGAAGATTTTTAAAGAACTAGGAAAAAGGAACAACTTAGAGCAGTTGGAAAAGGATTCTAAAGTTTTAGAAGTAAAATGAACAGGTAGAATTTTCGAAAGAAAAACTGATAACAATTCAAGAGAAGATTTCAATCAGACCAAAACTAATTAAGTTGTGCTGATTTCAAAGCACAATAAGAATATTATCATCAAAACATATCAAAGATCTCAACAAATCTAAGAGGGATCTGATGTCAGTTAAAATTTTACAAAATCAGGTCATAATGAGATGTTTTCAAGAAAACCCAACAGTAAAAATTACATTCTTAACACATACTTAATGAGAGAATTTAAGAGAAAAATAAAAATCAATTTTAAAAGAAAAGTCATTTCTGAAAACTACATGGTTTTATTAAGCATATTTAATGAGTTAAGAAAGTTTCTATTGTTAAATGAGTGAATTAAACCATGTCAACTTTAAAGATAATTTATGAAAAATTTTAAGAGAAGTATATCTACAAAACAAAACCTTCTTTAATTAAGATTAAACTAGAGCAATATAAGCATATTTTCATTTCAATGCATCCACAGTCTCATCTAAACAATGAAGGAACAAATTTTGAAGAGAATTTATAAATCATCTGCATTATGGAATTTGCTTGAAAAAACTTACTAACAAATTACATGAATTAAAGCTACATAATTGGGCCAAAATTAGACCTAAGGTAGAAGTAAGTGGTTTATTTTTAAACAACAAGGAAAAAGGGACAAATTAGAGCAGTTCTAAAAGGATTCTAAAGTTTTAGAACTGAAATAAACCTGGGGAATTTTTGAAAGAAAAACTGACACCAATTCAAAATAAGATTATAATCAGACCAAAACTAATTAAATTGTGCTTATTTCAAAGCAAAATAAGTATATTATCATCAAAACATAATAGAGATCTTACCAAAGCCTTGAGGGATCCAATTGCAGTTAAGAATTTACAAAATCAGGTCATTATCAGATGTTCTGCCCCAAAACCCTGCATCAAAAATTACATGCTTAACACTTATTTAATGAGAGAATTAAAAAGAAAATTAAAATCAATTTTAAAAGAAAAGTCATTTCTGAAAACGACATGGTTTTATTAAGCATATTTAATGAGTTAAGAAAGCTTCTATTGTTAAATGAGTGAATTATTCCATGTCAACTTTAAAGATAATTTATGAAAAATTTTAAGAGAAGTATATCTACTAAACAAAATCTCCTTTAATTAAGATTAAACTAGAGCAATATAAGCATATTTTTATTTCAATGCATCCACAGTCTCATCTAAACTGTAAAGGACCAAATTCTTCAAAAGAATTCATAAAACATCTGCATTATGGGATTTGAATGAAAAAACTTGATAACAAATTACGTGCATTAAAGCTCCCTAATAGGACCAAAATTAGACACAAGGGTGAAGCTAGTGGAAGATTTTTAAAGAACTAGGAAAAAGGAACAACTTAGAGCAGTTGGAAAAGGATTCTAAAGTTTTAGAAGTAAAATGAACAGGTAGAATTTTCGAAAGAAAAACTGATAACAATTCAAGAGAAGATTTCAATCAGACCAAAACTAATTAAGTTGTGCTGATTTCAAAGCACAATAAGAATATTATCATCAAAACATATCAAAGATCTCAACAAATCTAAGAGGGATCTGATGTCAGTTAAAAATTTACAAAATCAGGTCATAATGAGATGTTTTCAAGAAAACCCAACAGTAAAAATTACATTCTTAACACATACTTAATGAGAGAATTTAAGAGAAAAATAAAAATCAATTTTAAAAGAAAGGTCATTCCTGAAAACTTCATGGTTATATTAAGCACATTAAATGAGTTAGGAAAGTTTCTGCTGTTCAATAAGTGAATTAAACCATGTCAACTTTAAAGATAATTTATGAAAAATTTTAAGAGAAGTATATCTACAAAACAAAACCTCCTTTAATTAAGATTAAACTAGAGCAATATAAGCATATTTTCATTTCAATTCATCCACAGTCTCATCTAAACTATAAAAGGACCAAATTCTTCAAAAGAATTCATAAAACATCTGCATTATGGGATTTGAATGAAAAAACTTGATAACAAATTACATGCATTAAAGCTCCCTAATAGGACCAAAATTAGACACAAGGGTGAAGCTAGTGGAAGATTTTTAAAGAACTAGGAAAAAGGAACAACTTAGAGCAGTTGGAAAAGGATTCTAAAGTTTTAGAAGTAAAATGAACAGGTAGAATTTTCGAAAGAAAAACTGATAACAATTCAAGAGAAGATTTCAATCAGACCAAAACTAATTAAGTTGTGCTGATTTCAAAGCACAATAAGAATATTATCATCAAAACATATCAAAGATCTCAACAAATCTAAGAGGGATCTGATGTCAGTTAAAAATTTACAAAATCAGGTCATAATGAGATGTTTTCAAGAAAACCCAACAGTAAAAATTACATTCTTAACACATACTTAATGAGAGAATTTAAGAGAAAAATAAAAATCAATTTTAAAAGAAAAGTCATTTCTGAAAACTACATGGTTTTATTAAGCATATTTAATGAGTTAAGAAAGTTTCTATTGTTAAATGAGTGAATTAAACCATGTCAACTTTAAAGATAATTTATGAAAAATTTTAAGAGAAGTATATCTACAAAACAAAACCTCCTTTAATTAAGATTAAACTAGAGCAATATAAGCATATTTTCATTTCAATTCATCCACAGTCTCATCTAAACTATAAAGGACCAAATTCTTCAAAAGAATTCATAAAACATCTGCATTATGGGATTTGAATGAAAAAACTTGATAACAAATTACATGCATTAACGCTCCCTAATAGGACCAAAATTAGACACAAGGGTGAAGCTAGTGGAAGATTTTTAAAGAACTAGGAAAAAAGAACAACTTAGAGCAGTTGGAAAAGGATTCTAAAGTTTAAGAAGTAAAATGAACCTTGAAAAATTTTTGAAAGAAAATCTGACACCAATTCAAAATAAGATTATAATCAGACCAAAACTAATTAAATTGTGCTTATTTCAAAGCAAAATAAGTATATTATCATCAAAACATAATAGAGATCTTACCAAAGCCTTGAGGGATCCAATTGCAGTTAAGAATTTACAAAATCAGGTCATTATCAGATGTTCTGCCCCAAAACCCTGCAACAAAAATTACATGCTTAACACTTATTTAATGAGAGAATTAAAAAGAAAATTAAAATCAATTTTAAAAGAAAAGTCATTTCTGAAAACTACATGGTTTTATTAAGCATATTTAATGAGTTAAGAAAGTTTCTATTGTTAAATGAGTGAATTAAACCATGTCAACTTTAAAGATAATTTATGAAAAATTTTAAGAGAAGTATATCTACAAAACAAAACCTACTTTAATTAAGATTAAACTAGAGCAATATAAGCATATTTTCATTTCAATTCATCCACAGTCTCATCTAAACTATAAAGGACCAAATTCTTCAAAAGAATTCATAAAACATCTGCATTATGGGATTTGAATGAAAAAACTTGATAACAAATTACATGCATTAAAGCTCCCTAATAGGACCAAAATTAGACACAAGGGTGAAGCTAGTGGAAGATTTTTAAAGAACTAGGAAAAAGGAACAACTTAGAGCAGTTGGAAAAGGATTCTAAAGTTTTAGAAGTAAAATGAACAGGTAGAATTTTCGAAAGAAAAACTGATAACAATTCAAGAGAAGATTTCAATCAGACCAAAACTAATTAAGTTGTGCTGATTTCAAAGCACAATAAGAATATTATCATCAAAACATATCAAAGATCTCAACAAATCTAAGAGGGATCTGATGTCAGTTAAAAATTTACAAAATCAGGTCATAATGAGATGTTTTCAAGAAAACCCAACAGTAAAAATTACATTCTTAACACATACTTAATGAGAGAATTTAAGAGAAAAATAAAATCCATTTTAAAAGAAAAGTCATTTCTAAAAACCACATGGTTATATTAAGCACATTAAATGAGTTAAGAAAGTTTCTGCACTTGAATTAAACCATGTCAATTTTAAAGATAATTTCTGAAAAATTTTAAGATAAGTACATCTACCAGACAACACCTACTTTAATTAAGATTAAACTAGAGCAATATAAGCATATTTTCATTTCAATGCATCCACAGTCTCATCTAAACAATGAAGGAACAAATTTTGAAGAGAATTCATAAATCATCTGCATTATGGAATTTGCTTGAAAAAACTTACTAACAAATTACATGAATTAAAGCTACATAATTGGGCCAAAATTAGACCTAAGGTAGAAGTAAGTGGTTTATTTTTAAACAACAAGGAAAAAGGGACAAATTAGAGCAGTTCTAAAAGGATTCTAAAGTTTTAGAACTGAAATAAACCTGGGGAATTTTTGAAAGAAAAACTGACACCAATTCAAAATAAGATTATAATCAGACCAAAACTAATTAAATTGTGCTTATTTCAAAGCAAAATAAGTATATTATCATCAAAACATAATAGAGATCTTACCAAAGCCTTGAGGGATCCAATTGCAGTTAAGAATTTACAAAATCAGGTCATTATCAGATGTTCTGCCCCAAAACCCTGCAACAAAAATTACATGCTTAACACTTATTTAATGAGAGAATTAAAAAGAAAATTAAAATCAATTTTAAAAGAAAAGTCATTTCTGAAAACTACATGGTTTTACTAAGCATATTTAATGAGTTAAGAAAGTTTCTATTGTTAAATGAGTGAATTAAACCATGTCAACTTTAAAGATAATTTATGAAAAATTTTAAGAGAAGTATATCTACAAAACAAAACCTCCTTTAATTAAGATTAAACTAGAGCAATATAAGCATATTTTCATTTCAATTCATCCACAGTGTCATCTAAACTATAAAGGACCAAATTCTTCAAAAGAATTCATAAAACATCTGCATTATGGGATTTGAATGAAAAAACTTGATAACAAATTACATGCATTAAAGCTCCCTAATAGGACCAAAATTAGACACAAGGGTGAAGCTAGTGGAAGATTTTTAAAGAACTAGGAAAAAGGAACAACTTAGAGCAGTTGGAAAAGGATTCTAAAGTTTTAGAAGTAAAATGAACAGGTAGAATTTTCGAAAGAAAAACTGATAACAATTCAAGAGAAGATTTCAACCAGACCAAAACTAATTAAGTTGTGCTGATTTCAAAGCACAATAAGAATATTATCATCAAAACATATCAAAGATCTCAACAAATCTAAGAGGGATCTGATGTCAGTTAAAAATTTACAAAATCAGGTCATAATGAGATGTTTTCAAGAAAACCCAACAGTAAAAATTACATTCTTAACACATACTTAATGAGAGAATTTAAGAGAAAAATAAAATCAATTTTAAAAGAAAGGTCATTCCTGAAAACTTCATGGTTATATTAAGCACATTAAATGAGTTAGGAAAGTTTCTGCTGTTCAATAAGTGAATTAAACCATGTCAACTTTAAAGATAATTTATGAAAAATTTTAAGAGAAGTATATCTACCAAACAAAACCTCCTTTAATTAAGATTAAACTAGAGCAATATAAGCATATTTTCATATTAATGCATCCACAGTCTCATCTAAACTATAAAGGACCAAATTCTTCAAAAGAATTCATAAAACATCTGCATTATGGGATTTGAATGAAAAAAACTTGATAACAAATTACATGCATTAAAGCTCCCTAATAGGACCAAAATTAGACACAAGGGTGAAGCTAGTGGAAGATTTTTAAAGAACTAGGAAAAAGGAACAACTTAGAGCAGTTGGAAAAGGATTCTAAAGTTTAAGAAGTAAAATGAACCTTGAAAAATTTTTGAAAGAAAATCTGACACCAATTCAAAATAAGATTATAATCAGACCAAAACTAATTAAATTGTGCTTATTTCAAAGCAAAATAAGTATATTATCATCAAAACATAATAGAGATCTTACCAAAGCCTTGAGGGATCCAATTGCAGTTAAGAATTTACAAAATCAGGTCATTATCAGATGTTCTGCCCCAAAACCCTGCAACAAAAATTACATGCTTAACACTTATTTAATGAGAAAATTAAAAAGAAAATTAAAATCAATTTTAAAAGAAAAGTCATTTCTGAAAACTACATGGTTTTATTAAGCATATTTAATGAGTTAAGAAAGTTTCTATTGTTAAATGAGTGAATTAAACCATGTCAACTTTAAAGATAATTTATGAAAAATTTTAAGAGAAGTATATCTACAAAACAAAACCTCCTTTAATTAAGATTAAACTAGAGCAATATAAGCATATTTTCATTTCAATTCATCCACAGTCTCATCTAAACTATAAAGGACCAAATTCTTCAAAAGAATTCATAAAACATCTGCATTATGGGATTTGAATGAAAAAACTTGATAACAAATTACATGCATTAAAGCTCCCTAATAGGACCAAAATTAGACACAAGGGTGAAGCTAGTGGAAGATTTTTAAAGAACTAGGAAAAAGGAACAACTTAGAGCAGTTGGAAAATGATTCTAAAGTTTTAGAAGTAAAATGAACAGGTAGAATTTTCGAAAGAAAAACTGATAACAATTCAAGAGAAGATTTCAATCAGACCAAAACTAATTAAGTTGTGCTGATTTCAAAGCACAATAAGAATATTATCATCAAAACATATCAAAGATCTCAACAAATCTAAGAGGGATCTGATGTCAGTTAAAAATTTAAAAAATCAGGTCATAATGAGATGTTTTCAAGAAAACCCAACAGTAAAAATTACATTCTTAACACATACTTAATGAGAGAATTTAAGAGAAAAATAAAAATCAATTTTAAAAGAAAGGTCATTCCTGAAAACTTCATGGTTATATTAAGCACATTAAATGAGTTAGGAAAGTTTCTGCTGTTCAATAAGTGAATTAAACCATGTCAACTTTAAAGATAATTTATGAAAAATTTTAAGAGAAGTATATCTACAAAACAAAACCTCCTTTAATTAAGATTAAACTAGAGCAATATAAGCATATTTTCATTTCAATTCATCCACAGTCTCATCTAAACTATAAAGGACCAAATTCTTCAAAAGAATTCATAAAACATCTGCATTATGGGATTTGAATGAAAAAACTTGATAACAAATTACATGCATTAAAGCTCCCTAATAGGACCAAAATTAGACACAAGGGTGAAGCTAGTGGAAGATTTTTAAAGAACTAGGAAAAAGGAACAACTTAGAGCAGTTGGAAAAGGATTCTAAAGTTTAAGAAGTAAAATGAACCTTGAAAAATTTTTGAAAGAAAATCTGACACCAATTCAAAATAAGATTATAATCAGACCAAAACTAATTAAATTGTGCTTATTTCAAAGCAAAATAAGTATATTATCATCAAAACATAATAGAGATCTTACCAAAGCCTTGAGGGATCCAATTGCAGTTAAGAATTTACAAAATCAGGTCATTATCAGATGTTCTGCCCCAAAACCCTGCAACAAAAATTACATGCTTAACACTTATTTAATGAGAGAATTAAAAAGAAAATTAAAATCAATTTTAAAAGAAAAGTCATTTCTGAAAACTACATGGTTTTATTAAGCATATTTAATGAGTTAAGAAAGTTTCTATTGTTAAATGAGTGAATTAAACCATGTCAACTTTAAAGATAATTTATGAAAAATTTTAAGAGAAGTATATCTACAAAACAAAACCTCCTTTAATTAAGATTAAACTAGAGCAATATAAGCATATTTTCATTTCAATTCATCCACAGTCTCATCTAAACTATAAAGGACCAAATTCTTCAAAAGAATTCATAAAACATCTGCATTATGGGATTTGAATGAAAAAACTTGATAACAAATTACATGCATTAAAGCTCCCTAATAGGACCAAAATTAGACACAAGGGTGAAGCTAGTGGAAGATTTTTAAAGAACTAGGAAAAAGGAACAACTTAGAGCAGTTGGAAAAGGATTCTAAAGTTTTAGAAGTAAAATGAACAGGTAGAATTTTCGAAAGAAAAACTGATAACAATTCAAGAGAAGATTTCAACCAGACCAAAACTAATTAAGTTGTGCTGATTTCAAAGCACAATAAGAATATTATCATCAAAACATATCAAAGATCTCAACAAATCTAAGAGGGATCTGATATCAGTTAAAAATTTACAAAATTAGGTCATAATGAGATGTTTTCAAGAAAACCCAACAGTAAAAATTACATTCTTAACACATACTTAATGAGAGAATTTAAGAGAAAAATAAAATCAATTTTAAAAGAAAGGTCATTCCTGAAAACTTCATGGTTATATTAAGCACATTAAATGAGTTAGGAAAGTTTCTGCTGTTCAATAAGTGAATTAAACCATGTCAACTTTAAAGATAATTTATGAAAAATTTTAAGAGAAGTATATCTACCAAACAAAACCTCCTTTAATTAAGATTAAACTAGAGCAATATAAGCATATTTTCATATTAATGCATCCACAGTCTCATCTAAACTATAAAGGACCAAATTCTTCAAAAGAATTCATAAAACATCTGCATTATGGGATTTGAATGAAAAAACTTGATAACAAATTACATGCATTAAAGCTCTCTAATAGGACCAAAATTAGACACAAGGGTGAAGCTAGTGGAAGATTTTTAAAGAACTAGGAAAAAGGAACAACTTAGAGCAGTTGGAAAAGGATTCTAAAGTTTTAGAAGTAAAATGAACAGGTAGAATTTTCGAAAGAAAAACTGATAACAATTCAAGAGAAGATTTCAATCAGACCAAAACTAATTAAGTGGTGCTGATTTCAAAGCACAATAAGAATATTATCATCAAAACATATCAAAGATCTCAACAAATCTAAGAGGGATCTGATGTCAGTTAAAATTTTACAAAATCAGGTCATAATGAGATGTTTTCAAGAAAACCCAACAGTAAAAATTACATTCTTAACACATACTTAATGAGAGAATTTAAGAGAAAAATAAAAATCAATTTTATAAGAAAAGTCATTTCTGAAAACTACATTGTTTTATTAAGCATATTTAATGAGTTAAGAAAGTTTCTATTGTTAAATGAGTGAATTAAACCATGTCAACTTTAAAGATAATTTATGAAAAATTTTAAGAGAAGTATATCTACAAAACAAAACCTCCTTTAATTAAGATTAAACTAGAGCAATATAAGCATATTTTCATTTCAATTCATCCAGTCTCATCTAAACTATAAAGGACCAAATTCTTCAAAAGAATTCATAAAACATCTGCATTATGGGATTTGAATGAAAAAAACTTGATAACAAATTACATGCATTAAAGCTCCCTAATAGGACCAAAATTAGACACAAGGGTGAAGCTAGTGGAAGATTTTTAAAGAACTAGGAAAAAGGAACAACTTAGAGCAGTTGGAAAAGGATTCTAAAGTTTAAGAAGTAAAATGAACCTTGAAAAATTTTTGAAAGAAAATCTGACACCAATTCAAAATAAGATTATAATCAGACCAAAACTAATTAAATTGTGCTTATTTCAAAGCAAAATAAGTATATTATCATCAAAACATAATAGAGATCTTACAAAAGCCTTGAGGGATCCAATTGCAGTTAAGAATTTACAAAATCAGGTCATTATCAGATGTTCTGCCCCAAAACCCTGCAACAAAAATTACATGCTTAACACTTATTTAATGAGAGAATTAAAAAGAAAATTAAAATCAATTTTAAAAGAAAAGTCATTTCTGAAAACTACATGGTTTTATTAAGCATATTTAATGAGTTAAGAAAGTTTCTATTGTTAAATGAGTGAATTAAACCATGTCAACTTTAAAGATAATTTATGAAAAATTTTAAGAGAAGTATATCTACAAAACAAAACCTCCTTTAATTAAGATTAAACTAGAGCAATATAAGCATATTTTCATTTCAATTCATCCACAGTCTCATCTAAACTATAAAGGACCAAATTCTTCAAAAGAATTCATAAAACATCTGCATTATGGGATTTGAATGAAAAAACTTGATAACAAATTACATGCATTAAAGCTCCCTAATAGGACCAAAATTAGACACAAGGGTGAAGCTAGTGGAAGATTTTTAAAGAACTAGGAAAAAGGAACAACTTAGAGCAGTTGGAAAATGATTCTAAAGTTTTAGAAGTAAAATGAACAGGTAGAATTTTCGAAAGAAAAACTGATAACAATTCAAGAGAAGATTTCAATCAGACCAAAACTAATTAAGTTGTGCTGATTTCAAAGCACAATAAGAATATTATCATCAAAACATATCAAAGATCTCAACAAATCTAAGAGGGATCTGATGTCAGTTAAAAATTTACAAAATCAGGTCATAATGAGATGTTTTCAAGAAAACCCAACAGTAAAAATTACATTCTTAACACATACTTAATGAGAGAATTTAAGAGAAAAATAAAAATCAATTTTAAAAGAAAGGTCATTCCTGAAAACTTCATGGTTATATTAAGCACATTAAATGAGTTAGGAAAGTTTCTGCTGTTCAATAAGTGAATTAAACCATGTCAACTTTAAAGATAATTTATGAAAAATTTTAAGAGAAGTATATCTACAAAACAAAACCTCCTTTAATTAAGATTAAACTAGAGCAATATAAGCATATTTTCATTTCAATTCATCCACAGTCTCATCTAAACTATAAAGGACCAAATTCTTCAAAAGAATTCATAAAACATCTGCATTATGGGATTTGAATGAAAAAACTTGATAACAAATTACATGCATTAAAGCTCCCTAATAGGACCAAAATTAGACACAAGGGTGAAGCTAGTGGAAGATTTTTAAAGAACTAGGAAAAAGGAACAACTTAGAGCAGTTGGAAAAGGATTCTAAAGTTTTAGAAGTAAAATGAACAGGTAGAATTTTCGAAAGAAAAACTGATAACAATTCAAGAGAAGATTTCAATCAGACCAAAACTAATTAAGTTGTGCTGATTTCAAAGCACAATAAGAATATTATCATCAAAACATATCAAAGATCTCAACAAATCTAAGAGGGATCTGATGTCAGTTAAAAATTTACAAAATCAGGTCATAATGAGATGTTTTCAAGAAAACCCAACAGTAAAAATTACATTCTTAACACATACTTAATGAGAGAATTTAAGAGAAAAATAAAAATCAATTTTAAAAGAAAAGTCATTTCTGAAAACTACATTGTTTTATTAAGCATATTTAATGAGTTAAGAAAGTTTCTATTGTTAAATGAGTGAATTAAACCATGTCAACTTTAAAGATAATTTATGAAAAATTTTAAGAGAAGTATATCTACAAAACAAAACCTCCTTTAATTAAGATTAAACTAGAGCAATATAAGCATATTTTCATTTCAATTCATCCAGTCTCATCTAAACTATAAAGGACCAAATTCTTCAAAAGAATTCATAAAACATCTGCATTATGGGATTTGAATGAAAAAACTTGATAACAAATTACATGCATTAAAGCTCCCTAATAGGACCAAAATTAGACACAAGGGTGAAGCTAGTGGAAGATTTTTAAAGAACTAGGAAAAAGGAACAACTTAGAGCAGTTGGAAAAGGATTCTAAAGTTTAAGAAGTAAAATGAACCTTGAAAAATTTTTGAAAGAAAATCTGACACCAATTCAAAATAAGATTATAATCAGACCAAAACTAATTAAATTGTGCTTATTTCAAAGCAAAATAAGTATATTATCATCAAAACATAATAGAGATCTTACCAAAGCCTTGAGGGATCCAATTGCAGTTAAGAATTTACAAAATCAGGTCATTATCAGATGTTCTGCCCCAAAACCCTGCAACAAAAATTACATGCTTAACACTTATTTAATGAGAGAATTAAAAAGAAAATTAAAATCAATTTTAAAAGAAAAGTCATTTCTGAAAACTACATGGTTTTATTAAGCATATTTAATGAGTTAAGAAAGTTTCTATTGTTAAATGAGTGAATTAAACCATGTCAACTTTAAAGATAATTTATGAAAAATTTTAAGAGAAGTATATCTACAAAACAAAACCTCCTTTAATTAAGATTAAACTAGAGCAATATAAGCATATTTTCATTTCAATTCATCCACAGTCTCATCTAAACTATAAAGGACCAAATTCTTCAAAAGAATTCATAAAACATCTGCATTATGGGATTTGAATGAAAAAACTTGATAACAAATTACATGCATTAAAGCTCTCTAATAGGACCAAAATTAGACACAAGGGTGAAGCTAGTGGAAGATTTTTAAAGAACTAGGAAAAAGGAACAACTTAGAGCAGTTGGAAAAGGATTCTAAAGTTTTAGAAGTAAAATGAACAGGTAGAATTTTCGAAAGAAAAACTGATAACAATTCAAGAGAAGATTTCAATCAGACCAAAACTAATTAAGTTGTGCTGATTTCAAAGCACAATAAGAATATTATCATCAAAACATATCAAAGATCTCAACAAATCTAAGAGGGATCTGATGTCAGTTAAAAATTTACAAAATCAGGTCATAATGAGATGTTTTCAAGTAAACCCAACAGTAAAAATTACATTCTTAACACATACTTAATGAGAGAATTTAAGAGAAAAATAAAAATCAATTTTAAAAGAAAGGTCATTCCTGAAAACTTCATGGTTATATTAAGCACATTAAATGAGTTAGGAAAGTTTCTGCTGTTCAATAAGTGAATTAAACCATGTCAACTTTAAAGATAATTTATGAAAAATTTTAAGAGAAGTATATCTACAAAACAAAACCTCCTTTAATTAAGATTAAACTAGAGCAATATAAGCATATTTTCATTTCAATTCATCCACAGTCTCATCTAAACTATAAAGGACCAAATTCTTCAAAAGAATTCATAAAACATCTGCATTATGGGATTTGAATGAAAAAACTTGATAACAAATTACATGCATTAAAGCTCCCTAATAGGACCAAAATTAGACACAAGGGTGAAGCTAGTGGAAGATTTTTAAAGAACTAGGAAAAAGGAACAACTTAGAGCAGTTGGAAAAGGATTCTAAAGTTTTAGAAGTAAAATGAACAGGTAGAATTTTCGAAAGAAAAACTGATAACAATTCAAGAGAAGATTTCATTTAGACCAAAACTAATTAAGTTGTGCTGATTTCAAAGCACAATAAGAATATTATCATCAAAACATATCAAAGATCTCAACAAATCTAAGAGGGATCTGATGTCAGTTAAAATTTTACAAAATCAGGTCATAATGAGATGTTTTCAAGAAAACCCAACAGTAAAAATTACATTCTTAACACATACTTAATGAGAGAATTTAAGAGAAAAATAAAAATCAATTTTAAAAGAAAAGTCATTTCTGAAAACTACATGGTTTTATTAAGCATATTTAATGAGTTAAGAAAGTTTCTATTGTTAAATGAGTGAATTAAACCATGTCAACTTTAAAGATAATTTATGAAAAATTTTAAGAGAAGTATATCTACAAAACAAAACCTACTTTAATTAAGATTAAACTAGAGCAATATAAGCATATTTTCATTTCAATGCATCCACAGTCTCATCTAAACAATGAAGGAACAAATTTTGAAGAGAATTCATAAATCATCTGCATTATGGAATTTACTTGAAAAAACTTACTAACAAATTACATGAATTAAAGCTACATAATTGGGCCAAAATTAGACCTAAGGTAGAAGTAAGTGGTTTATTTTTAAACAACAAGGAAAAAGGGACAAATTAGAGCAGTTCTAAAAGGATTCTAAAGTTTTAGAACTGAAATAAACCTGGGGAATTTTTGAAAGAAAAACTGACACCAATTCAAAATAAGATTATAATCAGACCAAAACTAATTAAATTGTGCTTATTTCAAAGCAAAATAAGTATATTATCATCAAAACATAATAGAGATCTTACCAAAGCCTTGAGGGATCCAATTGCAGTTAAGAATTTACAAAATCAGGTCATAATGAGATGTTTTCAAGAAAACCCAACAGTAAAAATTACATTCTTAACACATACTTAATGAGAGATCTTAAGAGAAAAATAAAAATCAATTTTAAAAGAAAAGTCATTTCTGAAAACTACATGGTTTTATTAAGCATATTTAATGAGTTAAGAAAGTTTCTATTGTTAAATGAGTGAATTAAACCATGTCAACTTTAAAGATAATTTATGAAAAATTTTAAGAGAAGTATATCTACAAAACAAAACCTCCTTTAATTAAGATTAAACTAGAGCAATATAAGCATATTTTCATTTCAATTCATCCACAGTCTCATCTAAACTATAAAGGACCAAATTCTTCAAAAGAATTCATAAAACATCTGCATTATGGGATTTGAATGAAAAAACTTGATAACAAATTACATGCATTAAAGCTCCCTAATAGGACCAAAATTAGACACAAGGGTGAAGCTAGTGGAAGATTTTTAAAGAACTAGGAAAAAGGAACAACTTAGAGCAGTTGGAAAAGGATTCTAAAGTTTTAGAAGTAAAATGAACAGGTAGAATTTTCGAAAGAAAAACTGATAACAATTCAAGAGAAGATTTCAATCAGACCAAAACTAATTAAGTTGTGCTGATTTCAAAGCACAATAAGAATATTATCATCAAAACATATCAAAGATCTCAACAAATCTAAGAGGGATCTGATGTCAGTTAAAAATTTACAAAATCAGGTCATAATGAGATGTTTTCAAGAAAACCCAACAGTAAAAATTACATTCTTAACACATACTTAATGAGAGAATTTAAGAGAAAAATAAAAATCAATTTTAAAAGAAAGGTCATTCCTGAAAACTTCATGGTTATATTAAGCACATTAAATGAGTTAGGAAAGTTTCTGCTGTTCAATAAGTGAATTAAACCATGTCAACTTTAAAGATAATTTATGAAAAATTTTAAGAGAAGTATATCTACAAAACAAAACCTCCTTTAATTAAGATTAAACTAGAGCAATATAAGCATATTTTCATTTCAATTCATCCACAGTCTCATCTAAACTATAAAGGACCAAATTCTTCAAAAGAATTCATAAAACATCTGCATTATGGGATTTGAATGAAAAAACTTGATAACAAATTACATGCATTAAAGCTCCCTAATAGGACCAAAATTAGACACAAGGGTGAAGCTAGTGGAAGATTTTTAAAGAACTAGGAAAAAGGAACAACTTAGAGCAGTTGGAAAAGGATTCTAAAGTTTTAGAAGTAAAATGAACAGGTAGAATTTTCGAAAGAAAAACTGATAACAATTCAAGAGAAGATTTCAATCAGACCAAAACTAATTAAGTTGTGCTGATTTCAAAGCACAATAAGAATATTATCATCAAAACATATCAAAGATCTCAACAAATCTAAGAGGGATCTGATGTCAGTTAAAAATTTACAAAATCAGGTCATAATGAGATGTTTTCAAGAAAACCCAACAGTAAAAATTACATTCTTAACACATACTTAATGAGAGAATTTAAGAGAAAAATAAAAATCAATTTTAAAAGAAAAGTCATTTCTGAAAACTACATTGTTTTATTAAGCATATTTAATGAGTTAAGAAAGTTTCTATTGTTAAATGAGTGAATTAAACCATGTCAACTTTAAAGATAATTTATGAAAAATTTTAAGAGAAGTATATCTACAAAACAAAACCTCCTTTAATTAAGATTAAACTAGAGCAATATAAGCATATTTTCATTTCAATTCATCCAGTCTCATCTAAACTATAAAGGACCAAATTCTTCAAAAGAATTCATAAAACATCTGCATTATGGGATTTGAATGAAAAAACTTGATAACAAATTACATGCATTAAAGCTCCCTAATAGGACCAAAATTAGACACAAGGGTGAAGCTAGTGGAAGATTTTTAAAGAACTAGGAAAAAGGAACAACTTAGAGCAGTTGGAAAAGGATTCTAAAGTTTAAGAAGTAAAATGAACCTTGAAAAATTTTTGAAAGAAAATCTGACACCAATTCAAAATAAGATTATAATCAGACCAAAACTAATTAAATTGTGCTTATTTCAAAGCAAAATAAGTATATTATCATCAAAACATAATAGAGATCTTACCAAAGCCTTGAGGGATCCAATTGCAGTTAAGAATTTACAAAATCAGGTCATTATCAGATGTTCTGCCCCAAAACCCTGCAACAAAAATTACATGCTTAACACTTATTTAATGAGAGAATTAAAAAGAAAATTAAAATCAATTTTAAAAGAAAAGTCATTTCTGAAAACTACATGGTTTTATTAAGCATATTTAATGAGTTAAGAAAGTTTCTATTGTTAAATGAGTGAATTAAACCATGTCAACTTTAAAGATAATTTATGAAAAATTTTAAGAGAAGTATATCTACAAAACAAAACCTCCTTTAATTAAGATTAAACTAGAGCAATATAAGCATATTTTCATTTCAATTCATCCACAGTCTCATCTAAACTATAAAGGACCAAATTCTTCAAAAGAATTCATAAAACATCTGCATTATGGGATTTGAATGAAAAAACTTGATAACAAATTACATGCATTAAAGCTCTCTAATAGGACCAAAATTAGACACAAGGGTGAAGCTAGTGGAAGATTTTTAAAGAACTAGGAAAAAGGAACAACTTAGAGCAGTTGGAAAATGATTCTAAAGTTTTAGAAGTAAAATGAACAGGTAGAATTTTCGAAAGAAAAACTGATAACAATTCAAGAGAAGATTTCAATCAGACCAAAACTAATTAAGTTGTGCTGATTTCAAAGCACAATAAGAATATTATCATCAAAACATATCAAAGATCTCAACAAATCTAAGAGGGATCTGATGTCAGTTAAAAATTTACAAAATCAGGTCATAATGAGATGTTTTCAAGTAAACCCAACAGTAAAAATTACATTCTTAACACATACTTAATGAGAGAATTTAAGAGAAAAATAAAAATCAATTTTAAAAGAAAGGTCATTCCTGAAAACTTCATGGTTATATTAAGCACATTAAATGAGTTAGGAAAGTTTCTGCTGTTCAATAAGTGAATTAAACCATGTCAACTTTAAAGATAATTTATGAAAAATTTTAAGAGAAGTATATCTACAAAACAAAACCTCCTTTAATTAAGATTAAACTAGAGCAATATAAGCATATTTTCATTTCAATTCATCCACAGTCTCATCTAAACTATAAAGGACCAAATTCTTCAAAAGAATTCATAAAACATCTGCATTATGGGATTTGAATGAAAAAACTTGATAACAAATTACATGCATTAAAGCTCCCTAATAGGACCAAAATTAGACACAAGGGTGAAGCTAGTGGAAGATTTTTAAAGAACTAGGAAAAAGGAACAACTTAGAGCAGTTGGAAAAGGATTCTAAAGTTTTAGAAGTAAAATGAACAGGTAGAATTTTCGAAAGAAAAACTGATAACAATTCAAGAGAAGATTTCATTTAGACCAAAACTAATTAAGTTGTGCTGATTTCAAAGCACAATAAGAATATTATCATCAAAACATATCAAAGATCTCAACAAATCTAAGAGGGATCTGATGTCAGTTAAAATTTTACAAAATCAGGTCATAATGAGATGTTTTCAAGAAAACCCAACAGTAAAAATTACATTCTTAACACATACTTAATGAGAGAATTTAAGAGAAAAATAAAAATCAATTTTAAAAGAAAAGTCATTTCTGAAAACTACATGGTTTTATTAAGCATATTTAATGAGTTAAGAAAGTTTCTATTGTTAAATGAGTGAATTAAACCATGTCAACTTTAAAGATAATTTATGAAAAATTTTAAGAGAAGTATATCTACAAAACAAAACCTACTTTAATTAAGATTAAACTAGAGCAATATAAGCATATTTTCATTTCAATGCATCCACAGTCTCATCTAAACAATGAAGGAACAAATTTTGAAGAGAATTCATAAATCATCTGCATTATGGAATTTACTTGAAAAAACTTACTAACAAATTACATGAATTAAAGCTACATAATTGGGCCAAAATTAGACCTAAGGTAGAAGTAAGTGGTTTATTTTTAAACAACAAGGAAAAAGGGACAAATTAGAGCAGTTCTAAAAGGATTCTAAAGTTTTAGAACTGAAATAAACCTGGGGAATTTTTGAAAGAAAAACTGACACCAATTCAAAATAAGATTATAATCAGACCAAAACTAATTAAATTGTGCTTATTTCAAAGCAAAATAAGTATATTATCATCAAAACATAATAGAGATCTTACCAAAGCCTTGAGGGATCCAATTGCAGTTAAGAATTTACAAAATCAGGTCATAATGAGATGTTTTCAAGAAAACCCAACAGTAAAAATTACATTCTTAACACATACTTAATGAGAGATCTTAAGAGAAAAATAAAAATCAATTTTAAAAGAAAAGTCATTTCTGAAAACTACATGGTTTTATTAAGCATATTTAATGAGTTAAGAAAGTTTCTATTGTTAAATGAGTGAATTAAACCATGTCAACTTTAAAGATAATTTATGAAAAATTTTAAGAGAAGTATATCTACAAAACAAAACCTCCTTTAATTAAGATTAAACTAGAGCAATATAAGCATATTTTCATTTCAATTCATCCACAGTCTCATCTAAACTATAAAGGACCAAATTCTTCAAAAGAATTCATAAAACATCTGCATTATGGGATTTGAATGAAAAAACTTGATAACAAATTACATGCATTAAAGCTCCCTAATAGGACCAAAATTAGACACAAGGGTGAAGCTAGTGGAAGATTTTTAAAGAACTAGGAAAAAGGAACAACTTAGAGCAGTTGGAAAAGGATTCTAAAGTTTTAGAAGTAAAATGAACAGGTAGAATTTTCGAAAGAAAAACTGATAACAATTCAAGAGAAGATTTCAATCAGACCAAAACTAATTAAGTTGTGCTGATTTCAAAGCACAATAAGAATATTATCATCAAAACATATCAAAGATCTCAACAAATCTAAGAGGGATCTGATGTCAGTTAAAAATTTACAAAATCAGGTCATAATGAGATGTTTTCAAGAAAACCCAACAGTAAAAATTACATTCTTAACACATACTTAATGAGAGAATTTAAGAGAAAAATAAAAATCAATTTTAAAAGAAAGGTCATTCCTGAAAACTTCATGGTTATATTAAGCACATTAAATGAGTTAGGAAAGTTTCTGCTGTTCAATAAGTGAATTAAACCATGTCAACTTTAAAGATAATTTATGAAAAATTTTAAGAGAAGTATATCTACAAAACAAAACCTCCTTTAATTAAGATTAAACTAGAGCAATATAAGCATATTTTCATTTCAATTCATCCACAGTCTCATCTAAACTATAAAGGACCAAATTCTTCAAAAGAATTCATAAAACATCTGCATTATGGGATTTGAATGAAAAAACTTGATAACAAATTACATGCATTAAAGCTCCCTAATAGGACCAAAATTAGACACAAGGGTGAAGCTAGTGGAAGATTTTTAAAGAACTAGGAAAAAGGAACAACTTAGAGCAGTTGGAAAAGGATTCTAAAGTTTTAGAAGTAAAATGAACAGGTAGAATTTTCGAAAGAAAAACTGATAACAATTCAAGAGAAGATTTCAATCAGACCAAAACTAATTAAGTTGTGCTGATTTCAAAGCACAATAAGAATATTATCATCAAAACATATCAAAGATCTCAACAAATCTAAGAGGGATCTGATGTCAGTTAAAAATTTACAAAATCAGGTCATAATGAGATGTTTTCAAGAAAACCCAACAGTAAAAATTACATTCTTAACACATACTTAATGAGAGAATTTAAGAGAAAAATAAAAATCAATTTTAAAAGAAAAGTCATTTCTGAAAACTACATTGTTTTATTAAGCATATTTAATGAGTTAAGAAAGTTTCTATTGTTAAATGAGTGAATTAAACCATGTCAACTTTAAAGATAATTTATGAAAAATTTTAAGAGAAGTATATCTACAAAACAAAACCTCCTTTAATTAAGATTAAACTAGAGCAATATAAGCATATTTTCATTTCAATTCATCCAGTCTCATCTAAACTATAAAGGACCAAATTCTTCAAAAGAATTCATAAAACATCTGCATTATGGGATTTGAATGAAAAAACTTGATAACAAATTACATGCATTAAAGCTCCCTAATAGGACCAAAATTAGACACAAGGGTGAAGCTAGTGGAAGATTTTTAAAGAACTAGGAAAAAGGAACAACTTAGAGCAGTTGGAAAAGGATTCTAAAGTTTAAGAAGTAAAATGAACCTTGAAAAATTTTTGAAAGAAAATCTGACACCAATTCAAAATAAGATTATAATCAGACCAAAACTAATTAAATTGTGCTTATTTCAAAGCAAAATAAGTATATTATCATCAAAACATAATAGAGATCTTACCAAAGCCTTGAGGGATCCAATTGCAGTTAAGAATTTACAAAATCAGGTCATTATCAGATGTTCTGCCCCAAAACCCTGCAACAAAAATTACATGCTTAACACTTATTTAATGAGAGAATTAAAAAGAAAATTAAAATCAATTTTAAAAGAAAAGTCATTTCTGAAAACTACATGGTTTTATTAAGCATATTTAATGAGTTAAGAAAGTTTCTATTGTTAAATGAGTGAATTAAACCATGTCAACTTTAAAGATAATTTATGAAAAATTTTAAGAGAAGTATATCTACAAAACAAAACCTCCTTTAATTAAGATTAAACTAGAGCAATATAAGCATATTTTCATTTCAATTCATCCACAGTCTCATCTAAACTATAAAGGACCAAATTCTTCAAAAGAATTCATAAAACATCTGCATTATGGGATTTGAATGAAAAAACTTGATAACAAATTACATGCATTAAAGCTCCCTAATAGGACCAAAATTAGACACAAGGGTGAAGCTAGTGGAAGATTTTTAAAGAACTAGGAAAAAGGAACAACTTAGAGCAGTTGGAAAATGATTCTAAAGTTTTAGAAGTAAAATGAACAGGTAGAATTTTCGAAAGAAAAACTGATAACAATTCAAGAGAAGATTTCAATCAGACCAAAACTAATTAAGTTGTGCTGATTTCAAAGCACAATAAGAATATTATCATCAAAACATATCAAAGATCTCAACAAATCTAAGAGGGATCTGATGTCAGTTAAAAATTTACAAAATCAGGTCATAATGAGATGTTTTCAAGAAAACCCAACAGTAAAAATTACATTCTTAACACATACTTAATGAGAGAATTTAAGAGAAAAATAAAAATCAATTTTAAAAGAAAGGTCATTCCTGAAAACTTCATGGTTATATTAAGCACATTAAATGAGTTAGGAAAGTTTCTGCTGTTCAATAAGTGAATTAAACCATGTCAACTTTAAAGATAATTTATGAAAAATTTTAAGAGAAGTATATCTACAAAACAAAACCTCCTTTAATTAAGATTAAACTAGAGCAATATAAGCATATTTTCATTTCAATTCATCCACAGTCTCATCTAAACTATAAAGGACCAAATTCTTCAAAAGAATTCATAAAACATCTGCATTATGGGATTTGAATGAAAAAACTTGATAACAAATTACATGCATTAAAGCTCCCTAATAGGACCAAAATTAGACACAAGGGTGAAGCTAGTGGAAGATTTTTAAAGAACTAGGAAAAAAGAACAACTTAGAGCAGTTGGAAAAGGATTCTAAAGTTTAAGAAGTAAAATGAACCTTGAAAAATTTTTGAAAGAAAATCTGACACCAATTCAAAATAAGATTATAATCAGACCAAAACTAATTAAATTGTGCTTATTTCAAAGCAAAATAAGTATATTATCATCAAAACATAATAGAGATCTTACCAAAGCCTTGAGGGATCCAATTGCAGTTAAGAATTTACAAAATCAGGTCATTATCAGATGTTCTGCCCCAAAACCCTGCAACAAAAATTACATGCTTAACACTTATTTAATGAGAGAATTAAAAAGAAAATTAAAATCAATTTTAAAAGAAAAGTCATTTCTGAAAACTACATGGTTTTACTAAGCATATTTAATGAGTTAAGAAAGTTTCTATTGTTAAATGAGTGAATTAAACCATGTCAACTTTAAAGATAATTTATGAAAAATTTTAAGAGAAGTATATCTACAAAACAAAACCTCCTTTAATTAAGATTAAACTAGAGCAATATAAGCATATTTTCATTTCAATTCATCCACAGTCTCATCTAAACTATAAAGGACCAAATTCTTCAAAAGAATTCATAAAACATCTGCATTATGGGATTTGAATGAAAAAACTTGATAACAAATTACATGCATTAAAGCTCCCTAATAGGACCAAAATTAGACACAAGGGTGAAGCTAGTGGAAGATTTTTAAAGAACTAGGAAAAAGGAACAACTTAGAGCAGTTGGAAAAGGATTCTAAAGTTTTAGAAGTAAAATGAACAGGTAGAATTTTCGAAAGAAAAACTGATAACAATTCAAGAGAAGATTTCAATCAGACCAAAACTAATTAAGTTGTGCTGATTTCAAAGCACAATAAGAATATTATCATCAAAACATATCAAAGATCTCAACAAATCTAAGAGGGATCTGATGTCAGTTAAAATTTTACAAAATCAGGTCATAATGAGATGTTTTCAAGAAAACCCAACAGTAAAAATTACATTCTTAACACATACTTAATGAGAGAATTTAAGAGAAAAATAAAAATCAATTTTAAAAGAAAAGTCATTTCTGAAAACTACATGGTTTTATTAAGCATATTTAATGAGTTAAGAAAGTTTCTATTGTTAAATGAGTGAATTAAACCATGTCAACTTTAAAGATAATTTATGAAAAATTTTAAGAGAAGTATATCTACAAAACAAAACCTCCTTTAATTAAGATTAAACTAGAGCAATATAAGCATATTTTCATTTCAATTCATCCAGTCTCATCTAAACTATAAAGGACCAAATTCTTCAAAAGAATTCATAAAACATCTGCATTATGGGATTTGAATGAAAAAACTTGATAACAAATTACATGCATTAAAGCTCCCTAATAGGACCAAAATTAGACACAAGGGTGAAGCTAGTGGTTTAATTTTAAACAACAAGGAAAAAGGGACAAATTAGAGCAGTTCTAAAAGGATTCTAAAGTTTTAGAACTGAAATAAACCTGGGGAATTTTTGAAAGAAAAACTGACACCAATTCAAAATAAGATTATAATCAGACCAAAACTAATTAAATTGTGCTTATTTCAAAGCAAAATAAGTATATTATCATCAAAACATAATAGAGATCTTACCAAAGCCTTGAGGGATCCAATTGCAGTTAAGAATTTACAAAATCAGGTCATTATCAGATGTTCTGCCCCAAAACCCTGCAACAAAAATTACATGCTTAACACTTATTTAATGAGAGAATTAAAAAGAAAATTAAAATCAATTTTAAAAGAAAAGTCATTTCTGAAAACTACATGGTTTTACTAAGCATATTTAATGAGTTAAGAAAGTTTCTATTGTTAAATGAGTGAATTAAACCATGTCAACTTTAAAGATAATTTATGAAAAATTTTAAGAGAAGTATATCTACCAAACAAAACCTCCTTTAATTAAGATTAAACTAGAGCAATATAAGCATATTTTCATATTAATGCATCCACAGTCTCATCTAAACTATAAAGGACCAAATTCTTCAAAAGAATTCATAAAACATCTGCATTATGGGATTTGAATGAAAAAAACTTGATAACAAATTACATGCATTAAAGCTCCCTAATAGGACCAAAATTAGACACAAGGGTGAAGCTAGTGGAAGATTTTTAAAGAACTAGGAAAAAGGAACAACTTAGAGCAGTTGGAAAAGGATTCTAAAGTTTAAGAAGTAAAATGAACCTTGAAAAATTTTTGAAAGAAAATCTGACACCAATTCAAAATAAGATTATAATCAGACCAAAACTAATTAAATTGTGCTTATTTCAAAGCAAAATAAGTATATTATCATCAAAACATAATAGAGATCTTACCAAAGCCTTGAGGGATCCAATTGCAGTTAAGAATTTACAAAATCAGGTCATTATCAGATGTTCTGCCCCAAAACCCTGCAACAAAAATTACATGCTTAACACTTATTTAATGAGAGAATTAAAAAGAAAATTAAAATCAATTTTAAAAGAAAAGTCATTTCTGAAAACTACATGGTTTTATTAAGCATATTTAATGAGTTAAGAAAGTTTCTATTGTTAAATGAGTGAATTAAACCATGTCAACTTTAAAGATAATTTATGAAAAATTTTAAGAGAAGTATATCTACAAAACAAAACCTCCTTTAATTAAGATTAAACTAGAGCAATATAAGCATATTTTCATTTCAATTCATCCACAGTCTCATCTAAACTATAAAGGACCAAATTCTTCAAAAGAATTCATAAAACATCTGCATTATGGGATTTGAATGAAAAAACTTGATAACAAATTACATGCATTAAAGCTCCCTAATAGGACCAAAATTAGACACAAGGGTGAAGCTAGAGGAAGATTTTTAAAGAACTAGGAAAAAGGAACAACTTAGAGCAGTTGGAAAAGGATTCTAAAGTTTTAGAAGTAAAATGAACAGGTAGAATTTTCGAAAGAAAAACTGATAACAATTCAAGAGAAGATTTCAATCAGACCAAAACTAATTAAGTTGTGCTGATTTCAAAGCACAATAAGAATATTATCATCAAAACATATCAAAGATCTCAACAAATCTAAGAGGGATCTGATGTCAGTTAAAATTTTACAAAATCAGGTCATAATGAGATGTTTTCAAGAAAACCCAACAGTAAAAATTACATTCTTAACACATACTTAATGAGAGAATTTAAGAGAAAAATAAAAATCAATTTTAAAAGAAAAGTCATTTCTGAAAACTACATGGTTTTATTAAGCATATTTAATGAGTTAAGAAAGTTTCTATTGTTAAATGAGTGAATTAAACCATGTCAACTTTAAAGATAATTTATGAAAAATTTTAAGAGAAGTATATCTACAAAACAAAACCTACTTTAATTAAGATTAAACTAGAGCAATATAAGCATATTTTCATTTCAATGCATCCACAGTCTCATCTAAACAATGAAGGAACAAATTTTGAAGAGAATTCATAAATCATCTGCATTATGGAATTTACTTGAAAAAACTTACTAACAAATTACATGAATTAAAGCTACATAATTGGGCCAAAATTAGACCTAAGGTAGAAGTAAGTGGTTTATTTTTAAACAACAAGGAAAAAGGGACAAATTAGAGCAGTTCTAAAAGGATTCTAAAGTTTTAGAACTGAAATAAACCTGGGGAATTTTTGAAAGAAAAACTGACACCAATTCAAAATAAGATTATAATCAGACCAAAACTAATTAAATTGTGCTTATTTCAAAGCAAAATAAGTATATTATCATCAAAACATAATAGAGATCTTACCAAAGCCTTGAGGGATCCAATTGCAGTTAAGAATTTACAAAATCAGGTCATTATCAGATGTTCTGCCCCAAAACCCTGCAACAAAAATTACATGCTTAACACTTATTTAATGAGAGAATTAAAAAGAAAATTAAAATCAATTTTAAAAGAAAAGTCATTTCTGAAAACTACATGGTTTTACTAAGCATATTTAATGAGTTAAGAAAGTTTCTATTGTTAAATGAGTGAATTAAACCATGTCAACTTTAAAGATAATTTATGAAAAATTTTAAGAGAAGTATATCTACAAAACAAAACCTCCTTTAATTAAGATTAAACTAGAGCAATATAAGCATATTTTCATTTCAATTCATCCACAGTCTCATCTAAACTATAAAGGACCAAATTCTTCAAAAGAATTCATAAAACATCTGCATTATGGGATTTGAATGAAAAATCTTGATAACAAATTACATGCATTAAAGCTCCCTAATAGGACCAAAATTAGACACAAGGGTGAAGCTAGTGGAAGATTTTTAAAGAACTAGGAAAAAGGAACAACTTAGAGCAGTTGGAAAAGGATTCTAAAGTTTTAGAAGTAAAATGAACAGGTAGAATTTTCGAAAGAAAAACTGATAACAATTCAAGAGAAGATTTCAACCAGACCAAAACTAATTAAGTTGTGCTGATTTCAAAGCACAATAAGAATATTATCATCAAAACATATCAAAGATCTCAACAAATCTAAGAGGGATCTGATGTCAGTTAAAAATTTACAAAATCAGGTCATAATGAGATGTTTTCAAGAAAACCCAACAGTAAAAATTACATTCTTAACACATACTTAATGAGAGAATTTAAGAGAAAAATAAAATCAATTTTAAAAGAAAGGTCATTCCTGAAAACTTCATGGTTATATTAAGCACATTAAATGAGTTAGGAAAGTTTCTGCTGTTCAATAAGTGAATTAAACCATGTCAACTTTAAAGATAATTTATGAAAAATTTTAAGAGAAGTATATCTACCAAACAAAACCTCCTTTAATTAAGATTAAACTAGAGCAATATAAGCATATTTTCATATTAATGCATCCACAGTCTCATCTAAACTATAAAGGACCAAATTCTTCAAAAGAATTCATAAAACATCTGCATTATGGGATTTGAATGAAAAAAACTTGATAACAAATTACATGCATTAAAGCTCCCTAATAGGACCAAAATTAGACACAAGGGTGAAGCTAGTGGAAGATTTTTAAAGAACTAGGAAAAAAGAACAACTTAGAGCAGTTGGAAAAGGATTCTAAAGTTTAAGAAGTAAAATGAACCTTGAAAAATTTTTGAAAGAAAATCTGACACCAATTCAAAATAAGATTATAATCAGACCAAAACTAATTAAATTGTGCTTATTTCAAAGCAAAATAAGTATATTATCATCAAAACATAATAGAGATCTTACCAAAGCCTTGAGGGATCCAATTGCAGTTAAGAATTTACAAAATCAGGTCATTATCAGATGTTCTGCCCCAAAACCCTGCAACAAAAATTACATGCTTAACACTTATTTAATGAGAGAATTAAAAAGAAAATTAAAATCAATTTTAAAAGAAAAGTCATTTCTGAAAACTACATGGTTTTATTAAGCATATTTAATGAGTTAAGAAAGTTTCTATTGTTAAATGAGTGAATTAAACCATGTCAACTTTAAAGATAATTTATGAAAAATTTTAAGAGAAGTATATCTACAAAACAAAACCTCCTTTAATTAAGATTAAACTAGAGCAATATAAGCATATTTTCATTTCAATTCATCCACAGTCTCATCTAAACTATAAAGGACCAAATTCTTCAAAAGAATTCATAAAACATCTGCATTATGGGATTTGAATGAAAAAACTTGATAACAAATTACATGCATTAAAGCTCCCTAATAGGACCAAAATTAGACACAAGGGTGAAGCTAGTGGAAGATTTTTAAAGAACTAGGAAAAAGGAACAACTTAGAGCAGTTGGAAAAGGTTTCTAAAGTTTTAGAAGTAAAATGAACAGGTAGAATTTTCGAAAGAAAAACTGATAACAATTCAAGAGAAGATTTCAATCAGACCAAAACTAATTAAGTTGTGCTGATTTCAAAGCACAATAAGAATATTATCATCAAAACATATCAAAGATCTCAACAAATCTAAGAGGGATCTGATGTCAGTTAAAAATTTACAAAATCAGGTCATAATGAGATGTTTTCAAGAAAACCCAACAGTAAAAATTACATTCTTAACACATACTTAATGAGAGATCTTAAGAGAAAAATAAAAATCAATTTTAAAAGAAAAGTCATTTCTGAAAACTACATGGTTTTATTAAGCATATTTAATGTTAAGAAAGTTTCTATTGTTAAATGAGTGAATTAAACCATGTCAACTTTAAAGATAATTTATGAAAAATTTTAAGAGAAGTATATCTACAAAACAAAACCTCCTTTAATTAAGATTAAACTAGAGCAATATAAGCATATTTTCATTTCAATTCATCCACAGTCTCATCTAAACTATAAAGGACCAAATTCTTCAAAAGAATTCATAAAACATCTGCATTATGGGATTTGAATGAAAAAACTTGATAACAAATTACATGCATTAAAGCTCCCTAATAGGACCAAAATTAGACACAAGGGTGAAGCTAGTGGAAGATTTTTAAAGAACTAGGAAAAAGGAACAACTTAGAGCAGTTGGAAAAGGATTCTAAAGTTTTAGAAGTAAAATGAACAGGTAGAATTTTCGAAAGAAAAACTGATAACAATTCAAGAGAAGATTTCAATCAGACCAAAACTAATTAAGTTGTGCTGATTTCAAAGCACAATAAGAATATTATCATCAAAACATATCAAAGATCTCAACAAATCTAAGAGGGATCTGATGTCAGTTAAAATTTTACAAAATCAGGTCATAATGAGATGTTTTCAAGAAAACCCAACAGTAAAAATTACATTCTTAACACATACTTAATGAGAGAATTTAAGAGAAAAATAAAAATCAATTTTAAAAGAAAAGTCATTTCTGAAAACTACATGGTTTTATTAAGCATATTTAATGAGTTAAGAAAGTTTCTATTGTTAAATGAGTGAATTAAACCATGTCAACTTTAAAGATAATTTATGAAAAATTTTAAGAGAAGTATATCTACAAAACAAAACCTCCTTTAATTAAGATTAAACTAGAGCAATATAAGCATATTTTCATTTCAATTCATCCAGTCTCATCTAAACTATAAAGGACCAAATTCTTCAAAAGAATTCATAAAACATCTGCATTATGGGATTTGAATGAAAAAACTTGATAACAAATTACATGCATTAAAGCTCCCTAATAGGACCAAAATTAGACACAAGGGTGAAGCTAGTGGTTTAATTTTAAACAACAAGGAAAAAGGGACAAATTAGAGCAGTTCTAAAAGGATTCTAAAGTTTTAGAACTGAAATAAACCTGGGGAATTTTTGAAAGAAAAACTGACACCAATTCAAAATAAGATTATAATCAGACCAAAACTAATTAAATTGTGCTTATTTCAAAGCAAAATAAGTATATTATCATCAAAACATAATAGAGATCTTACCAAAGCCTTGAGGGATCCAATTGCAGTTAAGAATTTACAAAATCAGGTCATTATCAGATGTTCTGCCCCAAAACCCTGCAACAAAAATTACATGCTTAACACTTATTTAATGAGAGAATTAAAAAGAAAATTAAAATCAATTTTAAAAGAAAAGTCATTTCTGAAAACTACATGGTTTTACTAAGCATATTTAATGAGTTAAGAAAGTTTCTATTGTTAAATGAGTGAATTAAACCATGTCAACTTTAAAGATAATTTATGAAAAATTTTAAGAGAAGTATATCTACAAAACAAAACCTCCTTTAATTAAGATTAAACTAGAGCAATATAAGCATATTTTCATTTCAATTCATCCACAGTCTCATCTAAACTATAAAGGACCAAATTCTTCAAAAGAATTCATAAAACATCTGCATTATGGGATTTGAATGAAAAAACTTGATAACAAATTACATGCATTAAAGCTCCCTAATAGGACCAAAATTAGACACAAGGGTGAAGCTAGTGGAAGATTTTTAAAGAACTAGGAAAAAGGAACAACTTAGAGCAGTTGGAAAAGGATTCTAAAGTTTTAGAAGTAAAATGAACAGGTAGAATTTTCGAAAGAAAAACTGATAACAATTCAAGAGAAGATTTCAACCAGACCAAAACTAATTAAGTTGTGCTGATTTCAAAGCACAATAAGAATATTATCATCAAAACATATCAAAGATCTCAACAAATCTAAGAGGGATCTGATGTCAGTTAAAAATTTACAAAATCAGGTCATAATGAGATGTTTTCAAGAAAACCCAACAGTAAAAATTACATTCTTAACACATACTTAATGAGAGAATTTAAGAGAAAAATAAAATCAATTTTAAAAGAAAGGTCATTCCTGAAAACTTCATGGTTATATTAAGCACATTAAATGAGTTAGGAAAGTTTCTGCTGTTCAATAAGTGAATTAAACCATGTCAACTTTAAAGATAATTTATGAAAAATTTTAAGAGAAGTATATCTACCAAACAAAACCTCCTTTAATTAAGATTAAACTAGAGCAATATAAGCATATTTTCATATTAATGCATCCACAGTCTCATCTAAACTATAAAGGACCAAATTCTTCAAAAGAATTCATAAAACATCTGCATTATGGGATTTGAATGAAAAAAACTTGATAACAAATTACATGCATTAAAGCTCCCTAATAGGACCAAAATTAGACACAAGGGTGAAGCTAGTGGAAGATTTTTAAAGAACTAGGAAAAAGGAACAACTTAGAGCAGTTGGAAAAGGATTCTAAAGTTTAAGAAGTAAAATGAACCTTGAAAAATTTTTGAAAGAAAATCTGACACCAATTCAAAATAAGATTATAATCAGACCAAAACTAATTAAATTGTGCTTATTTCAAAGCAAAATAAGTATATTATCATCAAAACATAATAGAGATCTTACCAAAGCCTTGAGGGATCCAATTGCAGTTAAGAATTTACAAAATCAGGTCATTATCAGATGTTCTGCCCCAAAACCATGCAACAAAAATTACATGCTTAACACTTATTTAATGAGAGAATTAAAAAGAAAATTAAAATCAATTTTAAAAGAAAAGTCATTTCTGAAAACTACATGGTTTTATTAAGCATATTTAATGAGTTAAGAAAGTTTCTATTGTTAAATGAGTGAATTAAACCATGTCAACTTTAAAGATAATTTATGAAAAATTTTAAGAGAAGTATATCTACAAAACAAAACCTCCTTTAATTAAGATTAAACTAGAGCAATATAAGCATATTTTCATTTCAATTCATCCACAGTCTCATCTAAACTATAAAGGACCAAATTCTTCAAAAGAATTCATAAAACATCTGCATTATGGGATTTGAATGAAAAAACTTGATAACAAATTACATGCATTAAAGCTCCCTAATAGGACCAAAATTAGACACAAGGGTGAAGCTAGTGGAAGATTTTTAAAGAACTAGGAAAAAGGAACAACTTATAGCAGTTGGAAAATGATTCTAAAGTTTTAGAAGTAAAATGAACAGGTAGAATTTTTGAAAGAAAAACTGATAACAATTCAAGAGAAGATTTCAATCAGACCAAAACTAATTAAGTTGTGCTGATTTCAAAGCACAATAAGAATATTATCATCAAAACATATCAAAGATCTCAACAAATCTAAGAGGGATCTGATGTCAGTTAAAAATTTACAAAATCAGGTCATAATGAGATGTTTTCAAGAAAACCCAACAGTAAAAATTACATTCTTAACACATACTTAATGAGAGAATTTAAGAGAAAAATAAAAATCAATTTTAAAAGAAAGGTCATTCCTGAAAACTTCATGGTTATATTAAGCACATTAAATGAGTTAGGAAAGTTTCTGCTGTTCAATAAGTGAATTAAACCATGTCAACTTTAAAGATAATTTATGAAAAATTTTAAGAGAAGTATATCTACAAAACAAAACCTCCTTTAATTAAGATTAAACTAGAGCAATATAAGCATATTTTCATTTCAATTCATCCACAGTCTCATCTAAACTATAAAGGACCAAATTCTTCAAAAGAATTCATAAAACATCTGCATTATGGGATTTGAATGAAAAAACTTGATAACAAATTACATGCATTAAAGCTCCCTAATAGGACCAAAATTAGACACAAGGGTGAAGCTAGTGGAAGATTTTTAAAGAACTAGGAAAAAGGAACAACTTAGAGCAGTTGGAAAAGGATTCTAAAGTTTTAGAAGTAAAATGAACAGGTAGAATTTTCGAAAGAAAAACTGATAACAATTCAAGAGAAGATTTCAATCAGACCAAAACTAATTAAGTTGTGCTGATTTCAAAGCACAATAAGAATATTATCATCAAAACATATCAAAGATCTCAACAAATCTAAGAGGGATCTGATGTCAGTTAAAATTTTACAAAATCAGGTCATAATGAGATGTTTTCAAGAAAACCCAACAGTAAAAATTACATTCTTAACACATAATTAATGAGAGAATTTAAGAGAAAAATAAAAATCAATTTTAAAAGAAAAGTCATTTCTGAAAACTACATGGTTTTATTAAGCATATTTAATGAGTTAAGAAAGTTTCTATTGTTAAATGAGTGAATTAAACCATGTCAACTTTAAAGATAATTTATGAAAAATTTTAAGAGAAGTATATCTACAAAACAAAACCTCCTTTAATTAAGATTAAACTAGAGCAATATAAGCATATTTTCATTTCAATTCATCCAGTCTCATCTAAACTATAAAGGACCAAATTCTTCAAAAGAATTCATAAAACATCTGCATTATGGGATTTGAATGAAAAAACTTGATAACAAATTACATGCATTAAAGCTCCCTAATAGGACCAAAATTAGACACAAGGGTGAAGCTAGTGGAAGATTTTTAAAGAACTAGGAAAAAGGAACAACTTAGAGCAGTTGGAAAAGGATTCTAAAGTTTTAGAAGTAAAATGAACAGGTAGAATTTTCGAAAGAAAAACTGATAACAATTCAAGAGAAGATTTCAATCAGACCAAAACTAATTAAGTTGTGCTGATTTCAAAGCACAATAAGAATATTATCATCAAAACATATCAAAGATCTCAACAAATCTAAGAGGGATCTGATGTTAGTTAAAATTTTACAAAATCAGGTCATAATGAGATGTTTTCAAGAAAACCCAACAGTAAAAATTACATTCTTAACACATACTTAATGAGAGAATTTAAGAGAAAAATAAAAATCAATTTTAAAAGAAAAGTCATTTCTGAAAACTACATTGTTTTATTAAGCATATTTAATGAGTTAGGAAAGTTTCTATTGTTAAATGAGTGAATTAAACCATGTCAACTTTAAAGATAATTTATGAAAAATTTTAAGAGAAGTATATCTACAAAACAAAACCTCCTTTAATTAAGATTAAACTAGAGCAATATAAGCATATTTTCATTTCAATTCATCCAGTCTCATCTAAACTATAAAGGACCAAATTCTTCAAAAGAATTCATAAAACATCTGCATTATGGGATTTGAATGAAAAAACTTGATAACAAATTACATGCATTAAAGCTCCCTAATAGGACCAAAATTAGACACAAGGGTGAAGCTAGTGGAAGATTTTTAAAGAACTAGGAAAAAGGAACAACTTAGAGCAGTTGGAAAAGGATTCTAAAGTTTTAGAAGTAAAATGAACAGGTAGAATTTTCGAAAGAAAAACTGATAACAATTCAAGAGAAGATTTCAATCAGACCAAAACTAATTAAGTTGTGCTGATTTCAAAGCACAATAAGAATATTATCATCAAAACATATCAAAGATCTCAACAAATCTAAGAGGGATCTGATGTCAGTTAAAAATTTACAAAATCAGGTCATAATGAGATGTTTTCAAGAAAACCCAACAGTAAAAATTACATTCTTAACACATACTTAATGAGAGAATTTAAGAGAAAAATAAAATCAATTTTAAAAGAAAGGTCATTCCTGAAAACTTCATGGTTATATTAAGCACATTAAATGAGTTAGGAAAGTTTCTGCTGTTCAATAAGTGAATTAAACCATGTCAACTTTAAAGATAATTTATGAAAAATTTTAAGAGAAGTATATCTACCAAACAAAACCTCCTTTAATTAAGATTAAACTAGAGCAATATAAGCATATTTTCATATTAATGCATCCACAGTCTCATCTAAACTATAAAGGACCAAATTCTTCAAAAGAATTCATAAAACATCTGCATTATGGGATTTGAATGAAAAAAACTTGATAACAAATTACATGCATTAAAGCTCCCTAATAGGACCAAAATTAGACACAAGGGTGAAGCTAGTGGAAGATTTTTAAAGAACTAGGAAAAAGGAACAACTTAGAGCAGTTGGAAAAGGATTCTAAAGTTTAAGAAGTAAAATGAACCTTGAAAAATTTTTGAAAGAAAATCTGACACCAATTCAAAATAAGATTATAATCAGACCAAAACTAATTAAATTGTGCTTATTTCAAAGCAAAATAAGTATATTATCATCAAAACATAATAGAGATCTTACCAAAGCCTTGAGGGATCCAATTGCAGTTAAGAATTTACAAAATCAGGTCATTATCAGATGTTCTGCCCCAAAACCCTGCAACAAAAATTACATGCTTAACACTTATTTAATGAGAGAATTAAAAAGAAAATTAAAATCAATTTTAAAAGAAAAGTCATTTCTGAAAACTACATGGTTTTACTAAGCATATTTAATGAGTTAAGAAAGTTTCTATTGTTAAATGAGTGAATTAAACCATGTCAACTTTAAAGATAATTTATGAAAAATTTTAAGAGAAGTATATCTACAAAACAAAACCTCCTTTAATTAAGATTAAACTAGAGCAATATAAGCATATTTTCATTTCAATTCATCCACAGTCTCATCTAAACTATAAAGGACCAAATTCTTCAAAAGAATTCATAAAACATCTGCATTATGGGATTTGAATGAAAAAACTTGATAACAAATTACATGCATTAAAGCTCCCTAATAGGACCAAAATTAGACACAAGGGTGAAGCTAGTGGAAGATTTTTAAAGAACTAGGAAAAAGGAACAACTTAGAGCAGTTGGAAAAGGATTCTAAAGTTTTAGAAGTAAAATGAACAGGTAGAATTTTCGAAAGAAAAACTGATAACAATTCAAGAGAAGATTTCAACCAGACCAAAACTAATTAAGTTGTGCTGATTTCAAAGCACAATAAGAATATTATCATCAAAACATATCAAAGATCTCAACAAATCTAAGAGGGATCTGATGTCAGTTAAAAATTTACAAAATCAGGTCATAATGAGATGTTTTCAAGAAAACCCAACAGTAAAAATTACATTCTTAACACATACTTAATGAGAGAATTTAAGAGAAAAATAAAATCAATTTTAAAAGAAAGGTCATTCCTGAAAACTTCATGGTTATATTAAGCACATTAAATGAGTTAGGAAAGTTTCTGCTGTTCAATAAGTGAATTAAACCATGTCAACTTTAAAGATAATTTATGAAAAATTTTAAGAGAAGTATATCTACCAAACAAAACCTCCTTTAATTAAGATTAAACTAGAGCAATATAAGCATATTTTCATATTAATGCATCCACAGTCTCATCTAAACTATAAAGGACCAAATTCTTCAAAAGAATTCATAAAACATCTGCATTATGGGATTTGAATGAAAAAAACTTGATAACAAATTACATGCATTAAAGCTCCCTAATAGGACCAAAATTAGACACAAGGGTGAAGCTAGTGGAAGATTTTTAAAGAACTAGGAAAAAGGAACAACTTAGAGCAGTTGGAAAAGGATTCTAAAGTTTAAGAAGTAAAATGAACCTTGAAAAATTTTTGAAAGAAAATCTGACACCAATTCAAAATAAGATTATAATCAGACCAAAACTAATTAAATTGTGCTTATTTCAAAGCAAAATAAGTATATTATCATCAAAACATAATAGAGATCTTACCAAAGCCTTGAGGGATCCAATTGCAGTTAAGAATTTACAAAATCAGGTCATTATCAGATGTTCTGCCCCAAAACCCTGCAACAAAAATTACATGCTTAACACTTATTTAATGAGAGAATTAAAAAGAAAATTAAAATCAATTTTAAAAGAAAAGTCATTTCTGAAAACTACATGGTTTTATTAAGCATATTTAATGAGTTAAGAAAGTTTCTATTGTTAAATGAGTGAATTAAACCATGTCAACTTTAAAGATAATTTATGAAAAATTTTAAGAGAAGTATATCTACAAAACAAAACCTCCTTTAATTAAGATTAAACTAGAGCAATATAAGCATATTTTCATTTCAATTCATCCACAGTCTCATCTAAACTATAAAGGACCAAATTCTTCAAAAGAATTCATAAAACATCTGCATTATGGGATTTGAATGAAAAAACTTGATAACAAATTACATGCATTAAAGCTCCCTAATAGGACCAAAATTAGACACAAGGGTGAAGCTAGTGGAAGATTTTTAAAGAACTAGGAAAAAGGAACAACTTAGAGCAGTTGGAAAAGGATTCTAAAGTTTTAGAAGTAAAATGAACAGGTAGAATTTTCGAAAGAAAAACTGATAACAATTCAAGAGAAGATTTCAATCAGACCAAAACTAATTAAGTTGTGCTGATTTCAAAGCACAATAAGAATATTATCATCAAAACATATCAAAGATCTCAACAAATCTAAGAGGGATCTGATGTCAGTTAAAATTTTACAAAATCAGGTCATAATGAGATGTTTTCAAGAAAACCCAACAGTAAAAATTACATTCTTAACACATAATTAATGAGAGAATTTAAGAGAAAAATAAAAATCAATTTTAAAAGAAAAGTCATTTCTGAAAACTACATGGTTTTATTAAGCATATTTAATGAGTTAAGAAAGTTTCTATTGTTAAATGAGTGAATTAAACCATGTCAACTTTAAAGATAATTTATGAAAAATTTTAAGAGAAGTATATCTACAAAACAAAACCTCCTTTAATTAAGATTAAACTAGAGCAATATAAGCATATTTTCATTTCAATTCATCCAGTCTCATCTAAACTATAAAGGACCAAATTCTTCAAAAGAATTCATAAAACATCTGCATTATGGGATTTGAATGAAAAAACTTGATAACAAATTACATGCATTAAAGCTCTCTAATAGGACCAAAATTAGACACAAGGGTGAAGCTAGTGGAAGATTTTTAAAGAACTAGGAAAAAGGAACAACTTAGAGCAGTTGGAAAAGGATTCTAAAGTTTTAGAAGTAAAATGAACAGGTAGAATTTTCGAAAGAAAAACTGATAACAATTCAAGAGAAGATTTCAATCAGACCAAAACTAATTAAGTTGTGCTGATTTCAAAGCACAATAAGAATATTATCATCAAAACATATCAAAGATCTCAACAAATCTAAGAGGGATCTGATGTCAGTTAAAAATTTACAAAATCAGGTCATAATGAGATGTTTTCAAGAAAACCCAACAGTAAAAATTACATTCTTAACACATACTTAATGAGAGAATTTAAGAGAAAAATAAAATCAATTTTAAAAGAAAGGTCATTCCTGAAAACTTCATGGTTATATTAAGCACATTAAATGAGTTAGGAAAGTTTCTGCTGTTCAATAAGTGAATTAAACCATGTCAACTTTAAAGATAATTTATGAAAAATTTTAAGAGAAGTATATCTACCAAACAAAACCTCCTTTAATTAAGATTAAACTAGAGCAATATAAGCATATTTTCATATTAATGCATCCACAGTCTCATCTAAACTATAAAGGACCAAATTCTTCAAAAGAATTCATAAAACATCTGCATTATGGGATTTGAATGAAAAAAACTTGATAACAAATTACATGCATTAAAGCTCCCTAATAGGACCAAAATTAGACACAAGGGTGAAGCTAGTGGAAGATTTTTAAAGAACTAGGAAAAAGGAACAACTTAGAGCAGTTGGAAAAGGATTCTAAAGTTTAAGAAGTAAAATGAACCTTGAAAAATTTTTGAAAGAAAATCTGACACCAATTCAAAATAAGATTATAATCAGACCAAAACTAATTAAATTGTGCTTATTTCAAAGCAAAATAAGTATATTATCATCAAAACATAATAGAGATCTTACCAAAGCCTTGAGGGATCCAATTGCAGTTAAGAATTTACAAAATCAGGTCATTATCAGATGTTCTGCCCCAAAACCCTGCAACAAAAATTACATGCTTAACACTTATTTAATGAGAGAATTAAAAAGAAAATTAAAATCAATTTTAAAAGAAAAGTCATTTCTGAAAACTACATGGTTTTATTAAGCATATTTAATGAGTTAAGAAAGTTTCTATTGTTAAATGAGTGAATTAAACCATGTCAACTTTAAAGATAATTTATGAAAAATTTTAAGAGAAGTATATCTACAAAACAAAACCTCCTTTAATTAAGATTAAACTAGAGCAATATAAGCATATTTTCATTTCAATTCATCCACAGTCTCATCTAAACTATAAAGGACCAAATTCTTCAAAAGAATTCATAAAACATCTGCATTATGGGATTTGAATGAAAAAACTTGATAACAAATTACATGCATTAAAGCTCCCTAATAGGACCAAAATTAGACACAAGGGTGAAGCTAGTGGAAGATTTTTAAAGAACTAGGAAAAAGGAACAACTTATAGCAGTTGGAAAATGATTCTAAAGTTTTAGAAGTAAAATGAACAGGTAGAATTTTTGAAAGAAAAACTGATAACAATTCAAGAGAAGATTTCAATCAGACCAAAACTAATTAAGTTGTGCTGATTTCAAAGCACAATAAGAATATTATCATCAAAACATATCAAAGATCTCAACAAATCTAAGAGGGATCTGATGTCAGTTAAAAATTTACAAAATCAGGTCATAATGAGATGTTTTCAAGAAAACCCAACAGTAAAAATTACATTCTTAACACATACTTAATGAGAGAATTTAAGAGAAAAATAAAAATCAATTTTAAAAGAAAGGTCATTCCTGAAAACTTCATGGTTATATTAAGCACATTAAATGAGTTAGGAAAGTTTCTGCTGTTCAATAAGTGAATTAAACCATGTCAACTTTAAAGATAATTTATGAAAAATTTTAAGAGAAGTATATCTACAAAACAAAACCTCCTTTAATTAAGATTAAACTAGAGCAATATAAGCATATTTTCATTTCAATTCATCCACAGTCTCATCTAAACTATAAAGGACCAAATTCTTCAAAAGAATTCATAAAACATCTGCATTATGGGATTTGAATGAAAAAACTTGATAACAAATTACATGCATTAAAGCTCCCTAATAGGACCAAAATTAGACACAAGGGTGAAGCTAGTGGAAGATTTTTAAAGAACTAGGAAAAAGGAACAACTTAGAGCAGTTGGAAAAGGATTCTAAAGTTTTAGAAGTAAAATGAACAGGTAGAATTTTCGAAAGAAAAACTGATAACAATTCAAGAGAAGATTTCAATCAGACCAAAACTAATTAAGTTGTGCTGATTTCAAAGCACAATAAGAATATTATCATCAAAACATATCAAAGATCTCAACAAATCTAAGAGGGATCTGATGTCAGTTAAAATTTTACAAAATCAGGTCATAATGAGATGTTTTCAAGAAAACCCAACAGTAAAAATTACATTCTTAACACATAATTAATGAGAGAATTTAAGAGAAAAATAAAAATCAATTTTAAAAGAAAAGTCATTTCTGAAAACTACATGGTTTTATTAAGCATATTTAATGAGTTAAGAAAGTTTCTATTGTTAAATGAGTGAATTAAACCATGTCAACTTTAAAGATAATTTATGAAAAATTTTAAGAGAAGTATATCTACAAAACAAAACCTCCTTTAATTAAGATTAAACTAGAGCAATATAAGCATATTTTCATTTCAATTCATCCAGTCTCATCTAAACTATAAAGGACCAAATTCTTCAAAAGAATTCATAAAACATCTGCATTATGGGATTTGAATGAAAAAACTTGATAACAAATTACATGCATTAAAGCTCTCTAATAGGACCAAAATTAGACACAAGGGTGAAGCTAGTGGAAGATTTTTAAAGAACTAGGAAAAAGGAACAACTTAGAGCAGTTGGAAAAGGATTCTAAAGTTTTAGAAGTAAAATGAACAGGTAGAATTTTCGAAAGAAAAACTGATAACAATTCAAGAGAAGATTTCAATCAGACCAAAACTAATTAAGTTGTGCTGATTTCAAAGCACAATAAGAATATTATCATCAAAACATATCAAAGATCTCAACAAATCTAAGAGGGATCTGATGTTAGTTAAAATTTTACAAAATCAGGTCATAATGAGATGTTTTCAAGAAAACCCAACAGTAAAAATTACATTCTTAACACATACTTAATGAGAGAATTTAAGAGAAAAATAAAAATCAATTTTAAAAGAAAAGTCATTTCTGAAAACTACATTGTTTTATTAAGCATATTTAATGAGTTAGGAAAGTTTCTATTGTTAAATGAGTGAATTAAACCATGTCAACTTTAAAGATAATTTATGAAAAATTTTAAGAGAAGTATATCTACAAAACAAAACCTCCTTTAATTAAGATTAAACTAGAGCAATATAAGCATATTTTCATTTCAATTCATCCAGTCTCATCTAAACTATAAAGGACCAAATTCTTCAAAAGAATTCATAAAACATCTGCATTATGGGATTTGAATGAAAAAACTTGATAACAAATTACATGCATTAAAGCTCCCTAATAGGACCAAAATTAGACACAAGGGTGAAGCTAGTGGAAGATTTTTAAAGAACTAGGAAAAAGGAACAACTTAGAGCAGTTGGAAAAGGATTCTAAAGTTTTAGAAGTAAAATGAACAGGTAGAATTTTCGAAAGAAAAACTGATAACAATTCAAGAGAAGATTTCAATCAGACCAAAACTAATTAAGTTGTGCTGATTTCAAAGCACAATAAGAATATTATCATCAAAACATATCAAAGATCTCAACAAATCTAAGAGGGATCTGATGTCAGTTAAAAATTTACAAAATCAGGTCATAATGAGATGTTTTCAAGAAAACCCAACAGTAAAAATTACATTCTTAACACATACTTAATGAGAGAATTTAAGAGAAAAATAAAAATCAATTTTAAAAGAAAGGTCATTCCTGAAAACTTCATGGTTATATTAAGCACATTAAATGAGTTAGGAAAGTTTCTGCTGTTCAATAAGTGAATTAAACCATGTCAACTTTAAAGATAATTTATGAAAAATTTTAAGAGAAGTATATCTACAAAACAAAACCTCCTTTAATTAAGATTAAACTAGAGCAATATAAGCATATTTTCATTTCAATTCATCCACAGTCTCATCTAAACTATAAAGGACCAAATTCTTCAAAAGAATTCATAAAACATCTGCATTATGGGATTTGAATGAAAAAACTTGATAACAAATTACATGCATTAAAGCTCCCTAATAGGACCAAAATTAGACACAAGGGTGAAGCTAGTGGAAGATTTTTAAAGAACTAGGAAAAAGGAACAACTTAGAGCAGTTGGAAAAGGATTCTAAAGTTTTAGAAGTAAAATGAACAGGTAGAATTTTCGAAAGAAAAACTGATAACAATTCAAGAGAAGATTTCAATCAGACCAAAACTAATTAAGTTGTGCTGATTTCAAAGCACAATAAGAATATTATCATCAAAACATATCAAAGATCTCAACAAATCTAAGAGGGATCTGATGTCAGTTAAAAATTTACAAAATCAGGTCATAATGAGATGTTTTCAAGAAAACCCAACAGTAAAAATTACATTCTTAACACATACTTAATGAGAGAATTTAAGAGAAAAATAAAAATCAATTTTAAAAGAAAGGTCATTCCTGAAAACTTCATGGTTATATTAAGCACATTAAATGAGTTAGGAAAGTTTCTGCTGTTCAATAAGTGAATTAAACCATGTCAACTTTAAAGATAATTTATGAAAAATTTTAAGAGAAGTATATCTACAAAACAAAACCTCCTTTAATTAAGATTAAACTAGAGCAATATAAGCATATTTTCATTTCAATTCATCCACAGTCTCATCTAAACTATAAAGGACCAAATTCTTCAAAAGAATTCATAAAACATCTGCATTATGGGATTTGAATGAAAAAACTTGATAACAAATTACATGCATTAAAGCTCCCTAATAGGACCAAAATTAGACACAAGGGTGAAGCTAGTGGAAGATTTTTAAAGAACTAGGAAAAAGGAACAACTTAGAGCAGTTGGAAAAGGATTCTAAAGTTTTAGAAGTAAAATGAACAGGTAGAATTTTCGAAAGAAAAACTGATAACAATTCAAGAGAAGATTTCAACCAGACAAAAACTAATTAAGTTGTGCTTATTTCAAAGCACAATAAGAATATTATCATCAAAACATATCAAAGATCTCAACAAATCTAAGAGGGATCTGATGTCAGTTAAAAATTTACAAAATCAGGTCATAATGAGATGTTTTCAAGAAAACCCAACAGTAAAAATTACATTCTTAACACATACTTAATGAGAGAATTTAAGAGAAAAATAAAATCAATTTTAAAAGAAAGGTCATTCCTGAAAACTTCATGGTTATATTAAGCACATTAAATGAGTTAGGAAAGTTTCTGCTGTTCAATAAGTGAATTAAACCATGTCAACTTTAAAGATAATTTATGAAAAATTTTAAGAGAAGTATATCTACCAAACAAAACCTCCTTTAATTAAGATTAAACTAGAGCAATATAAGCATATTTTCATATTAATGCATCCACAGTCTCATCTAAACTATAAAGGACCAAATTCTTCAAAAGAATTCATAAAACATCTGCATTATGGGATTTGAATGAAAAAACTTGATAACAAATTACATGCATTAAAGCTCCCTAATAGGACCAAAATTAGACATAAGGGTGAAGCTAGTGAAAGATTTTTAAAGAACTATGAAAAAGGAACAACTTAGAGCAGTTGGAAAAGGATTCTAAAGTTTAAGAAGTAAAATGAACCTTGAAAAATTTTTGAAAGAAAATCTGACACCAATTCAAAATAAGATTATAATCAGACCAAAACTAATTAAATTGTGCTTATTTCAAAGCAAAATAAGTATATTATCATCAAAACATAATAGATATCTTACCAAAGCCTTGAGGGATCCAATTGCAGTTAAGAATTTACAAAATCAGGTCATTATCAGATGTTCTGCCCCAAAACCCTGCAACAAAAATTACATGCGTAACACTTATTTAATGAGAGAATTAAAAAGAAAATTAAAATCAATTATAAAAGAAAAGTCATTTCTGAAAACTACATGGTTTTATTAAGCATATTTAATGAGTTAAGAAAGTTTCTATTGTTAAATGAGTGAATTAAACCATGTCAACTTTAAAGATAATTTATGAAAAATTTTAAGAGAAGTATATCTACAAAACAAAACCTCCTTTAATTAAGATTAAACTAGAGCAATATAAGCATATTTTCATTTCAATTCATCCACAGTCTCATCTAAACTATAAAGGACCAAATTCTTCAAAAGAATTCATAAAACATCTGCATTATGGGATTTGAATGAAAAAACTTGATAACAAATTACATGCATTAAAGCTCCCTAATAGGACCAAAATTAGACACAAGGGTGAAGCTAGTGGAAGATTTTTAAAGAACTAGGAAAAAGGAACAACTTAGAGCAGTTGGAAAAGGATTCTAAAGTTTTAGAAGTAAAATGAACAGGTAGAATTTTCGAAAGAAAAACTGATAACAATTCAAGAGAAGATTTCAATCAGACCAAAACTAATTAAGTTGTGCTGATTTCAAAGCACAATAAGAATATTATCATCAAAACATATCAAAGATCTCAACAAATCTAAGAGGGATCTGATGTCAGTTAAAAATTTACAAAATCATGTCATAATGAGATGTTTTCAAGGAAACCCAACAGTAAAAATTACATTCTTAACACATACTTAATGAGAGAATTTAAGAGAAAAATAAAATCAATTTTAAAAGAAAGGTCATTCCTGAAAACTTCATGGTTATATTAAGCACATTAAATGAGTTAGGAAAGTTTCTGCTGTTCAATAAGTGAATTAAACCATGTCAACTTTAAAGATAATTTATGAAAAATTTTAAGAGAAGTATATCTACCAAACAAAACCTCCTTTAATTAAGATTAAACTAGAGCAATATAAGCATATTTTCATATTAATGCATACACAGTCTCATCTAAACTATAAAGGACCAAATTCTTCAAAAGAATTCATAAAACATCTGCATTATGGGATTTGAATGAAAAAAACTTGATAACAAATTACATGCATTAAAGCTCCCTAATAGGACCAAAATTAGACACAAGGGTGAAGCTAGTGGAAGATTTTTAAAGAACTAGGAAAAAGGAACAACTAAAGGAAAAGGATTCTAAAGTTTAAGAAGTAAAATGAACCTTGAAAAATTTTTGAAAGAAAATCTGACACCAATTCAAAATAAGATTATAATCAGACCAAAACTAATTAAATTGTGCTTATTTCAAAGCAAAATAAGTATATTATCATCAAAACATAATAGATATCTTACCAAAGCCTTGAGGGATCCAATTGCAGTTAAGAATTTACAAAATCAGGTCATTATCAGATGTTCTGCCCCAAAACCCTGCAACAAAAATTACATGCCTAACACTTATTTAATGAGAGAATTAAAAAGAAAATTAAAATCAATTATAAAAGAAAAGTCATTTCTGAAAACTACATGGTTTTATTAAGCATATTTAATGAGTTAAGAAAGTTTCTATTGTTAAATGAGTGAATTAAACCATGTCAACTTTAAAGATAATTTATGAAAAATTTTAAGAGAAGTATATCTACAAAACAAAACCTCCTTTAATTAAGATTAAACTAGAGCAATATAAGCATATTTTCATTTCAATGCATCCACAGTCTCATCTAAACTATAAAGGACCAAATTCTTCAAAAGAATTCATAAAACATCTGCATTATGGGATTTAAATGAAAAAACTTGATAACAAATTACATGCATTAAAGCTCCCTAATTGGACCAAAATAACACAAGGGTGAAGCTAGTGGAAGATTTTTAAAGAACAAGGAAAAAGGAACAACTTAGAGCAGTTGGAAAAGGATTCTAAAGTTTAAGAAGTAAAATGAACCTTGAAAAATTTTTGAAAGAAAATTTGACACCAATTCAAAAGAAGATTTCAAACAGACCAAAACTAATGAAGTTGAGCTTATTTCAAAGCAAAATAAGAATATTATCATCAAAACATATAAAATCAGGTTATAATGAGATGTTTTCAAGAAAACCCAACAGTAAAAATTACATTCTTAACACATAATTAATGAGAGAATTTAAGAGAAAAATAACATCCATTTTAAAAGAAAAGTCATTTCTAAAAACTACATGGTTATATTAAGCACATTAAATGAGTTAAGAAAGTTTCTGCTCTTAAATAAGTGAATTAAACCATGTCAATTTTAAAGATAATTTCTGAAAAATTTTAAGACCAGTACATCTACCAGACAACACCTACTTTAATTAAGATTAAACTAGAGCAATATAAGCATATTTTCATTTCAATGCATCCACAGTCTCATCTAAACAATGAAGGAACAAATTTTGAAGAGAATTCATAAATCATCTGCATTATGGAATTTGCTTGAAAAAACTTACTAACAAATTACATGAATTAAAGCTACATAATTGGGCCAAAATTAGACCTAAGGTAGAAGTAAGTGGTTTATTTTTAAACAACAAGGAAAAAGGAACAAATTAGAGCAGTTCTAAAAGGATTCTAAAGTTTTAGAACTGAAATAAACATGGGGGTTCAAAGCACAATAAGAATATTATCATCAAAACATATCAAAGATCTCAACAAATCTAAGAGGGATCTGATGTCAGTTAAAAATTTACAAAATCAGGTCATAATGAGGTGTTTTCAAGAAAACCCAACAGTAAAAATTACATTCTTAACACATACTTAATGAGAGAATTTAAGAGAAAAATAAAATCAATTTTAAAAGAAAGGTCATTCCTGAAAACTTCATGGTTATATTAAGCACATTAAATGAGTTAGGAAAGTTTCTGCTGTTCAATAAGTGAATTAAACCATGTCAACTTTAAAGATAATTTATGAAAAATTTTAAGAGAAGTATATCTACCAAACAAAACCTCCTTTAATTAAGATTAAACTAGAGCAATATAAGCATATTTTCATATTAATGCATCCAGAGTCTCATCTAAACTATAAAGGACCAAATTCTTCAAAAGAATTCATAAAACATCTGCATTATGGGATTTGAATGAAAAAAACTTGATAACAAATTACATGCATTAAAGCTCCCTAATAGGACCAAAATTAGACACAAGGGTGAAGCTAGTGGAAGATTTTTAAAGAACTAGGAAAAAAGAACAACTTAGAGCAGTTGGAAAAGGATTCTAAAGTTTAAGAAGTAAAATGAACCTTGAAAAATTTTTGAAAGAAAATCTGACACCAATTCAAAATAAGATTATAATCAGACCAAAACTAATTAAATTGTGCTTATTTCAAAGCAAAATAAGTATATTATCATCAAAACATAATAGAGATCTTACCAAAGCCTTGAGGGATCCAATTGCAGTTAAGAATTTACAAAATCAGGTCATTATCAGATGTTCTGCCCCAAAACCCTGCAAAAAAAATTACATGCTTAACACTTATTTAATGAGAGAATTAAAAAGAAAATTAAAATCAATTATAAAAGAAAAGTCATTTCTGAAAACTACATGGTTTTATTAAGCATATTTAATGAGTTAAGAAAGTTTCTATTGTTAAATGAGTGAATTAAACCATGTCAACTTTAAAGATAATTTATGAAAAATTTTAAGAGAAGTATATCTACAAAACAAAACCTCCTTTAATTAAGATTAAACTAGAGCAATATAAGCATATTTTCATTTCAATGCATCCACAGTCTCATCTAAACTATAAAGGACCAAATTCTTCAAAAGAATTCATAAAACATCTGCATTATGGGATTTAAATGAAAAAACTTGATAACAAATTACATGCATTAAAGCTCCCTAATTGGACCAAAATAACACAAGGGTGAAGCTAGTGGAAGATTTTTAAAGAACAAGGAAAAAGGAACAACTTAGAGCAGTTGGAAAAGGATTCTAAAGTTTAAGAAGTAAAATGAACCTTGAAAAATTTTTGAAAGAAAATTTGACACCAATTCAAAAGAAGATTTCAAACAGACCAAAACTAATGAAGTTGAGCTTATTTCAAAGCAAAATAAGAATATTATCATCAAAACATATAAAATCAGGTTATAATGAGATGTTTTCAAGAAAACCCAACAGTAAAAATTACATTCTTAACACATAATTAATGAGAGAATTTAAGAGAAAAATAACATCCATTTTAAAAGAAAAGTCATTTCTAAAAACTACATGGTTATATTAAGCACATTAAATGAGTTAAGAAAGTTTCTGCTCTTAAATAAGTGAATTAAACCATGTCAATTTTAAAGATAATTTCTGAAAAATTTTAAGACCAGTACATCTACCAGACAACACCTACTTTAATTAAGATTAAACTAGAGCAATATAAGCATATTTTCATTTCAATGCATCCACAGTCTCATCTAAACAATGAAGGAACAAATTTTGAAGAGAATTCATAAATCATCTGCATTATGGAATTTGCTTGAAAAAACTTACTAACAAATTACATGAATTAAAGCTACATAATTGGGCCAAAATTAGACCTAAGGTAGAAGTAAGTGGTTTATTTTTAAACAACAAGGAAAAAGGAACAAATTAGAGCAGTTCTAAAAGGATTCTAAAGTTTTAGAACTGAAATAAACATGGGGGTTCAAAGCACAATAAGAATATTATCATCAAAACATATCAAAGATCTCAACAAATCTAAGAGGGATCTGATGTCAGTTAAAAATTTACAAAATCAGGTCATAATGAGGTGTTTTCAAGAAAACCCAACAGTAAAAATTACATTCTTAACACATACTTAATGAGAGAATTTAAGAGAAAAATAAAATCAATTTTAAAAGAAAGGTCATTCCTGAAAACTTCATGGTTATATTAAGCACATTAAATGAGTTAGGAAAGTTTCTGCTGTTCAATAAGTGAATTAAACCATGTCAACTTTAAAGATAATTTATGAAAAATTTTAAGAGAAGTATATCTACCAAACAAAACCTCCTTTAATTAAGATTAAACTAGAGCAATATAAGCATATTTTCATATTAATGCATCCACAGTCTCATCTAAACTATAAAGGACCAAATTCTTCAAAAGAATTCATAAAACATCTGCATTATGGGATTTGAATGAAAAAAACTTGATAACAAATTACATGCATTAAAGCTCCCTAATAGAACCAAAATTAGACACAAGGGTGAAGCTAGTGTAAGATTTTTAAAGAACTAGGAAAAAGGAACAACTTAGAGCAGTTGGAAAAGGATTCTAAAGTTTAAGAAGTAAAATGAACCTTGAAAAATTTTTGAAAGAAAATCTGACACCAATTCAAAATAAGATTATAATCAGACCAAAACTAATTAAATTGTGCTTATTTCAAAGCAAAATAAGTATATTATCATCAAAACATAATAGAGATCTTACCAAAGCCTTGAGGGATCCAATTGCAGTTAAGAATTTACAAAATCAGGTCATTATCAGATGTTCTGCCCCAAAACCCTGCAAAAAAAATTACATGCTTAACACTTATTTAATGAGAGAATTAAAAAGAAAATTAAAATCAATTTTAAAAGAAAAGTCATTTCTGAAAACTACATGGTTTTATTAAGCATATTTAATGAGTTAAGAAAGTTTCTATTGTTAAATGAGTGAATTAAACCATGTCAACTTTAAAGATAATTTATGAAAAATTTTAAGAGAAGTATATCTACAAACAAAACCTCCTTTAATTAAGATTAAACTAGAGCAATATAAGCATATTTTCATTTCAATTCATCCACAGTCTCATCTAAACTATAAAGGACCAAATTCTTCAAAAGAATTCATAAAACATCTGCATTATGGGATTTGAATGAAAAAACTTGATAACAAATTACATGCATTAAAGCTCCCTAATAGGACCAAAATTAGACACAAGGGTGAAGCTAGTGGAAGATTTTTAAAGAACTAGGAAAAAGGAACAACTTAGAGCAGTTGGAAAAGGATTCTAAAGTTTTAGAAGTAAAATGAACAGGTAGAATTTTCGAAAGAAAAACTGATAACAATTCAAGAGAAGATTTCAATCAGACCAAAACTAATTAAGTTGTGCTGATTTCAAAGCACAATAAGAATATTATCATCAAAACATATCAAAGATCTCAACAAATCTAAGAGGGATCTGATGTCAGTTAAAAATTTACAAAATCAGGTCATAATGAGATGTTTTCAAGAAAACCCAACAGTAAAAATTACATTCTTAACACATACTTAATGAGAGAATTTAAGAGAAAAATAAAAATCAATTTTAAAAGAAAAGTCATTTCTGAAAACTACATGGTTTTATTAAGCATATTTAATGAGTTAAGAAAGTTTCTATTGTTAAATGAGTGAATTAAACCATGTCAACTTTAAAGATAATTTATGAAAAATTTTAAGAGAAGTATATCTACAAAACAAAACCTCCTTTAATTAAGATTAAACTAGAGCAATATAAGCATATTTTCATTTGAATTCATCCACAGTCTCATCTAAACTATAAAGGACCAAATTCTTCAAAAGAATTCATAAAACATCTGCATTATGGGATTTGAATGAAAAAACTTGATAACAAATTACATGCATTAAAGCTCCCTAATAGGACCAAAATTAGACACAAGGGTGAAGCTAGTGGAAGATTTTTAAAGAACTAGGAAAAAGGAACAACTTAGAGCAGTTGGAAAAGGATTCTAAAGTTTTAGAAGTAAAATGAACAGGTAGAATTTTCGAAAGAAAAACTGATAACAATTCAAGAGAAGATTTCAACCAGACCAAAACTAATTAAGTTGTTCAGATTTCAAAGCACAATAAGAATATTATCATCAAAACATATCAAAGATCTCAACAAATCTAAGAGGGATCTGATGTCAGTTAAAAATTTACAAAATCAGGTCATAATGAGATGTTTTCAAGAAAACCCAACAGTAAAAATTACATTCTTAACACATACTTAATGAGAGAATTTAAGAGAAAAATAAAATCAATTTTAAAAGAAAGGTCATTCCTGAAAACTTCATGGTTATATTAAGCACATTAAATGAGTTAGGAAAGTTTCTGCTGTTCAATAAGTGAATTAAACCATGTCAACTTTAAAGATAATTTATGAAAAATTTTAAGAGAAGTATATCTACCAAACAAAACCTCCTTTATTTAAGATTAAACTAGAGCAATATAAGCATATTTTCATATTAATGCATCCAGAGTCTCATCTAAACTATAAAGGACCAAATTCTTCAAAAGAATTCATAAAACATCTGCATTATGGGATTTGAATGAAAAAAACTTGATAACAAATTACATGCATTAAAGCTCCCTAATAGGACCAAAATTAGACACAAGGGTGAAGCTAGTGGAAGATTTTTAAAGAACTAGGAAAAAAGAACAACTTAGAGCAGTTGGAAAAGGATTCTAAAGTTTAAGAAGTAAAATGAACCTTGAAAAATTTTTGAAAGAAAATCTGACACCAATTCAAAATAAGATTATAATCAGACCAAAACTAATTAAATTGTGCTTATTTCAAAGCAAAATAAGTATATTATCATCAAAACATAATAGAGATCTTACCAAAGCCTTGAGGGATCCAATTGCAGTTAAGAATTTACAAAATCAGGTCATTATCAGATGTTCTGCCCCAAAACCCTGCAAAAAAAATTACATGCTTAACACTTATTTAATGAGAGAATTAAAAAGAAAATTAAAATCAATTTTAAAAGAAAAGTCATTTCTGAAAACTACATGGTTTTATTAAGCATATTTAATGAGTTAAGAAAGTTTCTATTGTTAAATGAGTGAATTAAACCATGTCAACTTTAAAGATAATTTATGAAAAATTTTAAGAGAAGTATATCTACAAACAAAACCTCCTTTAATTAAGATTAAACTAGAGCAATATAAGCATATTTTCATTTCAATTCATCCACAGTCTCATCTAAACTATAAAGGACCAAATTCTTCAAAAGAATTCATAAAACATCTGCATTATGGGATTTGAATGAAAAAACTTGATAACAAATTACATGCATTAAAGCTCCCTAATAGGACCAAAATTAGACACAAGGGTGAAGCTAGTGGAAGATTTTTAAAGAACTAGGATAAAGGAACAACTTAGAGCAGTTGGAAAAGGATTCTAAAGTTTTAGAAGTAAAATGAACAGGTAGAATTTTCGAAAGAAAAACTGATAACAATTCAAGAGAAGATTTCAATCAGACCAAAACTAATTAAGTTGTGCTGATTTCAAAGCCCAATAAGAATATTATCATCAAAACATATCAAAGATCTCAACAAATCTAAGAGGGATCTGATGTCAGTTAAAAATTTACAAAATCAGGTCATAATGAGATGTTTTCAAGAAAACCCAACAGTAAAAATTACATTCTTAACACATACTTAATGAGAGAATTTAAGAGAAAAATAAAATCAATTTTAAAAGAAAGGTCATTCCTGAAAACTTCATGGTTATATTAAGCACATTAAATGAGTTAGGAAAGTTTCTGCTGTTCAATAAGTGAATTAAACCATGTCAACTTTAAAGATAATTTATGAAAAATTTTAAGAGAAGTATATCTACCAAACAAAACCTCCTTTAATTAAGATTAAACTAGAGCAATATAAGCATATTTTCATATTAATGCATACACAGTCTCATCTAAACTATAAAGGACCAAATTCTTCAAAAGAATTCATAAAACATCTGCATTATGGGATTTGAATGAAAAAAACTTGATAACAAATTACATGCATTAAAGCTCCCTAATAGGACCAAAATTAGACACAAGGGTGAAGCTAGTGGAAGATTTTTAAAGAACTAGGAAAAAGGAACAACTTAGAGCAGTTGGAAAAGGATTCTAAAGTTTTAGAAGTAAAATGAACAGGTAGAATTTTCGAAAGAAAAACTGATAACAATTCAAGAGAAGATTTCAATCAGACCAAAACTAATTAAGTTGTGCTGATTTCAAAGCACAATAAGAATATTATCATCAAAACATATCAAAGATCTCAACAAATCTAAGAGGGATCTGATGTCAGTTAAAAATTTACAAAATCAGGTCATAATGAGATGTTTTCAAGAAAACCCAACAGTAAAAATTACATTCTTAACACATACTTAATGAGAGAATTTAAGAGAAAAATAAAATCAATTTTAAAAGAAAGGTCATTCCTGAAAACTTCATGGTTATATTAAGCACATTAAATGAGTTAGGAAAGTTTCTGCTGTTCAATAAGTGAATTAAACCATGTCAACTTTAAAGATAATTTATGAAAAATTTTAAGAGAAGTATATCTACCAAACAAAACCTCCTTTAATTAAGATTAAACTAGAGCAATATAAGCATATTTTCATATTAATGCATCCACAGTCTCATCTAAACTATAAAGGACCAAATTCTTCAAAAGAATTCATAAAACATCTGCATTATGGGATTTGAATGAAAAAACTTGATAACAAATTACATGCATTAAAGCTCCCTAATAGGACCAAAATTAGACACAAGGGTGAAGCTAGTGGAAGATTTTTAAAGAACTAGGAAAAAGGAACAACTTAGAGCAGTTGGAAAAGGATTCTAAAGTTTAAGAAGTAAAATGAACCTTGAAAAATTTTTGAAAGAAAATCTGACACCAATTCAAAATAAGATTATAATCAGACCAAAACTAATTAAATTGTGCTTATTTCAAAGCAAAATAAGTATATTATCATCAAAACATAATAGATATCTTACCAAAGCCTTGAGGGATCCAATTGCAGTTAAGAATTTACAAAATCAGGTCATTATCAGATGTTCTGTCCCAAAACCCTGCAACAAAAATTACATGCGTAACACTTATTTAATGAGAGAATTAAAAAGAAAATTAAAATCAATTATAAAAGAAAAGTCATTTCTGAAAACTACATGGTTTTATTAAGCATATTTAATGAGTTAAGAAAGTTTCTATTGTTAAATGAGTGAATTAAACCATGTCAACTTTAAAGATAATTTATGAAAAATTTTAAGAGAAGTATATCTACAAAACAAAACCTCCTTTAATTAAGATTAAACTAGAGCAACATAAGCATATTTTCATTTCAATTCATCCACAGTCTCATCTAAACTATAAAGGACCAAATTCTTCAAAAGAATTCATAAAACATCTGCATTATGGGATTTGAATGAAAAAACTTGATAACAAATTACATGCATTAAAGCTCCCTAATAGGACCAAAATTAGACACAAGGGTGAAGCTAGTGGAAGATTTTTAAAGAACTAGGAAAAAGGAACAACTTAGAGCAGTTGGAAAAGGATTCTAAAGTTTTAGAAGTAAAATGAACAGGTAGAATTTTCGAAAGAAAAACTGATAACAATTCAAGAGAAGATTTCAATCAGACCAAAACTAATTAAGTTGTGCTGATTTCAAAGCACAATAAGAATATTATCATCAAAACATATCAAAGATCTCAACAAATCTAAGAGGGATCTGATGTCAGTTAAAAATTTACAAAATCAGGTCATAATGAGATGTTTTCAAGAAAACCCAACAGTAAAAATTACATTCTTAACACATACTTAATGAGAGAATTTAAGAGAAAAATAAAAATCAATTTTAAAAGAAAAGTCATTTCTGAAAACTACATGGTTTTATTAAGCATATTTAATGAGTTAAGAAAGTTTCTATTGTTAAATGAGTGAATTAAACCATGTCAACTTTAAAGATAATTTATGAAAAATTTTAAGAGAAGTATATCTACAAAACAAAACCTCCTTTAATTAAGATTAAACTAGAGCAATATAAGCATATTTTCATTTGAATTCATCCACAGTCTCATCTAAACTATAAAGGACCAAATTCTTCAAAAGAATTCATAAAACATCTGCATTATGGGATTTGAATGAAAAAACTTGATAACAAATTACATGCATTAAAGCTCCCTAATAGGACCAAAATTAGACACAAGGGTGAAGCTAGTAGAAGATTTTTAAAGAACTAGGAAAAAGGAACAACTTAGAGCAGTTGGAAAAGGATTCTAAAGTTTTAGAAGTAAAATGAACAGGTAGAATTTTCGAAAGAAAAACTGATAACAATTCAAGAGAAGATTTCAACCAGACCAAAACTAATTAAGTTGTTCAGATTTCAAAGCACAATAAGAATATTATCATCAAAACATATCAAAGATCTCAACAAATCTAAGAGGGATCTGATGTCAGTTAAAAATTTACAAAATCAGGTCATAATGAGATGTTTTCAAGAAAACCCAACAGTAAAAATTACATTCTTAACACATACTTAATGAGAGAATTTAAGAGAAAAATAAAATCAATTTTAAAAGAAAGGTCATTCCTGAAAACTTCATGGTTATATTAAGCACATTAAATGAGTTAGGAAAGTTTCTGCTGTTCAATAAGTGAATTAAACCATGTCAACTTTAAAGATAATTTATGAAAAATTTTAAGAGAAGTATATCTACCAAACAAAACCTCCTTTATTTAAGATTAAACTAGAGCAATATAAGCATATTTTCATATTAATGCATCCAGAGTCTCATCTAAACTATAAAGGACCAAATTCTTCAAAAGAATTCATAAAACATCTGCATTATGGGATTTGAATGAAAAAAACTTGATAACAAATTACATGCATTAAAGCTCCCTAATAGGACCAAAATTAGACACAAGGGTGAAGCTAGTGGAAGATTTTTAAAGAACTAGGAAAAAAGAACAACTTAGAGCAGTTGGAAAAGGATTCTAAAGTTTAAGAAGTAAAATGAACCTTGAAAAATTTTTGAAAGAAAATCTGACACCAATTCAAAATAAGATTATAATCAGACCAAAACTAATTAAATTGTGCTTATTTCAAAGCAAAATAAGTATATTATCATCAAAACATAATAGAGATCTTACCAAAGCCTTGAGGGATCCAATTGCAGTTAAGAATTTACAAAATCAGGTCATTATCAGATGTTCTGCCCCAAAACCCTGCAAAAAAAATTACATGCTTAACACTTATTTAATGAGAGAATTAAAAAGAAAATTAAAATCAATTTTAAAAGAAAAGTCATTTCTGAAAACTACATGGTTTTATTAAGCATATTTAATGAGTTAAGAAAGTTTCTATTGTTAAATGAGTGAATTAAACCATGTCAACTTTAAAGATAATTTATGAAAAATTTTAAGAGAAGTATATCTACAAACAAAACCTCCTTTAATTAAGATTAAACTAGAGCAATATAAGCATATTTTCATTTCAATTCATCCACAGTCTCATCTAAACTATAAAGGACCAAATTCTTCAAAAGAATTCATAAAACATCTGCATTATGGGATTTGAATGAAAAAACTTGATAACAAATTACATGCATTAAAGCTCCCTAATAGGACCAAAATTAGACACAAGGGTGAAGCTAGTGGAAGATTTTTAAAGAACTAGGATAAAGGAACAACTTAGAGCAGTTGGAAAAGGATTCTAAAGTTTTAGAAGTAAAATGAACAGGTAGAATTTTCGAAAGAAAAACTGATAACAATTCAAGAGAAGATTTCAATCAGACCAAAACTAATTAAGTTGTGCTGATTTCAAAGCCCAATAAGAATATTATCATCAAAACATATCAAAGATCTCAACAAATCTAAGAGGGATCTGATGTCAGTTAAAAATTTACAAAATCAGGTCATAATGAGATGTTTTCAAGAAAACCCAACAGTAAAAATTACATTCTTAACACATACTTAATGAGAGAATTTAAGAGAAAAATAAAATCAATTTTAAAAGAAAGGTCATTCCTGAAAACTTCATGGTTATATTAAGCACATTAAATGAGTTAGGAAAGTTTCTGCTGTTCAATAAGTGAATTAAACCATGTCAACTTTAAAGATAATTTATGAAAAATTTTAAGAGAAGTATATCTACCAAACAAAACCTCCTTTAATTAAGATTAAACTAGAGCAATATAAGCATATTTTCATATTAATGCATACACAGTCTCATCTAAACTATAAAGGACCAAATTCTTCAAAAGAATTCATAAAACATCTGCATTATGGGATTTGAATGAAAAAAACTTGATAACAAATTACATGCATTAAAGCTCCCTAATAGGACCAAAATTAGACACAAGGGTGAAGCTAGTGGAAGATTTTTAAAGAACTAGGAAAAAGGAACAACTTAGAGCAGTTGGAAAAGGATTCTAAAGTTTTAGAAGTAAAATGAACAGGTAGAATTTTCGAAAGAAAAACTGATAACAATTCAAGAGAAGATTTCAATCAGACCAAAACTAATTAAGTTGTGCTGATTTCAAAGCACAATAAGAATATTATCATCAAAACATATCAAAGATCTCAACAAATCTAAGAGGGATCTGATGTCAGTTAAAAATTTACAAAATCAGGTCATAATGAGATGTTTTCAAGAAAACCCAACAGTAAAAATTACATTCTTAACACATACTTAATGAGAGAATTTAAGAGAAAAATAAAATCAATTTTAAAAGAAAGGTCATTCCTGAAAACTTCATGGTTATATTAAGCACATTAAATGAGTTAGGAAAGTTTCTGCTGTTCAATAAGTGAATTAAACCATGTCAACTTTAAAGATAATTTATGAAAAATTTTAAGAGAAGTATATCTACCAAACAAAACCTCCTTTAATTAAGATTAAACTAGAGCAATATAAGCATATTTTCATATTAATGCATCCACAGTCTCATCTAAACTATAAAGGACCAAATTCTTCAAAAGAATTCATAAAACATCTGCATTATGGGATTTGAATGAAAAAACTTGATAACAAATTACATGCATTAAAGCTCCCTAATAGGACCAAAATTAGACACAAGGGTGAAGCTAGTGGAAGATTTTTAAAGAACTAGGAAAAAGGAACAACTTAGAGCAGTTGGAAAAGGATTCTAAAGTTTAAGAAGTAAAATGAACCTTGAAAAATTTTTGAAAGAAAATCTGACACCAATTCAAAATAAGATTATAATCAGACCAAAACTAATTAAATTGTGCTTATTTCAAAGCAAAATAAGTATATTATCATCAAAACATAATAGATATCTTACCAAAGCCTTGAGGGATCCAATTGCAGTTAAGAATTTACAAAATCAGGTCATTATCAGATGTTCTGTCCCAAAACCCTGCAACAAAAATTACATGCGTAACACTTATTTAATGAGAGAATTAAAAAGAAAATTAAAATCAATTATAAAAGAAAAGTCATTTCTGAAAACTACATGGTTTTATTAAGCATATTTAATGAGTTAAGAAAGTTTCTATTGTTAAATGAGTGAATTAAACCATGTCAACTTTAAAGATAATTTATGAAAAATTTTAAGAGAAGTATATCTACAAAACAAAACCTCCTTTAATTAAGATTAAACTAGAGCAACATAAGCATATTTTCATTTCAATTCATCCACAGTCTCATCTAAACTATAAAGGACCAAATTCTTCAAAAGAATTCATAAAACATCTGCATTATGGGATTTGAATGAAAAAACTTGATAACAAATTACATGCATTAAAGCTCCCTAATAGGACCAAAATTAGACACAAGGGTGAAGCTAGTGGAAGATTTTTAAAGAACTAGGAAAAAGGAACAACTTAGAGCAGTTGGAAAAGGATTCTAAAGTTTTAGAAGTAAAATGAACAGGTAGAATTTTCGAAAGAAAAACTGATAACAATTCAAGAGAAGATTTCAATCAGACCAAAACTAATTAAGTTGTGCTGATTTCAAAGCACAATAAGAATATTATCATCAAAACATATCAAAGATCTCAACAAATCTAAGAGGGATCTGATGTCAGTTAAAAATTTACAAAATCATGTCATAATGAGATGTTTTCAAGGAAACCCAACAGTAAAAATTACATTCTTAACACATACTTAATGAGAGAATTTAAGAGAAAAATAAAATCAATTTTAAAAGAAAGGTCATTCCTGAAAACTTCATGGTTATATTAAGCACATTAAATGAGTTAGGAAAGTTTCTGCTGTTCAATAAGTGAATTAAACCATGTCAACTTTAAAGATAATTTATGAAAAATTTTAAGAGAAGTATATCTACCAAACAAAACCTCCTTTAATTAAGATTAAACTAGAGCAATATAAGCATATTTTCATATTAATGCATACACAGTCTCATCTAAACTATAAAGGACCAAATTCTTCAAAAGAATTCATAAAACATCTGCATTATGGGATTTGAATGAAAAAAACTTGATAACAAATTACATGCATTAAAGCTCCCTAATAGGACCAAAATTAGACACAAGGGTGAAGCTAGTGGAAGATTTTTAAAGAACTAGGAAAAAGGAACAACTAAAGGAAAAGGATTCTAAAGTTTAAGAAGTAAAATGAACCTTGAAAAATTTTTGAAAGAAAATCTGACACCAATTCAAAATAAGATTATAATCAGACCAAAACTAATTAAATTGTGCTTATTTCAAAGCAAAATAAGTATATTATCATCAAAACATAATAGATATCTTACCAAAGCCTTGAGGGATCCAATTGCAGTTAAGAATTTACAAAATCAGGTCATTATCAGATGTTCTGCCCCAAAACCCTGCAACAAAAATTACATGCCTAACACTTATTTAATGAGAGAATTAAAAAGAAAATTAAAATCAATTATAAAAGAAAAGTCATTTCTGAAAACTACATGGTTTTATTAAGCATATTTAATGAGTTAAGAAAGTTTCTATTGTTAAATGAGTGAATTAAACCATGTCAACTTTAAAGATAATTTATGAAAAATTTTAAGAGAAGTATATCTACAAAACAAAACCTCCTTTAATTAAGATTAAACTAGAGCAATATAAGCATATTTTCATTTCAATGCATCCACAGTCTCATCTAAACTATAAAGGACCAAATTCTTCAAAAGAATTCATAAAACATCTGCATTATGGGATTTAAATGAAAAAACTTGATAACAAATTACATGCATTAAAGCTCCCTAATTGGACCAAAATAACACAAGGGTGAAGCTAGTGGAAGATTTTTAAAGAACAAGGAAAAAGGAACAACTTAGAGCAGTTGGAAAAGGATTCTAAAGTTTAAGAAGTAAAATGAACCTTGAAAAATTTTTGAAAGAAAATTTGACACCAATTCAAAAGAAGATTTCAAACAGACCAAAACTAATGAAGTTGAGCTTATTTCAAAGCAAAATAAGAATATTATCATCAAAACATATAAAATCAGGTTATAATGAGATGTTTTCAAGAAAACCCAACAGTAAAAATTACATTCTTAACACATAATTAATGAGAGAATTTAAGAGAAAAATAACATCCATTTTAAAAGAAAAGTCATTTCTAAAAACTACATGGTTATATTAAGCACATTAAATGAGTTAAGAAAGTTTCTGCTCTTAAATAAGTGAATTAAACCATGTCAATTTTAAAGATAATTTCTGAAAAATTTTAAGACCAGTACATCTACCAGACAACACCTACTTTAATTAAGATTAAACTAGAGCAATATAAGCATATTTTCATTTCAATGCATCCACAGTCTCATCTAAACAATGAAGGAACAAATTTTGAAGAGAATTCATAAATCATCTGCATTATGGAATTTGCTTGAAAAAACTTACTAACAAATTACATGAATTAAAGCTACATAATTGGGCCAAAATTAGACCTAAGGTAGAAGTAAGTGGTTTATTTTTAAACAACAAGGAAAAAGGAACAAATTAGAGCAGTTCTAAAAGGATTCTAAAGTTTTAGAACTGAAATAAACATGGGGGTTCAAAGCACAATAAGAATATTATCATCAAAACATATCAAAGATCTCAACAAATCTAAGAGGGATCTGATGTCAGTTAAAAATTTACAAAATCAGGTCATAATGAGGTGTTTTCAAGAAAACCCAACAGTAAAAATTACATTCTTAACACATACTTAATGAGAGAATTTAAGAGAAAAATAAAATCAATTTTAAAAGAAAGGTCATTCCTGAAAACTTCATGGTTATATTAAGCACATTAAATGAGTTAGGAAAGTTTCTGCTGTTCAATAAGTGAATTAAACCATGTCAACTTTAAAGATAATTTATGAAAAATTTTAAGAGAAGTATATCTACCAAACAAAACCTCCTTTAATTAAGATTAAACTAGATTAATATAAGCATATTTTCATATTAATGCATCCACAGTCTCATCTAAACTATAAAGGACCAAATTCTTCAAAAGAATTCATAAAACATCTGCATTATGGGATTTGAATGAAAAAAACTTGATAACAAATTACATGCATTAAAGCTCCCTAATAGAACCAAAATTAGACACAAGGGTGAAGCTAGTGTAAGATTTTTAAAGAACTAGGAAAAAGGAACAACTTAGAGCAGTTGGAAAAGGATTCTAAAGTTTAAGAAGTAAAATGAACCTTGAAAAATTTTTGAAAGAAAATCTGACACCAATTCAAAATAAGATTATAATCAGATCAAAACTAATTAAATTGTGCTTATTTCAAAGCAAACTAAGTATATTATCATCAGAACATAATAGATATCTTACCAAAGCCTTGAGGGATCCAATTGCAGTTAAGAATTTACAAAATCAGGTCATTATCAGATGTTCTGCCCCAAAACCCTGCAACAAAAATTACATGCGTAACACTTATTTAATGAGAGAATTAAAAAGAAAATTAAAATCAATTATAAAAGAAAAGTCATTTCTGAAAGCTACATGGTTTTATTAAGCATATTTAATGAGTTAAGAAAGTTTCTATTGTTAAATGAGTGAATTAAACCATGTCAACTTTAAAGATAATTTATGAAAAATTTTAAGAGAAGTATATCTACAAAACAAAACCTCCTTTAATTAAGATTAAACTAGAGCAACATAAGCATATTTTCATTTCAATTCATCCACAGTCTCATCTAAACTATAAAGGACCAAATTCTTCAAAAGAATTCATAAAACATCTGCATTATGGGATTTGAATGAAAAAACTTGATAACAAATTACATGCATTAAAGCTCCCTAATAGGACCAAAATTAGACACAAGGGTGAAGCTAGTGGAAGATTTTTAAAGAACTAGGAAAAAGGAACAACTTAGAGCAGTTGGAAAAGGATTCTAAAGTTTTAGAAGTAAAATGAACAGGTAGAATTTTCGAAAGAAAAACTGATAACAATTCAAGAGAAGATTTCAATCAGACCAAAACTAATTAAGTTGTGCTGATTTCAAAGCACAATAAGAATATTATCATCAAAACATATCAAAGATCTCAACAAATCTAAGAGGGATCTGATGTCAGTTAAAAATTTACAAAATCATGTCATAATGAGATGTTTTCAAGGAAACCCAACAGTAAAAATTACATTCTTAACGCATACTTAATGAGAGAATTTAAGAGAAAAATAAAATCAATTTTAAAAGAAAGGTCATTCCTGAAAACTTCATGGTTATATTAAGCACATTAAATGAGTTAGGAAAGTTTCTGCTGTTCAATAAGTGAATTAAACCATGTCAACTTTAAAGATAATTTATGAAAAATTTTAAGAGAAGTATATCTACCAAACAAAACCTCCTTTAATTAAGATTAAACTAGAGCAATATAAGCATATTTTCATATTAATGCATACACAGTCTCATCTAAACTATAAAGGACCAAATTCTTCAAAAGAATTCATAAAACATCTGCATTATGGGATTTGAATGAAAAAAACTTGATAACAAATTACATGCATTAAAGCTCCCTAATAGGACCAAAATTAGACACAAGGGTGAAGCTAGTGGAAGATTTTTAAAGAACTAGGAAAAAGGAACAACTAAAGGAAAAGGATTCTAAAGTTTAAGAAGTAAAATGAACCTTGAAAAATTTTTGAAAGAAAATCTGACACCAATTCAAAATAAGATTATAATCAGACCAAAACTAATTAAATTGTGTTTATTTCAAAGCAAAATAAGTATATTATCATCAAAACATAATAGATATCTTACCAAAGCCTTGAGGGATCCAATTGCAGTTAAGAATTTACAAAATCAGGTCATTATCAGATGTTCTGCCCCAAAACCCTGCAACAAAAATTACATGCGTAACACTTATTTAATGAGAGAATTAAAAAGAAAATTAAAATCAATTATAAAAGAAAAGTCATTTCTGAAAACTACATGGTTTTATTAAGCATATTTAATGAGTTAAGAAAATTTCTGCTGTTCAATAAGTGAATTAAACCATGTCAACTTTAAAGATAATTTATGAAAAATTTTAAGAGAAGTATATCTACCAAACAAAACCTCCTTTAATTAAGATTAAACTAGAGCAATATAAGCATATTTTCATATTAATGCATCCACAGTCTCATCTAAACTATAAAGGACCAAATTCTTCAAAAGAATTCATAAAACATCTGCATTATGGGATTTGAATGAAAAAACTTGATAACAAATTACATGCATTAAAGCTCCCTAATAGGACCAAAATTAGACACAAGGGTGAAGCTAGTGGAAGATTTTTAAAGAACTAGGAAAAAGGAACAACTTAGAGCAGTTGGAAAAGGATTCTAAAGTTTAAGAAGTAAAATGAACCTTGAAAAATTTTTGAAAGAAAATCTGACACCAATTCAAAATAAGATTATAATCAGACCAAAACTAATTAAATTGTGCTTATTTCAAAGCAAAATAAGTATATTATCATCAAAACATAATAGATATCTTACCAAAGCCTTGAGGGATCCAATTGCAGTTAAGAATTTACAAAATCAGGTCATTATCAGATGTTCTGTCCCAAAACCCTGCAACAAAAATTACATGCGTAACACTTATTTAATGAGAGAATTAAAAAGAAAATTAAAATCAATTATAAAAGAAAAGTCATTTCTGAAAACTACATGGTTTTATTAAGCATATTTAATGAGTTAAGAAAGTTTCTATTGTTAAATGAGTGAATTAAACCATGTCAACTTTAAAGATAATTTATGAAAAATTTTAAGAGAAGTATATCTACAAAACAAAACCTCCTTTAATTAAGATTAAACTAGAGCAACATAAGCATATTTTCATTTCAATTCATCCACAGTCTCATCTAAACTATAAAGGACCAAATTCTTCAAAAGAATTCATAAAACATCTGCATTATGGGATTTGAATGAAAAAACTTGATAACAAATTACATGCATTAAAGCTCCCTAATAGGACCAAAATTAGACACAAGGGTGAAGCTAGTGGAAGATTTTTAAAGAACTAGGAAAAAGGAACAACTTAGAGCAGTTGGAAAAGGATTCTAAAGTTTTAGAAGTAAAATGAACAGGTAGAATTTTCGAAAGAAAAACTGATAACAATTCAAGAGAAGATTTCAATCAGACCAAAACTAATTAAGTTGTGCTGATTTCAAAGCACAATAAGAATATTATCATCAAAACATATCAAAGATCTCAACAAATCTAAGAGGGATCTGATGTCAGTTAAAAATTTACAAAATCATGTCATAATGAGATGTTTTCAAGGAAACCCAACAGTAAAAATTACATTCTTAACACATACTTAATGAGAGAATTTAAGAGAAAAATAAAATCAATTTTAAAAGAAAGGTCATTCCTGAAAACTTCATGGTTATATTAAGCACATTAAATGAGTTAGGAAAGTTTCTGCTGTTCAATAAGTGAATTAAACCATGTCAACTTTAAAGATAATTTATGAAAAATTTTAAGAGAAGTATATCTACCAAACAAAACCTCCTTTAATTAAGATTAAACTAGAGCAATATAAGCATATTTTCATATTAATGCATACACAGTCTCATCTAAACTATAAAGGACCAAATTCTTCAAAAGAATTCATAAAACATCTGCATTATGGGATTTGAATGAAAAAAACTTGATAACAAATTACATGCATTAAAGCTCCCTAATAGGACCAAAATTAGACACAAGGGTGAAGCTAGTGGAAGATTTTTAAAGAACTAGGAAAAAGGAACAACTAAAGGAAAAGGATTCTAAAGTTTAAGAAGTAAAATGAACCTTGAAAAATTTTTGAAAGAAAATCTGACACCAATTCAAAATAAGATTATAATCAGACCAAAACTAATTAAATTGTGCTTATTTCAAAGCAAAATAAGTATATTATCATCAAAACATAATAGATATCTTACCAAAGCCTTGAGGGATCCAATTGCAGTTAAGAATTTACAAAATCAGGTCATTATCAGATGTTCTGCCCCAAAACCCTGCAACAAAAATTACATGCCTAACACTTATTTAATGAGAGAATTAAAAAGAAAATTAAAATCAATTATAAAAGAAAAGTCATTTCTGAAAACTACATGGTTTTATTAAGCATATTTAATGAGTTAAGAAAGTTTCTATTGTTAAATGAGTGAATTAAACCATGTCAACTTTAAAGATAATTTATGAAAAATTTTAAGAGAAGTATATCTACAAAACAAAACCTCCTTTAATTAAGATTAAACTAGAGCAATATAAGCATATTTTCATTTCAATGCATCCACAGTCTCATCTAAACTATAAAGGACCAAATTCTTCAAAAGAATTCATAAAACATCTGCATTATGGGATTTAAATGAAAAAACTTGATAACAAATTACATGCATTAAAGCTCCCTAATTGGACCAAAATAACACAAGGGTGAAGCTAGTGGAAGATTTTTAAAGAACAAGGAAAAAGGAACAACTTAGAGCAGTTGGAAAAGGATTCTAAAGTTTAAGAAGTAAAATGAACCTTGAAAAATTTTTGAAAGAAAATTTGACACCAATTCAAAAGAAGATTTCAAACAGACCAAAACTAATGAAGTTGAGCTTATTTCAAAGCAAAATAAGAATATTATCATCAAAACATATAAAATCAGGTTATAATGAGATGTTTTCAAGAAAACCCAACAGTAAAAATTACATTCTTAACACATAATTAATGAGAGAATTTAAGAGAAAAATAACATCCATTTTAAAAGAAAAGTCATTTCTAAAAACTACATGGTTATATTAAGCACATTAAATGAGTTAAGAAAGTTTCTGCTCTTAAATAAGTGAATTAAACCATGTCAATTTTAAAGATAATTTCTGAAAAATTTTAAGACCAGTACATCTACCAGACAACACCTACTTTAATTAAGATTAAACTAGAGCAATATAAGCATATTTTCATTTCAATGCATCCACAGTCTCATCTAAACAATGAAGGAACAAATTTTGAAGAGAATTCATAAATCATCTGCATTATGGAATTTGCTTGAAAAAACTTACTAACAAATTACATGAATTAAAGCTACATAATTGGGCCAAAATTAGACCTAAGGTAGAAGTAAGTGGTTTATTTTTAAACAACAAGGAAAAAGGAACAAATTAGAGCAGTTCTAAAAGGATTCTAAAGTTTTAGAACTGAAATAAACATGGGGGTTCAAAGCACAATAAGAATATTATCATCAAAACATATCAAAGATCTCAACAAATCTAAGAGGGATCTGATGTCAGTTAAAAATTTACAAAATCAGGTCATAATGAGGTGTTTTCAAGAAAACCCAACAGTAAAAATTACATTCTTAACACATACTTAATGAGAGAATTTAAGAGAAAAATAAAATCAATTTTAAAAGAAAGGTCATTCCTGAAAACTTCATGGTTATATTAAGCACATTAAATGAGTTAGGAAAGTTTCTGCTGTTCAATAAGTGAATTAAACCATGTCAACTTTAAAGATAATTTATGAAAAATTTTAAGAGAAGTATATCTACCAAACAAAACCTCCTTTAATTAAGATTAAACTAGATTAATATAAGCATATTTTCATATTAATGCATCCACAGTCTCATCTAAACTATAAAGGACCAAATTCTTCAAAAGAATTCATAAAACATCTGCATTATGGGATTTGAATGAAAAAAACTTGATAACAAATTACATGCATTAAAGCTCCCTAATAGAACCAAAATTAGACACAAGGGTGAAGCTAGTGTAAGATTTTTAAAGAACTAGGAAAAAGGAACAACTTAGAGCAGTTGGAAAAGGATTCTAAAGTTTAAGAAGTAAAATGAACCTTGAAAAATTTTTGAAAGAAAATCTGACACCAATTCAAAATAAGATTATAATCAGATCAAAACTAATTAAATTGTGCTTATTTCAAAGCAAACTAAGTATATTATCATCAGAACATAATAGATATCTTACCAAAGCCTTGAGGGATCCAATTGCAGTTAAGAATTTACAAAATCAGGTCATTATCAGATGTTCTGCCCCAAAACCCTGCAACAAAAATTACATGCGTAACACTTATTTAATGAGAGAATTAAAAAGAAAATTAAAATCAATTATAAAAGAAAAGTCATTTCTGAAAGCTACATGGTTTTATTAAGCATATTTAATGAGTTAAGAAAGTTTCTATTGTTAAATGAGTGAATTAAACCATGTCAACTTTAAAGATAATTTATGAAAAATTTTAAGAGAAGTATATCTACAAAACAAAACCTCCTTTAATTAAGATTAAACTAGAGCAACATAAGCATATTTTCATTTCAATTCATCCACAGTCTCATCTAAACTATAAAGGACCAAATTCTTCAAAAGAATTCATAAAACATCTGCATTATGGGATTTGAATGAAAAAACTTGATAACAAATTACATGCATTAAAGCTCCCTAATAGGACCAAAATTAGACACAAGGGTGAAGCTAGTGGAAGATTTTTAAAGAACTAGGAAAAAGGAACAACTTAGAGCAGTTGGAAAAGGATTCTAAAGTTTTAGAAGTAAAATGAACAGGTAGAATTTTCGAAAGAAAAACTGATAACAATTCAAGAGAAGATTTCAATCAGACCAAAACTAATTAAGTTGTGCTGATTTCAAAGCACAATAAGAATATTATCATCAAAACATATCAAAGATCTCAACAAATCTAAGAGGGATCTGATGTCAGTTAAAAATTTACAAAATCATGTCATAATGAGATGTTTTCAAGGAAACCCAACAGTAAAAATTACATTCTTAACGCATACTTAATGAGAGAATTTAAGAGAAAAATAAAATCAATTTTAAAAGAAAGGTCATTCCTGAAAACTTCATGGTTATATTAAGCACATTAAATGAGTTAGGAAAGTTTCTGCTGTTCAATAAGTGAATTAAACCATGTCAACTTTAAAGATAATTTATGAAAAATTTTAAGAGAAGTATATCTACCAAACAAAACCTCCTTTAATTAAGATTAAACTAGAGCAATATAAGCATATTTTCATATTAATGCATACACAGTCTCATCTAAACTATAAAGGACCAAATTCTTCAAAAGAATTCATAAAACATCTGCATTATGGGATTTGAATGAAAAAAACTTGATAACAAATTACATGCATTAAAGCTCCCTAATAGGACCAAAATTAGACACAAGGGTGAAGCTAGTGGAAGATTTTTAAAGAACTAGGAAAAAGGAACAACTAAAGGAAAAGGATTCTAAAGTTTAAGAAGTAAAATGAACCTTGAAAAATTTTTGAAAGAAAATCTGACACCAATTCAAAATAAGATTATAATCAGACCAAAACTAATTAAATTGTGTTTATTTCAAAGCAAAATAAGTATATTATCATCAAAACATAATAGATATCTTACCAAAGCCTTGAGGGATCCAATTGCAGTTAAGAATTTACAAAATCAGGTCATTATCAGATGTTCTGCCCCAAAACCCTGCAACAAAAATTACATGCGTAACACTTATTTAATGAGAGAATTAAAAAGAAAATTAAAATCAATTATAAAAGAAAAGTCATTTCTGAAAACTACATGGTTTTATTAAGCATATTTAATGAGTTAAGAAAATTTCTATTGTTAAATGAGTGAATTTAACCATGTCAACTTTAAAGATAATTTATGAAAAATTTTAAGAGAAGTATATCTACAAAACAAAACCTCCTTTAATTAAGATTAAACTAGAGCAACATAAGCATATTTTCATTTCAATTCATCCACAGTCTCATCTAAACTATAAAGGACCAAATTCTTCAAATGAATTCATAAAACATCTGCATTATGGGATTTGAATGAAAAAACTTGATAACAAATTACATGCATTAAAGCTCCCTAATAGGACCAAAATTAGACACAAGGGTGAAGCTAGTGGAAGATTTTTAAAGAACTAGGAAAAAGGAACAACTTAGAGCAGTTGGAAAAGGATTCTAAAGTTTTAGAAGTAAAATGAACAGGTAGAATTTTCGAAAGAAAAACTGATAACAATTCAAGAGAAGATTTCAATCTGACCAAAACTAATTAAGTTGTGCTGATTTCAAAGCACAATAAGAATATTATCATCAAAACATATCAAAGATCTCAACAAATCTAAGGGATCTGATGTCAGTTAAAAATTTACAAAATCATGTCATAATGAGATGTTTTCAAGGAAACCCAACAGTAAAAATTACATTCTTAACACATACTTAATGAGAGAATTTAAGAGAAAAATAAAATCAATTTTAAAAGAAAGGTCATTCCTGAAAACTTCATGGTTATATTAAGCACATTAAATGAGTTAGGAAAGTTTCTGCTGTTCAATAAGTGAATTAAACCATGTCAACTTTAAAGATAATTTATGAAAAATTTTAAGAGAAGTATATCTACCAAACAAAACCTCCTTTAATTAAGATTAAACTAGAGCAATATAAGCATATTTTCATATTAATGCATACACAGTCTCATCTAAACTATAAAGGACCAAATTCTTCAAAAGAATTCATAAAACATCTGCATTATGGGATTTGAATGAAAAAAACTTGATAACAAATTACATGCATTAAAGCTCCCTAATAGGACCAAAATTAGACACAAGGGTGAAGCTAGTGGAAGATTTTTAAAGAACTAGGAAAAAGGAACAACTAAAGGAAAAGGATTCTAAAGTTTAAGAAGTAAAATGAACCTTGAAAAATTTTTGAAAGAAAATCTGACACCAATTCAAAATAAGATTATAATCAGACCAAAACTAATTAAATTGTGCTTATTTCAAAGCAAAATAAGTATATTATCATCAAAACATAATAGATATCTTACCAAAGCCTTGAGGGATCCAATTGCAGTTAAGAATTTACAAAATCAGGTCATTATCAGATGTTCTGCCCCAAAACCCTGCAACAAAAATTACATGCGTAACACTTATTTAATGAGAGAATTAAAAAGAAAATTAAAATCAATTATAAAAGAAAAGTCATTTCTGAAAACTACATGGTTTTATTAAGCATATTTAATGAGTTAAGAAAGTTTCTATTGTTAAATGAGTGAATTAAACCATGTCAACTTTAAAGATAATTTATGAAAAATTTTAAGAGAAGTATATCTACAAAACAAAACCTCCTTTAATTAAGATTAAACTAGAGCAACATAAGCATATTTTCATTTCAATTCATCCACAGTCTCATCTAAACTATAAAGGACCAAATTCTTCAAAAGAATTCATAAAACATCTGCATTATGGGATTTGAATGAAAAAACTTGATAACAAATTACATGCATTAAAGCTCCCTAATAGGACCAAAATTAGACACAAGGGTGAAGCTAGTGGAAGATTTTTAAAGAACTAGGAAAAAGGAACAACTTAGAGCAGTTGGAAAAGGATTCTAAAGTTTTAGAAGTAAAATGAACAGGTAGAATTTTCGAAAGAAAAACTGATAACAATTCAAGAGAAGATTTCAATCTGACCAAAACTAATTAAGTTGTGCTGATTTCAAAGCACAATAAGAATATTATCATCAAAACATATCAAAGATCTCAACAAATCTAAGAGGGATCTGATGTCAGTTAAAAATTTACAAAATCATGTCATAATGAGATGTTTTCAAGGAAACCCAACAGTAAAAATTACATTCTTAACACATACTTAATGAGAGAATTTAAGAGAAAAATAAAATCAATTTTAAAAGAAAGGTCATTCCTGAAAACTTCATGGTTATATTAAGCACATTAAATGAGTTAGGAAAGTTTCTGCTGTTCAATAAGTGAATTAAACCATGTCAACTTTAAAGATAATTTATGAAAAATTTTAAGAGAAGTATATCTACCAAACAAAACCTCCTTTAATTAAGATTAAACTAGAGCAATATAAGCATATTTTCATATTAATGCATACACAGTCTCATCTAAACTATAAAGGACCAAATTCTTCAAAAGAATTCATAAAACATCTGCATTATGGGATTTGAATGAAAAAAACTTGATAACAAATTACATGCATTAAAGCTCCCTAATAGGACCAAAATTAGACACAAGGGTGAAGCTAGTGGAAGATTTTTAAAGAACTAGGAAAAAGGAACAACTAAAGGAAAAGGATTCTAAAGTTTAAGAAGTAAAATGAACCTTGAAAAATTTTTGAAAGAAAATCTGACACCAATTCAAAATAAGATTATAATCAGACCAAAACTAATTAAATTGTGCTTATTTCAAAGCAAAATAAGTATATTATCATCAAAACATAATAGATATCTTACCAAAGCCTTGAGGGATCCAATTGCAGTTAAGAATTTACAAAATCAGGTCATTATCAGATGTTCTGCCCCAAAACCCTGCAACAAAAATTACATGCCTAACACTTATTTAATGAGAGAATTAAAAAGAAAATTAAAATCAATTATAAAAGAAAAGTCATTTCTGAAAACTACATGGTTTTATTAAGCATATTTAATGAGTTAAGAAAGTTTCTATTGTTAAATGAGTGAATTAAACCATGTCAACTTTAGAGATAATTTATGAAAAATTTTAAGAGAAGTATATCTACAAAACAAAACCTCCTTTAATTAAGATTAAACTAGAGCAATATAAGCATATTTTCATTTCAATGCATCCACAGTCTCATCTAAACTATAAAGGACCAAATTCTTCAAAAGAATTCATAAAAAATCTGCATTATGGGATTTAAATGAAAAAACTTGATAACAAATTACATGCATTAAAGCTCCCTAATTGGACCAAAATAACACAAGGGTGAAGCTAGTGGAAGATTTTTAAAGAACAAGGAAAAAGGAACAACTTAGAGCAGTTGGAAAAGGATTCTAAAGTTTAAGAAGTAAAATGAACGTTGAAAAATTTTTGAAAGAAAATTTGACACCAATTCAAAAGAAGATTTCAAACAGACCAAAACTAATGAAGTTGAGCTTATTTCAAAGCAAAATAAGAATATTATCATCAAAACATATAAAATCAGGTTATAATGAGATGTTTTCAAGAAAACCCAACAGTAAAAATTACATTCTTAACACATAATTAATGAGAGAATTTAAGAGAAAAATAACATCCATTTTAAAAGAAAAGTCATTTCTAAAAACTACATGGTTATATTAAGCACATTAAATGAGTTAAGAAAGTTTCTGCTCTTAAATAAGTGAATTAAACCATGTCAATTTTAAAGATAATTTCTGAAAAATTTTAAGACCAGTACATCTACCAGACAACACCTACTTTAATTAAGATTAAACTAGAGCAATATAAGCATATTTTCATTTCAATGCATCCACAGTCTCATCTAAACAATGAAGGAACAAATTTTGAAGAGAATTCATAAATCATCTGCATTATGGAATTTGCTTGAAAAAACTTACTAACAAATTACATGAATTAAAGCTACATAATTGGGCCAAAATTAGACCTAAGGTAGAAGTAAGTGGTTTATTTTTAAACAACAAGGAAAAAGGAACAAATTAGAGCAGTTCTAAAAGGATTCTAAAGTTTTAGAACTGAAATAAACATGGGGGTTCAAAGCACAATAAGAATATTATCATCAAAACATATCAAAGATCTCAACAAATCTAAGAGGGATCTGATGTCAGTTAAAAATTTACAAAATCAGGTCATAATGAGGTGTTTTCAAGAAAACCCAACAGTAAAAATTACATTCTTAACACATACTTAATGAGAGAATTTAAGAGAAAAATAAAATCAATTTTAAAAGAAAGGTCATTCCTGAAAACTTCATGGTTATATTAAGCACATTAAATGAGTTAGGAAAGTTTCTGCTGTTCAATAAGTGAATTAAACCATGTCAACTTTAAAGATAATTTATGAAAAATTTTAAGAGAAGTATATCTACCAAACAAAACCTCCTTTAATTAAGATTAAACTAGAGCAATATAAGCATATTTTCATATTAATGCATCCACAGTCTCATCTAAACTATAAAGGACCAAATTCTTCAAAAGAATTCATAAAACATCTGCATTATGGGATTTGAATGAAAAAAACTTGATAACAAATTACATGCATTAAAGCTCCCTAATAGAACCAAAATTAGACACAAGGGTGAAGCTAGTGTAAGATTTTTAAAGAACTAGGAAAAAGGAACAACTTAGAGCAGTTGGAAAAGGATTCTAAAGTTTAAGAAGTAAAATGAACCTTGAAAAATTTTTGAAAGAAAATCTGACACCAATTCAAAATAAGATTATAATCAGACCAAAACTAATTAAATTGTGCTTATTTCAAAGCAAAATAAGTATATTATCATCAAAACATAATAGAGATCTTACCAAAGCCTTGAGGGATCCAATTGCAGTTAAGAATTTACAAAATCAGGTCATTATCAGATGTTCTGCCCCAAAACCCTGCAAAAAAAATTACATGCTTAACACTTATTTAATGAGAGAATTAAAAAGAAAATTAAAATCAATTTTAAAAGAAAAGTCATTTCTGAAAACTACATGGTTTTATTAAGCATATTTAATGAGTTAAGAAAGTTTCTATTGTTAAATGAGTGAATTAAACCATGTCAACTTTAAAGATAATTTATGAAAAATTTTAAGAGAAGTATATCTACAAACAAAACCTCCTTTAATTAAGATTAAACTAGAGCAATATAAGCATATTTTCATTTCAATTCATCCACAGTCTCATCTAAACTATAAAGGACCAAATTCTTCAAAAGAATTCATAAAACATCTGCATTATGGGATTTGAATGAAAAAACTTGATAACAAATTACATGCATTAAAGCTCCCTAATAGGACCAAAATTAGACACAAGGGTGAAGCTAGTGGAAGATTTTTAAAGAACTAGGAAAAAGGAACAACTTAGAGCAGTTGGAAAAGGATTCTAAAGTTTTAGAAGTAAAATGAACAGGTAGAATTTTCGAAAGAAAAACTGATAACAATTCAAGAGAAGATTTCAATCTGACCAAAACTAATTAAGTTGTGCTGATTTCAAAGCACAATAAGAATATTATCATCAAAACATATCAAAGATCTCAACAAATCTAAGAGGGATCTGATGTCAGTTAAAAATTTACAAAATCATGTCATAATGAGATGTTTTCAAGGAAACCCAACAGTAAAAATTACATTCTTAACACATACTTAATGAGAGAATTTAAGAGAAAAATAAAATCAATTTTAAAAGAAAGGTCATTCCTGAAAACTTCATGGTTATATTAAGCACATTAAATGAGTTAGGAAAGTTTCTGCTGTTCAATAAGTGAATTAAACCATGTCAACTTTAAAGATAATTTATGAAAAATTTTAAGAGAAGTATATCTACCAAACAAAACCTCCTTTAATTAAGATTAAACTAGAGCAATATAAGCATATTTTCATATTAATGCATACACAGTCTCATCTAAACTATAAAGGACCAAATTCTTCAAAAGAATTCATAAAACATCTGCATTATGGGATTTGAATGAAAAAAACTTGATAACAAATTACATGCATTAAAGCTCCCTAATAGGACCAAAATTAGACACAAGGGTGAAGCTAGTGGAAGATTTTTAAAGAACTAGGAAAAAGGAACAACTAAAGGAAAAGGATTCTAAAGTTTAAGAAGTAAAATGAACCTTGAAAAATTTTTGAAAGAAAATCTGACACCAATTCAAAATAAGATTATAATCAGACCAAAACTAATTAAATTGTGCTTATTTCAAAGCAAAATAAGTATATTATCATCAAAACATAATAGATATCTTACCAAAGCCTTGAGGGATCCAATTGCAGTTAAGAATTTACAAAATCAGGTCATTATCAGATGTTCTGCCCCAAAACCCTGCAACAAAAATTACATGCCTAACACTTATTTAATGAGAGAATTAAAAAGAAAATTAAAATCAATTATAAAAGAAAAGTCATTTCTGAAAACTACATGGTTTTATTAAGCATATTTAATGAGTTAAGAAAGTTTCTATTGTTAAATGAGTGAATTAAACCATGTCAACTTTAGAGATAATTTATGAAAAATTTTAAGAGAAGTATATCTACAAAACAAAACCTCCTTTAATTAAGATTAAACTAGAGCAATATAAGCATATTTTCATTTCAATGCATCCACAGTCTCATCTAAACTATAAAGGACCAAATTCTTCAAAAGAATTCATAAAAAATCTGCATTATGGGATTTAAATGAAAAAACTTGATAACAAATTACATGCATTAAAGCTCCCTAATTGGACCAAAATAACACAAGGGTGAAGCTAGTGGAAGATTTTTAAAGAACAAGGAAAAAGGAACAACTTAGAGCAGTTGGAAAAGGATTCTAAAGTTTAAGAAGTAAAATGAACGTTGAAAAATTTTTGAAAGAAAATTTGACACCAATTCAAAAGAAGATTTCAAACAGACCAAAACTAATGAAGTTGAGCTTATTTCAAAGCAAAATAAGAATATTATCATCAAAACATATAAAATCAGGTTATAATGAGATGTTTTCAAGAAAACCCAACAGTAAAAATTACATTCTTAACACATAATTAATGAGAGAATTTAAGAGAAAAATAACATCCATTTTAAAAGAAAAGTCATTTCTAAAAACTACATGGTTATATTAAGCACATTAAATGAGTTAAGAAAGTTTCTGCTCTTAAATAAGTGAATTAAACCATGTCAATTTTAAAGATAATTTCTGAAAAATTTTAAGACCAGTACATCTACCAGACAACACCTACTTTAATTAAGATTAAACTAGAGCAATATAAGCATATTTTCATTTCAATGCATCCACAGTCTCATCTAAACAATGAAGGAACAAATTTTGAAGAGAATTCATAAATCATCTGCATTATGGAATTTGCTTGAAAAAACTTACTAACAAATTACATGAATTAAAGCTACATAATTGGGCCAAAATTAGACCTAAGGTAGAAGTAAGTGGTTTATTTTTAAACAACAAGGAAAAAGGAACAAATTAGAGCAGTTCTAAAAGGATTCTAAAGTTTTAGAACTGAAATAAACATGGGGGTTCAAAGCACAATAAGAATATTATCATCAAAACATATCAAAGATCTCAACAAATCTAAGAGGGATCTGATGTCAGTTAAAAATTTACAAAATCAGGTCATAATGAGGTGTTTTCAAGAAAACCCAACAGTAAAAATTACATTCTTAACACATACTTAATGAGAGAATTTAAGAGAAAAATAAAATCAATTTTAAAAGAAAGGTCATTCCTGAAAACTTCATGGTTATATTAAGCACATTAAATGAGTTAGGAAAGTTTCTGCTGTTCAATAAGTGAATTAAACCATGTCAACTTTAAAGATAATTTATGAAAAATTTTAAGAGAAGTATATCTACCAAACAAAACCTCCTTTAATTAAGATTAAACTAGAGCAATATAAGCATATTTTCATATTAATGCATCCACAGTCTCATCTAAACTATAAAGGACCAAATTCTTCAAAAGAATTCATAAAACATCTGCATTATGGGATTTGAATGAAAAAAACTTGATAACAAATTACATGCATTAAAGCTCCCTAATAGAACCAAAATTAGACACAAGGGTGAAGCTAGTGTAAGATTTTTAAAGAACTAGGAAAAAGGAACAACTTAGAGCAGTTGGAAAAGGATTCTAAAGTTTAAGAAGTAAAATGAACCTTGAAAAATTTTTGAAAGAAAATCTGACACCAATTCAAAATAAGATTATAATCAGACCAAAACTAATTAAATTGTGCTTATTTCAAAGCAAAATAAGTATATTATCATCAAAACATAATAGAGATCTTACCAAAGCCTTGAGGGATCCAATTGCAGTTAAGAATTTACAAAATCAGGTCATTATCAGATGTTCTGCCCCAAAACCCTGCAAAAAAAATTACATGCTTAACACTTATTTAATGAGAGAATTAAAAAGAAAATTAAAATCAATTTTAAAAGAAAAGTCATTTCTGAAAACTACATGGTTTTATTAAGCATATTTAATGAGTTAAGAAAGTTTCTATTGTTAAATGAGTGAATTAAACCATGTCAACTTTAAAGATAATTTATGAAAAATTTTAAGAGAAGTATATCTACAAACAAAACCTCCTTTAATTAAGATTAAACTAGAGCAATATAAGCATATTTTCATTTCAATTCATCCACAGTCTCATCTAAACTATAAAGGACCAAATTCTTCAAAAGAATTCATAAAACATCTGCATTATGGGATTTGAATGAAAAAACTTGATAACAAATTACATGCATTAAAGCTCCCTAATAGGACCAAAATTAGACACAAGGGTGAAGCTAGTGGAAGATTTTTAAAGAACTAGGAAAAAGGAACAACTTAGAGCAGTTGGAAAAGGATTCTAAAGTTTTAGAAGTAAAATGAACAGGTAGAATTTTCGAAAGAAAAACTGATAACAATTCAAGAGAAGATTTCAATCAGACCAAAACTAATTAAGTTGTGCTGATTTCAAAGCACAATAAGAATATTATAATCAAAACATATCAAAGTCTCAACAAATCTAAGAGGGATCTGATGTCAGTTAAAAATTTACAAAATCAGGTCATAATGAGATGTTTTCAAGAAAACCCAACAGTAAAAATTACATTCTTAACACATACTTAATGAGAGAATTTAAGAGAAAAATAAAAATCAATTTTAAAAGAAAAGTCATTTCTGAAAACTACATGGTTTTATTAAGCATATTTAATGAGTTAAGAAAGTTTCTATTGTTAAATGAGTGAATTAAACCATGTCAACTTTAAAGATAATTTATGAAAAATTTTAAGAGAAGTATAGCTACAAAACAAAACCTCCTTTAATTAAGATTAAACTAGAGCAATATAAGCATATTTTCATTTGAATTCATCCACAGTCTCATCTAAACTATAAAGGACCAAATTCTTCAAAAGAATTCATAAAACATCTGCATTATGGGATTTGAATGAAAAAACTTGATAACAAATTACATGCATTAAAGCTCCCTAATAGGACCAAAATTAGACACAAGGGTGAAGCTAGTGGAAGATTTTTAAAGAACTAGGAAAAAGGAACAACTTAGAGCAGTTGGAAAAGGATTCTAAAGTTTTAGAAGTAAAATGAACAGGTAGAATTTTCGAAAGAAAAACTGATAACAATTCAAGAGAAGATTTCAACCAGACCAAAACTAATTAAGTTGTTCAGATTTCAAAGCACAATAAGAATATTATCATCAAAACATATCAAAGATCTCAACAAATCTAAGAGGGATCTGATGTCAGTTAAAAATTTACAAAATCAGGTCATAATGAGATGTTTTCAAGAAAACCCAACAGTAAAAATTACATTCTTAACACATACTTAATGAGAGAATTTAAGAGAAAAATAAAATCAATTTTAAAAGAAAGGTCATTCCTGAAAACTTCATGGTTATATTAAGCACATTAAATGAGTTAGGAAAGTTTCTGCTGTTCAATAAGTGAATTAAACCATGTCAACTTTAAAGATAATTTATGAAAAATTTTAAGAGAAGTATATCTACCAAACAAAACCTCCTTTATTTAAGATTAAACTAGAGCAATATAAGCATATTTTCATATTAATGCATCCACAGTCTCATCTAAACTATAAAGGACCAAATTCTTCAAAAGAATTCATAAAACATCTGCATTATGGGATTTGAATGAAAAAAACTTGATAACAAATTACATGCATTAAAGCTCCCTAATAGGACCAAAATTAGACACAAGGGTGAAGCTAGTGGAAGATTTTTAAAGAACTAGGAAAAAAGAACAACTTAGAGCAGTTGGAAAAGGATTCTAAAGTTTAAGAAGTAAAATGAACCTTGAAAAATTTTTGAAAGAAAATCTGACACCAATTCAAAATAAGATTATAATCAGACCAAAACTAATTAAATTGTGCTTATTTCAAAGCAAAATAAGTATATTATCATCAAAACATAATAGAGATCTTACCAAAGCCTTGAGGGATCCAATTGCAGTTAAGAATTTACAAAATCAGGTCATTATCAGATGTTCTGCCCCAAAACCCTGCAAAAAAAATTACATGCTTAACACTTATTTAATGAGAGAATTAAAAAGAAAATTAAAATCAATTTTAAAAGAAAAGTCATTTCTGAAAACTACATGGTTTTATTAAGCATATTTAATGAGTTAAGAAAGTTTCTATTGTTAAATGAGTGAATTAAACCATGTCAACTTTAAAGATAATTTATGAAAAATTTTAAGAGAAGTATATCTACAAACAAAACCTCCTTTAATTAAGATTAAACTAGAGCAATATAAGCATATTTTCATTTCAATTCATCCACAGTCTCATCTAAACTATAAAGGACCAAATTCTTCAAAAGAATTCATAAAACATCTGCATTATGGGATTTGAATGAAAAAACTTGATAACAAATTACATGCATTAAAGCTCCCTAATAGGACCAAAATTAGACACAAGGGTGAAGCTAGTGGAAGATTTTTAAAGAACTAGGATAAAGGAACAACTTAGAGCAGTTGGAAAAGGATTCTAAAGTTTTAGAAGTAAAATGAACAGGTAGAATTTTCGAAAGAAAAACTGATAACAATTCAAGAGAAGATTTCAATCAGACCAAAACTAATTAAGTTGTGCTGATTTCAAAGCCCAATAAGAATATTATCATCAAAACATATCAAAGATCTCAACAAATCTAAGAGGGATCTGATGTCAGTTAAAAATTTACAAAATCAGGTCATAATGAGATGTTTTCAAGAAAACCCAACAGTAAAAATTACATTCTTAACACATACTTAATGAGAGAATTTAAGAGAAAAATAAAATCAATTTTAAAAGAAAGGTCATTCCTGAAAACTTCATGGTTATATTAAGCACATTAAATGAGTTAGGAAAGTTTCTGCTGTTCAATAAGTGAATTAAACCATGTCAACTTTAAAGATAATTTATGAAAAATTTTAAGAGAAGTATATCTACCAAACAAAACCTCCTTTAATTAAGATTAAACTAGAGCAATATAAGCATATTTTCATATTAATGCATACACAGTCTCATCTAAACTATAAAGGACCAAATTCTTCAAAAGAATTCATAAAACATCTGCATTATGGGATTTGAATGAAAAAAACTTGATAACAAATTACATGCATTAAAGCTCCCTAATAGGACCAAAATTAGACACAAGGGTGAAGCTAGTGGAAGATTTTTAAAGAACTAGGAAAAAGGAACAACTTAGAGCAGTTGGAAAAGGATTCTAAAGTTTTAGAAGTAAAATGAACAGGTAGAATTTTCGAAAGAAAAACTGATAACAATTCAAGAGAAGATTTCAATCAGACCAAAACTAATTAAGTTGTGCTGATTTCAAAGCACAATAAGAATATTATCATCAAAACATATCAAAGATCTCAACAAATCTAAGAGGGATCTGATGTCAGTTAAAAATTTACAAAATCAGGTCATAATGAGATGTTTTCAAGAAAACCCAACAGTAAAAATTACATTCTTAACACATACTTAATGAGAGAATTTAAGAGAAAAATAAAATCAATTTTAAAAGAAAGGTCATTCCTGAAAACTTCATGGTTATATTAAGCACATTAAATGAGTTAGGAAAGTTTCTGCTGTTCAATAAGTGAATTAAACCATGTCAACTTTAAAGATAATTTATGAAAAATTTTAAGAGAAGTATATCTACCAAACAAAACCTCCTTTAATTAAGATTAAACTAGAGCAATATAAGCATATTTTCATATTAATGCATCCACAGTCTCATCTAAACTATAAAGGACCAAATTCTTCAAAAGAATTCATAAAACATCTGCATTATGGGATTTGAATGAAAAAACTTGATAACAAATTACATGCATTAAAGCTCCCTAATAGGACCAAAATTAGACACAAGGGTGAAGCTAGTGGAAGATTTTTAAAGAACTAGGAAAAAGGAACAACTTAGAGCAGTTGGAAAAGGATTCTAAAGTTTAAGAAGTAAAATGAACCTTGAAAAATTTTTGAAAGAAAATCTGACACCAATTCAAAATAAGATTATAATCAGACCAAAACTAATTAAATTGTGCTTATTTCAAAGCAAAATAAGTATATTATCATCAAAACATAATAGATATCTTACCAAAGCCTTGAGGGATCCAATTGCAGTTAAGAATTTACAAAATCAGGTCATTATCAGATGTTCTGTCCCAAAACCCTGCAACAAAAATTACATGCGTAACACTTATTTAATGAGAGAATTAAAAAGAAAATTAAAATCAATTATAAAAGAAAAGTCATTTCTGAAAACTACATGGTTTTATTAAGCATATTTAATGAGTTAAGAAAGTTTCTATTGTTAAATGAGTGAATTAAACCATGTCAACTTTAAAGATAATTTATGAAAAATTTTAAGAGAAGTATATCTACAAAACAAAACCTCCTTTAATTAAGATTAAACTAGAGCAACATAAGCATATTTTCATTTCAATTCATCCACAGTCTCATCTAAACTATAAAGGACCAAATTCTTCAAAAGAATTCATAAAACATCTGCATTATGGGATTTGAATGAAAAAACTTGATAACAAATTACATGCATTAAAGCTCCCTAATAGGACCAAAATTAGACACAAGGGTGAAGCTAGTGGAAGATTTTTAAAGAACTAGGAAAAAGGAACAACTTAGAGCAGTTGGAAAAGGATTCTAAAGTTTTAGAAGTAAAATGAACAGGTAGAATTTTCGAAAGAAAAACTGATAACAATTCAAGAGAAGATTTCAATCAGACCAAAACTAATTAAGTTGTGCTGATTTCAAAGCACAATAAGAATATTATCATCAAAACATATCAAAGATCTCAACAAATCTAAGAGGGATCTGATGTCAGTTAAAAATTTACAAAATCATGTCATAATGAGATGTTTTCAAGGAAACCCAACAGTAAAAATTACATTCTTAACACATACTTAATGAGAGAATTTAAGAGAAAAATAAAATCAATTTTAAAAGAAAGGTCATTCCTGAAAACTTCATGGTTATATTAAGCACATTAAATGAGTTAGGAAAGTTTCTGCTGTTCAATAAGTGAATTAAACCATGTCAACTTTAAAGATAATTTATGAAAAATTTTAAGAGAAGTATATCTACCAAACAAAACCTCCTTTAATTAAGATTAAACTAGAGCAATATAAGCATATTTTCATATTAATGCATACACAGTCTCATCTAAACTATAAAGGACCAAATTCTTCAAAAGAATTCATAAAACATCTGCATTATGGGATTTGAATGAAAAAAACTTGATAACAAATTACATGCATTAAAGCTCCCTAATAGGACCAAAATTAGACACAAGGGTGAAGCTAGTGGAAGATTTTTAAAGAACTAGGAAAAAGGAACAACTAAAGGAAAAGGATTCTAAAGTTTAAGAAGTAAAATGAACCTTGAAAAATTTTTGAAAGAAAATCTGACACCAATTCAAAATAAGATTATAATCAGACCAAAACTAATTAAATTGTGCTTATTTCAAAGCAAAATAAGTATATTATCATCAAAACATAATAGATATCTTACCAAAGCCTTGAGGGATCCAATTGCAGTTAAGAATTTACAAAATCAGGTCATTATCAGATGTTCTGCCCCAAAACCCTGCAACAAAAATTACATGCCTAACACTTATTTAATGAGAGAATTAAAAAGAAAATTAAAATCAATTATAAAAGAAAAGTCATTTCTGAAAACTACATGGTTTTATTAAGCATATTTAATGAGTTAAGAAAGTTTCTATTGTTAAATGAGTGAATTAAACCATGTCAACTTTAAAGATAATTTATGAAAAATTTTAAGAGAAGTATATCTACAAAACAAAACCTCCTTTAATTAAGATTAAACTAGAGCAATATAAGCATATTTTCATTTCAATGCATCCACAGTCTCATCTAAACTATAAAGGACCAAATTCTTCAAAAGAATTCATAAAACATCTGCATTATGGGATTTAAATGAAAAAACTTGATAACAAATTACATGCATTAAAGCTCCCTAATTGGACCAAAATAACACAAGGGTGAAGCTAGTGGAAGATTTTTAAAGAACAAGGAAAAAGGAACAACTTAGAGCAGTTGGAAAAGGATTCTAAAGTTTAAGAAGTAAAATGAACCTTGAAAAATTTTTGAAAGAAAATTTGACACCAATTCAAAAGAAGATTTCAAACAGACCAAAACTAATGAAGTTGAGCTTATTTCAAAGCAAAATAAGAATATTATCATCAAAACATATAAAATCAGGTTATAATGAGATGTTTTCAAGAAAACCCAACAGTAAAAATTACATTCTTAACACATAATTAATGAGAGAATTTAAGAGAAAAATAACATCCATTTTAAAAGAAAAGTCATTTCTAAAAACTACATGGTTATATTAAGCACATTAAATGAGTTAAGAAAGTTTCTGCTCTTAAATAAGTGAATTAAACCATGTCAATTTTAAAGATAATTTCTGAAAAATTTTAAGACCAGTACATCTACCAGACAACACCTACTTTAATTAAGATTAAACTAGAGCAATATAAGCATATTTTCATTTCAATGCATCCACAGTCTCATCTAAACAATGAAGGAACAAATTTTGAAGAGAATTCATAAATCATCTGCATTATGGAATTTGCTTGAAAAAACTTACTAACAAATTACATGAATTAAAGCTACATAATTGGGCCAAAATTAGACCTAAGGTAGAAGTAAGTGGTTTATTTTTAAACAACAAGGAAAAAGGAACAAATTAGAGCAGTTCTAAAAGGATTCTAAAGTTTTAGAACTGAAATAAACATGGGGGTTCAAAGCACAATAAGAATATTATCATCAAAACATATCAAAGATCTCAACAAATCTAAGAGGGATCTGATGTCAGTTAAAAATTTACAAAATCAGGTCATAATGAGGTGTTTTCAAGAAAACCCAACAGTAAAAATTACATTCTTAACACATACTTAATGAGAGAATTTAAGAGAAAAATAAAATCAATTTTAAAAGAAAGGTCATTCCTGAAAACTTCATGGTTATATTAAGCACATTAAATGAGTTAGGAAAGTTTCTGCTGTTCAATAAGTGAATTAAACCATGTCAACTTTAAAGATAATTTATGAAAAATTTTAAGAGAAGTATATCTACCAAACAAAACCTCCTTTAATTAAGATTAAACTAGAGCAATATAAGCATATTTTCATATTAATGCATCCACAGTCTCATCTAAACTATAAAGGACCAAATTCTTCAAAAGAATTCATAAAACATCTGCATTATGGGATTTGAATGAAAAAAACTTGATAACAAATTACATGCATTAAAGCTCCCTAATAGAACCAAAATTAGACACAAGGGTGAAGCTAGTGTAAGATTTTTAAAGAACTAGGAAAAAGGAACAACTTAGAGCAGTTGGAAAAGGATTCTAAAGTTTAAGAAGTAAAATGAACCTTGAAAAATTTTTGAAAGAAAATCTGACACCAATTCAAAATAAGATTATAATCAGATCAAAACTAATTAAATTGTGCTTATTTCAAAGCAAAATAAGTATATTATCATCAGAACATAATAGATATCTTACCAAAGCCTTGAGGGATCCAATTGCAGTTAAGAATTTACAAAATCAGGTCATTATCAGATGTTCTGCCCCAAAACCCTGCAACAAAAATTACATGCTTAACACTTATTTAATGAGATAATTAAAAAGAAAATTAAAATCAATTTTAAAAGAAAAGTCATTTCTGAAAACTACATGGTTGTCAACAGACAACCATGTAGTTTTCGTAGTTTTAGTAGTTGTAACAAAAAACAGTGTTGTCAGCATCCAATAGTATACTATTCAGGGTTGGCAAAAAACCGGGTTTTTTTAAAAAAACCAAAAAAACCGGGTTTATTTGGTTTTTTGGTTTAAACCAGGTTTTTTTGGTTTAAACCAAGTTTTTTTAGAGTTTTTTTTATCAGAATAAGTTATTTTAGCATTGATGTTTGAAATTGAGTTGTAAATGAGACATTTATTTCAGGGGTTGTTTATAATTGATAAAGGATTTGTATATTTCAATTAATTAATTAAAATTAAATTAATTTGTTTTAAAAATAATTTTTGTTTCTAAAATATTCCAATTTGAATATCTAATATTATTGTAGTGAATAAAAATCAGTGTTAATTTTTCTTGGATAAATGGTTGAAATAATCAAATTATTTATCTTAATTACATATGGATTAATTTATGAACTTAAGAAATTTCTTTAGAAAGATAATTTTATTTTTTAAATGAGAAGTAAAAGTGAAATGTAAACAACTAATGTTAATTGAAATTGGATAATTGATAAAGATAATTAATTTGATTAATTATTAAATGGTAAAATAATCAAATTAATTATATGGATTATTTATGAACTTAAGAAATTTCTTTAGAAAGGGAAAATAATATCACTTTAAAATAAATAAAAGTGAAATGTAAGCAACTAATGTTAATTGAAATTGGATAAATGATTGAGATAATTAATCCGATTAAGGAAATCAACGGTTTTTTATTAATTTAGTAAAAACCCAACTGGTTTTTATCTGTTTATAAACAAACCAACTGGTTTTTAGTTTTTATCATTAAAGAAATCAACGGTTTTTATTAATTTACTAAAAAAACCAACTGGTTTTTATGACTGACAAATTGGTTTTATTAATTAAAATCCAAGCCATATTTTATCAGTGAAAAACAGATAACTTTTGTGTATGTTTAGTTACTCTTTGAAATAAGGCTTTATTTTAAAGGAAATTAATAAATGAACTATCTCTTGCAAAATATAATAAGTTTAACTTAAGCATTTAAGGTTAAGTTTAGAGAGAATTCAATAATTAAAACCATTAAATTAAAAAATTTCTGATTTTTAATCACCTTAAAATGTCAATTTTTTTATAAATCTGACCTTTTAATTTTGTGCAAAAGATTATACTTAATAACACTTTCTTTAAAAAATCCTGAAAATATTTTATAATTTCTAAAAAAACCAAAAAAACCAAGTGGTTTTTTTGGTAAAAAAACCATGGTAAAAAAACCATGGTTTAAACCAATGGTTTAAACCAAATGGTTTAAACCGGCCAACCCTGATACTATTAGATCTCAAAATAATATTCTACTTATTATTATTTAAGGATCTTATAACAATAATATTAAAAATTATATCACTAAAATTGTGTCATTATTTGACCTGTGTGTAACCATGATGGCTGGAGAACTCTTTCTAAAGCTGTACTTTAATACAAACCAGACTAGAAGCAGCTGGCGGATCCAGGGGGAGGGCAACAGGCCTTTTGCCCCCCCCTTATGCTCAGGTACCTTTTTTTTAAAAATACATTAAGAAAAGTTCTATGACGGAGTAACAAAGGAGTTGGATCAAAAACATAGTGTAGACATATTTTACATAGATTTTCAAAAAGCATTTGATAAGGTTCCACACGAGGCATTGCTACTCAAGTTAGAAAAATTGGGTATCAGGGGTAAAACATTATTGTGGATTAGGAATTGGTTGATAGGTAGGAAACAGAGGGTGCAAGTCAAGGGTAATTATTCACAGTGGGCAGAGGTCATGAGTGGGGTGCCACAGGGGTCAGTATTGGGGCCAATTCTCTTTATAATTTTCATTAACGATATTAGTCAGGACATTCGGAACAAAATCAGCATCTTTGCTGATGACTTAAAAATTTGGGGTAGGGTAGATACTCAGGAGCAGGTACAAAATTTACAAAGGGATCTTGATAATATATCGCAATGGGCTGAAAAATGGGGTATGTCCTTTAACATAAGTAAATGTCAGGTACTTCATATGGGTCGGGGTAATGGTAGGGGCAGAATTTTTTCTGCAAGGGGACAAAGTTAAAGAAGGTAATACGATCAAAGATTTAGGGGTGATTGTAAATTCGGACTTTAAATGGGTTCAACAATGTTCATCTGCTAGTAAAAAGGCTAATAGGATATTGGGATACATTAAAAAAACTGTTTCTTCAAGGTCCGAGGATATTATTTTGCCACTATACAGAGGCTTGGTGAGACCTCATCTAGAGTATGCTGTTCAGTTTTGGTCTCCATACTTAAAAAAAGATATTGATTCAATTGAAAGGGTTCAGCATAGGGCTACTAAAATGGTCAAGGGTATATCCAGTTTAAGTTATGAGTAGGGCTCGACCGATGGCATTTTTTTGGCCGATGCCGATGGTTTGAAAATTTCCATCGGCAGGCCGATGGTAATTATTTGGCCGATTGCCGATGCCGATGCTTGAGGCCGATGGTAAAAAATACAAACCCTTTGACATTATTTGTTTAGAAAAGCAAAGCCTAATCGCAGAACCAAAAATGAAATATTTTTTTGTGTAAATTCTTGGGCATTTTTTTCCCAGAAAACTTTTTACTAAATTACAAGGAGCAATCCTCTTCGGATGGGGGGTCAAAGGGTTTAAAAAAAACACTAATTTCTAGGGATGAACCCCCAACAAAATTTTGACGCCTGTTTTACATTGTTCTTTTCTTGAAAATTCTGCCAATTACAAAGTATTGGTTTGCTTTGGGGCGATTTCCAGAAGTGTTTCAAAATAAGATAAAAGAATAGCTCAAAAGTAAAAATTTATGACCAATTCAAGCTCAAAACATCTAGCTCCCCTCAAAATTCTGACATCTATTTATTATTTATTAACCTTGAAAATTCATTGGTTTACAAGGAGCTGTTCTTCTTATACATTAGAATATTATAAAAAGCAGAAATAAATTACCCTCTCTAAAAGAGAAGATATTTAAAATTACAGTATTACCCCAAATTAAAATTTTAAAGGGGAAAGAATATTATAAAATTCTTGTCAAAACTTCGGGGGAAGGTTAAACCACTAACCTTATCCTGGATACTGTTTTGGTGCCTAAGGAGATTGATGGATAGGGAGATTGGAATTTTGGGGGTATGGGATAAATTTCGTTCATTTCTATAGTCAAAAAAGAAAATTTTCTGGATTTCGGGGGAGGGGCATATCCCAAAATCCTCCCCTCTGGCTACGCCCCTGAAGAGCTGGCATTATTTAAAGAGCTTGATAAAAAATGTCCGATTCATTCATTGTATGGACTAAAATTATGAAAATCAATAGGATCGCTTCTGATGGCCTAACATGAGTTCTTTTACAACGTGAGATTCAGGTAAAAAGGGGGGTCTGGATTGTACTCCCATAAAATTTTTGAAAATTTGCCTTCTTAAGAAGTTTCAGCTTATTTTTAGACCCTTTGGGTATACTTTGGGTTACATCTTATAAGAACAGTTCCCCCTGAAAACCACAAAATTTCCTAAAACGTCATAGTTTCAAGGGGGCAGAGGTCCTCCCAAAAACCATTTTTGAAGATTCCCCTGTTACCAAGAGTTTTATTTCCTTTTAAAACTCTTCAGGGGACACCCAAAGGGTAAAGCTTCTTGTAAGCGACAGAATTTTAAGGGAAAACACAGTATTTTGCCGAAATTTTTTCAGAGGGGTTTATGGGTTCTCCCCTACAATTCTTTTTGAAATTTGCCTTTTTAAGTATTGTTTCTGCTCATTTTTAGACCCTTTAGGGCACATCTGGGGGAACAGACCCTTTTAAACTGAAAAAGTTGAATTTCCAATTAGTAGACTTGAAAATAGTAAACTTGGAGGGGGCAATCGTCCCCCCCTGTTCCCCCAAAATGTCACCCATACAGGTGCAAGTTCAACTTTTAACTAAATTTGGAGCAAGTTGGAGCAGAGAATGACACTTTTTTATCTACAGCTTGATGTTATTCTGTTTTCTCCAAAAAACATCGGCCAAACATAGGCTTTTAGATGTTTTTTTAAGCCGATGGGCCGATTTTTTCTCAAATTGACATCGGCCGCCGATGTCTAGGCCGATGGCTATTTTTTCAAACAATCGGCGCCGATGTATCGGCCAAACCGATGCATCGGTCGAGCCCTAGTTATGAGGGAAGATTAAAGAAGCTAAATATGTTCACTCTAGAGAAAAGAAGGATTAGAGGGGATTTGATTCAACTTTTTAAAATGGTAAAGCAAGGGGAGACAGAGGGACTAGATTTCAATATGGGTAATAGAACAAGGGGTCACAATTTCAAATTGAATAAAGTAAAATTTAAGACGGAGTGTAGAAAGCATTATTTTTTTAATAGGGTAGTGGACAGATGGAATGCGTTGCCTGAAACGATTGTAAATTCAAGAGGGGTAAACGAGTTCAAGAGGAAAATTGACAGATACTGGGATTCCGGTAGTTTGAGTTAAAAAGACTGGACCAACCTTGCTGGGCTTACGCCTGTAGTTGGTCGACTTAATTTGTATTTGTATAAAAGGAAAAAACGAAAATCTGACAACTGAAATTCGGACAAGGTATACAAAAATAAGTTAAAACCCTGTTTTATTGGGTCAAAAATTTCTGAATATTTTCTGGGGGGACCCCCAGACCCCCTTTTGAATTGGAAATCAATTATTCGCAACTTCTTTACATTCTGCTCATCAAAATAAAAATACTACACAAAAATGTATACCAGAAATTCGGGCTTTAGGTACCAAAACTAGTTAAAAACCTGTTTTTAGTGTCAATTTTTCTAAAAAATCTTCTGGGGGAGGGCCACCAGTCCCCTTTTGATACATCAAACTAAATAAATTACTCACAACTTCTCTTATTCTGTACTTCTTTAAGACGCAAATTATACTTAAAATGGGTTACAAAGTTTCATTAAACCTATTAAATATGTATGGGAAGAATGATTTTGCCCCCTCCTGAAATAAATTTCTATAGTATACCCCCCTGAAGGGGAATGTCCACGAGACCAGTTTTAATCATTTGTTACCTGTACCCATTATTTTTTGGTAAACATGATAATGACTAATTTTTTAGAGGAAATATTTGAAGACTCTTTCCAAATTAAAATCTATAAACGCCTCTGAAGTGAGAAGGAAGAAAATTGGTGACCTGTAGAGCAATCAGCCCACATAAGGTCCAGGCCCACCCTGAAAATCGGGCTTTGGGTACTAAAACGAGATAAAACCCTGATTTTTAGGGCCAAATTTCCAAAAGATTTCTAGGGGAGGACCCCCAGGTCCCCTTTTTAATATTCAAAATATACTTTATTTTGTTTTACATTTTTATACTATAAATATACTACACATCAAAATTCAAAATGCGAATCTTTCCTATAAATGCATTAAAAAAGTACATAAAACCTATGATGGAAAACCCATGAGGAAGCTTAGGAACAGTTAGGAATAATTTTATTTTTTTTAGGTCCTCTACCTTGTTACTCTTCGTTTGATAATGACTTATTTTTTGGAGCATATTTTGGTTCCTTCAGAACTAAATTTATATTCACGCCACTCCCATCTAGAGCAGTGATGACTGCTCATCTTAAGGGTCTCTCTGTCTGGACGGGACGTTAAAATTCTATCCCCTGATCTCATTTTAAATGTTCAAAAATGAGTCAACAGACTACTTTTAAAGGAAAAACTTCCCTTTCCTTTTTCCTGGGACGTCATACAAGTATTTTCAATAATGGACTCAAATTTTCAAAATTTTTCTGGGGAAGAACCTCCAACCTTCTTAAAATGTGGTTGCCCCCCCTTAGGTCCAGGCTCCAGGCTGGATCCGCCACTGACTAGAAGAAACGAAAACCTTCATAAAAATTCGACAAAAGCTATAAAAAGCATTAGGAACTATTTAGCAAATTAATTTTCATTAATATTTGAGAATTATAGCACACTGTAGAAAAATAGAGACATTTACTCACCGGATAGAACTTCACCCATCTATTTCGTTTTGGCCCAAGTACGAACACGAACACTATCTATTTCGTTTTCGAAATAAATAACTGTAGTGGCCGTCAAAGTACTTTTTAAAATTAATTCATTGTTGCCAAGAAATGAAACAAAATTGTCTTATATTTACTTTTCACGGAAAAATTATCAAACTAAGCTTAAAATTTTAAGTATTCAACATAAATTTTGAATTACTGTTATCAGTTTTATCAAAAATTTACGGTAGAAATTGTGAATATATAAAAATTACATTTTCAAATTTGTAGATAACGAAGGACACGAAGGAGCAGATGTCTCACCTCTTAACACTGAGATTCTAAACTAAATCCAATTCTTTATTTATTTACCTTTTGGATTTCTCTCGTTGCATGCTGTGGTCTCCCTGCTGCATCTCATCACATGGCTGCTGGTCGACTCATATCGAAGCTGTGCCAATTAGGCAAATTACTATACTCTCACCTTTCTAAATTCTAAAATTTCTCCTTGCTAAAATTGAAGTAAACTTAGATTTAAACCTTTTAGAGGCTGTCCAAATTCCTATCGTGAATATATCTTCGATAACTAAAGATGTCTTCAATGAACTTAGTTTCCCTACTTTTACTTTGGAAAAATAAAACACAAAACTTTCTAGCTGAAATTTTTATTATACCTCCTTTATTTTTCTAATATTATTTTGCCTCGAGAATCGCTCATATAAAATTTTAGGATATTTTCTGCTCAGAATGATACTGAAGTAAGTTGAATAAACTAGGTATAGATTAAGGAGTTTCTTAGATCCTTTGCTTACTTTAAGTTTCCGAAACAAAGTATTCATCTAAATTTAAATTGACCTTTACCCTAAGAATGCTTTCTCTATACGAACTAAAAAGGTAGTTAAAAAACACGGCACAGCTGGGATATACGTCGACCAGCCGTTGACCAGCCGCCATGTTTACTCACAGCTCAAATTAGATCTATATTGTTGTGTGTCCTCATTTGAACTGTGGGTAAACATGGCGGCTGGTCGACGTATATCCAAGCTGTGCCAAAAACACTATGAAATACTCGAAATTAGTTAGGTTACCGGTTGTGGCACATATAGAAATTTATGTAGGGGAGAACGGGGATGAACGGGACAGCTCAATTTTTTATACCTTAACTTCACTTTAAATTTTTGTTATTTCAGCCATAAGATAGTAGTACCTAGCCTATTCAAAAAATTGTGTTCATTGACATCAGCTTCCATTTTTGTATAAATAGGACTACTAAATGTGTTTTCCCATACCAAAAGTACCTTTTATCGTTTTACTTCTATAATTATTTATTAAAAAATAATTTAACTTAAGCTATTAATTTTACAGTGTGTTGAAAGAGTACTTATATTAGTATAGTTTCCAATTTAAATGAAGAAAATCCATGGATTTTTTCCTAGTCTAATTTTAGTTTTTTTTAAATAAGTGGGTACGGGGATGAATGGGACAAGAGTTGCGGGGATGAATGGGACAGTTCCACCATCACTTCATTTCCTGTTTCCAAAACTTTCCATCAATAGCTTGCTATATTCAACTCATTTAAGTAATTTCTGATAAAGTTTACTAAAATAGGGTGCAAAAATTTATGTTTAAACTTGTGTTTTATGTTCCAAACACATGTGTGAATATGCAAAGTCTTAATGAGCAAATAGTTGCAACTGTCAACTCAGATATGTTATTGTTAAACAATTATTCAAACAAGTTAGGTTTTTATGCTCTATTTTCATGAAAAGTTCCTTCAAAATGGCAGGGAAAATGTTACTGCAGGAGAGGAATGGCTTTGGGGGTTAGGTCCAGGCATAAAAAAATTATCTATTTGCACTCCTAATACAGTAACGGACCCTTTATCCGGGAACCCAAAATCCGGAAGGACCCGAAATCTGGCTCGCATTTAGAATTTGTTTTTTTTTATATTTTGAAGAATTTTTAGTGAGTAAATGCTGTTACGACGCGCAATGGTTGCGCCGCGCCTTTTTTGACATAGTCTCGGTGTGGAATGGGACGATTCGGCGCTGGCCGACGCGTCCGAATCCTATCGTTCTCGCGCTTACCCACGTGCTTTGCCGGGAGTTTTTTGCTGGATCCGTTACGATTGGATGCGCCACGCCTTTTGTGACATCGTCTCGGTGCGGAATGGGACGATTCGGCGCGGGCGGAATCGTATCGTCCCCGCGCTTAATCGGCCGCTCCAAAATCGGCTGCTGCCTCGCTATCGGTTCTTGCCACGACGATCCCCATGCTTTGCCCTAAGTTTTTTTTGCTGGATCCGTTACGATTGGAATGGACTATGTCGTTTCAGCGGGTATTTTGGTTTTACTAAAGCAGCTGCGTCTTTAATGACATTTTTTCCGGAACGGACCCAAATTCCGGAAAATTTCGAAGTCCGGGATGATGTCGGCCCCGAGCTGGCCATAAAAAGCGAGTAGCATTAATAGAAATAACACCAGCTTCAACCGCTGAGCTGAAAGAACAAAAGGATTTGCTTCAGTTTTACGTTGATTTTACTCATCATGAAGTCGAACAAATGTAGGCTGTTTTTTGCCCTTTAACCCATTAAAGGCCAAGCATAGAAAATTTTTTAAATGTTGCATTTTTTTTATTGAAATATGCTTAAATTACGTTCATTAAGACATAAAATCAGTTTCGTGCAAAAAAAATAATATTTTATTTACGAAATAAAATGTTGCGTTTTCGCAACTTTGGCCGAATCAATGAAAAAATTTCAAGGATGAACAATTTTATTACAATGTATTTTACACATTTTTATGAAAATTATCAAAGCATTTGGGGTGCAAATGGACTTGGCATTTAGCACACATATACACAGTATTGTTTTTGCAGTGTCTGCATCGTCTACGTGTTTTTTCTTCTTGCCTAATTACGGTATGCCCTACTGAATCCCTCCTTATTTCTTTGGGTAAAGATCAAAGAGAACGGTCAGATCAAGTTGATAAGATAGAAGGGAACATTCTAGACCCCCTACTGTTCGAGGGGGGTTGAGGTGTTTTTGTTCATACTGACCACATGTGGCACCCTTCAAAGAAGGGGCGTGGGAAACAGCGGTGAAGATTTGCAAGTCATAAAACTGCCATGGGCTTTCTATTGAAACATCTTTCACTTGCCGCTTCATTAGTTTACCCCGTGAAATTCAATCACCCCGTTTGCAGTTCCAGAAAATTTTGTTGACACAGCTGTCCTGGACCACGGTACCTATGGTATTTCTGAGTAGAGGTCAATGAGGTGTATTGTAGGAAGAACTTCAGAACATACCGTGGAAGCACAAGCTATTTTTAAATATTTAAATTTTCTTTTTTAAGGTAGAAAATTTTTTTGAACACCTAAGAGAGTCAAATAGATGATTTCATATAAATCATTGCATTTATAAAGGAAACTATAGGAAAAGTTTGATTTTAGGATGGTATATGAAAAAACTGGAGATAAGCAAGCGAAATAAAAAGTTTGAGGACTTATAAAAGGGACGAAAATCACTCAGGGACGAATATTTTTGCACTCTTCTACCATCAAATGTTACCGTACTTAAATTTTAAGTAGTAAAAAAATTGATATTTTTAGCCGATTTTACATGGATTCGGCCAAAGTTGCGAAAACGCAACATTAAATTTAGATGAAAATTTTAAAGTTTATTTAAAACAATTGTTTTACTTTTATTTTATTTATAGAACTAATAACCTTAGTCCATTATAAAAACGTAAGATTGATTTTAGTGGAATAATTATACATTTTCAAAAATGGGACTTAGTCAATAAACGTTTCAAGTTAGAAAATTGGCGTATTTTGAAATTTTCTCAAAAAATAATGCTTACTTTGATTTAATTGCGAATATTTTTTTTATGTCTTCAGAAACCTTAAAAATAGCCGAAAAATAAAATTGGAGAAAAATATGCGTCACAGTATTAATAAAAAAATACTTATTGAAATGTTGCGTTTTCGCAACTTTGGCCGAAGATGGGTTAAATGCCTTTTTAAATTTTTCTTTGGAAAATAGAAGTGTGTTGTTCCTTTAAAAAGCTAGACTTTGTGCAATATTTAAAATAACTTTGTTATTTTATAAATTTTTGAACTTTTTTTAACTGTTCCATTCATCCCCACTTGGTTTCCCATCCATCCCCACCACGGGGATGAATGGGACAAAATACATGGGTTCATAAAAACTTTTCTTGGAGTTTAAATAATGGGTAATTGATTGAATACACGCATTTATAATGTAACCAAGAGTTCAATATTATTGGTTTTAAACTTGTTACAGGATTGAAAAATGTATATTTTTTTCAATTTTAGCAAAAATGTGAAATTTGTCCCCGCTCTCCCCTATATTTTAAAATAAAGTTTTAAGAAGGATTCCCACCTGGCTAAACTTAATAGCCTAAAAAAGTTGCGAATAATAGAATCCAAAGCTTTAAAGGGGGGTCTGTGCCCCCCCAGAAAATTTTTATAAGTTCAATTCTAATTAGAAGGTTTTTAACTCGTTTCGGAACACTTAGTCCGAATTACGGGGGGCCTTAACTTGAAACTAACTTTTGACTTTAAAAAATCTCGAGGGCTGTAAAATTATTTCAAGCAGGCCGCAGGTTGGCCACTCCTGCTCTAATATAAGCACTATGTCAAGACATAGATATGAATAAAAATAACATGATCTTGCCACACCAATGTTGTTTTTCCTGCATATCAATCAAAATGCAGGGAGATATTGAGTTTTAGATGGTTTGTGTCAAGGAAACTCGTTTTCTTGTGTAGATCCATAGTTTTTCACCCTACATTTGTAACTGTTTGTTCTCAAACCAAAAACTTATCAATTGCATTAATTTTTTACAAGTTCCAACAATTTATTATAGTAAGCAAAATTTTGTTTGACATTAATTAAAAAATTAGGTTACCAATTCAAACATCGTAATTTTTGAGATCTGCTTACATCTTAAAACTTTAAGTCTTGGCTCCAACTGACCAATTTCATCCTAGGGTACAATAGAAGTAGTTACTGGAGATGTATATCCAAGTTAAATAATCTGCACTAAAATTATATCCTAAAATAGTTTTCACTTTTTGTAACGTTCCATAGCACACTTTAAAAAGTCTGTACAATAAAATTCCTAAGCGTGTAGATAGTTCACCAAAAAAAAGCAAAGTTAGCAGGTTCTGCAAAAATAATGACAACTTCTCCACATTTTGTGGAAAAGTAACTAGCTTTATCCCTGGTCACCTCATGGAAGTGACTGATGGCCGTATTCACCGGTAACCTGACCGGCGGTCTGGTCAGGAAACCATGGTTACAGCCTCTGATTGGTGGAAAAATAATTCAATATTTTCCTTCCACCAATCAGAGGCTGTAACCATGGTTTCCTGAACAGACCGCCGGTCAGGTTACCGGTGAATACGGCCGTTAGACTAACAAAACTATAAATAAGAAATTACTTGAAAATATTTTTAAACAATGCATAAATATCAATATTTATTTTTAAATTAATGTACAGATAAAATAACAAACAAAGAAAAATACATTAACTTCACTCTTATAACTTATTTTACAAATTTGGTATTCTTTCAGCAGATTTAACTAATTCTTTCAGTTCTTTTAAAGTTTTTAAGCCACTTATTTCCAATCCAGAACTTGAAATCTGAAAAATATAGTTATGAGGATTTTGGTCTAGAGAAAAAGTCTACAGTAGAACTTCAATTATCCAAATCAATTGGGACAAGACCCCATTCGAATAATCAAAAATTTAGATAATTGGATTTTTCCCGAAAAAAGGCCTATAGGGCTCTTAACTAGCCGTTACTTATTTTAAAGTATGGACAACCAAGCATATGAGCTAAGATCATAGCTTTTACACAAAGAATTGAACCCGAAATAGGGTTTTCCATAGAACTTTGCTGCAAAAAACACTTGAAAATGGCATCTAAATCTTAGTTTGTTGCTCTCTCTGCATTCATTTATTTTCTTAAAAAAACTTCCATATCCATTTTTCAACACTGACACAAAGTTCTGAAAGCGGTTTGGATAAGTAAAAATTTAACAATGATTCTTAGCGTTAAAGTTCCTAAAGAACCATTCACATATAATATTAATAATTCTAATGTCTAATCTAAAAAAAATTTTAAATTACTTAGTTATTTTTTTGTGTTGTAAGAATATTAAATTTATACACATACAGAATGAAAATATTTTAAAAGTATTTATTTTATTTTCTTTGTTAATCTAATTTTGAGTTATTTGTACTTTTTTCTTGTTGTACTTTGTTTTTGCTTTGTCCTTTCTGTATGCATCTATGTGTGTCAGGGTTGGAAAAAAACATTTTTTTAATAAAAAACAAAAAGCATGTTTTATTTGTTTTAAACTTTTTTTGTTTAAAACATTTTATTTGTTTTTTTACCCTCGACACAGAAATTATAAAAAAAAATCCATGATTTTTAAAAATTTAAATTTGACTTTTCAAATCGAAATTAGATTAATAAAGCTATACTTTTAAATACACCACAAACAGTTTGTTCTTTTAAATGATTTTTGTAAGTTTTCTTCACAGTATCATGCTCTTTATCAAGCAATGTACTGCTTATGTCATGGCGATTTGGTTATTTGTACCCAAGCCTTATACTTGGCACCATCTTTTTAGGCTCTGGGTGATCCATACATGAAAATAGTGAGTTTGATGCCTAAATAAAGGGAGCAACTTGCTAAAAACTACATGTGTTTTAAACAATGTTTTTTTTGCTTTGTTTAAAACACAAAGTGTTTTAAACGTAACAACCCTGGTGTGTGTTAATAAATATACAGCAAAAAGTTAACTTTCCAGCATTGAAAAAAGTACTTAATTCTAGTAATAGTTTTTAAGTCATACCAGTTCTTCAAAACAGCCAACATCTAATGCCAACTGTCTGCGAATTTTGTCATCATCACTAATAGCTCCACTAGAAAATTGACCTGAAGGTGCTTTTGCTCGCTTTAAGATTTTCAAGCTGTCTTCCATTTTCTTAATTGATTGTAGAACATCCCTCATTGATATTACACACCTAAAAATATCCAAAATTAGAGAACTTACACAGTAGTGTGGCGGCAAGAGGTTTTCCGTTCGGATTTTGTGATACAATTATGAGCCTTGGTTTTTCTGAAAGGTCTTAACACAACGAGTGCGAATCCGGTTGTTGGCAAGCCAAATTCTGCTGCAGAGGCGCGTGGCGGGGGGTTCAAAATGGCGGATCGCGTTTCAAAAAACTTCAATATCTCTAATATTTATCACCAAATAAAGAATTTTTTAAGCTTAAATGTTAATTTATTACATATCTGAATATATTATGAGCAGTGATACTTTCTAGAATGGTGGATAATATCGAAAATCGGGCAATTCCAAGTACATTCGTTTTGGGGGGTTTTCCGTACTATTTATCGGGATACAATGATGGGGGTTGGTTTTTCTGAAAGGTATTAACGTAAGAAATACATATTTAAATGTTGCCACCACCAAAAACTGTGCAGGGGGGAGGATATTCAAAATAATCAATACTTTGTTTCACGGAAACGGCTATATCTTCTTCCTTTAATGCAACAAAACGACCTTTTAAAGCTTAAATACTTTTTATATTGTTTCTACAATAATTCGTGTGTACTAGGATAACATTGAACACCGGTTAGCAGCAAACGGTGCCTAATTACACAAATATCCCTCCTAAAATTTTCCGCGTGCTAAAATTATTAGGTTTAGTTTTACTAAAAGATACAATTATACAAAAACATATTCCTGTGTAACCATCATCTCTAAAAATGTTGCAGGAGACGGTAATTAAAAATAGCCGCCCAACCAACGTATAAGGAAACAACACTCTATACATAAATTATAGATGCCGATAAGAATTTTAAAAGCTCGAAATACTTTTCTATGACAGTCTAGTTTTCACAATGCATCAACTATTGCAAATAATTAAACATCATGCTAATTCGCAAGTATTAATAGTAAATATATTATGGATAGTTTTTGGTCTACTACTCAGCTGTAACATAAGGATATCAAAATATTTCGGAAAAATTTGCATTTTTATTGCATTATTTAATTCTTTTGATACAAATATCTAAATGATACCAAAAATTTGCTATTCCTTTAACGCAAAAACTATTCAATAAAGAAATAAAAACAAAATATTATTCCATTCTTGACAACACCTAATGAAATAGAAATGGAGAATATTAGAATATACAAATCCGATATTGCATATTTATCACAAACGGAATACAATAATTTTCCACTTGAAATAATGATACACTATATGATGCATTTCAATTCAATAATGAAAAATAAAATTAAAATAAGAAACGATAAGTACATATAAATCCAATATTTCCTGATTATCACAAACGGAGTACAATATTTTTCTTCTTGTAATATTAATGATAAGTATGGTGCAATCCAATTATGAAAAAATGAAACATAAATGAGAAACACTAGGTACATACACATCCGATATTGCCTATTTATCACAAAAGGAATACAATGAATTTTCCTCTGGAAATATTTGGATGTACTGTAAGATGCATTTCAATTCAATAATAAAACAAATTAATTAACAACCAAAAACAATAGGTATTACAAATATGATATTTCCTGATTATCGTAAACTGAATGCAAACCTTTCTTCTTGTAATATTAATGGTAAGTATGGTGTGATTCAATCATAAAACAAATGAAATATAAACACTAGGTACATACACATCCGATGATATTGCCTATTTATCACCAAAAGGAATACAATAATTTTTCGTCTGGAAATATTATGATGTACTATAAGATGTATTTCAATTCAATAATGAAACAAATAAAAATATCAACAGGTACGTACAAATTCCAATATATCCTGATTATCACAAACGGAGTACAATAATTTTTTCCTTCTTTTAATATAAATGACAATAATACTAAGCATTTCAATTTTAGTAATAAAAAAAGATGAAAGCAAACTAGTAAAGAACAATACCTACGAATACGAGCGTTACAGATTATCATACATGGAATTCAATAATTTTTAGTAAATTTTAAAAATAAATGAAAAATTTTAGTAAAGATGCAATTTTGTATTGCGAATGAAGCAAAATGAAATTGATTGGTACAGAGAATCTTTGTTATTACATATATGATCAACACTCAGAGAATTAACATGTTTTTGACAAGGTAAACGATTTTCAAAAATGGGATAGTTAAATTTTACTATAATACATGTGAGATACATAGGCTTACCATAATTATAACAAAATAATTATTTTAAATATTTCAGTAATAAATTATTTTAAATATTCAGTTGTTTGCGAAGAGTAAAAAAGAACCCCTTTCTTCAAATCTTTTGACCACTCCCCCTTTTATTGCCCTCGTAACTGAGGTAGTGATTAGGGGGGTTCCGAGACCACACACTCGGAAGTCGGGCAATATTTTATCTTTCGGGTGGTCATTGTTTGACCAAAGAAAAACCGCGACCTCCCGGGAAGAAATGTCGCCAAAATGTTCAGATACGGGAAAACAAATGGGGACACTTGACCTCTTCAGTATTTACATGAAACAGCGGTGTACGCACAAAGAAGATGCTGAACTATTTGTTTTGTAATTCTTCGTTGGTTTAAAAATATCTTTTGCTTTTTGCATAAGCACCTTATTCTGTTTAGTAGCCATCACTATTCAATTTTATGGAGTTTTTGGTAACAAGCTTAAAAAACAACAAATACTAAACCATTTCGCAATAAAATATCTAAAATTAAGTAAATATGGGTAAATAAACTAAAAGAAAAATCTATCGAAGTGTATATTTGGACGGCCAAAACGGCCAGTGGCGCATGCGCTGTAGGTCTCGTGATTACGTAGCAGTCTTGGCGCTTAGTAATGGAACCAATGGAACGCCGAGCCGTGGAAATTAGAGTAGAGTTAAGTTGAAAAAAGGCCGTCCAAATATACAGTGCCAAAATCTATTTGGGACAATTTTTTTAATATTTTTTATTCTTATATTAGCTCTGACTAGTAGACCAAAAACTATGGAGAAACCATCCATAATAAGACAGACAACAAATACATTTAATATTACAACTTGCTAATCAGCATAAGGTTTAGTAATTTGCATTAGTTGATGCATTGTAAAACCTATATAGACTGTCAAATAAAAGTATTTCGAGCTTTTAAAGTTTTTCCCGGCATCTATAATTTATGAATAGTGTGTTGTTTCCTCATACATTGGTTATTCGGCTATTTTTAATTACCTTGCCCTGCAACATTTTTAATGATGATGGTTACACATGAATATGTTTTTTATGATTGTATCTTTTAGTAAAACACAACCTAATAATTTTAGCACGCGTAAAATTTCCGGGAAAATAAGATAGGAGGGATGTTTGTGTAATTAGGTACTATTTGCTGTTAACCGGTGTTTCCTGTTATCCCTGTACACCCAAACAGTTGTAGAACAATATAAAAAGTATTTAAGCTTTAAAAGGTCGTTTTGTTGCATTAAAGGAAGAATAGATAGCCGTTTCCGTGAAACGAAGTATCGGTTATTTTGAATTCCTTCCCCCCTGCACAGTTTTTGGTGGTGGCAACATTTAAATATGTGTTTCTTACGTTAATACCTTTCAGAAAAACCAACTCCCATCATTGTATCTCGATAAATAGTACGGAAAACCCCCCAAAACGAGTGTATTTGGAATTGCCCGATTTTCGATATTATTCGCCATTCTAGAAAGTATCACTGCCCATAATATATTCAGATATGTAATAAATTAACATTTAAGCTTGAAAATTTTTTTATTTAGTGATAAATATTAGAGATATTGCAGTTTTTTGAAACGCGATACGCCATTTTGAACCCCCGCCACGCGCCTCGGCAGCAGAATTTGGCTTGCCAACAACCGGATTCGCACTCGTTGTGTTAAGACCTTTCAGAAAAACCAAGGCTCATAATTGTATCACAAAATCCGAACGGAACCCCATTTTCTTACCTCTTGCCGCCACACTACAGTTCTTAGGTATATTTTCATATTGAAATGAACTTAGGTTTTTATGATTAACTAACTTGAAGACGGTATAATGTACTATAAGGAATACAAAATACAATGTTAACACTAAAATTCCATTTTTCGACAAAAAATAAGATTTTTTTTCAAAACATTAATTTAATATTGTAATTTTTGTAGAACAGGGATCGCAGATACGTTACTGCAGCATCCCACACAAATAGTCACACAAGTCACGAGGTGAATCAAAAGATTATCCCAATAGTAAGTGACTATGTGATAGAACTTGTGTGTTGACCTAAAACAGAAGCTCCAGATGACTAGAACTGACATTTAAGATGAACATGTCAAATCATGACAATGATGTGACATATTCTATTCACCTGCCACGCTAATTTTACAGTTAAGTCATATGTATTCATGGAATAAGGCAGGGATGCAGAAAATGTTTTTACTTCCAAGATTTCCCCCAATCAATACAAAATTTCCCAAAAATTTTAAAAAGTGATAAATATTTTTTTTAAAATCCGATTCTGTTAACATGTAACGATTGAAAACTCAAAATGATAGGGAACCTTAGATCTGTGGTGAAAGTGAAAATCACCACTTAAAGTTTGATTACTGAACTGAAATTGAAGTCAATAATATACTTTTCCACAAAGTTTCCCCCATTTGACTAAAATTTCCCCCATCCTAGATAGCCGGATCGGATATATTCTGCATCCGTGGAATAAGGTTACCGATTCTGGTTAGTAATCAGGTTACTTTCAATCAGATTATTAATATGATTACAAAAGTAGTTTGATTGCGCCCAACTCTGGTCTCAAATAACTGGTGAATGTAATGTAAAAGTTTCATTTTTTCAAAACAGGAAAACAAAAATGTGAAATGCGCCAAACTGAATTAATTGCTTAAACTAGCAACCCCACTTGTGGCAAAGGAATCCATCAATGGATCAATGTAACTTTTTTTTTGCAGGAGCTGTACCTCAGAATTAATGGAATATCCTTTCTGGCTCCTTTGGCAGTGGCGGATCCAGGATTTGGTTTTGGGGGGGCTAAGAATTTTCATAATCCATTTGAACCTTCTTGTTAATGGTAAATACGGAAAAGGTTGTGAATTATCCTACTCAAACCATTAAAAGGGGGTCTGGGGGTCCTCCCCCATAAAATTTTTGGAAATTTAAGTCAAAAACCCCACTTTTTCAACTCGTTTTGGTACGCCTCATCCGAATTTCGGATATAGATTTTTTGCGTTTTGACAAACTTAGTAAAATATTAGACGCTTTGGGGGGGCTTCAGCCCGAAAGCCCCCCCCCCCCGTAGATCCGCCACTGTCCTTTGGGATATAAAAAAATCCTTCAGTGTTTTTTTCCATTATCATTTTCTTTCCTGTAGTGTACTGTGGTGTTGTTGTTGTTGAATAAATTTGAATTTGAATATTGAGTCAAAAACCCTCCCGAAACAAAAGCCTGGTTACAGGATTTACCAATTTAACTTAAAAGGATATTTAATACAACTATTTCCCAATTAAATGTTTATGAAACTGTAAAATTGATGGTTGCATTATCTTCACTAAATAATGCATTAACCATTACAAACCTAACATACCCATGATAACTATTGAAAACAATGGAGAATTGGGCGGCTAGGTCTAAAAGGGTTAAATAACTGTTAAAGATTTAGCTAGCTGTTTTTAAGTTACCTTTCTTTACATTCAGGTTTGACTTTTAATTAATTTCAATTTTAAACTGTATACTGTTGAACCACCAATAGTAAAAGGGTCACGTGATTTTTTGCTTCAGTATTTTTTATTTTATTTAAAATATACTGATTTTTTATGTATATAGAGCAGTGGTTCCCAACTCAAATATGTCTGCGGACCACTTCACTTAAATTTGAACCTCCGCGGACCATCTCTATCTCTAACTGTATCTTCAAAATTTTAACTTTTTCAGTACATTCATTCCTCATGGAGGGTCTAAAATTTTGACTTTTCTTTTGAAGTAAGGGAAACCGAGTCTTACAATGTTTCTAAATGGAACTTAGAAAATCAAATAATTTATTAAACTTAAAAGAAAAATTAACATTACATTAATTTTATATCCAATTATTTAAAAATATAGGGTGGGTTGGGGTAAAATGGGTCACTTTTAAGGTACTTTCACACACATTCTAAGTTTTATTTCTTAAAAACTATTACTTTTTAAGGATTTCTTTCAATTGGATCTTGACATTACAATCCTTCAGAACATTTTCATCTAATTTTATCAAATATTTTTAGTTATAAGTTGGTTAAACTTAGCATCAAAATAATGACCTATTTTACCCCAACTTGGGGTAAAATGGGTCTCATTGCAAAAATATATTTATTACTAAATATACATGAAAATAAGAAAAAAGGCAATTGGCTAAGCCGTTTTTATCTGAAAAAATTTGTTCTAAGTTGTACTTTAATGAAATTGTAAAAGTCCGAAGTTAATGAACATTGTTCAAATGTAGCAATTAAAATACTTCATTTGGAGCAAAAAATAAACTTGTTTGACAGTTCAATGTATATTTGAAGGAAATAAGTTAAAAACATTGTTTTTACTTAATACGGAAGGCCTCCTAACTATGACCCATTTTATCCCAAGTACAAAATATTGTTATAAAAGATAAAATATTTTATATTTTTCTAAGCTGATGGGCTTGAAATGTCTCTCGGACTTTCTTTTATGGAAAAATATTACAAAAGTCTGCTGTAATTTATTACAATATATAGATATTTTCGAAGTTAGTAAACCCTGTTTTTTCGACAACGCCATTTACCGTTCAAATAAAATATTTTTTCAGTTCTTAAATTCATGAATCTAAATTTTTGACAGTCGGAAAATGTTGCCAAAAGGTAAAAGATTATAATACAAAAAAATGAGCGAAAATAATTAAATTTAAATTTAACTTATATCGAGTTAATTAAAACTGACCCATTTTACCCCAAGACCCATTTTACCCCAACCCACCCTACCTTTTATAGTAAACATTTAACCATTTTTATCAAGCCTTTTTATCTATTAACCCCGGAATGGTTCACACCTACACTGTAAAAAAAAACTGTAGAAAAACAGAAATTTCAATAACAGTGACTTTATGTTTACAGAGATATTCTGTCATGTAACATTCCCACTGCACTTCTATTTATTTTATGTAAAATAACAGCTTTTACCTAGTTTTTTAGCTTATCTGTACTTAAACAGAAACTTACTGCATTGAAAATCAATACAGCTATTGGCAACGTTATACTGAATCTTCTGTGGTTCAGTGGTAGCGTGCGTGCTTAGCATGCGGTAGGTCGCGGGTTCTATCCCCGGATATCAATTAATTATAATTAAAAAAACTCTACTAAAATAAGTGCATGCGCACAAGCAGAAAATTACTGAGAGGCAACAGAAAAATCTGTAGCCCACTTGACAGAAAGTTCCTTTTTACAGCATTTACCTGTAGGTTACAGCTTTTTTCTGTTTACAGGATTTTTCAACCTACAGATTTTTTCTGGCAACTTTTGCTGCCAGAAATTTTCTGTTTTTTTGCAGGATTATTTTTTACAGTGTACACAAAAGTTACAGGTTTAAAAAACAACAGTACCTATAAAATAGTTATTTTCTTCTTTTTCATAACCAACAAATAAGGTAATATGTTATTAGTAGATTTAAATTTGAAAGAATGTACTTAGCTTTAAATTAAACTACAGGACGAATGAGATAACCAGGAATTATGTTGATCACCAAAAAGCAAACTGAACATGCACTGTCTGTGAGTTGTGACAGAGGAAATTCTATAGGCGAGGCAAGCGAGGCTGATGTTCTCCCGAAAGAAACCACGTCAAAAGTCAATAATTATTTCAAAGGAGCGATTAAAATAGAAAATAATTTATGTGTTAAAAAATTTTCGCATTTTCGGCAATAAATTTTTCTCATATCTTCCAACAAACCTATTTCACGTGTATCTCAGAAATTTCCTCTTTTCATACAACGATTTCTCGAAGACCCTCTGTCTGACCATATCTTCCCGTTTGAAGTATATTTCAACACTTCCACTCTTCGCTTCATATCAGACCAAGTATAAGTCCGATCATTCGATTCTTTACTAGCCCCACTCCGACGCCTCTCAGTTTTAATTAATCTGATGCAATACTTTTCCACATCATCACATTTCACTTCTACTATGTAATAAACTACTGTTGAATAAAACTGTGTGCAAAATAATAGAAATGAACAAATGATTCATAGGAGAGAAAGAGAACATATATTTTTTATTTATGAGACGTATGATTTTTTACTTATGTTTTTGTATCTGTAGTGGTTTTACTATTTCCTGGAATGAGTGATTAGGGAAACTATTTTTAAAAATTTTCCACACATTTTTTGGATAAGTTATTTAAAAATCTTCTCACGGACCACCTCTGAAGGCCTCACTGCCCACTAGTGGTCCGCGGACCACCTGTTTGGAACCACTGATATAGAGGGTATAACTAAGGTTAGAGGGAGTAAATGTATCTTCCTCTTTTGATCAACTCCCCCTCAGCTTCTTCCTTTCTCCCCTCCGAGTATGTCAAAATCACGTGACCCTTTTACTATCGTTGGTTCGACAGTAAATATGTATTTATGTATTGCATTAACATTAATATCATTCATCTCTTAAAATGCAAATTTTGCTTTAAAATGACAGTTATTTATTAGGATAGTAAGCTTGGCCCTGCATAATTATAAGACAGATAAATTTTAGCTTCAGAAACTAATAAATCAGATACAGATACTACTGGGACCACTGGCATAAGAGATAAAAAGAGAGATGATTTTACCTCTTTAAAATATCATCAACCACTTCAACCTGACAGTATTTTTTCCATTTGAGTGATAAAAATGTTGATTGTGACATAAACTCAGAGAGTGGTTCAAGAACTTGTGATACATAAGGTGATGGCTTAGATGGAACCTAAAAACAACAAAAAAATACTTAAAATAGTTAAGTGCAATTACTTACAATCCATGCCAAGTGAGTTAATTCAAGCAATGATAATGTATTTGGGCTTTAATCTTAATTATTAATATATCACAAACTGCCCATAACCGGTTTGCTGCTTGTTAGGCTTATAATGTATTGCTTCCCCAGGTTGGTGTATTTTGTACACCACTGGATCTCAAATGGACCTTGTTTGGTTTCCGATTTCCCTTTGTTCTTTTCCTTCCAACTGACTAACAGGTAAATGATAAATGAAGGGTTTTATATACATTCATTTGAATCTGGGATTAAAGGAGTAAACAGAATACACCATGCAAGACAGCCAATGTTCTCATTTAGTAGATCCAAACATACATGGGCGTAGCTGCCCCCCCTAAGTCCTGAGTAATTTACTTTTAGTTAAAACCCAGTTTTTTTAGTGTCAAATTTTCTGTGGGAGGGCCCATTTAGTATTAAAACCTTTTTTTATTATTCTCACGTTTTTTATAATAAGTTCATTAAAATCAAAATTCTACCTAAAAATGTATGTCCAAATTTGGGTTTATGTGTACCAAAAAACAGTTTAAAACCCTGTTCTTAGGGTCAAATTTCGAAACATTTTCTGGGGGAGGAAAAGCCAGGCCCCCCTTTAGTATTTAAACCTTTATTATTCAAACTTTTTATAATAAGTTCATTAAAATCAAAATTCTACTTAAAAATGTTGGTCCAAATTTGGGTTTACATGTACTAAAAAACAGATTAAAACTATGTTCTCGCTAAAATTTTTATGGGGGAGAACCCCCACCCCCCCTTGAAACTTGAACTTTGTTACTAAAAACCTTTTTAGATAAATTTTTCTTGGACGCGAATTCTACCTAAAAAAGTGTTGAAAAACTACATTAAACCTATTAATATGGATGAAAGAGACCTCATTGTTTCCACACTACCCACAAAACTTTTACATTAATTTCATTAAAGGTCAAAAACCCCTCTTAAAACAATACTGTGGCTACGGCCCTCTCTTACAGGGCTTTAAAATTATTCTCCACAAACATAAAAAAGTCGACCCTGCTTGCCCCCCTAAGTGGAACCCTGGCTACGCCCATGCAAACATAGTGACCCTAATAAAGTGTTGAGCATGCCACATACTTCTGTGCAAAATTTGTGATATTATAAAACTTAACTTAAACCATCAATGTGAATCATTGCTACAAAACTTATGTGAGAAGAGTTAGTACATTGTTGGGAACATTGTAAGTGGTTACAGCAGCAGCATGAAGACAGGCATTAACATAGAGAAACAATTATTCTCGAAAGCCTTTCTTGCATTGTTTGAAAGGTTCACAGTAGTTTTCTCAAAGTTTTAAAATTATGATTCCGGTTGTTATTTCTTTTTGCCCTGAATTCACTGAAAAAAAAACACCAGAAGGTCGCAAAAGATGAGCACGAGTGCTTTAGTTTGAATGAAGTGACTACCTGGCTCTATCCCAAAATATTTACAGCATGGGCTTTTATGTTGCAAGATAAAAACAGGCTGCATGAAATCAACATCCAACAATACGATAAATTCATTGAAGATTTTAAGAATAAATTGTCAATAAAGTATTAATGCTTATCAGGGCCGTATTTAGGCATGTGCTATAGCACAGGGCGGCAAAATTTTGAGGAGCTGCAGATTACAATTAAAAATCCTGCATACTATCAAGGTTGTTAAAGTTACTTTGAAATAGTATTTGAGTACAAATACAAGTATTTCAGAAAAAGTAACTAAGTATTAAGCACAAATACCCGAAAAAGTAACTAAATATAGTACAAATAGAGTATATGAAAAGTATTTAAGACTACCTTCAGTTACTTAACCCGCAAAATTTAAATTTAAAATTTAAATTATTTAAAAAATAAAATTTAATAAAATAAATTAAAAATTTAAATAAAATTTAAACTAATACTTATAAAATGAATTCATTTTAAAAATAATTTTCAAAATAATTTTAATTAATAAAATTTATTTTAATTGTTTTTTTTAAAATTTAAATATAATTTTTAAAAAAATTTAATATTTGAATTAAAACTTAATTGATAAAACGATGTCTTCTCAACAGGAAGAAGGTGGAAGCAATCGATACTCCAAATTTTTGACTACATAATAAGTTAATAATTTAAACCATAATATTAAAATTAAAAGGAAATTTAATTATTGATTGCTAACGTAAGTTCTACAGTAAATTGGTAAAGTTTAAAAAAAAGAAGTTACATTTAACTCAAAAAAATTTAAGGTTACTTTTACTTTACTTTAAACACTTAAAAGCTTGTAAAGATAATGGTCTCCTCCTTACCTTTCATTATTATCCAATTTTTAATAAAATAATTATTTTCATAAGCTAGTGAAAAAAGTTTTTTATTTTCTTTCCCCACTCTTTCTTTGGAAATTTAATTTAATTTAAAAATTGAAGCATTAATACTTTTGTCTTAAATGCTTTAGCGATGTTTTAATTTATTCGATTATCAAATTTTTGAAATTTATCTTTTAATTGATATTTTGCCTTTGCAGAATGAATATGAATATTCAAATGGAATATTCATATTAAGCAGAAAATTATTTCGGTCATTTTTAAAAATTAAAAAAAGTTTTAAAAAGAAAAAATTTAAGTCAGTAACTCGTTTACTATTTTTAGTTTTTCCTTCAAGAAAGTGAGAAAGAAAGAATGTTATAATAAATTTTTAAGTGAATTTTTTATAGAATCTTGTAAGAATATACTACATAAAGGCTTGAATTAGAGTAAAAAGTTTTTAAAAAACGGCTTTTAACCCTTTTGGGCAAAAGTGGGAGAAGTTTTAAGCTACATATGTCATACAAATATCAAAACTTAAAAATCAATTGTAATTATCTAGATAAAAATATAAAGAAAATATAAATCATGAATTCCCTCACTACTTTTTTTTTTAAATTATTAAAAAACCCTACCTCTTTTTGGGACATTATACTTCTAACAAACAATGTTAATCCAGGAAGCTGGAACGGAATGGGACGATTCGGCGCGAGACAAAAAAATATTTGTCTATTTTTTTAGAATGATTTTGAAAAGGTTCTATTTAATTTCATTTTATTTCTCAAGCTGAATATCGTCCACATGTCAAAACGGCCGCGTCGAATAGTAGTAGACCGAGCTCGAGCGCAACCTTTCAGAGAGCACAACAAAAAAGCGACTGAAAGACATCTCGTAAAATTTGATCTGCAGGTAAAAATGTCCCCCCTCCCTTTGGTTCGTGGAAAAACAAGAAACTACGAGCAATTAATGGCCATAAAAGGGTGTCATATCAGCTTTTCGATCTCCAGCAATTCGACCTTGCGAGGTGGACCCCCAAAGAAGGACACTCGCCGGCTCCTGTTGACCCCCCAAGGGTGGGTGAAACAAAAAACAGCACTTTCTTCAAGACAGGGGGGTAATAAATATTCTTATAAAGGATTGTCAGCGAGGGTATAGAGTTACCAAACTTCTGTCTCGCCGTCTGCGGGTGGCCGGTGTGATCCACCACCGCCGGGGACGCTTTTACCCTTCGGGCGATGCGAAAGCAGGAAGAAGTGTTTTGTGTTTTGTTCCCATCTCCAATGTTTGGATTGCGTTTTTTTTATTCTGGGTTTAGAAAGTAACTGAAGTACAGCATAGGTACTTAAGTAACCAGGATTTGAGTTACTTTTAAATTTTTGTAGTTAAATACCAGTTCGATACTGAAAAAGTAACAAATGTAACTAAATACTTTTAAAGTATTTAAAAAGTATTTCCGTTACTAAGTATTTAAATACTTAACAACCTTGCATACTATACAGTTTTGAAAAAAAAATGTACCACACAGTTTTCATTATGGGAGGATTCTAGGGTTGAGTCATTCCCAGCGTCCAACGGTCACATCCCCTCAACAGATCTGAACGATACAACAAACAAAAAAAAAACAGAAATACCACACAACTAGCCTGTTTTCAAACCCGACGTGTGAAGGGGAGGACTTGGCCAATTATCCGACCCTTTTCTTCCAACACGCCAATAAACCCATTAAGATAATCAAACTCTTTGACGGGACTCTCTTGACAAACTCTTTTGGCCTTGTTTTCCCGGAATGGGGAAGACACCAGAGCAGATGGCATGGCCATCTTCTTTCAGTCTCGATATTGTTTGTTAGTTACTCTGCATCTTAGGGAAAAGAGCTTGTGTTTTTTGTGTTAAACTGGATGGGCGTGCTCAATTGAGTGGATCGGAGTATAAGAAGAAGGTTGGTGAGAGAAAAAAGAGCAAAATTTTATTAAAAATACCGCGTCTGGAGGCTTATTTTATAAGCAAATATATTCTGTTCATTAAGAAGGTGAGTTACCTTTAGGTGCGCTTTAGCAACATCTTTTTAAATTGAATGTTATTTTCTTTTTTGAGATGTAATTAGATTTCTTCTTAAAAATATTGGCATATTTAATGTATGAGCAAACAATTTTCCCCGTTTTTAAAGAAATAAGATTGTTTCTCTCTAGCATGGCCAAAGCAGGGTTTCTTTTTTTAACTGAAAAATTATCTTGCAATTTACTTTTAAAGAGATGTTGATGTTTTAAACCCCCGATTTGTAATCTGCAGAAAATTTAAGCCCTAATTCATGTAAAATAGGATTAAATACTAATTTCACCCCACCATTAAGCAGCAGATTATTAAATGAAACAAAGGGGGGTATTTTCTTGAAATAGATAATGAAATGGAAGGTAGGCAATAAATCGATACGCACAGGGCGGAAAACCCTAAATACGGACCTGATGCTTATATTTTGGTTTCGAATACACCCTACACTTTAAGGTATTCAGTAAGTATTTAGTATCAATACTTGTCCATAACTAATACACTGAAATTCTGATGTAATGTTTCCCACATGTGTATTAAAAAGTTTTTTGTTAAAAATAATTTCCTTTACAGGGGTAGAAGTGACCAAATGAAAAAATATAGGATTTTTCAAAAAAATATATAGGACAAAAATAAATTTTTAATAGTTTGGTAACAGGACTAATGACATTTTTGTATCAGTTTTAAGTGTTTGGTATTTAGGCTTACAACTACAAATTTACTTGTACTTAGCTACAAAAATTGGCTAGAATAAGAGTCACAATATACATTGCAACTAAATACTTTCATGAATTTTCAAACAAATGAACTTTCGAAACAAAACCTAAGGTATTTAATTTAAAAATACTTTTACTAATTCGTAGTCAATTTAATCCATATATAATACGAAAAGCAAAAATGCATGAATGGTTAATCTAAAAAAATTCTTACATTTTGGTTTTTAAAAAATTCCCAGTAATTTTAAAACAAAAAAAACACCCAGAGAAGGATTGTTTTCCTGATGAAAAAAAATGTTGAATAATAATATCAAACTACTTTGCTTTCTTACATAATAGCAAGCAATTTAAGTGGTAGATCTTTTAATATGCCTGCTAAACCTGTCCATATTTGGGACACATGTAAACCACTTCTCCAAAATTAAGTTTTGAAGTCAAGAATATCGACATAAGACACGAAAATCGTAATCGTGAGATAATAAACTTGTTTTTTCTACCCTCATTGAATCTAAAAAAAACAACTTTATAGGAAAATGCCCAAAAAATAATTGAAAACTCATTAACTTTTAGAAGAAATCCAGACTGTTATATGATTTTAGGACTACTGCATGATCAAGAAACATCCTGTAATAATTATAAACTATAAAGCCATCTAAAATTTAAAATTTTTAGCCATTTAGTAAGTATTAAAAATATTTTTCAAGGATATTCAAGACATCAAGCTTAAATTTTGAATACTTGATCTCGAAAGTAGGGCCATTTGATGGAATATAGGATTATTTTTTGAAATATAGGATTTATAGGACGCTTTTTTCATGTTTTTTCAGAATATAGGAAATATAGGACGACTTCTACCCCTGCCTTTATGCTAATATGCTAAAATAGCCCTGCTAAATGCTACACCTTGATTTAATGTATTAATGTTAAACAAAACCATTGGTTAACATAACCTTAAATAACATTAAATCATAGGTTTCACTGAATAAGGAATGCTAAAATGTATACTATGAAAGAAAAAATATAAAGCAATTGCAATTAATAAGCATATTATCCATACATTGATTTCCTTCATTAGAAAAACTTTTAACTGAAGATGCACTGTCTATAATACTTGGTCTTTTAAATTAAAACTGTAAACACAAGTATAAAAAAGTATCAACTATGACTGTTTAAACTAACTTCTCGATTTGTTTTCCTATATCTCTGGGGAATGCTTGCAATCATCTTCAGGTGGCTTGAACACTTTTCAGATAGTTGTTTTACAATGAGCTCAGCAGCCAATTGAGGATTGTTCTCTAAAATACCTATGGAATCATTGAATGCAGCACAGATACTATCTTTTTCACTGTCACTAAACTTGGGCAATACTGTGTCTTTAAATAGTGATTTGACCTATAACAAAGTAAATTCAGAAAATTATAATAAAAATACAAATTGAGAAAAGCTTTATACAGGGTGGGTACACTGTTGCCAAATAAAACTTAATTAAAAATTCTGATAATTCCAGGTTTTCACTGATAATTTGGTGTGATTTTCTCTGATATTTTTAAAATAGAGTACATTGTAATCTTCTAGAAAAGGGAAGAATAAAAGTGAGAATCAGGAAGGCATGAAGAAGAAGAAAAATCCTAAGTCCCTTGCCTAAATTTGGAAAGTTTGAAGCTCAGGTAATACACTACTGTGCAAAAATTAAGGACGGAACTGTTTTTTCAACACAACACCTCGTAGAAATATTGTTCATCCATGAAAATCATACCGAAAGATGTTCAATGAGTGAGAATACAGGGCCCGAGAACAAATTTTCCCTATCAATATTTTAAGGGGGTAAATGGACCCCCCATTGATAATGGAGTTCCATTACACATTTGGAGCAGTGACAGAAATGTCTGTGTAAGAGGCATTTAACCGAGAAATGTAAGTTTTTTGCAATGAATATGATTATTCCTGAACTCAATGCATATTTTTAAACGTTTGTGCTGCTTTTAAATGGTATTTTTTAAGTTTTATTGAGAGATATTGGTCTAATCGTCATTTTCGGCAAGTTTTAGCTTTTGGGTCATTTTTGGTGAGTGGTAACTTACCGTCAACCATGTTTTTAGTAGGTCTCCCATATGTCTGATTGCGTTTAGGTCTGGTCGCTATTTATGAACAACTTTGAGGTAGTCAAATTGTGATTTTGTGCAGCTTTTTCACTCATAAAGAGAAATCATTGACCCGAGAGGTCTTCTAAAAGAAGTAAAAGGGACATGAGAATACATGTCGCTATTGCAGATATCTGTGAAAATTTCTGTACTGTCTGAGGGGTGCTGAAATGGCATAAAGAAATGCATTAGTTTCACAGAAAGGACATCTGTTATTTAGGTTAAAAAAAGAATTATTTTTAGTGTTTATGAACTTATACACGTCTAAAAAGAAAGATATATCTGTTAAAGTATCTCCATTATCTTAAAAAGGAAATTTAAAGAGATCGAATTTTTTCTTTCAATCTGTACTATTCTTATGGACATTTCAACACCCCCTATACTCAAAAGAGATTTTCCCTGATGTCTGCAAATGCATATCTGTATTCTCATGGCCCATTTGCTTCTTTTAGAATACCTTTCGAGTCAATAATTTCTCTTTATTAGTAAAAAATCCTCAGATAATCACAATTTGGCTTTCTCAAAGTTTCATCAAAAACAATATTGGAAGAATAAAGTCACTTTTTGGGTCCAAAGACCTAAACACGATCAGACACATGGGAGACCTACTAAAAACATGGTTGACGGTAAGATACCACTTACCAAAAATGACCCTGAAGCTAAAACTTACCAAAAATGATGATAAGACCGATATCTCTCAATAAAACCTAAAAAATATCATTTCAAGGCAGCACAAACGATTGAAAATATGCATTGAGTTCAGGAAAAATCATATTCATTGCAAAAAATCTTAAATTTCTCGGTTAAAAACCTCTTACACAGACGTTTCTGCCACTACTCCAAATGTGTAATGGAACTCCATTATCAATGGAGGACCCATTTACCCCCTTGAAATATTGATAGGGGAAATTTGTTCTCGGGCCCTGTATCCTCACCCATTGAACATCTTTTGGTATAATTTTCATGGATGAACAATAATTCTACAAGGTGTTATGTTAAAAAAACGTTCCGTCCTTAAGTTTTGCACAGCAGTGTACAATAAAGTGAGACCATTTCAAACACAAAGGATTATGCAATACAGTTGCTTTGTGAAGTGAATGGAAATTCAGAACACATAAAATATTTTTCATAGGATTTTACCATTGGTTTAGTTGTTTTATGGTGCAAGAATTGAGTTATATCACATTGCACCAAGAATCATAATTAGAAAATGATAAAAAGCAATAAGAAGGATTTTATTGGAAATTTAAGATTTTTGTGGGAAGGAACATGGAAATGCACTTGAAAATCAGAAAAAAAGTGGTATTATTTTCAAAACTTAACAAATTTTCAAACTATGATTTTCCAGGTCTATGGCCAACCTGGATAACTTAAATAACAAACTTTAATAAAACTTACGTCAATCAAAAGATGCTCCACATCGTTGATTATCATAGCAATAAATATAGAATTTTCTTCCTAAGATAGAATTACAGGAATGAGATTGACAAAAAAGCAAATTCCTATAGTTTCATAGGTTTAATGTATCATTAATAAATGTTTAGTTTGATTTTGGGCTTATAGATGGCTGTAATATGAAAAATCCATTATAAGGAAGTTCTTAGTTCCTAAAGAGGTCCTCCCCTTAAGACCAGAGACATGGGCATAGCCAGGGAGGGGCAGTTGCCCACCCCCTCAGTCCCGAGTAATTTACTTTTAGCTAAGTTAAAACCCAGTTTTTAGATCAAATTTTCAAAATTGTTCTGGGGGGCCCAGACTCCCCTTTAGTACTTAAACCTTTATTATTCACCCCTTTTTTTATAACAAGTTCATTTAAATCAAAATCCTACCTAAAAATGAATGTCCAAATTTGGGTTTGCACGAACCAAAAAAAAAGTTTGACACCCTGTTCCTAGGGTTAGATTTCCAAGAATTTTATAGGTGAGGACACCAGACCCCCTTTGAAACTTGAACCTTGATTACTAAAAACTTTTCTCATATAAAGTTCTCTTGGATGCAAAATCTACCTAAAATTGTGTTGAAAGTGAAAGGCTACACTAAACCTATTAAAATGGATGAAAGGGGCTGAAAAATATTCTTGGGCCGCGCCAAGAATAAATTTCTATATTCGCCAGCACTGATTCAAAATTAATAATAAGAACTCCCACCCATATCCATATTCAAAGGGGGTTAGGGAGTCGACCCCCTTTCCAAAATTATTATGTCTATTATGTTGCTTTTTGCTTTGAAAATTCTGAAGATTATACAAGGAGTGATCCACCTCGAGTGCAACCTAAATGGTCCCCAATGTCTAAAAAGGAGTCACAAAACTACGTATTAGGTTCAAATTACAAAAACTTTTACCTCAAAACCAAAAACCTTTTTTGTTTCCATGCTACCCATAAAAACTTACATTAATTTCATTAAAGGTCAGAAACCCCTCTCGAAACAATACTGTGGGTACGGCCCTCTTACTGAAATTTAAAATTGGTCTCCACAAACATAAAAAAAAGTCGGCCCTGCTTGCCCCCCCCTAAGTGGAACCCTGGCTGCTATGCCCATGACTATAGTTTTCCAATACATTTTTAGGTAGAATTTGCATATAAATGAACAAAATGTAAAAAATAATATTTTAAAAATAGAGTTCCAAGTACTAAAAGTAGGGTCTGGGGCCCATAAAATTTTTTGGAAATTTCAAGAAATCATGGTTTTAGCTTATTTTGGAAAACTTTGTGCAAATTTTTTTTAGTTAAAAAAAGTCAGAAAAATCTGAAAATTCATAGAAAAAGGCTGAAAATCTGTCAAAAATGGGAAGAATCTCATGCCTGGAATTGGAAACATGAATATTTACTTCAATAGCATGAAACATAACATAAGAAGTTAAATTGTTTAGTCTGAAATAGATACTAAATAGTGTAAGATGCAAAAGGCAAGAATAAAGATCAAGAATGCATGAGTATGAATTTGTGCACTAAATTATGACAATACAAGTTCTAATAATAAGCAATTGCACATATTAAAAATGTCACTGGATTACATTTGTATGCATTTGATAATGCTATTACAGTCGAGTCCGCTTAATGTGATCGCAATTGTCCAAGACTAAACTGATAACATTATCCGATCGATAACAATAAGCGATCTCATATCAAAAATCAGCAAACAGTGTAACTAGATTGTTTGCTTTAAAATCAAAATTATGTAATCGTAATAAATGTATTCAAAACTATTTTTACACTAGGTAAAATTTTAAGGGAAAAATATAAGAGTAGTTCAGTTAATAAAATTTAAATAACCACTTACTTTTGTATTTTTAAAGAAAGGTCTCTCTTTTTTCCGCCACGTTATATCCTTCCACTCCAATAAACCACTTATTTATTACATAATCTGAATTCCAGTAAACGAGGGAAAATCAAAATCTCTTATCAGAAACATCTGCAAAGCCTGGATCTTGGTGTTTCTTTAACCTATCACAAGTATGGATTCGGACCCCCCTCCTATAACCGCTTTTTTCAATATAACAGGCGGAATGTTTTATTTTTCTTACTCATATTGAGTTTCAGAAAAAAAGAAGCTCCAGATGTTATCATGGAGCAGATGTTTACTAGTAAAAATTGACCTTCAACATGAAATTAGAACTCAAAAGTGGTAGGTAGTTTTAAAGGGGGCATGGACAAATTTTGATAACATTAAGCGGAGTGATTATGCAAATTTGATCACATTAAACGATGTATTTTACATTAAATTATATAGGAATGATCGGGACCTGTCGATTTCGATAACATTATCCGATTGATAACATTAACCGTGATCACATTAAGCGGACTCGACTGTATTTAAGAATTTTTATACCTATATTCAGTGTTGATTCACTGGGAGAACGGTATTCATATTCGGGGGTTAACTCAACAATATTCCTAAGGTACCCTCTAACAAGTACATTAATACGTTGAGTTTTAGGTTAACTAAAAGTAGTATTGAAATTAAGTACAACATTATGTTAAAATTTAATAATTACTCCAAGCAATAGGAGTGGTCTGGGGGTCTCCCCCACAAAAACTTAAAAAAGTAAGCCTCAAAGAGAAGTGTTTTAGCTCATTTCGAGACATTGGTTACACCAGAAGAGAACAGCTTCCTGTAAACCAAAGAATTTTCAAGCGAAAAAAATTTGAATAGAAGTCAAAATTTCGAGGGGTCTGGGGGTCCTCCTCCCAACTTTTTTTAATTTGCCCCTTTAAAATAGTTTTTTATCTAATTTTGAAAATCTTAGGGAAAAATCAAAGGTAACTTCAGTGTTCCCCTAGGGTTGCTTGCGGACCCCCAAGGAAGGGTCTGGGGACCCCCTGGGGTCCGCAGACCACAATTTAGAACCGCTGCCCTATGTCATTAGTGGGGATAGGAGGGGATATTTCCGACCCCCCATTCCTGTGAGATTCTGAATCATCTCTAATCCCTTCTAGAAGTTGGTTCCATTTTTATTGTTACCCCTATAGGTAAAACAAGAAAGTCAAAAATACAGGCTTTATAACTGATAAGTAACAACACTTAAATTTTAAACAAACAAAATAACTTACTATTCTTAAATGTGACTCTGTGTACTTATTATAACGAGAAAGCAGTTGTAAAAAAAGTTTGGTAAAACTACTTTTTAGACATGGTAGATAAATGTTCTCATTCCAGCAGCACTCTAAACTCGTGTTTAAACACTGAGAGGTGTCCAACATGAAATGTGAAGACCCTAAATATATAAAAAAAATAATGAGTTTAGTCTGAATAGGAATTAAAAGAAGGAATATATGAACAAAAACTACAACCAAAATCAATTTACCATCAGATTTAACAAATGGAAGGGAAAGTTTCTCTTCTAGTTTGGATGCTATTTCTTGAAACCTAGAAATTTATTTAATATGATTAAAATGTATATTTTGCTTACAGACAAAACTAGATCTTTAAAACTATGTTTACTTTTGTATTATTCCATCAAACACAACCATTATATTGAAGAGAATTAATCAAATCTCAGAGACTGTGTACCACTGAATCTGACTATCCTTGAATGATCGAATTCGTATATACAGAAAAAGAGAACTTGTATCAGTAACCAATAGAAACTGATTCACTTGAAACTAATTATACAAAAAGTAATACTACAGTTTTAGGCAGTGGGTTAGGTAGTAGGTACTCGCACAATAAGAAAAGCTTATTGTAAAAAACAGTTCATATATAGAATTAACAGCTATTCCTAAAGATGCTCCCATATCATCTGAGCTCTGATAAATTAATAATTGAATAATCATATAGAAGAAACTTCTTGTATTTATATACACAAATAATTTACATAAATAATGCATACAAAAATAAACACAGAGTAATTATTCATGAAATAAATTTTCGATTCCGGAATGCCAGGAGAGCAATACCAATATATCAGTTGCCTAACAACTAAATTTATCCAAAGAATTAAAAACAAGATCTGCAGATAATGTTGGTATGCAGGAAAAACAATGTATTCGTGGTAGGATGGGTAATTTTCACTATAAATTACATTCTAGTTTAATCACATCAATGTTCTTTACTAAAAAAAGTAGAGTTAATTAAGGAGAAATTTACAGAGGTAGCTTAAATTTGAGAAAAATAGACAATTTTTTATGCGGTAATAAAGGAAGTACTTTTGAGCTAAGATTATAAATGTGTAAGAAAGACAAAAAAAAGAGTATAAATATCATTAATATTTAAATTTATGGATTATGTGAAATTTATTGAATCTCAAAGAAGTTTAATAATTGAAAAAACCTACTTGTTTAAATGAAATCTCATTTTGTAGAAAACAAATTAAGTTCATGTGAAATTTCGGGCCCTGAAACATTTCTTGCACCCATGCCTTTGCTCACCAACTCAACACTAAGTTGGCACATTTAGACACCGCCATAACACTTATTAAGTCGGGACTTATGAGATATCTCCTCATGCAAAGATTTTAAAATACATATTAGAAAAGATAGTTTATTCTTACCGTATTTCAAAATAAACAGTAAGATTCCATTTCCCAATGAATTCTTTGTATGATGAGTCATTTCGAAGGTTAAAAACACTATTCTTAGATATGCAGTGATGTTCAAACTTTTTTAGAAAGTCCATAGTGGCACTGTAATTTCTATGAAATGATTGAGGGTCCCCAATAGAAAAAACCAAGACAGGAGATATGCATTCAAAGCAAGATATTATTTCAGGCCACACAGCATTCACCAGAAAATCTACTCCAGGAATATTTGCATCCTCATCTTGATTTGTACACATATTCCTGAGAAAAAAATAATTTTCATGAAAATAAAATAAAACTTATTTAAATTAATAATTATTGAAAATTCGGTGTACCAAAATGAGCTAAAACCCTATTTTTTAGGTTCAAATTTCCAGAAATTTTCTAGGACACTTAGACCCTCCTTCAATACTTAGAGCTCTATTATTTACATCTATATTTTTTTAAGTTAGTCAAATTGCGAAAAACCTACCAAAAGTATATTAAACTCTTGAAAATGTATGTCTGGAATTTGGATTAAGTGTACTAAAATGAGTTGAAAACCTGCTTTTTAGACATTAATTTTAACAAAAATTTCTGGGGGAATACCCCTTTTTAGGTTTCTAGATCACGATTATTCTGAACTTGTAATGTATTCGCTGAGAACATTAACTTTAATTTTGAAAATTCTTAGCCCCCTTAAAAAATTAAATCCTGGATTCGCACATGGCTTCGAATTAAAATCAGATAGAATGAGAATGAGGTGGCAATAGGTGTTAGTCGACCTCCGGAAAAGGGCGACGGGCCACAAAAGGTTGGGAACCTCTAATTTAGAATATCAAATTTATCAATGCACTCTTCAAAATCTGAGGGTCCCATTGGCAGGTCTGCCGACTTATTGGCATGTTCCTCACTATTATAGAGTGAGTCATTCATTGAATTTTTTAATGGAACAGTCAATCACCCTTTTATAAAGAGATTCTCCTTTGAAGGGTTTAGAAAAGCTTATTGACTCTTGAATGAAAGAATGCAATGTGAATTGCAAGTCTCCTCACCTCATTAATCTTCACAAACAAAGGATCCAATTAAAAGACTTGCCCTCCCACCTTTATAACTGAACCCCTCCACTGGTTAGAATGGCCTGGTGTACCAATGGGTGAGACGTAAATGATGGTTAGCTCTTTTTTACATCAACATCTTTTATTTCACACGAACCCACAAAAGCAGACAACACGCACATAAAACTTTACAAAACAACATACATCTAAGTCCGCCATTTCTCAGCAAAGTCCCTCAGTCTCTCTTTTTTCTTTATTCTATTTATTGGCGGCAAGGAGTGGTGGGGAAAAGTTTAGTTTTTTCCACCAGAGAAAAGGGAAATAAAGCGTTAAGCACTTGCCTCAGAGAAAAGGCCTGTTACACCAGTGTAGTTGGACAAAATGGGAAGTAAGGAAGGGAAATTCTCCCCTGATTTTTTTAAATTGTACTGGGAATTGATTGTTAAGATTTTTTTCCTTTGAGACCTACTGGACTTTGAGAAACCCCTTACTTCTTAAAATTACTCAAAATCTGAAAGAGTTAAGCATGTTATCCATTAACCTTATGAAAACTGGACTAAAGTAAAAAAAATTTTTAGCTCAATTTTTATGTTTTAACATAGTCTGAAAACTGCTTGAAAAGCTTCTTCTAATGACTGCAACTAAGCAACAAATTTTGGCTTTGTATATTGCTTTGAATTTAATTTGAACTAACTCAATTCACTACAAATCATTAAAGCTATCCTTTTTTAAGTTAGTATCCTTTTTAAAATACTGAGGTACCAATAAAATTTTTTAAAAAGGATAAAAATCATAAAAACCAGCAACAAAGTATTACATTTCTATCCCCTCTCCTATTAACAATTGTGTCTTAGGCATTCATGCAGAAAAATTTTATTGCTAACTTATTATCTTGCTTGTAGTACCATTTCCACATAAAAAATAAACTTAAAATAAAATACTAAAATTTAGTAGAATTATTACAAACCTGGTTATTTTCAAAATAGCACTATACTTCGGTAAAAAGTTCAGAATATCAGCATAAACATTTGTTAAACCCTCTTTTGTAATTCTGCTTTCAGTTATGACCTGCAATAGATATCTAGTAGCTTTAGCTTCTATTATTATGGAAGCTTACAAATAAAATATCAATAAAATTAGAAAATTAAAACTTACTTGTTTCATAAAGGGTCGAACTATTTTTACTCTGAAACAACGTTCAAGTACACTTTCAGCACTAATAAATGAGTAAATCTGAAGAACCTTTTCTAGATCAGTGGCATTTGAATTTTTCAGACTTCTCAAAAATGCACTTTCTAGTTCTTTTTCTAAGTTTTCAGACACTTTCTTTACAGTTTGACAGCAGGAAAACCACTGATTAAATAAATAAAATATTAACATCCCATATGAATCTTAATTTGGGATAGATAAGCCACACACACAATAACCAACATAATTAATATGAAATTAAAAAAATAACAATCAAGTGAGAGTTGAAATTGGAAAGCATGGATAATGTCAAATTTACTGTACTTTTGTACATTTTCACTAATTAAGTGAAGTAAAAATAAGTCAGTTTTAAATATGAATATTAGAAAATAAGATCAATTCAATTATGTTTAATTAAGAACTAGAAAAGAAATTATATTAAACTACCAAAAAACATTTGTGTATAATTGCAACAAGAAAAATTGATAGATGAAAGAATTAAAATAATAAATATTTTCACAAATGATCTAAAATAGTTTTATACATGTGTAAAATGGCTATTTTAAACAAAATTTTACAACAAAATAACCCAGGTAAAAAGTATTAGATTTTTATAAAAATTTAAAAGACTTTTCCAGGAGATGGAAAAATAACAATAAAATTTGGAGGCTCCTTAAAATAAGGAGAGTTGGCAGCTGTGCATCACTCTTCAAAGAATCTCCTGAAGTTAATTACACTGGTCTACAAAAAAAAACTTTTTTTCTGATGGCTGGAATATTAAAGCTGTTTTTGTATATATTTGACCTCCTGATTCCGAATATGGCATCCGTTTTTGCTCATCAGCTCTAGTTTTTAAGATATTCGAAAATTAAGTTTTTTTCACTTTTGACCTACCTTTTATACAATATGGTGCTATAAAAATGACTTAAAAATAAAAAACCTAACCACCCAAGGCTTTTCCTATTCCTTAGGGTCTCAATAGATAGTGTATAAAGTTTCAGCCCCCCAAGTTAATTTTAAGGGGTACCTATAGGGCCCTAAAGTTGAAAAAAAGTCGAAAAATTGGTCTTTTTTTCAGAATTTTTAAAAAAATATTTTTGAGTTATCTAATTTGATAAAACTGGCTAATATATATTTTTTAGAACTTATTCAGACCGCTAAAAATATTTTTACTTTAAAACTGCACCTCTTTAGAGCGATTTTATAGTTTTTAGGCGAGAATTAGGGTCATTTCCCTCAAAAACGCTTGGTACCAATAATGGTGGTTGAAACGAATAAATTTCAAATTTTTCAGAAGTAAGTCATCAAAAAAGATGTCCTTTGATGTAAAACTGAATTTCACATGATAAAGATCAGTAAAACAGTAGAAGCTCCTCTCGCGCTTTCAAGCCCTAACATTGGAAAAAATGCTTTTTTTCACTGATCTGTATCATATGAAATTTCAGTTTTATATCAAAGGACATCTTTTTTGATGACTTACTTCTAAAAAATTCGAAATTAATTCGTTTCAACCACCATTATAGGTACCAAGCGTTTTTGAGCGAAATGACCCATATTCTCGCCTAAAAACTAAAAAATCGATCTAAAGAGGTGCAGTTTTAAAGTAAAAATATTTTTAGCGGTCTGAATAAGTTCTAAAAAACATATATTAGCCAGTTTTATCAAATTATTAAACTCAAAAATATTTTTTTAAAAATTCTGAAAAAAAGACCAATTTTTCGACTTTTTTTCAACTTTAGGGCCCTATAGGTACCCCTTAAAATTAACTTGGGGGGCTGAAACTTTATACACTATCTATTGGGAGCCTAAGGAATAGGAAAATCCTTGGGTGGTTAGGTTTTTTATTTTTAAGTCATTGTTATAGCACCATATTGTATAAAAGGTAGGTCAAAAGTGAAAAAACTTAATTTTCGAATATCTTAAAAACTAGAGCTGATGAGCAAAAACGGATGTCATATTCGGAATCAGGAGGTCGAATATATACAAAAACAGCTTTAATATTCCAGCCATCAAAATGAGTGTTGACCAGTGTTATTTTTTAAAAAAGATAAACCAGTTTTTTGCCTTAAATAAGGTCAGCATGGATTTAAAAGTGATTCCCTGATAACAAATAAATTTAACTTTAATTAAAAATAACAATTGAATTATAACTTTTATACTGATCAGGAATAAATAGTTTTAGAAACAAAACTATTTTCTCTTGCTACTGTCTACACAAGTTCAAAATTCGATCAGATAGGCCACCCTGGCAGATAATTCACAGGGTTTTTTACATTCAACTTTTGAATAGGACATATCAGCCTGAAATTATGGTACTTTTATATTTCCTTTAAAAAAATTTGATGTAATAAAGGTGATTTAAGTCAACACTGGGTTAATCCATATCAAGTGATCCAGAGGTGATTGCTCGACCATTTTAAAATCAAACTATTTTTTGAGGGTTGATTCTTACATCATTAGAGAGCCCAAAAACACAATCCGTAATTTTTTATCGTCGTTTGAATTTTTATGACACCCATTGATGTTCTAAGAAAAATACTGATTTTCGCGTTTGTAAGTGCAACAAAAGTCATTTATACAGAAAGATACAGCCTTCATAATGTACTATACAAATTAAAGGAGAATCGTGTCCCGAATATCGAAAGTCCGCCTAAAAGTTTTACTTTAAAAATGATAATTTTTAAATTTTCGAAGGTGTAGAATTCCCAAAAGATCAATAATTTCCATATGTTTTTGTAGAGAATGTGTAGCCACCTTACTGGACTAATTTAAGTTTAACCAGTTAGGAGTAACGAAAGTTAACGTAAACCCTTACAAACACATCGGTTAAACCATCGATGGGTGCCATAAAAATTCAAATGAAGATAGAAAATTAAAAATAGTATTTTTGGACTTTCTAATGATGTATGTAAGAATCAACCCTCAAAAAGTCATTTTATTTTAAAATGTTCAAGCGACCATTTCTATTTTTCCTGGATCACTTGATATGGATTGACCCCACTATGTTTAATTCAAAGTATGAGATATGGACAAAATGGATCTGCTTTCATCCTAAATGAAATATCTAGAGCAGCGGTTCTCAAACTGTGCTCTGCGGAGCCCTTAGGGCTCCGCCAAGCATTTTCAGGGGCTCCGCGAAGAAATTTGAAATAAATACGTTGATAATTTCTAATTTGCGTTGCTCTGAAATGTTATATAAATAACTTTCTGCTAGGTGTTTCTTGTTAAGAACTTACTTTTGGGTCATTCCATAGTGACTAACGTAACTTTAGACTACTTTTCAAAAGTCATTAAATGATATAATATTATAAAATTCCCTTTATCAAAAATATAAATTACAAGATATCATGTAATTCAAGTCAATTAACCTATTTCATACACCAAAACAATTTTTAGGGTTCATAATTTTAATAAATAAAATTTAAATTTAACTGTGACTAACGTAACTATTTTTTTACCTCCTAATACAAGTGTAAACATCAAATTTACATTGCTCTAATTTTAAACAGAGAAAAAATCTGTAATTACAGAATATATAAGTATTAACATCTAGTTTTAAGAAATTGCTATTTTTGTTTGATGAAATAAACTATAACCAGTATTTTAGGATGATTTTTTATTAATGTAGTGTGACTAACGTGAAGCCCAGTGGCGCAGTGGTAGTGCATCGCGCTTCCACGCCACGGGTCCGGGGTTCAAATCCCGGGCTGGGCAGGGTCCACTCAGCCTTTCATCCCTTCGGTGGGTCGATAAACTGAGGACCAAGCATGCTTGGGAACTAAACTCTGGGGGTCTCACGTTAGACTGACCACCTAACTGGGACATTTGCCTAGCACCCCAGGCCCCACGGTCAGGAAAACGAAGATGGGCATCGTAGGCCTTGGCCCACTAGGGCTGTTGCGCCGATGGTTTAGTTTTTTAGTGTGACTAACGTAACGTGACTAACGTAACCAATGGATTATAAATATGAAATCATGCACTCAGTTAGAAAAATGAATTTATTTTGAAACTGTCTTATATTTTTTGTATAAGGATACTATGTTACTTCTAATTTCACTATTGATGTGAAACATGTTCTAATATTTAAAGTTCCACAGAGTTTAGAAATTCACTAAATTCTTGCTAAAAAAATTGGAAAAAACATGCATTTTGGAACATTTTTCTCATAGAACAAAAAATTATTTTTTGACTGTTTCAGAACTGTGTGTAACAATATTCCCTAACCTTTTTCAATTAAATGTAACCATATTTTAAAATATATAGGGTTAAAATGAGGTTTTTTCCTTGGAAAAGGGATTTCAACTCTGTGTCCCCTTTTTCATGGAATTGCCCTTTTGCTCCTTCCTACCCAAGTTTTTAGAGCTATAAAATCACCCTTAAATTTAAGTGGATTTGGTGTGGAGCCTCCAATGAAGTGAGCTCTGTTGATTATAGTTTTTTTCTGGTTTATGTCTTTTTTAGGTCTTGTTAGGTTTACGAAAACAAGTTAAAACCCTGTTTTTAGGGTCAAATTTCCAAAAATTTTCTGGGGGGAACCCCTGGGATGGGACGATTCGGCGCTGGCCATTTGGGCGCCGGCCCGTTTTGGCACCAAATTTTTCTTCTTCTAATTTTTAGAAGAATTTTGATAGTTCTATTTACTTTCATTTTATTTCTGCCGCTGAAACGGCCGCGCCCAAACGGCCCCGAACCGAATAGTAGGACACCTAGGAGGAACCCCACTCCCCACCTCACAAATTTATTACTCAGCACCTTTTTTTATGAAGTTCAGCAAAATCATATAATCCTACTTAAAAATGTATGTCCAAAATTCAAGAATAGGTGTACCCAGGGCTCGATTTCAGCCGGAACGCCGTTCCGGAACCTCTTTTTCGGAAAAAAAAATTATATTCTATTTCAGGGGTTTCCTAACTACAGCCCGCGAGACCCATTCCTCAGGCCAGAGAATACCTTTCTATGTAGGAAAAAAGTCCTAATATGAATTAAAACCCTGTTTTTACTGTCAAATTTCCAAAATTTTTCGGGGGGAGAACCCCAGACCCCCTTTTTGTACTTAGAACTCCACTTATTAGATTTGTTTTCAGATTAAGTCCATAACAGTAAGAATCCTACCAAAAAAAATTTAAAAAGGCATATTTCAAATTTAAAAAAATATTCTTTATGCATTTTTATCTTTTTTGTAAATAGCAATATTTGTTATTTAATTGTAAGGTTTTTACAATGCATTAATAGGACTTTAACTACGCATTATATTCTTTAAATTGGCAAAATATACAACACTAATGGTTCATTGATATTGGTTCACTAATGATTCATGGTAGGTCACTGGTCTCATCTCCTACAAGAGGCACACTGTTGGAAAAAAAAGTATAGCCCACTGTAAAAAAAGGCGTATAAAGAGTTCATCGTCTTATACAATTAATAATTAAGTTAGAACACTCTTCCTTGTACAACACATTTGAATCTATTTTATAAATTTAAAAAGTATTCGCATTTTCAGTTTTGATACCAATAATTTTACCGTTCCGGTACCTATTTTTTTAGAAATCGAGCCCTGGGTGTACCAAAACCAAGTGAAAACCAACCTACCAAGTACAATTTCCAACCTCCCTCTTTATAGCATTTGGAACTTAATTACTCAAAACGTTTCTTATATTAAGTTCTTTAAGATGCAAACTCTGCCAAAAAATGTATAAAAAGCCATAGATCCTACGGCATGGGAGGGGAAAAGGAATGATTTTGGGCATAAAATGTAATAAATGTTTGAATAAATTTCGATAAGTACCTCTGACGTATGGTCTAGCAGCCCCCCCCCAAAAAAAACAGCTCTTGATTTCAAAAGAAGTAACTTTTAGGAAAACAAAATTAACAGAAATACAGATTTCTGTATGGGAATCCTTTGTTCATGCATCTCGGGCATAATGATTAAGTGATAGCTTTAATATATTCAGAAATTTAAAACAAAGATTTACATTGTATCCAATGATAAAAATATAATTGGTTAACAAAATATTCCATATATCCCGGGGTGTATATAGGAGGGGCGAGGGGGCCCTGCCTCCCCCCCGAAAATTCGGACTACGTATAACAAAACATGTTAAAACCATGTTATTAAGGGTCAAATTCTCGAAATTCTTCTGGGAGAGGACCCCAAAAACCTCTATTGAACTTGAAACTTTATGATTGTCAATTTATACCTAAAAATGTTTTTAAAAGCTACGTTTAACTCTTAAATATGCATGGGAGAGGCTGAGGAATAATCTTGGACCCCTCCCGAAATAAATTTCTATATACACTACTGCATTTATGCTTCTATTTCTATAAGCAATGGGTTTTATGTAATTTGCTTTTTATACCTTGAAAAATTTATTTCGGAAAGGGCTCCGCTAAGAATTTGTCTCTTGAAAAGGGCTCCGCGACATAAAAAGTTTGAGAACCCCTGATCTAGAGTAGTAGTTTAAAGTTAATATGCAAAAATGTTTGATTTTCTAAAAATAGGAGGTAGGGAAGTTTCGTAATACGAGGGTTGTTTTTTAATTAACTTCCGTTTTGCTCCTGTAAAAAAAGTAGTGAGAATTTCGAAATAATTTTGGTACTGGTAGATAGGTACATCCTTGAGGATCAATTTCCTACTTTTTTGGAAAAAATCGAACATTTTTTCTATTATTTATCGAATTTACAAGCGCGCTCCTCGAACTTATTTCTCGCCGGCCCATAGAGAATGTCTCTTCCTTTAAACTCTGTTCGCATTAACAATAGACAATCGGCAGGCAGGTGATTTTTGCAGCATGCTATTGTGCATGTTTAAAACCATATGTTTTGCATCTGCCAAGTTCCAGGCATTGGGGATTCTAGAGTTACAGCCATAATAAACAAGGCAACATCGATAGATTCGCGGGCCAAGTGTGCGCTGAGGGGAAAAACGGCTGTCCGAACGGATGCGAAGCTCCTCGAAAAATCAAACTTTTCATGAAGCGGAATCGAAAAACTTGTGAAATGGTACGGTAAATGGACTATTTAAAGGTGATTACGTTGAAAAGTAATTAAAGATGTTCGTATCCTTCCGTAATAACCTTATTTTTAAATATTAATTTGTTTTTTTATTTTTAAACTATCAAAAAGGGGAATATTTCGAAAAAGAGGATTTCTCTATGGGTTGGCGGGAAATAAGTTCGAGGAGCGTGCTTAAAAATTCGATAAATAATAGCAAAAATGTCCTATTTTTTACAGTAAAGAGGGAAATTGATCCTCAAGGATGTACCTATCTACCAGTAGCAAAATTATTTCGAAATTCCAACTACTTTTTTTTTCAGGAGCAAAACGGAAGTTAATTAAAAAACAACCCTCGTATTTCATTTGCAATTGAAACAATACTAGAAATGATATGAAAAATACTTACTGCTTGATTTAAAGCCAAATTTGGCTGGGATATATTTCTTAATTTTGAGACATGAAATTGAACACTGTTGCTTACAAAGGCAATCCTCTCCAAAGTTTCCAAAGGGCTATAAGAAAAGAAACATTTTTGTTTCATCATGTTATCTATTGGGTTGTCCCATAAGTTCTGTTACTTTTTACAAAGTTTCGTGTTTGAAATTTTTTTATGAGAAACTGGTAATAGGTGGAGATTTCAAACAAAGAGGATTTTGATCTATGTATATTTATGAACATAATGTGTGATTTTGGTAGTTCTCATGATGTTATTTCTTTTCAAAATGGCGGTTTGAAAAAAAAGACCGCAAACGACGATTTTCGCTTAATTTTTTTCTTTCGTTAAAAAAACTAGGAAGAACACATAATTCATGGCTAAAAAAAGATTTACTGTATATTTGAAATGTTTAGATTAAGGTGTCATAGTTTCAAGATGATTCGATAAGTTTAAAGTAGGAAATTTTGGCTTTAAAACTTCATATATTGGTAATTTCACGTGTTTTTTAAAGCACGCCTATTGTTTTTCTAAGCAGCTGGTATGAAGCAAATAAAAGGCAGATGTTTTCTGAACCATAATGCTTGTTTAAACGGTTTAAACATTGAAAGCATCCTTTCATAATATAGTTGAATAGATTTATTTCTAAATTCCAACGAGTTGTTTTTTTTGTAGTGTTTTCGCATGAAGCAAATAATTGTTTAGTTCGCATAGCGTTTAAAAGTTCAGCGAGTGTATTTCTGATAAGTTAAAACGTCGCACTTAAATTGTGCGTGCTGCTTTCTTACAAAAGTTCAGAGATAATTTAATAAACTGCATATTTTGAATACTTGGGTCTATCTGTAAGCTTTTTTATTGATTTTGATGATTTTTTTGTGAAAATTTCTTTGAAATGACTAACATTACTGAGGTAAGTTTTTTGCAATAGATGAAATGTTTGAGACCGAAATTTCCTAAGTTAAACTTATCGAATTATCTTGAAACTATGACATCGTAATCTAAACATTTCAAACATACAGTAAAACTTTTTTTAGCCATGAATTATGTGTTCTTCCTAGTTTTTTAAACAAAAGAAAAAAATTACGCGAAAATCGTCGTTTGCGGCCTTTTTTTCAAACCGCCATTTTGAAAAGAAATAATATCACGAGAACTACCAAAATCACACATTATGTTCATAAATATACATAGATCAAAATCCCCTTTGTTTGAAATCTCCACCGATTACCAGTTTTTCAAAAAAACTTTCAAACACGAAACTTCGTTAAAAGTAACAGAACTTATGGGACAACCCAATATATTTCAAATTTAAAAAATCCTTCCATTAAAACATACCTAACTTCTGGGTCCTCTTTTTTCTCGGCATGCCTTTTTAACTCCTCAATTTTTGCTAAACCTTCAAAAGCAAAGAACATGTGTTGAATCCAAAGTTTTGAGGAATGTATGTTGCCACCCTCAAAGGAAATACTATTAACAGTACCCACTGCATCCAATAGTTTTTCATGTATTTGCTGTAAAATTTAAGTCTTGTCAGTCTTGCAGAACATGAAGAAATAAAAGATATAACTTTTTCCCCCTATGTCACAGGTCAATGGCTTATATCAGCAAGCCATACAGTCTGTTGTTTAATATCTCACTTGATCAACCGCAACTGGAGGGCCACCCCAGCTCCAGCATAACTTAAAATCCTCCACCCGCACAAAATTACAAGATGATTAAGATGTTATACAAAGTACTGCAATGTATATCTATTTTGAGAAAACTTAGCTTAACTCACAGGATATAGTAATTTTTGTAATGATATAATTAAAGCTCGACAATACAGTAAAAATTATGACTTCAAATTGAAGTTGATCTGATCTTCAAGCTGATCTGTAAGCAAATTCATCATTGAAGGGAAATTGAACAGGTGGCTAAAACCTTTGTATATGTTTAAGGCAAAGTGATAAATACTCATTGATAAATGTCATTAAGTTTATCACATTGCTCACTTAACTTTGCCAGTTTATCACATTGCCTGAAACATCCACCACAAGAGGGACAAAGGAGTTGAAGACTCAACTGTCTAGGTTATAAGTCATGTCAACATTTTTAAATTTTTAATAGTAAAACTAACAGCTTTGGCAATTCTGGAATTAGTCAGCTGATGAATGGAAAAGTAGAACAAATGCAAAATAAAATTGTTTTTCACACTCTTGACAAAAATAATGTATTGTCTACACTAGATAATGAAATATGACTTCAAAAATGTAGATATTTTCTTTGCTAGAAAAACAGAGCAAAAGCTATTATAATTGTAGCTAAACTGATACCTCTAAATCAATTAAAATTCTGTATTCAGCTTTGCAAACGATTTTAAAGAAAGGATGAATGTTTATGCTTATTATTAAAATAATTATTGGGAACAAATAATGGGGGGGGCATGTAAAAGGTAAAAGTTTTGGCTATTAAATTTTCCCAAATTCATCACATTACTGTAACTTGTACTACTTGTTGGGGTTATGTATTGTGTTTTACACATATTTATATAATGTTTTCATGCATACAATGTTATTTCACTTCAGACCCTTTGCATAAAAAGGTTAAGGCAAAATAAGCTGAGCAAGACAAGAGTCAGCTATAAACTCAGCAGCTACAGTACAAAGGACACTTTTGGACTTTTGTTGTCAAGCTCAAAGCTATTGCTTTTTACCATACCTTCTGCCCAAAACAATTTTAATTTGTTCTTTAATAACTAATGATTTAATTTTATAAATTTTCAGAACTGATCTTATTTTAAGAAGCTTTATTGAATGAAATTGAATTTGAAAATTTCTGTAGTTTAGGGCTGCCCAACCTCCGGCCCGCGGGCCAGATCCGGCCCCCGAGCCCTCTAAATCCGGCCCGCGAACGAAATTAGAACACCTTTTATTACTTTATTTTCCTGGGTTTTTTGCTGAAAAAAACTAGTTAAAAACATTTACCACACTCACAAAGTATTGCCACATACTTCCGGACCTGCCTTCAAACCTATTATTGACTTATTTTATGCAATTATTTTTCATTTAAAAATGCCAAGTTGCAAAAATACTGTAAACAAAAAGTTATAAAATGTATTGTAATTAAGCATCAGTTGGCGCTTTTGCTTTTCTACTGTAGTTTCATTTCTGGCCCTCCATACCTCATCAAATACCCTGAGTGGCCCTCCTCCAAAAAAGGTTGGGCACCCCTACTGTAGTTTATATATTTTTAATATTAATACAAAATGGGAGAAAATGAAGTAAAAATATCTGGAACTTACTGCAACATCGGTTCTTAGGTTTTCTAATGGAGTTGTTAGTTTCCTAATTGATTTATCAAGACCAACCTATAGAAAAGAAAGCTGAAATCTAAGACTTTCATTGAGTAAAATTATATGTGCTGCAAAGGACAGAATCTGTTTTTAAAAGACAAATTAATCAATTTTAATGAGAAATATTAAACTATTTCTAACAATAGTTAAAATAAATTTAAAGATAATCAATAATTGTAAGTACCAAAATAGTAAAATAGCAAAAAATGAGGAAAGTTCAAAAAATACTGATGAACTTCAGGACCTAGTTCATGTGCTTGAGGTGGGGCAGGCACAGTTTAAACTTTTTATAAGGGATGCACAGGCTCAAGATGATTATGGACACACCACCACTGTTTAAACCTATAGAATTCTTTCATAAAGGGAACTAAGTCTCAAAACATAAAGGGTTAAAATCCTCCAATAGTCGAATTTCAGGACCTGTTCAAGTAAAATATAAAATGGAAAGAATGTCTGAATTTTGATGTGGGGACCATGTGGAGAAGTAGGATAAGGTACGTAGAATTAGAATGTATACTTATAACTACATGTATGCACCTATTTTGGCTTAAATAAGTGCATACTTTCTAGTACTTTAAACAGTTTAAAAATTTTACATTTTTCATGTTAAGAACCTTTCTCTCCTAACCCTGTTTCTTAAAAAAAGGAATTGGAAAAAGACAGAACAGGAAAAAGTCTAAGTATGAAAAGGGTAGATGTATTCATGGGAACAGGGGTGAGCAATTGTTTTGGCTGATACAATAGACCAGGAGTGGCCAACCCGCTGACCGCTTGAAATAATTTTGTGGCTCGCGAGATTTTTTTAATCAAAAGTTAAAGTTTTAAATTAAGTTAAGGGGTTAAGGCCCCCAAAATTCAGACTAAGTGTACCCAAAAGAACTAAAACTTAAAAACTTTCTAATTAGAATCGAATTTCCAAAAATTTTCTGGAGGAGGACCCTCAGACCCCCCTTTAGTGCTTGGGACTCTATTATTCACACCTTTTTTGGGCTATTAAGTTCATCCAGGTATGAATCCTTCTTAAAACTTTATTTTTAAATATATATAAATTTCTATAAGCGCCACAAGCGGTAACCTAACGTAGTTTCAAGTAATTCATAAGCATTCTTAGGGGGCTCCTAAAGGTCAATTTAAATGAATATTTTATTTAGAAAACTGTAAAAATAAGAAAAGGATAATTATTTTTGTTCAAAATTTCCCCCAAAAAATGCCTCTACATTGTAATTCCAGTTTATGTTACCAATAGAGTTCAAAGAGTTTATTATGAAATATATTTTTCTCAATTAATGAACTTCTTGCAAGGTTCAATAATTACCAAATAATCGATAAGTTTTAATTTCTATGGACTTAACACCTTCTTTTATTCTTTTTTATATACATGCCACTTTAGCTCAAAAATTTTCTTAATAAGTCAAAAACTTCGTTGTGATTGAACAAGAACGCGATTTTCAGTGAAAATTGACATTCTTATCACGGATACATTGTTTTTCTAGCATATCAATCAAAACGAAAGGAAAAGCCAACTTTTAGATATCAATTCATCTAATTTCTGTAGAATTTGGAGGGTATGGTATTTTTGACCAGTCAAAAATAACTTGGGTTAGAAGAGTTTTTTCTTTATAATCTTACGCAAAAATTTCCCCACAACTGCCTGAATTTACCCCAAACAATGTTTGGGCGTTCGGACATATTCTGCACCCCTGCTCTTACTTCCATGTTGTAGTAAGAAGGAATTTAAGGGTATAATGATGAATTAAGAATTTTTCCCTTCTTTTACCCTATATCTTAAGCCCAAAATCAAATGGGGGAGAATGGGTTGGGGTGCTCCCCAGGAAAATTTTTTAATTTTAGTAGGTATGAAAGTGTTTTAAGCTTTTCTTTTTGAGGGGACAATGTTCACTACTGCAATAATGTCTGAGCAAAAAATATAAGTATAGGAATTAATTGGAACTTGTTTCACTATCTTGGCAGGCCACCAAAAAAACACTTGTAAAGCTGTTATTTGCCCACCACTGCACATGAGATTATTCAAAAGCCTAAGTAAGATTAATATAAGAACTATTGCATACTCACTAGATTAGTTGAAAGATTCACAAAGTCAGCATAATCTTGATTTATGAGCTCCACCATCGCAGTACAAAGTTTTTTGTACAATATATTCAAATCTTCCTGAATTACATCTAACGATGTAAACTTTCGATAATCACTGACGAATTTATCAACAGAAAAATCTTTCTGAAAATTGAAATGCTATTTTAAAATACATGTTTTCAGGAAAAATAATTCAATAAAATATGTTCATCAAAAATATAAAAATTCAGTTAAGTAGATAGCATCAGAACATAAAAAAGCATAGGGAAACTTAGATTAAATTCAAACCAAGAGGAATATAAATATCTTATTTAAAAGTGTCCCTCTTTTAACTTTATTTCCATACCTATGATTGAAAGGATTTACTTTCTATCATGTGAATGAAAGGACCTTTATTTATTCCAAAATCTTGTCTGGAATGCATGGCTTACAGAGATACATGGTGTTGTTGCACATATCGGCATACCTGGTAGGGTTGACTGAAAGTACATTTTTCACATTTTCTCAAGAGCAGTGACAAAAAGGTGCCACATGGTCTCAAACAAAAATGAGTGAAATATTTTTCCAATATAATAACTCTTAACTGCTCCAATATAATAAATGTTAACTGCTTCTGGATTGACTTCAAACTTTTTATTAATATCGTATGGATCAGATATTTGTCTCGAATTGCATAAATCCTTCACATAAATCCCTCTTCAATGCAAATGTATAAAATGATTCAAAAATTATCATTAAAGAGTATAAAACAATTAAAAATGAAACAAATTAAAATACTCAATGAGACAAAGTCTTTATTGGTGGATGTGTAGGATGGTAAAAACCATAGGCGTAACTAGGCTTGGGCAGTCGGGGCCCCAAAGGGTGAGGGAGCCCCCAAAAGTCAACAGAACTTAGCCCCAATTTTTTTCGAAAATCCCTTTTATTTGACCATTCTCTTTGGAGACGGACGGCTCCCAGGATGCCCTCCTCCCAAGTGTATGAAGTCTCACATGATGTAACCTCAGGGGCCTAGACCACGGGTTAATGTCCACTTTCCCTATTCATCTGTCCATCAAGTGATAAGGTTTGTCTCCGCACTCTGTCTGGCTGGAAACACCGACTCGTGCGAAAACGACACTGGGGGTATTAATGACCAAAACAAACAGGAGGCGGAAAAGCTTTTCCTTTGATATTTTTCCAGGAAAAAATACGGGGCCCAACTGTGGCCCTAGTGGTGCACATGTGAAGCAATCATTTTTGAACTTGTAGCAAAGAGGTTACAGGCAGGGCCCGATTACCAAATAGGCAATGTAGGCAACTGCCTAGGGGCCCTGCCATTTTGATCATTTTTGTTTGAAATGTTTCTTTGAGTTAAAGTTAAATATAAAGATTTTTATGTGGGTCCGGTCCTAAACTGGGGTCCGTGAAGAATTTCCAAAGTTGGCTGAAAATTAGTTAAAATTATCTTCTACTTTACTGCTCAAATTTCAAAACTTTTTTTGGGGGAGTTTCCTCTACGATTTTTGACCCTCTCAAAATTTTGGCGTCGTTCTAAATCCTGTTTTATTCTTGAAAATTTTGCAGTTTACAAAGAGATATCCTTTTCGAGCGTACCCAAAGGGTCTCTAAAGGAATTAAAAGATTACTTTTATTCTTTTAAAAGGGTTTAATTTCAAAAATAATTCTGAGGGAGGACCCCCAGACCCCCCGAATAATCCTATGTGTTCTTCTTCAGCAGCACTACAGCCTGGTGCAGGCCAAGGCTTTCTCCGTCTGCATCCTCCAGGCGGCATGACTTTTTGCCAGGTTTCTCCACCTGCATGGTTCCCACTCTTTGAAAACATTGAAAATCAAGGACTTTCAAGGACCTTGGCAAAATTTTTCAAGGACCTTTTTCGCAGACATTTAAAAATCATTCGTATTTCAAGACAAGTCATTTTTCCCGCATACAATCGGAACGAAAGGAGAAGTCCCTCTTCACTGTCAGTTAGTAAAACTGGCCGCAAGTTATGTTCATAAGAGTAGTTTTAAGGAAAATTTCTAGAAAAAAACAAAGAAAGAACTGAAAAAATTATGTTCGATTAGTGGCTGAGTGAAAATTCAAGGACCTAAGTCATTTTTCCAGGACCTAGAACGTTTTTAACGACTTTCAAGTACCTAAATTTAGCCTTAAAAAATTTAAGGACTTTCAAGGACTGTGGGAACCCTGACCTGTTTACCCCCAAGATCTCCAAATCTCTCTCCACACAGTCCAACCACCTTGTTGCTGGTCTACCTCTTCTCCTTGTACCCTCAATCTTTGAAAAAGTTAGTTTTTTAACAGGGTCCAAATCTGCACGTCGAAAAACATGCCCCAGCTATCTAATTCTGTTGGATTTAATAACTCTCAAGATGTTAGGTTGTCTGTATTTAGTATGTATTTCATGGTTATATAAACTTCTCCATGTATCATTTTCCCTCACTGCTCCAAAAATTGACTGAAGAATCTTTCTTTCAAAAATGAGAAGCCTGTTTTCCTCAGTTTTGTTAATTGCCCATGTCTCACTACCATACAAAATGATCGGCCTTATAAGGGTTTTGTTTAGATTTATTTTTGTATTAATGGAGAGGAGTTTAGATTTTAATTGGCTCTTTAAACCAAAATAACATCTATTTGCAATCAAAATTCGATTTCTAATTTCAACCTTTATCTCATTTCTACTGGTAATAAGCGTTCCCAAGTATTTAAACTGGGTGACTCCTTCAAAAGTGTAGTTTCCAATATTAAGAGACTGTACATCATTATTTCTAGTGCTTACCACCAAAAACTTTGTTTTTTCCTCGTTTACTGCCAAGCCCATATCCTTGGCAGCACTCTCAAGGGCAATAAATGCCTCACCCACATCCTGTTTTCTTTGCTCAACAATATCGATATCATCTGCGTATGCCAAAACTTGTATACATCTCTGCAGGATTGTGCTTCTAGTGTTGATACCTGAATCTCGTATAACTTTTTCAAGGGCTATATTAAATAAAATGCAAGACAGAGAGTCTCCCTGTCTAAGACCTCTCTCTGTATAGAAAACCTCAGATATGAGCTTAATTCTACATTTTCAACTCTGTAATGTCATTTTGACAAGATTGGTAAGCTTAGGCGGGATTCCAAATTCATACATCGCTTCAAACAGTTTTTTCCCTTTATACAATCATAGGCTGCCTTAAAGTCAATAAACAGATGGTAAGTATCAATTCCGTATTCCTTGGTCTTTTCCAGGATTTGTCTGATAGTGTATCTGGTCTATGGTAGACTTCCCCTCCAGAAAGCCACATTGATAGTTTCCTACAATTTTTGTAACAAAAGGAAGAAGTCTACGAAATAGAATGTTGGAAAAAATCTTAAAAGCCACATTAAGAAGTGTAATGCCCCGGTAGTTCCGACAGTCCAGCTTGTCTCCTTTTTTGTGGATGGTGAAAATCGAACCCTCTTCCCATTCAATGGGCATCTGTTCTTGGTTCCACACATCACTAATGACCTTTAAAAGCTCATTGTTCAACTCCGGTGCATTGACATTAAGAAGCTCAGCCTTAATGCCATCTGGGCCAGGAGCTCTATTTCTATTAAGTTTTTTAAGGGTATTCTCCAATTCCCATAAGGTAGGTGCAAGAGCATCTTGTGTTTGCATATGAGTATTAGATACTTCATCACTATCATTTCCAACAAGTGGGGTATCATTGCCAAACAGCACCTCTTTAAAAATCCTATGTGCAAGTGATATAAAATTTAATGTAGTATAAAAGTACTTTTAAGTTAGCAACAGTTTTAAAAAATAGGTTCTTTCAAAAGAACTGTAGCTTTTAGGCTTAACTCATCTATTTATTCCTAAAGAATACATTATTCTGTTTAGAAAACAATATAAACCATTAAGAAAGCAACCAAGAATCAGACTGAAAATTCCCTTTGAAAAGTGTAATACTTAGTTACTTTTGCTATAGTGAAACCATCTTTTTCATTCAGAAACTTGTAGGAGCTTCCAACTAAAATAGTAAACAGCAACAAGTATGAAGCCATGGTGGCTTTACATGGTGGAACACTCAAAAACTAATTAAATTTTTATTATAAGATTTATTGAAGGTGTCCTATCCCACCCCATGTCCCATCCCTGCCCGGTCTCCACTAACAGCAGTTTCCTAAAACATACTTGTAATTATTTTAAACACCTAAATTTGCTACATTTTTCAACCAATCTGGATATAGAATTTTTTTAAATATGTTTCAGAGATGAAGTCGTCCAAAAACCAATCATCAATTTACAGGGTGATGTAGGGTAGTACTTACACTGAAAGTAGGTAGGGAAAAATCAGTGAGCCTTCTTCTCCGCTTTGATGTTGATAGTTTGCAAAGTTGCTCATTGGGTGGGAGATGGAAATGTTTTCAGCAGGCTTTTCAAAATGAATAGAGTATATGGTAAAATCCTAGGAGAGCCCACACCCTTGGCGCCAAACCGAGATAAAGTGCCAAACCAGAACAAGATGGCGCCAAGCGCCATCTAGTGTATTAAAGTAGGGTTACCAAGATGGCAGAATTATTGCCAACTTTGGCAAGGGTGTGGGCTCTGCTAGGATCCAACCGAGTATATATATATAGTAGGTTACAGTGTTAAGATTAGCTCCAAAAAAGTTACCAAAAAGAGTGGCTACCGATTGTAACATAGCACCTACTATCTTTTATGTAATTATATTTTTTTAATTTTACAAGATAAACAATAAGTGTTTAAAACTAAGGTAAATTTTAATAATCTGGAACATAGGGACTTATTGGCAAAATGCTTTCTCGCCAAGCACTTCGTGGAACGAACATTGTAATAGAATTTAGGGTTGCATTGTGAAGTTGGAAGAACCATTTATCGTCTAACTTTCGGCAATTCCCGGATTGTTAATTTTAACCAAAACTAAAGTTGCAACAGCTGTGATTTAAATTCTCCAGGGCGACCAGGAAACAGAGCAGTCCCCAACTTAGCGATTGTACTATACCAGAGGCCATTCGGTGGGTCTCCAGTACGTCAACTATCGCCTTTCTCACCGTACAAGACCAAGAGTTCCCTAAATTTAACCCCTTACCAACAAAATTACATCAATCGGCTTTACGCGATTTTAATTTATACACAATAAACGGAAAAAGTCCATAGGAAAACTAAAATCACCTCAGTAAATTCTTCTCTGTTAAAACAGAGAGAATGTCCTTTAGAATTCAAGTTGATATCCATTAATTTCAAAATTTGAGGGTCAAATTCAATAAACTCTACAAGGTAAATAAATAAAACGTAAGATAAGAAAGGAGTTGAGATATTGATTAGCTGATAAGGCTACAAGCCAGATCAAGGTAAGCTTTAAGGAAAACACAAATCTCCGTAAAACTGGCCAAACCACCAAATAAATATGGGAGGGACATGCATGGCTTTGGCTAATCAGTAGATTGCAATTCCAAGCCATTTCGTGACGTATTTTAATTGAGCGTGATGATTGGTAAAAATAAATATGGTCTCAAATTACTGGTGTTTTATTAAATTTGTTTAGATAGTTGGAAGTTGGCAACAGCAACTCAGGAGGAAATCATTCGATTCTTTTAATCATTTGAAAGCTTCAAAGTATCGATAAGGATCGAAGTCCTAGGTATCGATACCCCAAAATATCGGTCTTAAAGTATCGATCCTTAAGGTATCGAAAACGCTTTCGATACTCACTTTTTCGATGCCATGCTGAATAGCATTTTAATGCCTCTTTTTATGCTTTCAATGTAGGCTTACCATACGTCCGGGATTACCCCGGACAGTCCGGGGTTTTTAGAGCTGTCCGGGGAAATGTCCTGGGTCGCTAAATGTCCGGGGTTTCATACATTTACGATTTCCCAGACTTTTTTTATGAAAAATAACGACCAAACATATTTAAAATTGATTTTTTTACGATTTTCTAACGTCTTTATTACTTCAGAAAACTTACTTTCAGTGAATTTTGTGATAAAAATTAAGTCAATCAAACAATTTTTGAAAAAGTAGTGTTAAATGAAAAAATAAAATTTGATATTTTTGTTTAATGTTTATTAGTTTGAATAGTTTTTTCTTAGTTTTTATTCTTTGGTAATATGATATGGCACTTATAAAGAAATTTCAAAAATATGTCCTGGGTTTTCCCCGAGAAAATATGGTAAGCCTATTTCAATGCCAAAAGAGGATCGAAATATTTTCAATGCATTTTCGATATTTTCTTATGAAAGATATATCTTAATTCAGTATCGATACTTTAGTTATAATTTTTCCAGTGCAGTGGAAAGGCACTGTATATTTGGACGGCTTTTTTCAACTAAACTCTACTCTAATTTCCACGGCTAGGCTACAGCTCGGCGTTTCATTGGTTCAATCACTAAGCACCGAGACTGCTACGTCATCACGAGACCTACAGCGCATGCGCCACTAGCCGTTTTGGCCGTCCAAATATACACTTCGCAGTGGAAAATTAAATGTTTGCGATACCAGAGACAGTATCGAAGGTTCCTCTAAACTTTTATTCTTCTGTCTGATACCAATCAATTGATACCATTACAATACATAAGGAGCATCTCAAACATTTCTCTACTTATTTTATTTTTACGACACCATATCGGAAGTTCCTGAAAATTTTTTATTCTTCCGAGACCAATTTTTGGTATTGGAAATTTTCGATACCAAAGAGCATCGAAACTTTTCGATACCTGAGATAGTATAGAATTTCCTCTAAATTTTTTATTCCCCCGACACTAATTTTTCGACACTGTTTCGATACCTGAGAGAGCATAGAATTCCATCTAAATTTTTTATCCTTCAGACACTAATTGTTCGATACCAGAGAGTATCGGAAGCTTTCGATACCAAAGAGCATCGAAAGTTTTCGATACCTGAGAGAGTATCGTAAATCCTCTAAATATTTTATTCTTCCGTCCGACACTAATTTTTCGATACGGTATCGATACCTAAGATAGTATCGGAAGTTTTCGATACCAAAGAATATCAGAAACTTTCGATACCAAATACGTAAGAGTATCGAAAGTTTTCGATACCTGAGAATAGTATCGAAAATCCTCAAAAATTTTTTATTCTGCCGACACTAATTGTTGGATGCCAGAAAGTATCGGAAGTTTTCGATACCAAAGAGTATCAGAAATTTTCGATACTAAAGAGTATTGAAAGTTTTCGACACCTGAGAGAGCATACAATTTCCTCTAAATTTTTTATTCTTCGGACACTATAATTGTTCGATACCAAAGAGTATCAAAAGTTTTCGATACCTGAGAAAGCATCGAAAATCCTCTAAATTTTTTATTCTTCCGTCACTAATTGTTCGATATTGTTTCGATACCTGGGAGAGTATCGGAAGTTTTCGATACCAAAGAGTATTGAAAGTTTTCTATACCAAAGAGCATCGAAAGTTTTCGATACCTCACCTGAGATAGTATCGAAAATCCTCTAAATATTTTATTCTCCCGACACTAATTGTTCGATACTGCATCGATACCTGAGATAATATCGGAAGTTTTCGATACCAAAGAGTATCCGATATTTTCGATACCAAAGAGAATTGAAAGTTTTCGATACCAAAGAGTATTGAAAGTTTTCAATACCTGAGAGACTATCGGAAGTTCCTGAATTAAAAGAGCAACATATCGAATTTTCTAGGCCGGGAATCAGGAATTAACGTGGTGGGGGGCCTTTCCAAAGTGCGATTTGATAGTGCAGTAGAGAATCGCTTAAAAACCAATTAAATCAATTATCTTCGGGTTGATAACCTTTGACCTTTCATTTCTTTCCTATAAGCTCTCATCAGAATCTGGAATTTCGTGAATTTAGGACAAAAGCTAGGGTCCCTGGACTCATGCGTAATTCGCACTAAAATCGGGATTTTTACCAAAATCGAAAAATGGTATCGAGTTTTCGACCTTAAAATCTTAAAATATACCCTGCCGTATACCTAACATTCGATTTTGGTGAGAATCGGTTGGTAATTAAAGGCAGTAATTGGACTTAGAAAAAAAGTTCAGATTTCGACCAAAAAACACAAGTCGAAAGAAAGCTTATTAATCCGAAAATATTAATATTTATTTTCTTTCAAATTTTTTAATAGTAACTAATTGTTATGAGAAAGTTTTTTCAGAGTTACGGGCTTACGGGTTTCCAAAGGGATTTTTACATCATCCAGGATTTTTAGAACAAGACCGGGACGTTCTTACATTTAATGCCAAACACTATCCATTTTTGGGGGCAAGTCGTGTCAGTAGAGTTTCGGAAAATATTCAAAACCATCAATAAGAGTGTCTTATATGGATAAATCGGGAATTTTTTACAGATTACGAATATGTAAATATGTCGGTTTGTAATAATAATTTCGGGGGTTTTCTTAAAAAAACCGATATTCCAAAAAACTCCGTTTTTCCAGGATTACATCCGAACCGCTTGCTCCAGTCTTCTGAAATTTTGGTATATGTGCACCCTAAACCTAAGGAATCGAACCACGTATCACATTAGGGGGTGGGTTAAAATTAAAATTCCCAATTTTTTCCCGCCAAAACGCTCTCGGACCATTTGCTCCTTTCCGGGAACTCTTAATAGTGCAGTAACACTTTTCTGGGGCAATTTGGTCCCGAAAATTTGAATTTCGTAAACTCTAAGCTCTATCTTGCTTGGTTTCAGAGAAATTTGCGAAAAACCTTCATTTTTTGACCATTTTAGCCATTTTTTCAATATTGCGAACTTTAAAGGACCCCTTAGTGTCAAATAATAAATAAAGTTAATGCAAAAAAATAAAAGTTTCATATAATCCTTAAAAAGTGTTTAAAATCGTCAAAAAAACCTAACAAATTTTCCTAGACAAACGTGTCTAAAAAAAACGAAATTTCTCGAATTTGGCCGTAAAATCTTTCTTAAAATTGTCTGTCTGTATGGTGGAAATATAATTTATTTATTTATTTTAATAAAATAAATAAAAAATAAAATCCAATAAATTATTTGTCAAACCGAAAAAATTATTTTTGACCTTTTAGAACACTTCAATAAAAGCGTTTTTTAAAAAATCTTTTTTTTACTTATTTTATTTTCTACTTTTTAGTCATGGTATTTTTTAACAAAAACTCACAAGAAAATTTTTTTTTTATTTCAACCATATTTAATGTTATGTTAGGATGGAATTTTAGTTTCATGTATAACAAAAATTTTTCGCATATCTGACAAAGTAGAACAATCCTCTGACGACTCAGCAGGACAATCAACTCAAAAGTTAATTAAAAAGCAAAAGTAAAGCTCCGTCTCTATCATAGGAAGTACCGAAATATTTTTATCTTGGAACATTGTGTGATACTATCTCAGGTATCGGAATGGTATCGATCGATACTCGTCTCTGTTATCGGAAGTATCGAAATATTTTTGCCTTAGTAGATCATTGTTCGATACTATCTCAGGTATCGGAACGGTATCGATGGATACTCGTCTCTGCTATCGGAAGTATCGAAATATTTTTCTCTGGGATCATTGTTCGATACTCTCAATGTATCGGAAGTATCAAAAAATGTTTTTCTTGGAACATTGTGTGATACTATCACAGGCATTGGAACGGTATCGATCGATACTCGTCTCTATCATAGGAAGTATCAAAATATTTTTTCTTGGAATTTTGTGTGATATTATATCAGGTATCGGAACGGTATCGATCAATAATCGTCTTTGTTATCGGAAGTATCGAAATATTTTTGCCTTAGATCATTGTTCGATACTATCTAAGAAATCGGAACGGTATCGATCGATACTCTTCTCTGTTATCGGAACTATCGAAATATTTTTCTCTGGGATCATTGTTCGATTCTCTCTCAAGTATCGGAAGTATCAAAAAAAATTTTTCTTGGAACATTGTCTGATACTATCACACGCATTGGAACGGTATCGATCGATACTCGTCTCTATCATAGGAAGTATCGAAATATTTTTTCTTGGAATATTGTATGATATTATCTCAGGTATCGGAACGGTATCGATCGATACTCTTCTCTATCATAGGAAGTATCAAAATATTTTTTCTTGGAATTTTGTGTGATATTATATCAGGTATCGGAACGGTATCGATCAATAATCGTCTTTGTTATCGGAAGTATCGAAATATTTTTGCCTTAGATCATTGTTCGATACTATCTAAGAAATCGGAACGGTATCGATCGATACTCTTCTCTGTTCTCGGAAGTATCGAAATATTTTTCTCTGGGATCATTGTTCGATTCTCTCTCAAGTATCGGGAGTATCAAAAATTTTTTTTCTTGGAACATTGTGTGATACTATCAGAGGTATCGGAACGGTATCGATCGATACTCTCTGTTATCGGAACTATCGGAATATTTTTCTCTGGGATCATTGTTCAATACTCTTTCAAGTATCGGGAGTATCAAAAATTTTTTTTCTTGGAACAGTGTGTGATACTATCAGAGGTATCGGAACGGTATCGATCGATACTCGTCTCTGTCATAGGAAGTACTCAAATATTTTCTTCTTGGAACATTGTGTGAAATTATCTCAGGTATCGATCGATACTCGACTCTGTTATCGGAAGTATCGAAATATTTTTCCTTAGATCATTGTTCGATACTATCTCAGATATCGGAACGGTATCGATCGATACTCTCTGTTATCGGAACTTTCGAAATATTTTTCTCTGGGATCATTGTTCGATACTCTCTCAGGTATCGGAAGTATCGAAAAAAAATTTTCTTGGAACATTGTGTGATACTATCACAGGTATCGGAACGGTATCGATCGATACTCGTCTCTATCATAGGAAGTATCGAAATATTATTGCCTTAGATCATTGTTCGATACTGTCTCAGATATCGGAACGGTATCGATCGATACTCGTCTCTGTTATCGGAAGCATCGAAATATTTTTCACTGGGATCATTGCTCGATATACTCTCTCAGGTATCGGAAGTATCGAAATTTTTTAGGGGGATCATAGTTTGATAATCTTTCGGGTATCGGAACGGTGTTGAACGATACTCGTCTCTATCATAGGAAATATCGAAATATTTTTTCTGAGATCATTGTTCGATACTCTCAGGTATCGATCGATACTAGTCTCTGTTATCGAAAGTGTCGAAATAATATTTTCTTGGGTCATTTGTTTGATACTATTACAGTGATCGGAACGGTATCGATCGATACTCGTCTCTATCATAGGAAGTACCGAAATATTTTTTTCTTGGAACATTGTGTGATATTATGTCAGGTATCGGAACGGTATCGATCGATACTCAACTCTGTTATAGGAAGTACTCAAATATTTTCTTCTTGGAACATTGTGTGAAATTATCTCAGGTATCGATCGATACTCGACTCTGTTATCGGAAGTATCGAAATATTTTTCCTTAGATCATTGTTCGATACTATCTCAGGTATCGGAACGGCATCGATCGATACTCGTCTCTGTTATCGGGAGCATCGAAATATTTTTCACTGGGATCGTTGCTGGATATACTCTCTCAGGTATCGGAAGTATCAAAATTTTTTTGGGGGATCATAGTTTGATACTTTTTCGGGTATCCGAACGGTATTGAAAGATACTCGTCTCTATCATAGGAAGTATCGAAATATTTTTACTTGGAATTTTGTGTGATATTATCTCAGGTATCTGAACGGTATCGATCGATACTCTTCTCTGTTATCGGAAGTATCGAAATATTTTTGTCTTAGATCATTGTTCGATACTATCTCAGGTATCGGAACGGTATCGATGGATACTCGTCTCTGCTATCTGAAGTATCGAAATATTTTTGTCTTAGATCATTGTTCGATACTATCTCAGGTATCGGAACGGTATCGATGGATACTCGTCTCTGCTATCTGAAGTATCGAAATATTTTTCCTTAGATCATTGTTCGATACTATCTCAGGTATCGGAACGGTATCGATCGATACTCGTCTCTGTTATCGGGAGCATCGAAATATTTTTCACTGGGATCGTTGCTCAATATACTCTCTCAGGTATCAGAAGTATCGAAATTTTTTTGGGGGATCATAGTTTGATACTTTTTCGGGTATCCGAACGGTATCGAACTATACTCGTCTCTATCATAGGAAGTATCGAAATATTTTTTCTTGGAATTTTGTGTCATATTATATCAGGTATCGGAACTGTATCGATGAATAATCGTCTTTGTTATCGGAAGTATCTAAATATTTTTGCCTTAGATCATTGTTCGACACTATCTAAGATATAGAAACGGTGTTCATTGGTGGTTCAGTGGAGTCAAAAATGACAAAATTTCAACTTTCCATGTAAATGGACTCAGTCTGTATGGTGGAAATAAATAAATAAATAAATAAATAAATAAACTTCAAAGAATGACTACACAGTTTAAAATTAACAATAAATGTAATAAGAGATTACAAGCGCGTGCGATACAATCAAAATCTAATTTCAAAGTGATCGAGATGCGTAGTAACAAGCACAGACGAAAGCATAATTACATATATAAAAGCATTGGTTAAACATTAGTGATAGGTTTATGAGGCATGCGGCGCCGCTCGGCCCGCCTACTCAAGAGTCAAGGATTGCAGCACTGAACAAACGGTATCGATCGATACTCTTCTCTGTTATCGGAACTATCGAAATATTTTTCTCTGGGATCATTGTTCGATACTCTCTCAAGTATCGGAAGTATCAAAAAACATTTTTCTTGGAACATTGTGTGATACTATCTCAGGTATCGGAATAGTATCGATCGATATTCATCTCTGTTATCGGAAGTATCGAAATATTTTTCATTATGATCATTGTTCGATACTCTCTCAAGTATCGGAATTATCAAAAAAAAAGTTTCTTGGAACATTGTGTGATACTATCACACGCATTGGAACGGTATCGATCGAAACTCGTCTCTATCATAGGAAGTATCGAAATATTTTTATCTTGGAACATTGTGTGATACTATCTCAGGTATCGGAATAGTATCGATCGATATTCATCTCTGTTATCGGAAGTATCGAAATATTTTTGTCTTAGATCATTGTTCGATACTATCTCAGGTATCGGAACGGTATCGATGGATACTCGTCTCTGCTATCGGAAGTATCGAAATATTTTTCCTTAGATCATTGTTCGATACTATCTCAGGTATCGGAACGGTATCGATCGATACTCGTCTCTGTTATCGGGAGCATCGAAATATTTTTAACTGGGATCGTTGCTCGATATACTCTCTCAGGTATCGGAAGTATCGAAATTTTTTTGGGGGATCAAATTTTGATACTTTTTCGGGTATCCGAACGGTATCGAACGATACTCGTCTCTATCATAGAAAGTATCGAAATATTTTTTCTTGGAATTTTGTGTGATATTATATCAGGTGTCGGAACTGTATCGATGAATAATCGTCTTTGTTATCTGAAGTATTGAAATATTTTTGCCTTAGATCATTGTTCGACACAATCTAAGATATCGGAACGGTATCGATCGATACTCTTCTCTGTTATCGGAACTATCGAAATATTTTTCTCTGGGATCATTTTTCGATACTCTCTCAAGTATCGGAAGTATCAAAAAACATTTTTCTTGGAACATTGTCTGATACTATCACACGCATTGGAACGGTATCGATCGATACTCGTCTCTATCATAGGAAGTATCGAAATATTTTTATCTTGGAACATTGTGTGATACTATCTCAGGTATCGGAATAGTATCGATCGATATTCATGTCTGTTATCGGATGTATCGAAATATTTTTGTCTTAGATCATTGTTCGATACGATCTCAGGTATCACGGTATCGATCGATACTCGTCTCTGTTATCGGAAGTATCGAAATATTTTTCTCTATGATCATTGTTCGATACTCTATCAAGTATCGGAATCATCAAAAAAAATTTTCTTGGAACATTGTGTGATACTATCGAAATGGTATCGAACGGTACTATTGGAACGGTATCGATCGATACTCGTTTCTATCATAGGAAGTATCGAAATATTTTTTCTTGGAATATTGTGTGATATTATCTCAGGTATCGGAACGGTATCGATCGATAATCGTCTTTGTTATCGAAAGTATCGAAATATTTTTGCCTTAGATCATTGTTCGATACTATCTAAGATATCGGAACGGTATCGATCGATACTCTTCTCTGTTATCGGAAGTATCGAAATATTTTTCTCTGGGATCATTGTTCAATACTCTTTCAAGTATAGGGAGTATCAAAAAATTTTTTTCTTGGAACATTGTGTGATACTATCAGAGGTATCGGAACGGTATCGATCGATACTCTCTGTTATCGGAACTATCGAAATATTTTTCTTTGGAATCATTGTTCGATATTCTCTCAAGTAGCGGAAGTATCAAAAAAAAATTTTCTTGGAACATTGTCTGATACTATCACACGCATTGGAACGGTATCGATCGATACTCGTCTCTATCATAGGAAGTATCGAAATATTTTTTTCTTGGAACATTGTGTCATACTAACTCAGGTATCGGAATAGTATCGATCGATATTCATCTCTGTTATCGGAAGTATGGAAATATTTTTGTCTTAGATCATTGTTCGATACTATCTCAGGTATCACGGTATCGATCGATATTCATCTCTGTTATCGGAAGTATCGAAATATTTTTCATTATGATCATTGTTCGATACTCTCTCAAGTATCGGAATTATCAAAAAAAAGTTTCTTGGAACATTGTGTGATACTATCACACGCATTGGAACGGTATCGATCGATACTCGTCTCTATCATAGGAAGTATCGAAATATTTTTATCTTGGAACATTGTGTGATACTATCTCAGGTATCGGAATAGTATCGATCGATATTCATCTCTGTTATCGGAAGTATCGAAATATTTTTGTCTTAGATCATTGTTCGATACTATCTCAGGTATCGGAACGGTATCGATGGATACTCGTCTCTGCTATCGGAAGTATCGAAATATTTTTCCTTATATCATTGTTCGATACTATCTCAGGTATCGGAACGGTATCGATCGATACTCGTCTCTGTTATCGGGAGCATCGAAATATTTTTAACTGGGATCGTTGCTCGATATACTCTCTCAGGTATCGGAAGTATCGAAATTTTTTTGGGGGATCAAAGTTTGATACTTTTTCGGGTATCCGAACGGTATCGAACGATACTCGTCTCTATCATAGAAAGTATCGAAATATTTTTTCTTGGAATTTTGTGTGATATTATATCAGGTGTCGGAACTGTATCGATGAATAATCGTCTTTGTTATCTGAAGTATTGAAATATTTTTGCCTTAGATCATTGTTCGACACAATATAAGTTATCGGAACGGTATCGATCGATACTCTTCTCTGTTATCGGAACTATCGAAATATTTTTCTCTGGGATCATTTTTCGATACTCTCTCAAGTATCGGAAGTATCAAAAAACATTTTTCTTGGAACATTGTCTGATACTATCACACGCATTGGAACGGTATCGATCGATACTCGTCTCTATCATAGGAAGTATCGAAATATTTTTATCTTGGAACATTGTGTGATACTATCTCAGGTATCGGAATAGTATCGATCGATATTCATGTCTGTTATCGGATATATCGAAATATTTTTGTCTTAGATCATTGTTCGATACGATCTCAGGTATCACGGTATCGATCGATACTCGTCTCTGTTATCGGAAGTATCGAAATATTTTTCTCTATGATCATTGTTCGATACTCTATCAAGTATCGGAATTATCAAAAAAAATTTTCTTGGAACATTGTGTGATACTATCGAAATGGTATCGAACGGTACTATTGGAACGGTATCGATCGATACTCGTTTCTATCATAGAAAGTATCGAAATATTTTTTCTTGGAATTTTGTGTGATATTATATCAGGTGTCGGAACTGTATCGATCGATAATCGCCTTTGTTATCGAAAGTATCGAAATATTTTTGCCTTAGATCATTGTTCGATACTATCTAAGATATCGGAACGGTATCGATCGATACTCTTCTCTGTTATCGGAAGTATCGAAATATTTTTCTCTGGGATCATTGTTCAATACTCTCTCAAGTAGCGGAAGTATCAAAAAAAAATTTCTTGGAACATTGTCTGATACTATCACACGCATTGGAACGGTATCGATCGATACTCGTCTCTATCATAGGAAGTATCGAAATATTTTTTTCTTGGAACATTGTGTCATACTAACTCAGGTATCGGAATAGTATCGATCGATATTCATCTCTGTTATCGGAAGTATGGAAATATTTTTGTCTTAGATCATTGTTCGATACTATCTCAGGTATCGGAACGGTATCGATGGATACTCGTCTCTGCTATCGGAAGTATCGAAATATTTTTCCTTAGATCATTGTTCGATACTATCTCAGGTATCGGAACGGTATCGATCGATACTCGTCTCTGTTATCGGGAGCATCGAAATATTTTTCACTGGGGATCGTTGCTCAATATACTCTCTCAGGTATCAGAAGTATCGAAATTTTTTTGGGGGATCATAGTTTGATACTTTTTCGGGTATCCGAACGGTATCGAACTATACTCGTCTCTATCATAGGAAGTATCGAAATATTTTTTCTTGGAATTTTGTGTGATATTATATCAGGTATCGGAACTGTATAGATGAATAATCGTCTTTGTTATCGGAAGTATCGAAATATTTTTCTCTATGATCATTGTTCGATACTCTATCAAGTATCGGAATTATCAAAAAAATTTTTCTTGGAACATTGTGTGATACTATCGAAATGGTATCGAACGGTACTATTGGAACGGTATCGATCGATACTCGTTTCTATCATAGGAAGTATCGAAATATTTTTTCTTGGAATATTGTGTGATATTATATATATATCATACTAACATATATATCTATTATCATACTAACATATATATCCATATCATATATATCTATTATATATATCATGCTAACTCAGGTATCGGAATAGTATCGATCGATACTCGTCTCTGTTATCGGAAGTATCGAAATATTTTTCTCTGGGATCATTGTTCAATACTCTCTCAAGTATCGGAAGTATCAAAAAATTTTTTTCTTGGAACATCGTGTGATACTATCAGAGGTATAGGAACGGTATCGATCGATACTCGTCTCTATCATAGGAAGTATCGAAATATTTTTTCTTGGAATATTGTGTGATATTATCTCAGGTATCGGAAAGGTATCGATCGATAATCGTCTTTGTTATCGAATATATCGAAATATTTTTGCCTTAGATCATTGTTCGATACTATCTAAGATATCGGAATGGTATCGATCGATACTCTTCTCTGTTATCGGAAGTATCGAAATATTTTTCTCTGGGATCATTGTTCAATACTCTTTCAAGTATCGGGAGTATCAAAAAATGTTTTTCTTGGAACATTGTGTGATACTATCAGAGGTATCGGAACGGTATCGATCGATACTCTCTGTTATCGGAACTATCGAAATATTTTTCTCTGGGATCATTGTTCGATACTCTCTCAAGTAGCGGAAGTATCAAAAAAAATTTTCTTGGAACATTGTCTGATACTATCACACGCATTGGAACGGTATCGATCGATACTCGTCTCTATCATAGGAAGTATCGAAATATTTTTTTCTTGGAACATTGTGTCATACTAACTCAGGTATCGGAATAGTATCGATCGATATTCATCTCTGTTATCGGAAGTATGGAAATATTTTTGTCTTAGATCATTGTTCGATACTATCTCAGGTAGCACGGTATCGATCGATACTCGTCTCTGTTATCGGAAGTATCGAAATATTTTTCTCTGGGATCATTGTTCGATACTCTCTCAGGTATCGGAAGTATCGAAAAAAAATTTTCTTGGAACATTGTGTGATACTATCACAGGTATCGGAACGCTATCGATCGATACTCGTCTCTATCATAGGAAGTATCGAAATATTATTGCCTTAGATCATTGTTCGATACTGTCTCAGATATCGGAACGGTATCGATCGATACTCGTCTCTGTTATCGGAAGCATCGAAATATTTTTCACTGGGATCATTGCTCGATATACTCTCTCAGGTATCGGAAGTATCGAAATTTTTTAGGGGGATCATAGTTTGATAATCTTTCGGGTATCGGAACGGTGTCGAACGATACTCGTCTCTATCATAGGAAATATCGAAATATTTTTTCTGAGATCATTGTTCGATACTCTCAGGTATCGATCGATACTAGTCTCTGTTATCGAAAGTGTCGAAATAATATTTTCTTGGGTCATTTGTTTGATACTATTACAGTGATCGGAACGGTATTGATCGATACTCGTCTCTATCATAGGAAGTACCGAAATATTTTTTTCTTGGAACATTGTGTGATATTATGTCAGGTATCGGAACGGTATCGATCGATACTCAACTCTGTTATAGGAAGTACTCAAATATTTTCTTCTTGGAACATTGTGTGAAATTATCTCAGGTATCGATCGATACTCGACTCTGTTATCGGAAGTATCGAAATATTTTTGTCTTAGATCATTGTTCGATACTATCTCAGGTATCGGAACGGTATCGATGGATACTCGTCTCTGCTATCGGAAGTATCGAAATATTTTTCCTTAGATCATTGTTCGATACTATCTCAGGTATCGGAACGGTATCGATCGATACTCGTCTCTGTTATCGGGAGCATCGAAATATTTTTCACTGGGGATCGTTGCTCAATATACTCTCTCAGGTATCAGAAGTATCGAAATTTTTTTGGGGGATCATAGTTTGATACTTTTTCGGGTATCCGAACGGTATCGAACTATACTCGTCTCTATCATAGGAAGTATCGAAATATTTTTTCTTGGAATTTTGTGTGATATTATATCAGGTATCGGAACTGTATAGATGAATAATCGTCTTTGTTATCGGAAGTATCGAAATATTTTTCTCTATGATCATTGTTCGATACTCTATCAAGTATCGGAATTATCAAAAAAATTTTTCTTGGAACATTGTGTGATACTATCGAAATGGTATCGAACGGTACTATTGGAACGGTATCGATCGATACTCGTTTCTATCATAGGAAGTATCGAAATATTTTTTCTTGGAATATTGTGTGATATTATATATATATCATACTAACATATATATCTATTATCATACTAACATATATATCCATATCATATATATCTATTATATATATCATGCTAACTCAGGTATCGGAATAGTATCGATCGATACTCGTCTCTGTTATCGGAAGTATCGAAATATTTTTCTCTGGGATCATTGTTCAATACTCTCTCAAGTATCGGAAGTATCAAAAAATTTTTTTCTTGGAACATCGTGTGATACTATCAGAGGTATAGGAACGGTATCGATCGATACTCGTCTCTATCATAGGAAGTATCGAAATATTTTTTCTTGGAATATTGTGTGATATTATCTCAGGTATCGGAAAGGTATCGATCGATAATCGTCTTTGTTATCGAATATATCGAAATATTTTTGCCTTAGATCATTGTTCGATACTATCTAAGATATCGGAATGGTATCGATCGATACTCTTCTCTGTTATCGGAAGTATCGAAATATTTTTCTCTGGGATCATTGTTCAATACTCTTTCAAGTATCGGGAGTATCAAAAAATGTTTTTCTTGGAACATTGTGTGATACTATCAGAGGTATCGGAACGGTATCGATCGATACTCTCTGTTATCGGAACTATCGAAATATTTTTCTCTGGGATCATTGTTCGATACTCTCTCAAGTAGCGGAAGTATCAAAAAAAATTTTCTTGGAACATTGTCTGATACTATCACACGCATTGGAACGGTATCGATCGATACTCGTCTCTATCATAGGAAGTATCGAAATATTTTTTTCTTGGAACATTGTGTCATACTAACTCAGGTATCGGAATAGTATCGATCGATATTCATCTCTGTTATCGGAAGTATGGAAATATTTTTGTCTTAGATCATTGTTCGATACTATCTCAGGTAGCACGGTATCGATCGATACTCGTCTCTGTTATCGGAAGTATCGAAATATTTTTCTCTGGGATCATTGTTCGATACTCTCTCAGGTATCGGAAGTATCGAAAAAAAATTTTCTTGGAACATTGTGTGATACTATCACAGGTATCGGAACGCTATCGATCGATACTCGTCTCTATCATAGGAAGTATCGAAATATTATTGCCTTAGATCATTGTTCGATACTGTCTCAGATATCGGAACGGTATCGATCGATACTCGTCTCTGTTATCGGAAGCATCGAAATATTTTTCACTGGGATCATTGCTCGATATACTCTCTCAGGTATCGGAAGTATCGAAATTTTTTAGGGGGATCATAGTTTGATAATCTTTCGGGTATCGGAACGGTGTCGAACGATACTCGTCTCTATCATAGGAAATATCGAAATATTTTTTCTGAGATCATTGTTCGATACTCTCAGGTATCGATCGATACTAGTCTCTGTTATCGAAAGTGTCGAAATAATATTTTCTTGGGTCATTTGTTTGATACTATTACAGTGATCGGAACGGTATTGATCGATACTCGTCTCTATCATAGGAAGTACCGAAATATTTTTTTCTTGGAACATTGTGTGATATTATGTCAGGTATCGGAACGGTATCGATCGATACTCAACTCTGTTATAGGAAGTACTCAAATATTTTCTTCTTGGAACATTGTGTGAAATTATCTCAGGTATCGATCGATACTCGACTCTGTTATCGGAAGTATCGAAATATTTTTGTCTTAGATCATTGTTCGATACGATCTCAGGTATCACGGTATCGATCGATACTCGTCTCTGTTATCGGAAGTATCGAAATATTTTTCTCTATGATCATTGTTCGATACTCTATCAAGTATCGGAATTATCAAAAAAATTTTTCTTGGAACATTGTGTGATACTATCGAAATGGTATCGAACGGTACTATTGGAACGGTATCGATCGATACTCGTTTCTATCATAGAAAGTATCGAAATATTTTTTCTTGGAATTTTGTGTGATATTATATCAGGTGTCGGAACTGTATCGATCGATAATCGCCTTTGTTATCGAAAGTATCGAAATATTTTTGCCTTAGATCATTGTTCGATACTATCTAAGATATCGGAACGGTATCGATCGATACTCTTCTCTGTTATCGGAAGTATCGAAATATTTTTCTCTGGGATCATTGTTCAATACTCTCTCAAGTAGCGGAAGTATCAAAAAAAAATTTCTTGGAACATTGTCTGATACTATCACACGCATTGGAACGGTATCGATCGATACTCGTCTCTATCATAGGAAGTATCGAAATATTTTTTTCTTGGAACATTGTGTCATACTAACTCAGGTATCGGAATAGTATCGATCGATATTCATCTCTGTTATCGGAAGTATGGAAATATTTTTGTCTTAGATCATTGTTCGATACTATCTCAGGTATCGGAACGGTATCGATGGATACTCGTCTCTGCTATCGGAAGTATCGAAATATTTTTCCTTAGATCATTGTTCGATACTATCTCAGGTATCGGAACGGTATCGATCGATACTCGTCTCTGTTATCGGGAGCATCGAAATATTTTTCACTGGGGATCGTTGCTCAATATACTCTCTCAGGTATCAGAAGTATCGAAATTTTTTTGGGGGATCATAGTTTGATACTTTTTCGGGTATCCGAACGGTATCGAACTATACTCGTCTCTATCATAGGAAGTATCGAAATATTTTTTCTTGGAATTTTGTGTGATATTATATCAGGTATCGGAACTGTATAGATGAATAATCGTCTTTGTTATCGGAAGTATCGAAATATTTTTCTCTATGATCATTGTTCGATACTCTATCAAGTATCGGAATTATCAAAAAAATTTTTCTTGGAACATTGTGTGATACTATCGAAATGGTATCGAACGGTACTATTGGAACGGTATCGATCGATACTCGTTTCTATCATAGGAAGTATCGAAATATTTTTTCTTGGAATATTGTGTGATATTATATATATATCATACTAACATATATATCTATTATCATACTAACATATATATCCATATCATATATATCTATTATATATATCATGCTAACTCAGGTATCGGAATAGTATCGATCGATACTCGTCTCTGTTATCGGATGTATCGAAATATTTTTCTCTGGGATCATTGTTCAATACTCTCTCAAGTATCGGAAGTATCAAAAAATTTTTTTCTTGGAACATCGTGTGATACTATCAGAGGTATAGGAACGGTATCGATCGATACTCGTCTCTATCATAGGAAGTATCGAAATATTTTTTCTTGGAATATTGTGTGATATTATCTCAGGTATCGGAAAGGTATCGATCGATAATCGTCTTTGTTATCGAATATATCGAAATATTTTTGCCTTAGATCATTGTTCGATACTATCTAAGATATCGGAATGGTATCGATCGATACTCTTCTCTGTTATCGGAAGTATCGAAATATTTTTCTCTGGGATCATTGTTCAATACTCTTTCAAGTATCGGGAGTATCAAAAAATGTTTTTCTTGGAACATTGTGTGATACTATCAGAGGTATCGGAACGGTATCGATCGATACTCTCTGTTATCGGAACTATCGAAATATTTTTCTCTGGGATCATTGTTCGATACTCTCTCAAGTAGCGGAAGTATCAAAAAAAATTTTCTTGGAACATTGTCTGATACTATCACACGCATTGGAACGGTATCGATCGATACTCGTCTCTATCATAGGAAGTATCGAAATATTTTTTTCTTGGAACATTGTGTCATACTAACTCAGGTATCGGAATAGTATCGATCGATATTCATCTCTGTTATCGGAAGTATGGAAATATTTTTGTCTTAGATCATTGTTCGATACTATCTCAGGTAGCACGGTATCGATCGATACTCGTCTCTGTTATCGGAAGTATCGAAATATTTTTCTCTGGGATCATTGTTCGATACTCTCTCAGGTATCGGAAGTATCGAAAAAAAATTTTCTTGGAACATTGTGTGATACTATCACAGGTATCGGAACGCTATCGATCGATACTCGTCTCTATCATAGGAAGTACCGAAATATTTTTTTCTTGGAACATTGTGTGATATTATGTCAGGTATCGGAACGGTATCGATCGATACTCAACTCTGTTATAGGAAGTACTCAAATATTTTCTTCTTGGAACATTGTGTGAAATTATCTCAGGTATCGATCGATACTCGACTCTGTTATCGGAAGTATCGAAATATTTTTCCTTAGATCATTGTTCGATACTATCTCAGGTATCGGAACGGTATCGATCGATACTCGTCTCTGTTATCGGGAGTATCGAAATATTTTTCACTGGGATCGTTGCTCGATATACTCTCTCAGGTATCGGAAGTATCGAAATTTTTTTGGGGGATCATAGTTTGATACTTTTTCGGGTATCCGAACGGTATTGAAAGATACTCGTCTCTATCATAGGAAGTATCGAAATATTTTTCTTAGATCATTGTTCGATACTATCTCAGGTATCGGAACGGTATCGATGGATACTCGTCTCTGCTATCGGAAGTATCGAAATATTTTTCCTTAGATCATTGTTCGATACTATCTCAGGTATCGGAACGGTATCGATCGATACTCGTCTCTGTTATCGGGAGCATCGAAATATTTTTCACTGGGATCGTTGCTCAATATACTCTCTCAGGTATCAGAAGTATCGAAATTTTTTTGGGGGATCATAGTTTGATACTTTTTCGGGTATCCGAACGGTATCGAACTATACTCGTCTCTCATAGGAAGTATCGAAATATTTTTTCTTGGAATTTTGTGTGATATTATATCAGGTATCGGAACTGTATCGATGAATAATCGTCTTTGTTATCGGAAGTATCGAAATATTTTTTTCTAGATCATTGTTCGACACTATCTAAGATATAGGAACGGTGTTCATTGGTGGTTCAGTGGAGTCAAAAATGACGAAATTTCAACTTCAAAGAATGACTACACAGTTTAAAATTAACAATAAATTTAATAAGAGATTACAAGCGCGTGCGATACAATCAAAATCTAATTTCAAAGTGATCGAGATGCGTAGTAACAAGCACAGACGAAAGCATAATTACATATATAAAAGCATTGGTTAAACGTTAGTGATAGGTTTATGAGGCATGCGGCGCCGCTCGGCCCGCCTACTCAAGAGTCAAGGATTGCAGCACTGAACAAACGGTATCGATCGATACTCTTCTCTGTTATCGGAACTATCGAAATATTTTTCTCTGGGATCATTGTTCGATACTCTCTCAAGTATCGGAAGTATCAAAAAACATTTTTCTTGGAACATTGTGTGATACTATCTAAGGTATCGGAAGTATCGAAATATTTTTCCTTAGATCATTGTTCGATACTATCTCAGGTATCGGAACGGTATCGATCGATACTCGTCTCTGTTATCGGGAACATCGAAATATTTTTAACTGGGATCGTTGCTCGATATACTCTCTCAGGTATCGGAAGTATCGAAATTTTTTTGGGGGATCATAGTTTGATACTTTTTCGGGTATCCGAACGGTATCGAACGATACTCGTCTCTATCATAGAAAGTATCGAAATATTTTTTCTTGGAATTTTGTGTGATATTATATCAGGTGTCGGAACTGTATCGATGAATAATCGTCTTTGTTATCTGAAGTATTGAAATATTTTTGCCTTAGATCATTGTTCGATACGATCTCAGGTATCACGGTATCGATCGATACTCGTCTCTGTTATCGGAAGTATCGAAATGTTTTTCTCTATGATCATTGTTCGATACTCTATCAAGTATCGGAATTATCAAAAAAATTTTTCTTGGAAACTTGTGTGATACTATCGAAATGGTATCGAACGGTACTATTGGAACGGTATCGATCGATACTCGTTTCTATCATAGGAAGTATCGAAATATTTTTTCTTGGAATATTGTGTGATATTATCTCAGGTATCGGAACGGTATCGATCGATAATCGTCTTTGTTATCGAAAGTATCGAAATATTTTTGCCTTAGATCATTGTTCGATACTATCTAAGATATCGGAACGGTATCGATCGATACTCTTCTCTGTTATCGGAAGTATCGAAATATTTTTCTCTGGGATCATTGTTCAATACTCTTTCAAGTATAGGGAGTATCAAAAAATTTTTTTCTTCGAACATTGTGTGATACTATCAGAGGTATCGGAACGGTATCGATCGATACTCTCTGTTATCGGAACTATCGAAATATTTTTCTCTGGGATCATTGTTCGATACTCTCTCAAGTAGCGGAAGTATCAAAAAAAAATTTTCTTGGAACATTGTCTGATACTATCACACGCATTGGAACGGTATCGATCGATACTCGTCTCTGTTATCGGAAGTATCGAAATATTTTTCTCTGGGATCATTGTTCAATACTCTCTCAAGTATCGGAAGTATCAAAAAATTTTTTTCTTGGAACATCGTGTGATACTATCAGAGGTATAGGAACGGTATCGATCGATACTCGTCTCTATCATAGGAAGTATCGAAATATTTTTTTCTTGGAATATTGTGTGATATTATCTCAGGTATCGGAACGGTATCGATCGATAATCGTCTTTGTTATCGAAAGTATCGAAATATTTTTGCCTTAGATCATTGTTCGATACTATCTAAGATATAGGAACGGTGTTCATTGATGGTTCAGTGGAGTCAAAAATGACAAAATTTCAACTTCAAAGAATGACTACACAGCTTAAAATTAACAATAAATTTAATAAGAGATTAGAAGCGCGTGCGATACAATCTAATTTCAAAGTGATCGAGATGCGTAGTAACAAGCACAGATGAAAGCATAATTACATATATAAAAGCATTGGTTAAACATTAGTGATAGGTTTATGAGGCATGCGGCGCCGCTCGGCCCGCCTACTCAAGAGTCAAGGATTGCAGCACTGAACAAACGGTATCGATCGATACTCTTCTCTGTTATCGGAACTATCGAAATATTTTTCTCTGGGATCATTGTTCGATACTCTCTCAAGTATCGGAAGTATCAAAAAACATTTTTCTTGGAACATTGTCTGATACTATCACACGCATTGGAACGGTATCGAATGATACTCGTCTCTATCATAGGAAGTATCGAAATATTTTTATCTTGGAACATTGTGTGATACTATCTCAGGTATCGGAATAGTATCGATCGATATTCATCTCTGTTATCGGAAGTATCGAAATATTTTTCCTTACATCATTGTTCGATACTATCTCAGGTATCGGAACGGTATCGATCGATACTCGTCTCTGTTATCGGGAGCATCGAAATATTTTTAACTGGGATCGTTGCTCGATATACTCTCTCAGGTATCGGAAGTATCGAAATTTTTTTGGGGGATCATAGTTTGATACTTTTTCGGGTATCCGAACGGTATCGAACGATACTCGTCTCTATCATAGAAAGTATCGAAATATTTTTTCTTTGAATTTTGTGTGATATTATATCAGGTGTCGGAACTGTATCGATGAATAATCGTCTTTGTTATCTGAAGTATTGAAATATTTTTGCCTTAGATCATTGTTCGATACGATCTCAGGTATCACGGTATCGATCGATACTCGTCTCTGTTATCGGAAGTATCGAAATATTTTTCTCTATGATCATTGTTCGATACTCTATCAAATATCGGAATTATCAAAAAAATTTTTCTTGGAACATTGTGTGATACTATCGAAATGGTATCGAACGGTACTATTGGAACGGTATCGATCGATACTCGTTTCTATCATAGGAAGTATCGAAATATTTTTTCTTGGAATATTGTGTGATATTATCTCAGGTATCGGAACGGTATCGATCGATAATCGTCTTTGTTATCTGAAGTATTGAAATATTTTTGCCTTAGATCATTGTTCGACACTATCTAAGATATCGGAACGGTATTGATCGATACTCTTCTCTGTTATCGGAACTATCGAAATATTTTTCTCTGGGATCATTTTTCGATACTCTCTCAAGTATCGGAAGTATCAAAAACATTTTTCTTGGAACATTGTCTGATACTATCACACGCATTGGAACGGTATCGATCGATACTCGTCTCTATCATAGGAAGTATCGAAATATTTTTATCTTGGAACATTGTGTGATACTATCTCAGGTATCGGAATAGTATCGATCGATATTCATCTCTGTTATCGGATGTATCGAAATATTTTTGTCTTAGATCATTGTTCGATACGATCTCAGGTATCACGGTATCGATCGATACTCGTCTCTGTTATCGGAAGTATCGAAATATTTTTCTCTATGATCATTGTTTGATACTCTATCAAGTATCGGAATTATCAAAAAAAATTTTCTTGGAACATTGTGTGATACTATCGAAATGGTATCGAACGGTACTATTGGTACGGTATCGATCGATACTCGTCTCTATCATAGGAAGTATCGAAATATTTTTTCTTGGAATATTGTGTGATATTATCTCAGGTATCGGAACGGTATCGATCAATAATCGTCTTTGTTTTCGAAAGTATCGAAATATTTTTGCCTTAGATCATTGTTCGATACTATCTAAGATATTGGAACGGTATCGATCGATACTCTTCTCTGTTATCGGAAGTATCGAAATATTTTTCTCTGGGATCATTGTTCAATACTCTTTCAAGTATCGGGAGTATCAAAAAAAAATTTCTTGGAACATTGTCTGATACTATCACACGCATTGGAACGGTATCGATCGATACTCGTCTCTATCATAGGAAGTATCGAAATATTTTTTTCTTGGAACATTGTGTCATACTAACTCAGGTATCGGAATAGTATCGATCGATATTCATCTCTGTTATCGGAATAATGGAAATATTTTTGTCTTAGATCATTGTTCGATACTATCTCAGGTATCACGGTATCGATCGATACTCGTCTCTGTTATCGGAAGTATCGAAATATTTTTCTCTGGGATCATTGTTCAATACTCTCTCAAGTATCGAAAGTATCAAAAAATTTTTTTCTTGGAATATCGTGTGATACTATCAGAGGTATAGGAACGGTATCGATCGATACTCGTCTCTATCATAGGAAGTATCGAAATAGTATTTTTTCTTGGAATATTGTGTGATATTATCTCAGGTATCGGAACGGTATCGATCGATACTCGTCTCTGTTATCGGAAGTATCGAAATATTTTTGCCTTAGATCATTGTTCGATACTATCTCAGATATCGGAACGGTATCGATCGATACTCTCTGTTATCGGAACTTTCAAAATATTTTTCTCTGGGATCATTGTTCGATACTCTCTCAGGTATCGGAAGTATCGAAAAAAAATTTTCTTGGAACATTGTGTGATACTATCACAGGTATCGGAACGGTATCGATCGATACTCGTCTCTATCATAGGAAGTATCGAAATATTATTGCCTTTGATCATTGTTCGATACTGTCTCAGATATCGGAACGGTATCGATCGATACTCGTCTCTGTTATCGGAAGCATCGAAATATTTTTCACTGGGATCATTGCTCGATATACTCTCTCAGGTATCGGAAGTATCGAAATTTTTTAGGGGGATCATAGTTTGATAATCTTTCGGGTATCGGAACGGTGTCGAACGATACTCGTCTCTATCATAGGAAATATCGAAATATTTTTTCTGAGATCATTGTTCGATACTCTCAGGTATCGATCGATACTAGTCTCTGTTATCGAAAGTGTCGAAATAATATTTTCTTGGGTCATTTGTTTGATACTATTACAGTGATCGGAACGGTATCGATCGATACTCGTCTCTATCATAGGAAGTACCGAAATATTTTTTTCTTGGAACATTGTGTGATATTATGTCAGGTATCGGAACGGTATCGATCGATACTCAACTCTGTTATCGGAAGTTTCGAAATATTTTTGCCTTAGATCATTGTTCGATACTATCTCAGGTATCGGAACGGTATCGATCGATACTCGTCTCTGTTATCGGAAGCATCGAAATATTTTTTATTGGGATCATTGCTCGATATACTCTCTCAGGTATCGGAAGTATCGAAATTTTTTAGGGGGATCATAGTTTGATACTCTTTCGGGTATCGGAACGGTGTCGAACGATACTCGTCTCTATCATAGGAAATATCGAAATATTTTTGCCTTAGATCATTGTTCGACACTATCTAAGATATCGGAACGGTATCGATCGATACTCTTCTCTGTTATCGGAACTATCGAAATATTTTTCTCTGGGATCATTTTTCGATACTCTCTCAAGTATCGGAAGTATCAAAAACATTTTTCTTGGAACATTGTCTGATACTATCACACGCATTGGAACGGTATCGATCGATACTCGTCTCTATCATAGGAAGTATCGAAATATTTTTATCTTGGAACATTGTGTGATACTATCTCAGGTATCGGAATAGTATCGATCGATATTCATCTCTGTTATCGGATGTATCGAAATATTTTTGTCTTAGATCATTGTTCGATACGATCTCAGGTATCACGGTATCGATCGATACTCGTCTCTGTTATCGGAAGTATCGAAATATTTTTCTCTATGATCATTGTTCGATACTCTATCAAGTATCGGAATTATCAAAAAAATTTTTCTTGGAACATTGTGTGATACTATCGAAATGGTATCGAACGGTACTATTGGTACGGTATCGATCGATACTCGTCTCTATCATAGGAAGTATCGAAATATTTTTTTCTTGGAACATTGTGTCATACTAACTCAGGTATCGGAATAGTATCGATCGATATTCATCTCTGTTATCGGAATAATGGAAATATTTTTGTCTTAGATCATTGTTCGATACTATCTCAGGTATCACGGTATCGATCGATACTCGTCTCTGTTATCGGAAGTATCGAAATATTTTTCTCTGGGATCATTGTTCAATACTCTCTCAAGTATCGGAAGTATCAAAAAATTTTTTTCTTGGAATATCGTGTGATACTATCAGAGGTATAGGAACGGTATCGATCGATACTCGTCTCTATCATAGGAAGTATCGAAATAGTATTTTTTCTTGGAATATTGTGTGATATTATCTCAGGTATCGGAACGGTATCGATCGATACTCGTCTCTGTTATCGGAAGTATCGAAATATTTTTGCCTTAGATCATTGTTCGATACTATCTCAGATATCGGAACGGTATCGATCGATACTCTCTGTTATCGGAACTTTCAAAATATTTTTCTCTGGGATCATTGTTCGATACTCTCTCAGGTATCGGAAGTATCGAAAAAAAATTTTCTTGGAACATTGTGTGATACTATCACAGGTATCGGAACGGTATCGATCGATACTCGTCTCTATCATAGGAAGTATCGAAATATTATTGCCTTTGATCATTGTTCGATACTGTCTCAGATATCGGAACGGTATCGATCGATACTCGTCTCTGTTATCGGAAGCATCGAAATATTTTTCACTGGGATCATTGCTCGATATACTCTCTCAGGTATCGGAAGTATCGAAATTTTTTAGGGGGATCATAGTTTGATAATCTTTCGGGTATCGGAACGGTGTCGAACGATACTCGTCTCTATCATAGGAAATATCGAAATATTTTTTCTGAGATCATTGTTCGATACTCTCAGGTATCGATCGATACTAGTCTCTGTTATCGAAAGTGTCGAAATAATCTTTTCTTGGGTCATTTGTTTGATACTATTACAGTGATCGGAACGGTATCGATCGATACTCGTCTCTATCATAGGAAGTACCGAAATATTTTTTTCTTGGAACATTGTGTGATATTATGTCAGGTATCGGAACGGTATCGATCGATACTCAACTCTGTTATCGGAAGTTTCGAAATATTTTTGCCTTAGATCATTGTTCGATACTATCTCAGGTATCGGAACGGTATCGATCGATACTCGTCTCTGTTATCGGGAACATCGAAATATTTTTAACTGGGATCGTTGCTCGATATACTCTCTCAGGTATCGGAAGTATCGAAATTTTTTTGGGGGATCATAGTTTGATACTTTTTCGGGTATCCGAACGGTATCGAACGATACTCGTCTCTATCATAGAAAGTATCGAAATATTTTTTCTTGGAATTTTGTGTGATATTATATCAGGTGTCGGAACTGTATCGATGAATAATCGTCTTTGTTATCTGAAGTATTGAAATATTTTTGCCTTAGATCATTGTTCGATACGATCTCAGGTATCACGGTATCGATCGATACTCGTCTCTGTTATCGGAAGTATCGAAATGTTTTTCTCTATGATCATTGTTCGATACTCTATCAAGTATCGGAATTATCAAAAAAATTTTTCTTGGAAACTTGTGTGATACTATCGAAATGGTATCGAACGGTACTATTGGAACGGTATCGATCGATACTCGTTTCTATCATAGGAAGTATCGAAATATTTTTTCTTGGAATATTGTGTGATATTATCTCAGGTATCGGAACGGTATCGATCGATAATCGTCTTTGTTATCGAAAGTATCGAAATATTTTTGCCTTAGATCATTGTTCGATACTATCTAAGATATCGGAACGGTATCGATCGATACTCTTCTCTGTTATCGGAAGTATCGAAATATTTTTCTCTGGGATCATTGTTCAATACTCTCTCAAGTATCGGAAGTATCAAAAAATTTTTTTCTTCGAACATTGTGTGATACTATCAGAGGTATCGGAACGGTATCGATCGATACTCTCTGTTATCGGAACTATCGAAATATTTTTCTCTGGGATCATTGTTCGATACTCTCTCAAGTAGCGGAAGTATCAAAAAAAAATTTTCTTGGAACATTGTCTGATACTATCACACGCATTGGAACGGTATCGATCGATACTCGTCTCTATCATAGGAAGTATCGAAATATTTTTTTCTTGGAACATTGTGTCATACTAACTCAGGTATCGGAATAGTATCGATCGATATTCATCTCTGTTATCGGAAGTATGGAAATATTTTTGTCTTAGATCATTGTTCGATACTATCTCAGGTATCACGGTATCGATCGATACTCGTCTCTGTTATCGGAAGTATCGAAATATTTTTCTCTGGGATCATTGTTCAATACTCTCTCAAGTATCGGAAGTATCAAAAAATTTTTTTCTTGGAACATCGTGTGATACTATCAGAGGTATAGGAACGGTATCGATCGATACTCGTCTCTATCATAGGAAGTATCGAAATATTTTTTTCTTGGAATATTGTGTGATATTATCTCAGGTATCGGAACGGTATCGATCGATAATCGTCTTTGTTATCGAAAGTATCGAAATATTTTTGCCTTAGATCATTGTTCGATACTATCTAAGATATAGGAACGGTGTTCATTGATGGTTCAGTGGAGTCAAAAATGACAAAATTTCAACTTCAAAGAATGACTACACAGCTTAAAATTAACAATAAATTTAATAAGAGATTAGAAGCGCGTGCGATACAATCTAATTTCAAAGTGATCGAGATGCGTAGTAACAAGCACAGATGAAAGCATAATTACATATATAAAAGCATTGGTTAAACATTAGTGATAGGTTTATGAGGCATGCGGCGCCGCTCGGCCCGCCTACTCAAGAGTCAAGGATTGCAGCACTGAACAAACGGTATCGATCGATACTCTTCTCTGTTATCGGAACTATCGAAATATTTTTCTCTGGGATCATTGTTCGATACTCTCTCAAGTATCGGAAGTATCAAAAAACATTTTTCTTGGAACATTGTCTGATACTATCACACGCATTGGAACGGTATCGAATGATACTCGTCTCTATCATAGGAAGTATCGAAATATTTTTATCTTGGAACATTGTGTGATACTATCTCAGGTATCGGAATAGTATCGATCGATATTCATCTCTGTTATCGGAAGTATCGAAATATTTTTCCTTACATCATTGTTCGATACTATCTCAGGTATCGGAACGGTATCGATCGATACTCGTCTCTGTTATCGGGAGCATCGAAATATTTTTAACTGGGATCGTTGCTCGATATACTCTCTCAGGTATCGGAAGTATCGAAATTTTTTTGGGGGATCATAGTTTGATACTTTTTCGGGTATCCGAACGGTATCGAACGATACTCGTCTCTATCATAGAAAGTATCGAAATATTTTTTCTTTGAATTTTGTGTGATATTATATCAGGTGTCGGAACTGTATCGATGAATAATCGTCTTTGTTATCTGAAGTATTGAAATATTTTTGCCTTAGATCATTGTTCGATACGATCTCAGGTATCACGGTATCGATCGATACTCGTCTCTGTTATCGGAAGTATCGAAATATTTTTCTCTATGATCATTGTTCGATACTCTATCAAATATCGGAATTATCAAAAAAATTTTTCTTGGAACATTGTGTGATACTATCGAAATGGTATCGAACGGTACTATTGGAACGGTATCGATCGATACTCGTTTCTATCATAGGAAGTATCGAAATATTTTTTCTTGGAATATTGTGTGATATTATCTCAGGTATCGGAACGGTATCGATCGATAATCGTCTTTGTTATCTGAAGTATTGAAATATTTTTGCCTTAGATCATTGTTCGACACTATCTAAGATATCGGAACGGTATCGATCGATACTCTTCTCTGTTATCGGAACTATCGAAATATTTTTCTCTGGGATCATTTTTCGATACTCTCTCAAGTATCGGAAGTATCAAAAACATTTTTCTTGGAACATTGTCTGATACTATCACACGCATTGGAACGGTATCGATCGATACTCGTCTCTATCATAGGAAGTATCGAAATATTTTTATCTTGGAACATTGTGTGATACTATCTCAGGTATCGGAATAGTATCGATCGATATTCATCTCTGTTATCGGATGTATCGAAATATTTTTGTCTTAGATCATTGTTCGATACGATCTCAGGTATCACGGTATCGATCGATACTCGTCTCTGTTATCGGAAGTATCGAAATATTTTTCTCTATGATCATTGTTTGATACTCTATCAAGTATCGGAATTATCAAAAAAAATTTTCTTGGAACATTGTGTGATACTATCGAAATGGTATCGAACGGTACTATTGGTACGGTATCGATCGATACTCGTCTCTATCATAGGAAGTATCGAAATATTTTTTCTTGGAATATTGTGTGATATTATCTCAGGTATCGGAACGGTATCGATCGATAATCGTCTTTGTTTTCGAAAGTATCGAAATATTTTTGCCTTAGATCATTGTTCGATACTATCTAAGATATTGGAACGGTATCGATCGATACTCTTCTCTGTTATCGGAAGTATCGAAATATTTTTCTCTGGGATCATTGTTCAATACTCTTTCAAGTATCGGGAGTATCAAAAAAATTTTTTCTTGGAACATTGTGTGATACTATCAGAGGTATCGGAACGGTATCGATCGATACTCTATGTTATCGGAACTATCGAAATATTTTTCTCTGGGATCATTGTTCGATACTCTCTCAAGTAGCGGAAGTATCAAAAAAAAATTTCTTGGAACATTGTCTGATACTATCACACGCATTGGAACGGTATCGATCGATACTCGTCTCTATCATAGGAAGTATCGAAATATTTTTTTCTTGGAACATTGTGTCATACTAACTCAGGTATCGGAATAGTATCGATCGATATTCATCTCTGTTATCGGAATAATGGAAATATTTTTGTCTTAGATCATTGTTCGATACTATCTCAGGTATCACGGTATCGATCGATACTCGTCTCTGTTATCGGAAGTATCGAAATATTTTTCTCTGGGATCATTGTTCAATACTCTCTCAAGTATCGGAAGTATCAAAAATTTTTTTTCTTGGAATATCGTGTGATACTATCAGAGGTATAGGAACGGTATCGATCGATACTCGTCTCTATCATAGGAAGTATCGAAATAGTATTTTTTCTTGGAATATTGTGTGATATTATCTCAGGTATCGGAACGGTATCGATCGATACTCGTCTCTGTTATCGGAAGTATCGAAATATTTTTGCCTTAGATCATTGTTCGATACTATCTCAGATATCGGAACGGTATCGATCGATACTCTCTGTTATCGGAACTTTCAAAATATTTTTCTCTGGGATCATTGTTCGATACTCTCTCAGGTATCGGAAGTATCGAAAAAAAATTTTCTTGGAACATTGTGTGATACTATCACAGGTATCGGAACGGTATCGATCGATACTCGTCTCTATCATAGGAAGTATCGAAATATTATTGCCTTTGATCATTGTTCGATACTGTCTCAGATATCGGAACGGTATCGATCGATACTCGTCTCTGTTATCGGAAGCATCGAAATATTTTTCACTGGGATCATTGCTCGATATACTCTCTCAGGTATCGGAAGTATCGAAATTTTTTAGGGGGATCATAGTTTGATAATCTTTCGGGTATCGGAACGGTGTCGAACGATACTCGTCTCTATCATAGGAAATATCGAAATATTTTTTCTGAGATCATTGTTCGATACTCTCAGGTATCGATCGATACTAGTCTCTGTTATCGAAAGTGTCGAAATAATATTTTCTTGGGTCATTTGTTTGATACTATTACAGTGATCGGAACGGTATCGATCGATACTCGTCTCTATCATAGGAAGTACCGAAATATTTTTTTCTTGGAACATTGTGTGATATTATGTCAGGTATCGGAACGGTATCGATCGATACTCAACTCTGTTATCGGAAGTTTCGAAATATTTTTGCCTTAGATCATTGTTCGATACTATCTCAGGTATCGGAACGGTATCGATCGATACTCGTCTCTGTTATCGGAAGCATCGAAATATTTTTTATTGGGATCATTGCTCGATATACTCTCTCAGGTATCGGAAGTATCGAAATTTTTTAGGGGGATCATAGTTTGATACTCTTTCGGGTATCGGAACGGTGTCGAACGATACTCGTCTCTATCATAGGAAATATCGAAATATTTTTGCCTTAGATCATTGTTCGACACTATCTAAGATATCGGAACGGTATCGATCGATACTCTTCTCTGTTATCGGAATTATCGAAATATTTTTCTCTATGATCATTGTTTGATACTCTATCAAGTATCGGAATTATCAAAAAAAATTTTCTTGGAACATTGTGTGATACTATCGAAATGGTATCGAACGGTACTATTGGTACGGTATCGATCGATACTCGTCTCTATCATAGGAAGTATCGAAATATTTTTTCTTGGAATATTGTGTGATATTATCTCAGGTATCGGAACGGTATCGATCAATAATCGTCTTTGTTTTCGAAAGTATCGAAATATTTTTGCCTTAGATCATTGTTCGATACTATCTAAGATATTGGAACGGTATCGATCGATACTCTTCTCTGTTATCGGAAGTATCGAAATATTTTTCTCTGGGATCATTGTTCAATACTCTTTCAAGTATCGGGAGTATCAAAAAAAAATTTCTTGGAACATTGTCTGATACTATCACACGCATTGGAACGGTATCGATCGATACTCGTCTCTATCATAGGAAGTATCGAAATATTTTTTTCTTGGAACATTGTGTCATACTAACTCAGGTATCGGAATAGTATCGATCGATATTCATCTCTGTTATCGGAATAATGGAAATATTTTTGTCTTAGATCATTGTTCGATACTATCTCAGGTATCACGGTATCGATCGATACTCGTCTCTGTTATCGGAAGTATCGAAATATTTTTCTCTGGGATCATTGTTCAATACTCTCTCAAGTATCGAAAGTATCAAAAAATTTTTTTCTTGGAATATCGTGTGATACTATCAGAGGTATAGGAACGGTATCGATCGATACTCGTCTCTATCATAGGAAGTATCGAAATAGTATTTTTTCTTGGAATATTGTGTGATATTATCTCAGGTATCGGAACGGTATCGATCGATACTCGTCTCTGTTATCGGAAGTATCGAAATATTTTTGCCTTAGATCATTGTTCGATACTATCTCAGATATCGGAACGGTATCGATCGATACTCTCTGTTATCGGAACTTTCAAAATATTTTTCTCTGGGATCATTGTTCGATACTCTCTCAGGTATCGGAAGTATCGAAAAAAAATTTTCTTGGAACATTGTGTGATACTATCACAGGTATCGGAACGGTATCGATCGATACTCGTCTCTATCATAGGAAGTATCGAAATATTATTGCCTTTGATCATTGTTCGATACTGTCTCAGATATCGGAACGGTATCGATCGATACTCGTCTCTGTTATCGGAAGCATCGAAATATTTTTCACTGGGATCATTGCTCGATATACTCTCTCAGGTATCGGAAGTATCGAAATTTTTTAGGGGGATCATAGTTTGATAATCTTTCGGGTATCGGAACGGTGTCGAACGATACTCGTCTCTATCATAGGAAATATCGAAATATTTTTTCTGAGATCATTGTTCGATACTCTCAGGTATCGATCGATACTAGTCTCTGTTATCGAAAGTGTCGAAATAATATTTTCTTGGGTCATTTGTTTGATACTATTACAGTGATCGGAACGGTATCGATCGATACTCGTCTCTATCATAGGAAGTACCGAAATATTTTTTTCTTGGAACATTGTGTGATATTATGTCAGGTATCGGAACGGTATCGATCGATACTCAACTCTGTTATCGGAAGTTTCGAAATATTTTTGCCTTAGATCATTGTTCGATACTATCTCAGGTATCGGAACGGTATCGATCGATACTCGTCTCTGTTATCGGAAGCATCGAAATATTTTTTATTGGGATCATTGCTCGATATACTCTCTCAGGTATCGGAAGTATCGAAATTTTTTAGGGGGATCATAGTTTGATACTCTTTCGGGTATCGGAACGGTGTCGAACGATACTCGTCTCTATCATAGGAAATATCGAAATATTTTTGCCTTAGATCATTGTTCGACACTATCTAAGATATCGGAACGGTATCGATCGATACTCTTCTCTGTTATCGGAACTATCGAAATATTTTTCTCTGGGATCATTTTTCGATACTCTCTCAAGTATCGGAAGTATCAAAAACATTTTTCTTGGAACATTGTCTGATACTATCACACGCATTGGAACGGTATCGATCGATACTCGTCTCTATCATAGGAAGTATCGAAATATTTTTATCTTGGAACATTGTGTGATACTATCTCAGGTATCGGAATAGTATCGATCGATATTCATCTCTGTTATCGGATGTATCGAAATATTTTTGTCTTAGATCATTGTTCGATACGATCTCAGGTATCACGGTATCGATCGATACTCGTCTCTGTTATCGGAAGTATCGAAATATTTTTCTCTATGATCATTGTTCGATACTCTATCAAGTATCGGAATTATCAAAAAAATTTTTCTTGGAACATTGTGTGATACTATCGAAATGGTATCGAACGGTACTATTGGTACGGTATCGATCGATACTCGTCTCTATCATAGGAAGTATCGAAATATTTTTTTCTTGGAACATTGTGTCATACTAACTCAGGTATCGGAATAGTATCGATCGATATTCATCTCTGTTATCGGAATAATGGAAATATTTTTGTCTTAGATCATTGTTCGATACTATCTCAGGTATCACGGTATCGATCGATACTCGTCTCTGTTATCGGAAGTATCGAAATATTTTTCTCTGGGATCATTGTTCAATACTCTCTCAAGTATCGGAAGTATCAAAAAATTTTTTTCTTGGAATATCGTGTGATACTATCAGAGGTATAGGAACGGTATCGATCGATACTCGTCTCTATCATAGGAAGTATCGAAATAGTATTTTTTCTTGGAATATTGTGTGATATTATCTCAGGTATCGGAACGGTATCGATCGATACTCGTCTCTGTTATCGGAAGTATCGAAATATTTTTGCCTTAGATCATTGTTCGATACTATCTCAGATATCGGAACGGTATCGATCGATACTCTCTGTTATCGGAACTTTCAAAATATTTTTCTCTGGGATCATTGTTCGATACTCTCTCAGGTATCGGAAGTATCGAAAAAAAATTTTCTTGGAACATTGTGTGATACTATCACAGGTATCGGAACGGTATCGATCGATACTCGTCTCTATCATAGGAAGTATCGAAATATTATTGCCTTTGATCATTGTTCGATACTGTCTCAGATATCGGAACGGTATCGATCGATACTCGTCTCTGTTATCGGAAGCATCGAAATATTTTTCACTGGGATCATTGCTCGATATACTCTCTCAGGTATCGGAAGTATCGAAATTTTTTAGGGGGATCATAGTTTGATAATCTTTCGGGTATCGGAACGGTGTCGAACGATACTCGTCTCTATCATAGGAAATATCGAAATATTTTTTCTGAGATCATTGTTCGATACTCTCAGGTATCGATCGATACTAGTCTCTGTTATCGAAAGTGTCGAAATAATATTTTCTTGGGTCATTTGTTTGATACTATTACAGTGATCGGAACGGTATCGATCGATACTCGTCTCTATCATAGGAAGTACCGAAATATTTTTTTCTTGGAACATTGTGTGATATTATGTCAGGTATCGGAACGGTATCGATCGATACTCAACTCTGTTATCGGAAGTTTCGAAATATTTTTGCCTTAGATCATTGTTCGATACTATCTCAGGTATCGGAACGGTATCGATCGATACTCGTCTCTGTTATCGGGAACATCGAAATATTTTTAACTGGGATCGTTGCTCGATATACTCTCTCAGGTATCGGAAGTATCGAAATTTTTTTGGGGGATCATAGTTTGATACTTTTTCGGGTATCCGAACGGTATCGAACGATACTCGTCTCTATCATAGAAAGTATCGAAATATTTTTTCTTGGAATTTTGTGTGATATTATATCAGGTGTCGGAACTGTATCGATGAATAATCGTCTTTGTTATCTGAAGTATTGAAATATTTTTGCCTTAGATCATTGTTCGATACGATCTCAGGTATCACGGTATCGATCGATACTCGTCTCTGTTATCGGAAGTATCGAAATGTTTTTCTCTATGATCATTGTTCGATACTCTATCAAGTATCGGAATTATCAAAAAAATTTTTCTTGGAAACTTGTGTGATACTATCGAAATGGTATCGAACGGTACTATTGGAACGGTATCGATCGATACTCGTTTCTATCATAGGAAGTATCGAAATATTTTTTCTTGGAATATTGTGTGATATTATCTCAGGTATCGGAACGGTATCGATCGATAATCGTCTTTGTTATCGAAAGTATCGAAATATTTTTGCCTTAGATCATTGTTCGATACTATCTAAGATATCGGAACGGTATCGATCGATACTCTTCTCTGTTATCGGAAGTATCGAAATATTTTTCTCTGGGATCATTGTTCAATACTCTTTCAAGTATAGGGAGTATCAAAAAATTTTTTTCTTCGAACATTGTGTGATACTATCAGAGGTATCGGAACGGTATCGATCGATACTCTCTGTTATCGGAACTATCGAAATATTTTTCTCTGGGATCATTGTTCGATACTCTCTCAAGTAGCGGAAGTATCAAAAAAAAATTTTCTTGGAACATTGTCTGATACTATCACACGCATTGGAACGGTATCGATCGATACTCGTCTCTATCATAGGAAGTATCGAAATATTTTTTTCTTGGAACATTGTGTCATACTAACTCAGGTATCGGAATAGTATCGATCGATATTCATCTCTGTTATCGGAAGTATGGAAATATTTTTGTCTTAGATCATTGTTCGATACTATCTCAGGTATCACGGTATCGATCGATACTCGTCTCTGTTATCGGAAGTATCGAAATATTTTTCTCTGGGATCATTGTTCAATACTCTCTCAAGTATCGGAAGTATCAAAAAATTTTTTTCTTGGAACATCGTGTGATACTATCAGAGGTATAGGAACGGTATCGATCGATACTCGTCTCTATCATAGGAAGTATCGAAATATTTTTTTCTTGGAATATTGTGTGATATTATCTCAGGTATCGGAACGGTATCGATCGATAATCGTCTTTGTTATCGAAAGTATCGAAATATTTTTGCCTTAGATCATTGTTCGATACTATCTAAGATATAGGAACGGTGTTCATTGATGGTTCAGTGGAGTCAAAAATGACAAAATTTCAACTTCAAAGAATGACTACACAGCTTAAAATTAACAATAAATTTAATAAGAGATTAGAAGCGCGTGCGATACAATCTAATTTCAAAGTGATCGAGATGCGTAGTAACAAGCACAGATGAAAGCATAATTACATATATAAAAGCATTGGTTAAACATTAGTGATAGGTTTATGAGGCATGCGGCGCCGCTCGGCCCGCCTACTCAAGAGTCAAGGATTGCAGCACTGAACAAACGGTATCGATCGATACTCTTCTCTGTTATCGGAACTATCGAAATATTTTTCTCTGGGATCATTGTTCGATACTCTCTCAAGTATCGGAAGTATCAAAAAACATTTTTCTTGGAACATTGTCTGATACTATCACACGCATTGGAACGGTATCGAATGATACTCGTCTCTATCATAGGAAGTATCGAAATATTTTTATCTTGGAACATTGTGTGATACTATCTCAGGTATCGGAATAGTATCGATCGATATTCATCTCTGTTATCGGAAGTATCGAAATATTTTTCCTTACATCATTGTTCGATACTATCTCAGGTATCGGAACGGTATCGATCGATACTCGTCTCTGTTATCGGGAGCATCGAAATATTTTTAACTGGGATCGTTGCTCGATATACTCTCTCAGGTATCGGAAGTATCGAAATTTTTTTGGGGGATCATAGTTTGATACTTTTTCGGGTATCCGAACGGTATCGAACGATACTCGTCTCTATCATAGAAAGTATCGAAATATTTTTTCTTTGAATTTTGTGTGATATTATATCAGGTGTCGGAACTGTATCGATGAATAATCGTCTTTGTTATCTGAAGTATTGAAATATTTTTGCCTTAGATCATTGTTCGATACGATCTCAGGTATCACGGTATCGATCGATACTCGTCTCTGTTATCGGAAGTATCGAAATATTTTTCTCTATGATCATTGTTCGATACTCTATCAAATATCGGAATTATCAAAAAAATTTTTCTTGGAACATTGTGTGATACTATCGAAATGGTATCGAACGGTACTATTGGAACGGTATCGATCGATACTCGTTTCTATCATAGGAAGTATCGAAATATTTTTTCTTGGAATATTGTGTGATATTATCTCAGGTATCGGAACGGTATCGATCGATAATCGTCTTTGTTATCTGAAGTATTGAAATATTTTTGCCTTAGATCATTGTTCGACACTATCTAAGATATCGGAACGGTATCGATCGATACTCTTCTCTGTTATCGGAACTATCGAAATATTTTTCTCTGGGATCATTTTTCGATACTCTCTCAAGTATCGGAAGTATCAAAAACATTTTTCTTGGAACATTGTCTGATACTATCACACGCATTGGAACGGTATCGATCGATACTCGTCTCTATCATAGGAAGTATCGAAATATTTTTATCTTGGAACATTGTGTGATACTATCTCAGGTATCGGAATAGTATCGATCGATATTCATCTCTGTTATCGGATGTATCGAAATATTTTTGTCTTAGATCATTGTTCGATACGATCTCAGGTATCACGGTATCGATCGATACTCGTCTCTGTTATCGGAAGTATCGAAATATTTTTCTCTATGATCATTGTTTGATACTCTATCAAGTATCGGAATTATCAAAAAAAATTTTCTTGGAACATTGTGTGATACTATCGAAATGGTATCGAACGGTACTATTGGTACGGTATCGATCGATACTCGTCTCTATCATAGGAAGTATCGAAATATTTTTTCTTGGAATATTGTGTGATATTATCTCAGGTATCGGAACGGTATCGATCGATAATCGTCTTTGTTTTCGAAAGTATCGAAATATTTTTGCCTTAGATCATTGTTCGATACTATCTAAGATATTGGAACGGTATCGATCGATACTCTTCTCTGTTATCGGAAGTATCGAAATATTTTTCTCTGGGATCATTGTTCAATACTCTTTCAAGTATCGGGAGTATCAAAAAAATTTTTTCTTGGAACATTGTGTGATACTATCAGAGGTATCGGAACGGTATCGATCGATACTCTATGTTATCGGAACTATCGAAATATTTTTCTCTGGGATCATTGTTCGATACTCTCTCAAGTAGCGGAAGTATCAAAAAAAAATTTCTTGGAACATTGTCTGATACTATCACACGCATTGGAACGGTATCGATCGATACTCGTCTCTATCATAGGAAGTATCGAAATATTTTTTTCTTGGAACATTGTGTCATACTAACTCAGGTATCGGAATAGTATCGATCGATATTCATCTCTGTTATCGGAATAATGGAAATATTTTTGTCTTAGATCATTGTTCGATACTATCTCAGGTATCACGGTATCGATCGATACTCGTCTCTGTTATCGGAAGTATCGAAATATTTTTCTCTGGGATCATTGTTCAATACTCTCTCAAGTATCGGAAGTATCAAAAATTTTTTTTCTTGGAATATCGTGTGATACTATCAGAGGTATAGGAACGGTATCGATCGATACTCGTCTCTATCATAGGAAGTATCGAAATAGTATTTTTTCTTGGAATATTGTGTGATATTATCTCAGGTATCGGAACGGTATCGATCGATACTCGTCTCTGTTATCGGAAGTATCGAAATATTTTTGCCTTAGATCATTGTTCGATACTATCTCAGATATCGGAACGGTATCGATCGATACTCTCTGTTATCGGAACTTTCAAAATATTTTTCTCTGGGATCATTGTTCGATACTCTCTCAGGTATCGGAAGTATCGAAAAAAAATTTTCTTGGAACATTGTGTGATACTATCACAGGTATCGGAACGGTATCGATCGATACTCGTCTCTATCATAGGAAGTATCGAAATATTATTGCCTTTGATCATTGTTCGATACTGTCTCAGATATCGGAACGGTATCGATCGATACTCGTCTCTGTTATCGGAAGCATCGAAATATTTTTCACTGGGATCATTGCTCGATATACTCTCTCAGGTATCGGAAGTATCGAAATTTTTTAGGGGGATCATAGTTTGATAATCTTTCGGGTATCGGAACGGTGTCGAACGATACTCGTCTCTATCATAGGAAATATCGAAATATTTTTTCTGAGATCATTGTTCGATACTCTCAGGTATCGATCGATACTAGTCTCTGTTATCGAAAGTGTCGAAATAATATTTTCTTGGGTCATTTGTTTGATACTATTACAGTGATCGGAACGGTATCGATCGATACTCGTCTCTATCATAGGAAGTACCGAAATATTTTTTTCTTGGAACATTGTGTGATATTATGTCAGGTATCGGAACGGTATCGATCGATACTCAACTCTGTTATCGGAAGTTTCGAAATATTTTTGCCTTAGATCATTGTTCGATACTATCTCAGGTATCGGAACGGTATCGATCGATACTCGTCTCTGTTATCGGAAGCATCGAAATATTTTTTATTGGGATCATTGCTCGATATACTCTCTCAGGTATCGGAAGTATCGAAATTTTTTAGGGGGATCATAGTTTGATACTCTTTCGGGTATCGGAACGGTGTCGAACGATACTCGTCTCTATCATAGGAAATATCGAAATATTTTTGCCTTAGATCATTGTTCGACACTATCTAAGATATCGGAACGGTATCGATCGATACTCTTCTCTGTTATCGGAACTATCGAAATATTTTTCTCTGGGATCATTTTTCGATACTCTCTCAAGTATCGGAAGTATCAAAAACATTTTTCTTGGAACATTGTCTGATACTATCACACGCATTGGAACGGTATCGATCGATACTCGTCTCTATCATAGGAAGTATCGAAATATTTTTATCTTGGAACATTGTGTGATACTATCTCAGGTATCGGAATAGTATCGATCGATATTCATCTCTGTTATCGGATGTATCGGATGTATCGGATGTATCGGAAATATTTTTCTCTATGATCATTGTTCGATACTCTATCAAATATCGGAATTATCAAAAAAATTTTTCTTGGAACATTGTGTGATACTATCGAAATGGTATCGAACGGTACTATTGGAACGGTATCGATCGATACTCGTTTCTATCATAGGAAGTATCGAAATATTTTTTCTTGGAATATTGTGTGATATTATCTCAGGTATCGGAACGGTATCGATCGATAATCGTCTTTGTTATCTGAAGTATTGAAATATTTTTGTCTTAGATCATTGTTCGATACGATCTCAGGTATCACGGTATCGATCGATACTCGTCTCTGTTATCGGAAGTATCGAAATATTTTTCTCTATGATCATTGTTCGATACTCTATCAAGTATCGGAATTATCAAAAAAATTTTTCTTGGAACATTGTGTGATACTATCGAAATGGTATCGAACGGTACTATTGGTACGGTATCGATCGATACTCGTCTCTATCATAGGAAGTATCGAAATATTTTTTTCTTGGAACATTGTGTCATACTAACTCAGGTATCGGAATAGTATCGATCGATATTCATCTCTGTTATCGGAATAATGGAAATATTTTTGTCTTATATCATTGTTCGATACTATCTCAGGTATCACGGTATCGATCGATACTCGTCTCTGTTATCGGAAGTATCGAAATATTTTTCTCTGGGATCATTGTTCAATACTCTCTCAAGTATCGGAAGTATCAAAAAATTTTTTCTTGGAATATCGTGTGATACTATCAGAGGTATAGGAACGGTATCGATCGATACTCGTCTCTATCATAGGAAGTATCGAAATAGTATTTTTTCTTGGAATATTGTGTGATATTATCTCAGGTATCGGAACGGTATCGATCGATACTCGTCTCTGTTATCGGAAGTATCGAAATATTTTTGCCTTAGATCATTGTTCGATACTATCTCAGATATCGGAACGGTATCGATCGATACTCTCTGTTATCGGAACTTTCAAAATATTTTTCTCTGGGATCATTGTTCGATACTCTCTCAGGTATCGGAAGTATCGAAAAAAAATTTTCTTGGAACATTGTGTGATACTATCACAGGTATCGGAACGGTATCGATCGATACTCGTCTCTATCATAGGAAGTATCGAAATATTATTGCCTTTGATCATTGTTCGATACTGTCTCAGATATCGGAACGGTATCGATCGATACTCGTCTCTGTTATCGGAAGCATCGAAATATTTTTCACTGGGATCATTGCTCGATATACTCTCTCAGGTATCGGAAGTATCGAAATTTTTTAGGCGGATCATAGTTTGATAATCTTTCGGGTATCGAAACGGTGTCGAACGATACTCGTCTCTATCATAGGAAATATCGAAATATTTTTTCTGAGATCATTGTTCGATACTCTCAGGTATCGATCGATACTAGTCTCTGTTATCGAAAGTGTCGAAATAATATTTTCTTGGGTCATTTGTTTGATACTATTACAGTGATCGGAACGGTATCGATCGATACTCGTCTCTATCATAGGAAGTACCGAAATATTTTTTTCTTGGAACATTGTGTGATATTATGTCAGGTATCGGAACGGTATCGATCGATACTCAACTCTGTTATCGGAAGTTTCGAAATATTTTTGCCTTAGATCATTGTTCGATACTATCTCAGGTATCGGAACGGTATCGATCGATACTCGTCTCTGTTATCGGAAGCATCGAAATATTTTTTATTGGGATCATTGCTCGATATACTCTCTCAGGTATCGGAAGTATCGAAATTTTTTAGGGGGATCATAGTTTGATACTCTTTCGGGTATCGGAACGGTGTCGAACGATACTCGTCTCTATCATAGGAAATATCGAAATATTTTTGCCTTAGATCATTGTTCAACACTATCTAAGATATCGGAACGGTATCGATCGATACTCTTCTCTGTTATCGGAACTATCGAAATATTTTTCTCTGGGATCATTTTTCGATACTCTCTCAAGTATCGGAAGTATCAAAAACATTTTTCTTGGAACATTGTCTGATACTATCACACGCATTGGAACGGTATCGATCGATACTCGTCTCTATCATAGGAAGTATCGAAATATTTTTATCTTGGAACATTGTGTGATACTATCTCAGGTATCGGAATAGTATCGATCGATATTCATCTCTGTTATCGGATGTATCGAAATATTTTTGTCTTAGATCATTGTTCGATACGATCTCAGGTATCACGGTATCGATCGATACTCGTCTCTGTTATCGGAAGTATCGAAATATTTTTCTCTATGATCATTGTTCGATACTCTATTAAGTATCGGAATTATCAAAAAAATTTTTCTTGGAACATTGTGTGATACTATCGAAATGGTATCGAACGGTACTATTGGTACGGTATCGATCGATACTCGTCTCTATCATAGGAAGTATCGAAATATTTTTTCTTGGAATATTGTGTGATATTATCTCAGGTATCGGAACGGTATCGATCGATAATCGTCTTTGTTTTCGAAAGTATCGAAATATTTTTGCCTTAGATCATTGTTCGATACTATCTAAGATATTGGAACGGTATCGATCGATACTCTTCTCTGTTATCGGAAGTATCGAAATATTTTTCTCTGGGATCATTGTTCAATACTCTTTCAAGTATCGGGAGTATCAAAAAAATTTTTTCTTGGAACATTGTGTGATACTATCAGAGGTATCGGAACGGTATCGATCGATACTCTATGTTATCGGAACTATCGAAATATTTTTCTCTGGGATCATTGTTCGATACTCTCTCAAGTAGCGGAAGTATCAAAAAAAAATTTCTTGGAACATTGTCTGATACTATCACACGCATTGGAACGGTATCGATCGATACTCGTCTCTATCATAGGAAGTATCGAAATATTTTTTTCTTGGAACATTGTGTCATACTAACTCAGGTATCGGAATAGTATCGATCGATATTCATCTCTGTTATCGGAATAATGGAAATATTTTTGTCTTAGATCATTGTTCGATACTATCTCAGGTATCACGGTATCGATCGATACTCGTCTCTGTTATCGGAAGTATCGAAATATTTTTCTCTGGGATCATTGTTCAATACTCTCTCAAGTATCGGAAGTATCAAAAAATTTTTTTCTTGGAATATCGTGTGATACTATCAGAGGTATAGGAACGGTATCGATCGATACTCGTCTCTATCATAGGAAGTATCGAAATAGTATTTTTTCTTGGAATATTGTGTGATATTATCTCAGGTATCGGAACGGTATCGATCGATACTCGTCTCTGTTATCGGAAGTATCGAAATATTTTTGCCTTAGATCATTGTTCGATACTATCTCAGATATCGGAACGGTATCGATCGATACTCTCTGTTATCGGAACTTTCAAAATATTTTTCTCTGGGATCATTGTTCGATACTCTCTCAGGTATCGGAAGTATCGAAAAAAAATTTTCTTGGAACATTGTGTGATACTATCACAGGTATCGGAACGGTATCGATCGATACTCGTCTCTATCATAGGAAGTATCGAAATATTATTGCCTTTGATCATTGTTCGATACTGTCTCAGATATCGGAACGGTATCGATCGATACTCGTCTCTGTTATCGGAAGCATCGAAATATTTTTCACTGGGATCATTGCTCGATATACTCTCTCAGGTATCGGAAGTATCGAAATTTTTTAGGGGGATCATAGTTTGATAATCTTTCGGGTATCGGAACGGTGTCGAACGATACTCGTCTCTATCATAGGAAATATCGAAATATTTTTTCTGAGATCATTGTTCGATACTTGTTATGATTTCCGATGATGATTTAATTGTTGTACTATTTTTCTTTCAACAGAGGAGTTTTGGAAAGTCAATTTCAGCATATAAAATGGTTGTGACATTAATCTCTGTATAAATAAAAGGCTAACGGGCGATGTGTGTGTGTAACAAGAGGAAGAAATTGCATTTTCTGTGATGATTCTCATTCAAGTGAAGTTTGTCCGAAGGTGAGCTCAATGAGCTATGATGTTAGAAGAGAAAAGGTCATGAAGAAAAGATGCTGTTTGGTTTGTATGGCCTGGGCATATAGCCAAGAAATGCCGCAGTAACATCAGATGCTTCATTTGTAAAAGAAGGCACTACGCTTTTATCTCTCCGGATTTGCACAAAGGTACGCCTCCTTCATCTAGAAAGTCTTTAGTCGTGGAGGAGAAACCCATAGAAGCCTTATCCACAAGAAGTGAATCAGAAAGAGATATTTACCTAAAAACAATAAGGGTAAGACTGCGTCACAGGGGCAGAGAGGAGTGCGTTAGAGTGTAATTAGATGATGGGTCACAATTAACGATCCTACATTGAAACAAATCTGGCAGAAGACTTGGGACTAGCACCTACGGGAAAAGAAGTTTTAAATCAGGGTCTGTTTGGAGGTGGAATATCCCCAGCTGTCGAACACAAGAGCTATGCAGTAACTGTAGAGAGCATCGATCGCAAGTACTCCACTCCCCTGTCTTTGCTTGATCAGCCTAAGATCTGCTCGGCGCTCCCAAGGATCTCTGTAGATGTCTACTGAAGGAACTAGTTTCCAGGGGAATCAGCTTAACTGATGTGGGTGAAGACGCGCCCCCCATCAGAATGGTCTTGGGAGCTGACATACTGGGAAGTATCTTGACAAGAAGGATAGAGGTCTTTAAGTCAGGATTATCAGTGGTAGAGACAAAACTTCGCTGGGCTGTTTTGGGACTGGAAAAAAAACTGAACAGAGATATTAATTCTTTTAATAATTATAATAATTATATAATTCCCTTTGATAAATAATTTTGATTTGATAATATTATAAGTAATAATTTAACTTTCTATTTTATGGTTTGTATTTCTCAGTTGAATTTAAAGTAATGTTTAAATCTTGCCCCTCGAAATACAAAAGGGGGGAGTATGTTATGATTTCCGATGATGATTTAATTGTGCTATTTTTCTTTCAACAGAGGAGTTTTGAAAAGTCAATTTCAGTATATAAAACGGTTGTGACATTAATAGTGATAATAAAATAGTTTGCATTTACCTGGTCTCAAAATTGTAGTTTCAATAATACTCTCTCAGGTATCGATCGATACTAGTCTCTGTTATCGAAAGTGTCGAAATATTATTTTCTTGGATCATTTGTTTGATACTATCTCAGGTATCGGAACGGTATCGATCGACACTCGTCTGTTTGTTGGAAGTATCGAAATATTTTGTTATGGGATTATTGTTTGATAGCGATACTATCTCAGTTATCAGAACGCGGAACGGTATCGATCTACACTCATCTCTTTTATATCGGAAGTATCGAAATATTTGAGAAAACTCCAGCTCTCAAGCGTCGCCTCCAACCGTGGACCGGTTTCGCCCTTGTTAGGGCTCATCAGCACGTTATAGGAAAGTAACTCAAGAGAGCGGAGGAAGAGCTTTTAGTCTAGCCGACTATAACGGAAAAAGTGGTGACCATTGATCAGTCCGCCACTATCTGCCGGAATGAACTTCGCATTCCATAGAACAGATTTAATTCCCGAAAGGACAGGTATGAAAACGGAGTGCTTCACCACTACCTCTGGTTAGAGGAATATGTGAGAAAACTCCAGCTCTCAAGCGTCGCCTCCAATCGTGGACCGGTTTCGCCCTTGTTAGGGCTCATCAGCACGGTATAGGAAAGTAACGCAAGAGAGATGAGGAAGAGCTTTTAGTCTAGCCGACTATAACGGAAAAAGTGGTGACCATTGATCAGTCCGCCACTATCTGCCGGAATGAACTTCGCATTCCATAGAACAGATTTAATTCCCGAAAGGACAGGTATGAAAACGGAGTGCTTCACCACTACCTCTGGTTAGAGGAATATGTGAGAAAACTCCAGCTCTCAAGCGTCGCCTCCAACCGTGGACCGGTTTCGCCCTTGTTAGGGCTCATCAGCACGGTATAGGAAAGTAACGCAAGAGAGCGGAGGAAGAGCTTTTAGTCTAGCCGACTATAACGGAAAAAGTGGTGACCATTGATCAGTCCGCCACTATCTGCCGGAATGAACTTCGCATTCCATAGAACAGATTTAATTCCCGAAAGGACAGGTATGAAAACGGAGTGCTTCACCACTACCTCTGGTTAGAGGAATATGTGAGAAAACTCCAGCTCTCAAGCGTCGCCTCCAACCGTGGACCGGTTTCGCCCTTGTTTAGGGCTCATCAGCACGGTATAGGAAAGTAACGCAAGAGAGCGGAGGAAGAACTTTTAGTCTAGCCGACTATAACGGAAAAAGTGGTGACCATTGATCAGTCCGCCACTATCTGCCGGAATGAACTTCGCATTCCATAGAACAGATTTAATTCCCGAAAGGACAGGTATGAAAACGGAGTGCTTCACCACTACCTCTTTTTCCGTTATAGTCGGCTAGACTAAAAGCTCTTCCTCCGCTCTCTTGCGTTACTTTCCTATACCGTGCTGATGAGCCCTAACAAGGGCGAAACCGGTCCACGGTTGGAGGCGACGCTTGAGAGCTGGAGTTTTCTCACATATTCCTCTAACCAGAGGTAGTGGTGAAGCACTCCGTTTTCATACCTGTCCTTTCGGGAATTAAATCTGTTCTATGGAATGCGACGTTCATTCCGGCAGATAGTGGCGAACTGATCAATGGTCACCACTTTTTCCGTTATAGTCGGCTAGACTAAAAGCTCTTCCTCCGCTCTCTTGCGTTACTTTCCTATACCGTGCTGATGAGCCCTAACAAGGGCGAAACCGGTCCACGGTTGGAGACGACGCTTGAGAGCTGGAGTTTTCTCACATATTCCTCTAACCAGAGGTAGTGGTGAAGCACTCCGTTTTCATATCGAAATATTTGGTAATACTGGGATCGTATACCGATGTTTCTTATAAGGTATTTAAATGGCAGAGATCGTTCTCTGCTCCAAATTATTGAAATAGTGTCGAAAATTTTTTAATACTCTCTATTTGGTCGAAAAGTATCGAAATATATCTAGAGATGTGATGTAAAGGCTGGAAAAAACCGGGTTTATTCCCGGGAATAAACCTATGTTATAGTTCTATGTTTATACGTTCAAAATTCCCAATATTCCTCTAAAATTCCCGGTTTATTCCCAAAAATCCCGGGTTTTTTCCCGCTTCCCCAAAAATGTGTGGGAATTTTACATCTCTAAATATATCTGGTATCGAAATTTCGATATTTACCCTTTAGTATCGATACCGGTATCGATACCAAGCTCAGGTATCGATCCAAAATATTGGATATTGGAATATCGGATCCTTGAGTATCGATACCTCAAAGTATCGATACTTTTCGCCCTGCTCTGCTCTGCTAGCTGTCATGTCCAATCCGATCCGAATGAATCGAGTACATTATTTCAATTAATCTCTGGTACTGTGTTGCTGTGTTCTGCCAAGTTCCAAATTCTGGTTCATTTTCATTCATCATTCTTAAATTCTGATTCTCCATACCTTTACCATTTCTTTATAATTTCGAAACTAGTCAATCCCTATTGCATTCCTTCCTCATTTCGTTACTACAGACCCTGTCAACAATCAAGAAAAGTCTTTTAATCTTTGTAATCATCCTTGTGTGTGCCAAAAGAAAGGTGAGAGATAAATGTACTATTATTGTTCCACTATGTTTAAAAACAGAAGTATGATATTTGTCTTAGTTAATATAAATTACCATCCTTTCTCTTTAGAGCTGAGAATAATAACCATTTCGATTACTATGGTGCAATGATTATTAACGTACTCAGTGTAAACTATTTTAAAATTTTAATGATTTTGCTTTTGTTATGTTTATCAGTGCTGTATTAGAGGGTTAATGAAGCGAATCCGGGCTGCAGATTTTCGTCACCAAATTTGGCGACAACAATTCAATGCTCGGATGCCATCAGTTTTCTCCATTGGCGACAAAAAAAATTGCTTAATTCAGCTGCAGCCCTGATTCGTTTCATTTACCTTATTAGGGAGAGCGGGGATGAATGTGGGCAATTCTTTGAGAATCAGGATATGGACCTCAAAATTTTAAATGGCTCAGAAATTCACCAAATTTTAAAGTTTTGGTATTTCTCCAATGTACAGGCCCGTGTTTTTTTGGCGGCAAAAAAATCAATACAAAACACACATTTCAAAAACGACAAAAAAATCACTTTGAACATAAAAACTTGCATTTTAAAAAGTTTAACAAATAAAAACTAGCACTTTTTGGCAAAATAAAACGTGATTTGGGGGGCTGCGCCCCCTTAAACTTATTATTACATCCTTCAATTTTTAGTAAATCAGAAACAACATGAAACACAAAAAAGAAAGGAATAAAAAGTCAACATACCCATTTAGTTGAACTGGTTCAATCCTTGAAAACAATAAATCTGATTTGCTCCAAAAAACGCTGTCGAATTCAAAATATTGTCGGAAATCTCAGAACACCAGCACACTCCGACGAGAAACAAAGAAATGACGAGAGGACGCTCCTTTCTTTTTCCCAAGAAACCATAAGCCCCCTGGTCAATGAACTTTTAATTATCCTTCTGGACATGCCATAGGTCCCGCCCAAGGGGTGACGACACCTCCCCCACCGACGACCCAACCCATCCGATCTTCGCAGCAACCTACGAAAGGGGAATTCCCCGGGGTTGCTCTAATCCGCAACGGGACAGACTCCCCCGACACTTCCTGACGCAGTATCCATCCCTTTATTCCGAAAATTGCAATTGGCGGCCCCGCTCTCTGGACTACAACCGGAGTTTTAAAAAATCTAGGAAGGTGAGTTTAAATAGGTATTGAAAATAGTGCAATTCAAATAGATCCATGTGTTCAAAGTTTAACCAGTTAACAGTTTCCTTTTTTAGGAGCTTAGATTAATTAACTCAAACCAAAAACTTAATGGAAACACTTATAAATTATGATTTTAACAATATGGGCGTTCTTACAATTTGAAAAATTTCGTTATTATTATTAATTTTCAGTTTTACAATTCAATTTAAGTCTTGTGTGTAAGTTGTGTGTGTGTGGTGTGTGTCAAATAAATGTTACGTTATATATCAGGTTTCTCAGTATGAGTGAAATTTATATCTTCAATAAATTAAACGTAATAAATCTCATAAGAAATTGAGATGCGACCAAAAATCTAAAAACTTTCCTAAGTGGAAAATGGCTCTTTAGAGAAATCCTATCACAGAAAAATTTAACATATTGTAACTAGATTTTCAGACTAAAATTAATATCTTGGATGGAGAAAGGCAATGCTATTTTTTCAGAGGTTCAATCTGATACCTAAAACAAAATTATTATGCGACACCATTACTTCTCCTACTTTACATATTTTGAAATTGCTGCAAATAATTTTTGAAAATTAACACCAACAATTTCTTGCTTGGTGGAACTCTAATGAAAAAATAAGATTAGGGTAAACATGACCTTCCACCTGCAGTAGATCAAATACACTGTTCAACAAATTTGACCTTCAAAATTTTTTCCTTGATGAAAATAGTCATTTCTTATAGCTTTTGGGTCGCTAAATACGAAAATCACCATTAAAATTTTCAATTGACTCAGGATTTTCGGGGATCAGCCCCTCCCCCTTTTTACATTTTTCGACGATTTTATAACTTTTAACTCGATTTTCAGGGTCAAAAAGCATTGCTTTAGTCTTCAAATTGATCCCCAGGGGACAAGAAATGTTCAAATTAATAAAATATGATAAATTTATAACAAATGGATAGGTATAAGGGGTAATTACCCCCCTTAAAATGCAAAAAATAGCTAAAAATTATAGAGGTTTTTATACGCTATTTTTTCCTCTTATTTTTTATGCAATTCCCGTTTGAAGGGGCCTAACCCTTCCCCAACGACCCAAATTTGATGGCAATATGCAGCAATAATTTTTACTAAAAGTGGCTGAGTGTTAGCCTCCCAGAAAACCTCGCGGAAGAGTTCCGAAGACTTCAGAATAGCAACGGAGCTCGCGAGCTCAGGAATTAATATTGATGATTTTGTAAAGATTACAAATGATGTTTTTCTTATATTTTGGGTCCATCCTAAGTAGAAACTCTTCAGTTCTTTAAAAACTGACCTGTTTTAGGGAGTGAGGATTCCATGTTTCAAGATGTTAATAGAGGCACTGCTGTGGATAACAATTAGGGGGCGTTTCCTTAAAAACTGAAGGTGATGGAGGAAAATGGGTGTCATATTTGAATTCAGCAGATCATTGTACACAAGAATCAGCTGAAATTCAGTTGGTGGCTTCAAATTTTTTTTGTACAGCACTGTTTAACTCTTAAGTGCCGCATTGAACCCTTCTGTGGGTGCTTTGGGGGCGCTCTCACCTCAACCGCTTTTATTAAAAATATTGCTGCATATTGCCATCAAATTTGGGTCCATGGGGAAGGGTTAGGACCCTTCAAGGGTGAATTGCGTAAAAAATAAGGAGAAAAAATAGCGAATAAAAACCTCTATAATTTTTATCTATTTTTTGCGTTTATAGGGGGGTAATTACCCCTTAAACCTATCCATTTGTTATAAATTTATCATATTTTAGTAATTTGAACATTTCCAGAGACTCCAACTTCTACGGATTCTTCGTAGTTTCTATGGATGCCGTCGTTAAACTACGGACTACGGATAACATCGAAAAAGCTACAGAAAAGAAAATCGGAAATCTATCATAAAAAGCACTTAAAAGCGCAAGTTTTTTTCCCAATTATGCTCCATTTTTAGCAGGGTTGGCAAGTTTCTTCCGAAGTGGAAAAAACCGTGGAAAAAACCGCGGAAAAAACCGTCCGGAAGAAATAGGTTTCTTCCATGTGGAAGAAACTGGAAGAAACCTCTTTTTTTAAAGAATTAGCTCTAAATTTTTAGGTTTTATAAATATTTGTCTCACAAACACTCTTATATTTACATAAAAACTTCCAAAATGTCATTAATTATATGCACCTATTAGTTAATGATTAAATTAGTAAATGTAGGTTTCTTCCAAACTATGAAAAAAATGCTATTAAATAATTTGAAAAAAAAACCCTTTAATAAACAATATTTACTTTGTAGTCTAAAATTTAATTAAATACTCAAAACTGTTATAAATACCTATAGCATGCATGTATTAAATTATTCCAGTAATTTTAAATTAATTTCTTCCTAACAGAAAAGTAGTTTTGAATAAGTCTGAGAATTACATAGTATTGGATGAGTTTCTGACTACAAGAAAGTATAAAAGTTAAACAGAAAAGAAATGTTTTAATAATCGGAATTTTTCTAGAATACACAATCTTCCATATAGTAATAAAACAATATAAACCCGACACAAAATTTAAAACAAAGTATTAAACTTGAACATTTCTGACAAATATTTGTCTGGTGTTATTTCCAGTCAAAAATGTTACTGTAATTATAATTAAATTACATTTATGAGTTTTTTAAAATTATGGTTTGATTTATTCAGTCAACAGATTTAAAATTAAATTTAACTAAGAGGAATTAAAAGTTAAATATGTTATTTTTAGAAAATTAATTACTCCAATTAAATTTAATTAAATTGTAATTAAATTACATTTATGAGTTTTTTAAACTGGTTTAATTTATTCAGTTAACACAACAGATTTAAAATTTAATTTAACTAACCGGAATTAAAAGTCAAATATAAAATTTTTTAAAATTTAATTACTATAAATAAATTTAACTAATTATAATTAAATTACTACATTTAAGAGTTTTTAAAATTATGGTTTGATTTATTCATTTAACAGATTTAAAAATTGGGTGCTTCTGTAAAGCTTTTTGTTAGTTCCTTCCAGTTTCTTCCATTTCTTCCGGTTTTTTCCAGTTTCTTCCGGTTTTTTCCAGTTTCTTCCACTGTCCTGGAAGAAACTAGTTTCTTCCGGAAGAAACCCAACCCTGATTTTTAGGATATTTTCAGTCTTCATAAAACAGGGTGGCGAGCGATCAGGTTTCGTGTTGCATGTGGGGTATTTCGTTCTTCCCTCGGACATGTTTCGGACGGCGCAGCGGCGGGCGCCAATTTGAAATCGGCTTCTTCTTGCGTTAGTGCGATGTGGAAAACACAACTTTATAGTGGTTAGAAGTTAGGGGACATCCATAAATTACGTGAGGTGTTTTTTCCAAAATCTGGACCCCCCCCTCCCCCCTTGGTGAGATTTTGCTGGACCCCCTCTCCCCCACGTGAGATCCTACAACCTTTAAAAGGCACAGCTTGGATATACGTCGACCAGCCGCCATGTTTACCCACAGCTCAAATGATGACACACAACAATATAGATCTAATTTGAGCTGTGAGTAAACATGGCGGCTGGTCGACGTATATCCCAGCTGTGCCCCTTTAAAAATAACTTTCTATCCTATTCGTTTTCATTTTGTGATTCACAGCACCTAAACCTTTTCCATTATTAATGATGTGGGGGAAAAGGACATTATTTCGCCTAAAAATCACCACAGTATCTTATTTGTTGGTATTATTCCTTTCTCATACTTAAAAAAATCGTACAATTTCTAACTTAAAAGTTGACGTGAGATTTTAATCGACCCCCCCTCCCCCCTTGGTGAGATTTTTCCAAGCTTCTCCCCCTCCTTTTTGACCTCACGTAATTTATGGATGCCCCCTTAGAAGCCGTCGCGTCGTCCCGTGTTTAGGACTGCATTCGCCGGAAAAGTCGAAAAATAGCAATTTTTTGCGTAAGTAGCGTTTTCCCGGAAGCTGGCTTCTTTTCACATTGTAATTACACTGTAGGAAAAATTTAAGCATGACTAGAGGAGCCTAATAAGTCCAGTGATACCTCTCAGATCGCGTTTATATCGATTTTAGTCAGTGTTTTCAACTAATTTTTCTTAAGGATTTCCTAAGTTGTAAATTTTTACTGATAGATCACTCTGAAGCTTAATGCAGTATTTTTAAAAATCTTTAAGATTATAGCCTGTTTCAGATATGACATCAAGGGGGATGGCAGGGGATCCACCCCTAAAAATATCGGACTAAGTGTATAAAACAACCCTGTTTTTAGGATCAACTTCCAAAAAAATTTTCCTTACTCATAAGGACTGCTGAAAACCATCTTTGAAAGTTGGAGTCTCTGCATTTCTTGTCCCCTGGGGGTCAATTTGAAGACTAAAGCAAAGCTTTTTGACACTGAAAATCGAGTTTAAAGTTATAAACTCGTCGAAAAGCGTAAAAAGGGGGAGGGGCTGTTCCCCGAAAATCCTGAGTCAATTGAGAATTTTAATGGTGATTTTCGTAATTAGCAACCCAAAATCTTTAAGAAATGACTATTTTCATCAAGGAAATTTTTTCATTGTTGAACAGTGATATTGGAGATAGGAGTAATTTTTTGTACCCTAATTACAAAAAGTTTCTTCCTTATCGCACCATGAAACTAAAATTTCTTCATTTCCCATGAAACAAGCATACAATCTTTTTCTACCAAAAACGAAAAGCACGAAATTGCGCGATGATCTGCTTTTCCCAAGAAAAGCGCAAAAGGAGAAATCTAGCAACCCTGGAGCGGAGCGCACTCCTAGGGTCAGGAAAGATCAAGCGACAAAACTTCTTGGTTAATCAGTACACTCCATGATCGTATCTGATTATATGTCGCATGACAAATATGCATTGGTTAATTTTAAAACTAATTATTCAGAAATAGAATCAAAAGATAAGCACGAAGATGACAAGTTTTTTTTTCTGACGAAGCAATCACGGATGCAGAATATGTCTGATCCGGCGATCTTGGATCGGGGGAAATTTTGTGGAAAAGTATAATGTATAGAACTCTCAATTTCAGTACATTCATCAAAATTTACGTGGTGATTTTCACCTTTACCGATCGTTACTTGTAAACAACTTTGATTCCTTACTTGCAGGTTTGGCCGGTTTAAACCAATTGGTTTAAACCAAATGTTGTTTTTTTCGTTTTTTTTAGAAATTAATATAAAATATTTTCAGGATTTTTTTAAAGAAAGTGTTATTAAGTATAATCTTTTGCACAAAATTAAAAGGTCAGATTTATCAAAAAATTGACATTTTCAGGTGATTAAAAATCGGAAATCTTTTAATTTAATGGTTTTAATTATTGAATTATCTCTATCTAAACTTAACCTTAAATGCTGAAGTTAAACTTATATGTTGCAAGAGATAGTTTATTTATTAACTTCCTTTAAAATGAAACATTATTTCAAAGAGTAAAGATACACAAAAGTTATCTGTTTTTCACTTATAAAAGATGGCTTGGACTTTAATTAATTGATAAAATCAATTTGTCTGTCATAAAAACCAGTTGTTTTTTTTACTAATTTAATAAAAACCGTCGATTTCTTTAATGATAAAAACTAAAAACCAGTTGGTTTGTTTATAAACATATAAAAACCAGTTAGGTTTTTTTACTAAATTAATAAAAACCGTTGATTTCCTTAATCAGATTATCATTGCAATCATTTATCCAATTTCAATTAACATTAGTTGTTTACATTTCACTTTTACTTCTTATTTAAAAAATAAAATTTTCTCTTTCTAAAGAAATTTCTTAAGTTCACAAATTAATCCATATATAATTAAGATAAATAATTTGATTATTTCAACCATTTATCCAAGATAAATTAACACCGATTTTTATTCACTTTACAATAATATTAGATAGCCAAATTGGAATATTTTAAAAACAATAATTTAACTTTAATTTTTAACTATTTAAATTAGTTAATTGAAATATACAAATCATTTATCAATTATAAACAACCCCTGAAATAAATGTCTCATTTACAACTCAATTTCAAACATCACTGCTAAAATAACTTATTCTGAAAAAAAAATCTAACAAAACTTGGTTTAAACCAAATAAACCCGGTTTAAAAAAAACAGGTAAATTTTGGGGAAATTTTTGTATTGATTGGTGGAAACTTGAGAGTAAAAGTTTCCAAGCAATCAGTTTCCAAGGTTTCAAGTGATTCAGAACTTTATTCCTGAACCTATGTGTGAGAACCTACAAATTAATTTCTGCAGCTAATTTGTAGTGGGCAGTGCATATTGGTTAAGTACCTGCCTGATTCTTCCTGTAAAAAGTAGTCATTCATTATTATTACATAGGACAAGTACTTTAAAAAGAATAATCTCAGCTATTTCTTAGGTAGTACAGGAAAACGGTGCTAAAAATTGACGTTTAAAAAAATTGCACATGGAAGTTTTTTTCGACAGTTTTATATGTTTTCAAGGGCGCTTTTTTGATTCTTTGCTTATTATATTTAAAAAAAACTATGAATTTCTCGAAGATAATTTCATTTACAAAGTTGAAATAAACAAAACTTCCTACAAAATGCACTAATCGACTTCGATTTTCTGAAGAGAGTTTTGCCGCTGGAGCGCGCTGAAAAACATCGACTTTTTGGCCTTTCCGCAAAAAAAAGGAAAACACACGCTTCTACCCTCTACAAAATGAAAACTATTCACGTTATCAACAAAAATTTTATACCACATGAAAGAGCATTTAATTCTCTATAATGCTTTCTTTACATTATCATTTTTTGAGAAGGGGGAGGGAGTGAAGCAAAGATCGATAATAAAACTGTTGCGCCTCGCAGACCAAACAGACTTTTGCTGTTGTTAATCTGCACTTTATTTCTGGTACATTACCATAAAAGTTTGTTGCTTTAAATGTGAATCGATGCCTAAGCATGCTTAAAAAAATAAATTTTAAAATTTATTTATGAAATATTGGGTGTTTTAGGCAGAATTTCAAACAATTTTTTAATTTATGTATTAAATTATGGAAGTGTTTTAATAAACAAATTTATAAGTTTTTTGGATCGCTTAATCCGAATTTCAAGTTTATTTTCATTTTGAAAGTAATCTTCACAACAAAAATTGCATACCAAAAAACAGTTAGAAACCCTGTTCTTAGGGTCAAATTTTCAAACATTTTCTGGGGGAGGGCAGCCAGGTCCCCTTTTAGTATTTAAACCTTCATAATTCACACCTTTTCGTAATAAGTTCATTAAAATCAAAATTCTACCTAAAAATGTATTTATGTCCTAATTTGGGTTTGCCTGTACCAAAAAACAGTTTAAAACCCGGTTCTTAGGGTCAAGGGCTGTATTCAGAAACTTTAACCCGAGACAGGAACAAGTTGGAAACGAGAACGGGACGTAAACGAGATATTTCTACTCCACAGCTGTCGTCCGCCATATTGTTCCGAGATTTGAAGCTCATTCAAATTGCTTTCACACTTTTTGTGGCTCGTTTAATAGTTCCAAAAAATCTAAAACAGCTATTTATTACCAAAATAAGTCCTCAGACATTAATATATTACGAAAGTAATGGACATCTAGTGCCTGTAAAAATTTGTACTAACAACAGTGTTTAATTACTTGTGACTTTTTTCGACAGATGGTAGCATGATCACTCAAACTCTCAAAAGTCCTCGTTTCCAAGTGACCGTAGATTTTGCAACGTTCCCGTCTCGTTTCCATCTCATGTTAAAGTTTCTGAACACGGAACCAAATTTCCAAAAATTTTATGGGGGAGAACCCCCAGACCCCCCTTCCAAACTTGAACCTTTAGTACTAAAAACTTTTCTTGGACACAAATTCTACCTAAAAAATTATTGAAAAGCTACATTAAACCTATTAATAGGAATGAAAGGGGGCTGAAAAATAGTTTTAGGCCCCTCCCGAAATAAATTCCCATATTTGCAGCAGTGTTTCAAAATTAAAAATAAGAGCTCCCCCATGGCCGTATCCAAGTGGGGTTGGGAGTTGACCCCCATTCCAAAATTATGTCCATTTTGTTGCTTTTTTCCTTGAAGATTATACAAGGAGTGATCTTACCTCAAGTGCAACCTAAATGGTCCCCAATGTCCAAAAAGGAGTCACAAAACTACTTTTTTGTCAAATTACAAAAACTTTTACCTCAAAAACAAAAACCCTCATTGTTTCCATGCTACCCACAAAACTTTTACATTAATTTCATTAAAGGTCAAAAACCTCTCTTGAAACAATACTGTGGCTATGGCCCTGGGCCCTCTCACAGGGCTTTAAATTGTTCTTCGCCAACATAGAAAAGTCGACCCTGCTTGCCCCCCAAGTGGAACGCTGGCTACGCCCATGTTGCTTCGTGTGATTTCTTCCGACAACTCTGCTGTTGCCAAAAAGTCTGCCTGGCAGGATATGCGCCGGTATGAGGGGACATCCATAAATTATGTGAGGTCAAAAAGGGGGGAGGGGTTTAGAAAAATATCACCAAGGGGGAGGGTGGTCGATTAAAATCTCACGTCAACTTTTTAAGTTAGAAATTATACGATTTTTTTTAAGTATGAGAAAGGAAAACACACAGATAAGATACTGTGGTGTTTTTTTTGGCGGAATTCCTTCTTTCTCAGTTTTATCGAACCGTTGGCTTTTTCCAAATCTTTTAGAAGTCATAAATTTTCTCAATCAAAATTATGCGGTTTTGTGCGGCCAATTGTCTGCATCTTTCGACGCTCCCACGCTCGTAGCCTTTCTTGTACTATTCGATTCCTCATCTCTGTCGCCTGAATAGTCATAACTTTTCCGTCAAACGTAATATTTTAATCGCCATTATTTTAAATTAATTGTGGAGATAAGAATACCTAGTTGTAACCCAATTAAAATTCAGTAGATCATTTCTTACTTCATTGGCAGTTTTTCTGGCGTAAATGAATGTATGGAATGAGTAAATATGTATCGTTTTAAGCTAGATATTGTAAAATTTTAAATAGTTTTGTGTGATTTTTATGATGTAAAAGTTTTAGGTTCTATGAAGCACAAAATGCAAACGAATAGGATATAAAATTATTTTTATTAAAGGTTGTAAGTAAATCTCACGTGGGGGGGAGGGGGGTCCAGCAAGATCTCACCAAGGAGGGAGGGGGGTCCAGATTTTGGAAAAAACACCTCACGTAATTTATGGATGCCCCCTAATGGAAAAGTACCAACAATTAAATTAGTTTAATTTATAAAATAAAATGTATGAGTTTTTTTGGGGGTGGATTTTTCCCCACATCTCACCATTTTTAACCCTTTATCTACTGACGGTACTTCTAACCATCCGTACGAATATACTGACTATAATTTGCAGGGACACTCTTTAGTTTTATTCTTCCAGGATAAATGGCAGCACGAGTTCTATGATGAGTATTTAGGAGCGAAATATGAATAGATTAAAAACTGAAGTTGTGCTTTCAGCTGCCTTTTTGATCGGATTCCCTTGATTGTCATTTTTGTTCTCTCTCAAAAGTAGTTATAGTCAAAAGGAAAGTGTATTATTATTTAAGACTTAAAACTGAGATAAAAAGCTAAATGATATTTTTGCATTGTGAGAATATTTTAGCCCTAAGTATACTGACGGTACTCAAAAGTATCAATTTAATTAATTAGCTCTAGCAGATTAAATTTCTCAATGATGGTTATTTTTTTATGTATATTCCTTGATTTTCAATTTAGGGACTCGCAAAAAAAACTGCAGGAAATCATAATGCAGTAAACAAAGGGTTAGTTAAAACATAAGTTTAGTAAAAATGTGCACATTCATTGCTATAAAAACTTGGGTTTTTAATTAATATGGCTGAACATTTAATATTTAAATAAAAAGATAGCTTTTCAAATGATTAATGAAAAGAGCTAAATTTCTCTGTGAATGTGATCCCAAATTCAGGGGTCACAGACCTCCTACATTTCCTATAAATCCTATATTTTTGAAAAATTAGTAAAAAACCTCCTATATTCTCCTAGTCCTATATTTTGATAAGCCTCCCATATTTCCTATATTTTTGCTTGGGACGTTAAAACTTGCTTTTATTAGACCCACCCCTCAAAAAAATTGGAGTAGGTGTCCAAAACAAGTTAAAACCCTGGTTTTTTATGGTCAAATTTCAAAAAAAATTTATGGAGGAGGACCCCCTTTTAACTTGGAACTTAACAATTTAGCACTTTTTAATATTATGATAAATCTTAAAATAAAATACCAAAAAGTAAGTATTATATAATTTTTCAATTCCTCTTCTATGCTTTTTGGTCAATCACATCCCTGGAAAGTGTCGCAAACAAGATTTTTTGACACTCCTATATTTTATTTTTAAAAATCCTATATTTTTTAAAATTGTTACTGCTACCTCTGCAAATTATTAAACAGGGAATTGGATTTAAGGGCATGTTTTTCTGAAATTATTACATTGTTAAATTTAAATAATAAGTTGAATTAACTTAAAATTATTAATGTTGTGTGACTTAGAAACCATAAAATAATTGTTTAGTAAAGTAACTTTTCTAATATATATTTTTGAATAAATTAAAAAAAATATTTTAATTTAAAATTTAATTTTGAAGAATTAAAATAATTGAGCTTTGTTTTAATTAATTTTTATTTCTAATAATTTAAAAAATAATAATTGGTTTGATAGCCTTAATTGTTTTTTTTTAAATTTTTCTTCAAGTATTTTCATTTCATTCACAAAAAAAATTCGTAATTATTTTTAATGAAGTTAAATCAACCAAAATGTTTCTGAAAAATTGCAGGGTTAATTGATTGATTTCCTCAACATCCAATAGATAGCGCTGCAATCTACGATTTTGAATCGATTCTCATGAATCGATTCTTTTCCCCATTGGCTGATCTCCAGAGTACTTGGAAAGTCAAATATCTCTCTGAACATAATTTATAAAATAAACCTGTTCTTGTCTTGATTAAATTGAAGAATAAGAAAAATTGTTTTTTAGAGGAATTTTAATTCTCTTAAAGGTGAGTTTAAAATGTATTCATATTCTAACTTTTGTTAAGTAAAAGTTTCCCTCACTTTTAAGTTAGAAATCAAAAGTATATTTCATTTACCAGACTTACTCTCTTAAGAGTTCAAAATTAACAATTTTTTATTACTATGAATAATATTCTTGCTCTTGTAAAGTGTAAATTGTTTCCCAGTACTTGAGTTAGAAATCAAAAGTTTGAGAGATACAGATACTTCATTTAATAAAAATTTACCAGATTTTCTTTCCTAAGTGTTCCAAAATAGCAATTTTGTCTATGATTCGTGTTTACTCTTTTAAGAGTTCAAAAATAACAATTTTAATTACTATGAATCATATTCTTGTTTTTGTAAAGTGTAAATTGTTTCCCAGTACTTGAGTTAGAAATCAAAAGTATGAGAGATACAGATATTTCATTTTAATAATAATTTACCAGATTTTCTTACTCTAAGTGTTCCAAAATAGCAATTCTGTCTACTATGATATGTGTTTATCAATTTTTTCAGAGTGTGCACTGTTATATATTTTTATTAAAAATTATTTACGTAAGTATTTACATAGTTAGCCAGTTTGGTTTTTGTTCTGTTTCATCATTGGTGGATTATATATACTCCATGACCTGGGTCTTGGAATGCTTCTTAGTACTATTTCCAGGGCTCGATTTCTAAAAAAAGAGGTAATGGAATGGTAAAAATATTGGTCCCCCTTTTTATAAATTTTTTGGTAGGATTCTCCCATTTAAGAACATAATCTGAAAATAAACGTGATTAGTTGCATTCTAAATACAAAAAGTGGGGGCGTCTGGGGGTCCTCCCCCAGAAAAATTTTGGAAATTTGACCCTAAAAACAGGATTTTAATTCATTTTAGGACTTTTTTTTGTACATAGAAAGGTATCCTCAGGCCTGACGAAAGGGCCGTAGTTAGGAGACCCCTGAAATAGAATATTAGGGTTTTTTTCCTAAAAAGAGGTCCCAGAACGCCGTTCCGGCTGAAATCGAGCCCTGACTTTATCACCTGAATATCAATAATCGTTATTATAATATTTTAGATGAAGTATCTGTTCTGATAGGTTTTTGACTAATGAATAATATATGTGGTGCTTGCTGCAATAACAAGATACCTCCAACATTGTAGTTAGCTTGTTGTTGAATTAAGCACTTGTTTTATAACAAGGAAATTGGAAAATTCTATTAGTGAATGAGGCCATCTTTATTTGGTGCCAAAAAATCATTAATCAAACATTTTAATACATCATCACCTGCTCTACTCGATCTTTCAAAGCATCCACATCATCCTGCTTTATTTATGTTTTTGAACTTCATCGTAATACTCATTTTTAAAAAATTTAATTTCTAATTTTGACTTTTAACCCTACAATGCATGATTTTTTTAATTCACTTGAAAATCATTTATTTGACTTCTATTATGGTGTAAATTAGTAAAAAAATACTAAAAAAATTTTTTTTTTTTTTCTACTTTTAATTGACAAAAAACTTAGTCCTTGTGAAATTAATATGTGTCCCTTGTGAAATTAATTGTGAAGTGAAATAAAACCAAATGCTCTAAAAATATAAAAAAACAATTTATCTTTTCAAAACAATTTTTTTTCAGGCTGAAAAAGTGTTTTATTTTAATTTATATAATTATGATCCAGGTTTTAATTTTTGGGGCCTGTTTTTTTTAATTTTTGTGAAAATGGAATTTTTTTTGTTAAAAATATATTTTTACGTAAAACCTAGAATTTTTTATTTGCTATTTTATCTTTAATTCTTTAAATCGATTTGATATAATACCAAAATATTTTTGAGTACTCTACTCTAGTACTTAACTCTGCGAAAAAAATGGAAACTTTCGCAAAAAATCACGATTTTTCAGATTTGTTAACGTTTCTGAGAAGATAAATGGGAAAAACGTGTATTCCGTAAAAATTTAGACTTGATCCGTAAAACTTAGCGGAAATCCGCAAATTTTACGGACAATCCGTAAAAGTTGGCAGGAATGCAGGGCTTCGTTTGAAATTTGGAAGTGGTAATTTTTTGTCATTAGAAATTTTGTGAAAGGGCCGATTTTACGAAGTGTATTTTTGTGAAGGGGACGTTCTTCCGAAGTTTATTTTTGTGAAGGGGCCGCAAAGCGGCCCTGATTTTCGCCTGGATTGACCCCTGAGTAGGAAATGGGGAAAATGTCGTGTTGCCAAATGGCAACAGTATGCACTGTAGGGTTAAAAAGGGGTGTCAAAATGTAATGTACATTGATTTTAAACAATGGTTTAATTGTTTAGAAAATTCTAAGCGATTGTTAAGTTTTACTATATGGGGCATTTCACAGTATTTGTAGATTCTGTAACTTCTAGTATGCTACATAAATTTGAAAGTTTTAAATTTTTTTTCTACACTAATGTTATACACATTAACAGTGTTATGTTTAGTATCAGAAACGAAAATTTGGAAAAACATTTCGAATTCGAACTTCGAAAGAAAAAAATGAAATGTTATGGACTCTACAAATACCATGAAATGCCCCATAAAGTAAGACCAAAAGAGATTTGACGTCATTCAATCCTAAACAAAAGCAAAGGGATTGTCAATTTTAAATACCGTAAAACGGGGTGAATTGGATCACTTTTGAACTTTGAACTGCTGCCAAAAGTTTAATAATAAAGATTTTGAAATGCTTTGAAAAGAATATTTCGAGTCCCAAATGATACTTTAAGAACCCGTTTAAAAAATTTAATTATCTTGAATGGTTTATTTGATACGAATTTTTAACCCCTTAACTGCCACGGAAATCTGCAGCAAGTGGCTCCCCAGTGCGCGCTTACTTACACTTTTGAAGAGCGCGCGTTTCTTTTTCAACTCATTAACTACTTAAAAGACTGTTTATTTCGTTCATGTAAAGAAATTGCACTATCTCAATGTATGGAGTAACAGTTAAAACCAGAATCATGACCTAATAAAGAAAAAAATAGTAATAAAAGAGAAGCAAATCAAATTGATCCGTTATAAGCATTTTTCTTTATTCCTGGCAGACAAACAAATTTTTAAAAATAAAAACTCATTTTGTATGCAAAAGAAACTATAAATGGAAGTGTTATACACAAAATATAGCATAAAAAGAATAAAAAACTCAAAAAAAAACACAAGCCGTAACTTAACAGCTTTTATTTTTATCGTTAAAGAAAAAATCGCGGTTGAAATTCAACCCCCCTACTTCACAGAAATAAGAAATTCCTTTTGTCAAGGTTATTCCTGGTATTATTTTTGGTAAAACACAGTGTAACACATCGCACTTTTACAATGCGTATATATATGCCATTGGCACTTAAAACTCGGGATTTCCCAACCGTATATTTACGTCGATGGCAGTTAAGGGGTTAAGGGACGTGATTCGATTCACCCTTAATGCGGGGTGAATCGGATCACTGCCCCCGTTTTTGTTGAAAAAACGCAATTTTTACGTCAAAGTGATACAGGATCCTGAAATTAGCCTTAATTAGTCTTGATAAGGTAAAATGAATACATTTTACTAAAATAATGAACATTTAAAAAAATTAAATTTAAGGTTTTCAGAAAAGTTCTGATACTTTTTACCAAAGTTTCGTGTTTAAAATTTGTTTTGAAAAACTGATAATAGGTGGAGATTTCAAATGAAGGGTATTTTGGTTTGTGTATATTTAAGAATTTGATGTATGGTTTTGGAAGTTCTGGTGGTATTATTTCTCTTAAAAATAGCGATTAGAAAAGAAGACCGCAATCGACGATTTTCAAAATTTTTTTTCATACGCTTTAAAAACTGTGAAGAATGCATTATTCATGGCTAATAAAAGTTTTGCTGTATATTTGCAATGTTTACATTAAGATTTCAAAGTTTTGAGATGATTTGATAAGTTTAAGAAAGTAAATTTTGGCTTTAGAGCTGCATATAACTGGTAAATTTCCATAGTTTTTTAGCACTTTACTCGTTCCGTTGAGCAGCTGGTGTTTGAAATAAAATCAAGACAGGTGTTTTTCTGAAATGAATTAATTGTTAGAGCATTGAAAGTGTTTCCATAACATTATTGTTTTGTCTGTTTCCAGATTCAAACAATACGTGTTGCTTTTTTTAGTGTTTTTATATGAAGAAAAGCATCGCTTCGTACCGTACACTTTACCGTAAGTTTAGCGAGTGCAATTATCAGAAGCTAAAAAATAATGCGCTCTTAAATATTGCACTGATTTCTGCACCTATATTCAAAGATAACTTAATTTACGGCATATTACTAAACAGCTGGGTCTATATGTAAGTTTTCTTGTTGATTTTGATGTCGTTTTAGAGTGAACATTTCTTCCGAATGACCAACAAATACCGAGAGGTTTTTCGCAATATATTTTATGTTTGAGATCAAAATTTCCCATCAAAAACTTGTCGGTTAACCTTAAAACTTAGACACATTATTGTAAACATACAGCAAAACTTTTATTAGCCATGAACCATGCATTCTTTCCAGTTTTTGAAGCAGCTGAAAAAATTTAACTAAAATTGTCATTTGCTGTTTTTTTGTTTCTAACCGCCATTTTGAAAAGAAATAAAGAAATAATACCACTAGAACTACCAAAACCATACATTATATTCTTAAATATACATAAACCAAAATCCCTTTTGTTTGAAATCTTCACCTACTACCAGTGTTTCAAAAAAAATTTCAAATACGTATTTTTATGACTGATCAGATTCACCCCGCATCAGTAGTCGGAATGTACTTGTTTTACTAAAAAATTCAGCAAAAATCGGAATCACAATGATTTGACTGCAAAGAAATCTTTGGAAGAATCGGGACCACACGGGGGACACCGAAAATTTTGAAAAGAAATTTATTTTTTTGGTTCAATAAGCAAAGTTTTGACAGCCACGTTTTTGTGACCTTTTTTGTATTCAATTTCAAAGTCTTGGTAGACCTAAGATATCGCAAAATAATTTTTGATGGCTGAAACAACTTCTTAAAAATGTGTAGAATAAGTCAGAATTTATCCTGATTTTATAACTAACACAACCAGAGCTATGATGGTTTAAAAAACTTTTATCTAAAGTGATCCGATTCACCCCGTTTTACGGTATGTAAATAACTGGAACAGCTTCCGTCCACGGGTACAGCAACTTTTAATCCACTTGGCGCATTTAGAAGACGCCAAGTGGCCATATATCAATACCATGTATCCACGGACCTGGAAAAAATGCCTCAACCTACAAACCTGGTTCGGGGGAAGCCCCTGCCAGCTCCATAGGAGCAATACATAAAGTTTGGGGAAATTCTATTAGGTTCGGGGGAAGGTTACAACTTTTTCCAGGTCAGCGTATCTAAAGGGTTATTGCCCTCGGCGACTTTCGAAAATCGCCTTACCTGTAGAAGAAAGCTGTTCCAAATAACTACAATTTTTTTTGTGGTGGTGCTCTTTGGGTGGAATCTAAAAGGCTTCAAAATGGAGCTATAAGTATAACACTATTTTGAAGGTCAAAATTTTTCTGGGGTAGGACCCCCCAGAAAAGAGACCCAAACTCCCTTTTTATTTGAGTTCACATTTTTACACAATTTTGAAATTTAGTGCACCAAAATTAAAACCTTACAAAGTCATCTCACCTAAAACTTAGTATGCTTAAGATTAGACCTCAGAAAAGATGTTGAGTAACCCCCCTAAACAAAAATCAGGCTACGAACCCCCCTGCCCATTTCAGTTGCTTACATTGATATTTGAACAGCCCATAATAGCAATTATGTTTTTGTGAAACTCAGCCCCCCCAGACAAAAATCGTGGATTTGCCACTGAAAAAATCGGAATATTTGTTTCTTGAGTGGACATAAAGTGTACCAAAACGATTTAAAACCATGCTTTTTAGGGGCAAATTTCTGAGATTGAGTTTAGTAAGATGAGAATCCTACCAAAAAAGTATTAAAAAGCTAAATTGAACCTATTGAATGGGATAGGGATTTGAATTAACACTTTTCTTAGGAATATTCAGTTAAAATTCATGCAAATTGAAAATTAGCTCTGAAAGGTTTTGTACCGAATCTGTTACTTGTCGTATTTTCAGAAATTTATTTGACATTTTTTACATGTTTTAAGTCATATGAACACCCTCAAGCGAGTTTATGAATTTTCCATTAGTGAATCGCTCTTGCTTTATAATTTTGGAGATTGTTTAGGGACTTGCCTAAATTTCTAAACTTTTATTTTTTTATATATGATAATATTTTATTTTCAACTTGAAATTTGGTAATAATGTTCATTTTATGAGTTAAAAGGCTTTTAAATTTTTTTCAAAAAAAAATTTTTTATTACATTTTTTTTTCACTTTTTTTAAATTTTGAAAAACATTTTTTGAAAATGAAAGTCATGATGCACATCAAATGAAAGACAAAAATTTACAAACTGAATGGGACTAATTTCAGGTTTTTAAGTTGTATAGTTCTAGAGTTATAAGCTTTTAAAAAATGCAGGAAAAACAACTTTACAAGATTTCCTTGAATATTAAAAAATTATATCTAATGAAGCAAGCGTGATAAAAGAATGGAACCTGAAACATTATGTCTATAACTATATTAGTTCCCCATAAAAAAATCATGAACAATATTTGAGAATTTAATCTTTGATTTTTTTGTTGTTTTGTAAAAAAGTCATCCATTTTTTCGAACTTTAAGTGCGATGCGGGAGCCTAAGATACTATTCAATCGAAAAAATATTTTGCACCCTCCTTATTGGACCCAAGTGGCACCCTTTCCGCGCTATTAGAACATGAATAAAAAATAAAGTGTGTTTTCGGCCCACCCTACTGAGCACTAACTGAAATTCTTAAAATTATGAGTAGATTTTTACAAAAACCGGACCTTACACAAAAAGTCCGGACAGACCCCTGTCATTGAAAATCACGGTTTTACGGACATCAATTTAATATTACAGGTTTTTTTAAGTCTAGAAAATTTTCGTGCTTTTCCCCATGCGGAATAACGATGTTAGAATCACCCGAACCGCAATCAAGAATTGCAATGCAGTTAATCCTGCAGGTTACTAAAAGGTTACGTCAGCTCTGGTAACTTGGCACCTCTGAAGCAATAGTTCGGCTCTCGTGTGTTTTAAACTATTAATCAAAAACAGAAGTATCAATTAGTGTAATTTATGTTCTGGGTAACCTTGGCTTAAGCAAGGATCCAGGGGGGGGGCAACTGGGGAGATCCCCCATACCCCCCTTTTGTACTTGATATATTATTATTTTCTCTTTTTGGTGCGCGTTCTTGTAGAATTTCAAAGCTTTCGGATATTTTCGGTTGTTCTTGTTACAATTGTTCTTCGTTCTGAGTAAACTTACAAACAAGAATAAGAATAGTTTTATAACCTCTTCGTAAGATTTCGTCAGCCTGGGAAGAAAGAGTCGGCGAAATTTTGAGAAAAAATTGGTTTTTCAAAAGGGGCCGTTCAAATATTACGTAAGCACTTTTTTGGTCATTTTTAACCCCCCCCACCATAATTACATAAGAAACTGCCGGACCCCCCCACCCCGAAATTTTGACATCCCTTTTAGTAAGTACTGTTTTTTCTCCTTAAAAATTAGGTGACTTATACAAGAGCTGTCCTTTTTGGGAGTAACCCTAAGGGTTCAAAAATGAGTCAAAACACAACTTTTCGAGGTTAAAATTTCGAAATGTTTGAGGTCCATCCCCAGAAAAAAGTGCTTACATCAGATTTCCTAATTCAATTTTTTATTAAATTTATTTTTGGTTGAGTTTTGAAATTATTTATCCAAGAAGCAAGAGATTTTTGGAAATTCAGTATCTTACATAAGCATCACTCATATCCCCCTTGCCAGGAAAAATAAGCAAAGAGCAAACCCCCTCCCCCCCTTAGGTGCTTACGTAATATTTGAACGGCCCCAAAGTGAGAGGGTGCAAAAATTGCAGTTTAAAAAGCTATTTTAAAAATTGTGTAGAAATAAAAATGTAAAGAAATCAAAAGGTATGTAATATCCTAAAGGAATTTTATGGGCATTAAGATAATCCTGGAACTATAGTGCTAATAAATAAACAAGTAATGTTGCCGTTGCGTTAAATCTGGGTTTCATATCTAAAAACGTATTTAATAGCTACATTGAACCTATTGAGGGTATCGAATCTATTATTCTCTATTCATTTTGAACTGGCGCCTGAAGAATAGTGCTTTCCCCCTCGCTAGAAGCGTAACCATGGCTACGCTCTTTGCGCAGCCAATACTAAGCCTTCTTCGTCGCTGTGATGTTGATAGTTGCCATGGTTACTAATTCGGTGTAGGGGAAGGAAATATTTTCGGGCCCCAGTTCAAAATGAACAGATCATAATACCCTAATTAGGGTCTCATCCTCTGATCCAGATCCCATCTTAAATGTTCAAAAATGAGTCAAGCAACTGCTTTTCTAGCCTACTTTAAAAAAAATTCTGGGGGCCCCCTTCTTTCCTTAGGTTAATCATCTACAGTAAAACTAGCACATTTTTTCAGCGAAGGTTCACATTGGATCCATAAAATACTTGGGGGAAGGAACCTTAGAAAAGAAATTATTACGAGTCAAAACCATTTTTGAAAACTAAAGTCTGGTTGGGGGGTCTCTGGTTAACCTAAAATTAGTTTTTAGGGTCTTATTTCAAAAAATTTCTTGTGGAAAATCCCAACCCAAAAATGTTGTTGCCCCCCCGTAAGTCCAGGCTAGACCTGCCACTGCCTTGGCTAAGGAAAACAATCATTGTATTGATATTTCTGATTTTAAAGTAATTAAGCTGTCAAAGATAAATTTAGGTTTTTATCCAAAATTATTAAAGATGTATTTTCTTTGTAGGTAGACGGCTCGTTTTTCGTGGTTTACATTGCTGAACTTGTAGAGTCTTTCTTAGTGAAGGTAATTATTTTTGGATATCTTGTAAGTTTTGTTGGTTTTGTTTTACTGATTCCTAAATAGCAATTTTTACTCAATGTCATAATTTTAAAATAAGGCTTATCCCTGATAAGTGGGGGAATCGCGCTAAGTTGGCAATCGTTCGCCAACTTGGCACAATTGCATTCTTGCCTGATTTTTCAAACACACAACTAAAATAACCTTTTTCTGGAGCATATCCATTCGGCAACATCAAAAGAGGTGCACACAGTCCTTTAAAGTCCTTCAAAACTTCTTAGATTGTCCTAGTCTTTACAAAAGGGCCCTTAAAGTCCTTAGTTTACCCATTAGAGTCCTTAATTTTCAGAAGAATGCAGTTTTTTCCCTCTTATGTCAGTTTTCAAAGGAATTGTATCTAAAATATTAGCATACTTATCTAAAAGTTTTGCTTTTATTTTTTTGCCGATGCTTGTTACGAATTTCCAGGAAGAAGTCCGCTCCACCCGCAAATACCTTTAGCAGGATGCTGGTTGTGTTCTGATTGCAATGTGGGAAAAATAACGACCCAGTGTTTCTCAACCAGGAGTACGCCACGAATTTTATATTTTTCAACTTTCAATATTCTTCAAGTTTTTTTGTGTTCTTTTTACTCTCATACATTTTCCGACAATTTTAACAGCCAAAACCGAATCTTGTCCAATCATATCCTATTTTTTATCTTTAAAAAGCTCCCCCCTCCTATTTTTTTGGCTGGAAGATTTACTAATATCGAAACTACTTTTTTTCTATTAGTTTATACATAATACAGTAAAATCCCGTTATAACGAACTTCATGGGACCGTAAAATTTCTTCGTTGTAACCGTACTATCCTTAATTCAAATAAAAAGGGTTGGGGACTTTTGTAATAAACAGGATTTTTCGTTGTAGTAAATTTACACTGACGGAACCAGGGGGCTAAGGAAAAAGGAACGAGAACTAACAGTTAGAAATAGGGAAGGTCAGAACTCGGGGTTGATATAAGGGGGAGGCGATCTTAAAAAAATTAATAGTAGTTAAATTTAAGTCTGTAGCCCTTCTATTACTTTTAGTTTTTCTTCAAGAAAGTGACTAACTTTGGTAGTAACTTTGAAAGAGCTGTATCATCCCGGAAAAATCAGTAGAAATATTTACCCATTACTGCCTGACGTCCCTTTTTAGGGACGTTTTAAAAAAATCGGATTCAGAGGGTCATTTTACATAAGAATCTGCTTGATTTGTGTCAGAAGCATTTTGACCCTATTTTTTTGTCGAGTAGTGTTATTAATATCTTAAGATATATAATATTATATATATCTTAATAAATATTTTATCTTCCAAAATATTTTACCTTGTTTTGGACCCTCGAAAAGCGTCCCTAAAAAGGGACGCCAGGCACGAATGCCCCAGTGTTTTTTCCCATAGTGAAATGCTAGTGTTTCCTTATTTATTTCATAAAAACGCGTTCAATTCTTATTAAATGAACTAAATAACTGATATTTATAAAATTACTTTCATTTTAGCTATTTTTTTTTGAATTTCTGTTATTTTTGCTATATTAATGGAATAAAAAGTCCTAAATTATAAGAAACTAATTAACTTGCATTAATTAAAAGGAATAAATTAATCATTTAACTATATTAACTTAGGTAAATATATTCAGGTTATATTTTAATTAAAAGTTTAATAATTATTAATTATGACTTTTTGTCAGGGTTGTCACTTTGTTTTAAACATGTTTAAAACACATGTCGTTTTTAGCAAGTTGCTCCCTTTATTTAGGCAACAAACTCACTATTTTCATGTATGGATCACCCAAAGCCTAAAAAGATGGTGCCAAGTATAAGGCTTGGGTATTAACCGCCATGCATTGGCCAGGCTTGCCGGACTGGGACTCCCGTCGAAGCCAAAGCGGTGGCAACAGAGCCAGTCATTCTCTCGGATGGGTTTCCGAGCTTTCCCAACGCTACCGAATCAAACGAGCTGCCTCGCGCGCTTTATTTGAAAAGTGTGCTGTGATTTCCTCTCCTAGTTTTAGGAGCGTGGCGTCGTTAGTATTTTTTTTATCTATTTGAAAGGCGGTAATTATTTTAGTTTCCTCAGCATCTGTTATTTATATAATACGCTTATTCGTGGCATTTGTTTACAAAACCGGCGGATTGCAGGGCTGGCAAAAGGAGCAAAATGATTTTTTTGTACCTGTTCCTGTTCCGATAATCAGTACCAAGCAACAAGCACAATTATTCCTGAACAAAATCATTCGCCAAAATAACATTTACTTACCCTCCAGGAACTAAAAGTCAACGCTTTAGTTGTTGGTAGCTTCACTCCGCGCTAAACTCAGAGTGGAAGATCGAGTCTACGTTCCTCCTGGAGTTTTATTCAACGCTGCTGGTCGAGCTCACTGCGGATCCGGAGTTTTATTCAAAGCCGCTGGCCTAGTGCAATTTTGCTCCAGCGGGAGCAGAGAAGTTGTTCGTAGAGTGGAATAAAGTTCCTGAGTAGAACTAATGGCTGAGAAACGAGTTTATATTGTTCCGGCGTAGAGTTTGACGCCTTCAATGAGTTTGATTTCACTCCAGGAAAATATTCAAAGGTTGGGATTGATTGTAATATAACACGGAGATAAAAAATCAACAGTTGAGATAAGTTGAACTTTATTTAAGAATGAAATCAAAGATGATAATTAAATTTAGTTTTGTTTATGAGTGAAATCTAGGTCTGACTTTGAGTAATATTTCGATCCACTTCAATATAATTCAACCCTGTCACTATGGTCTGTTCATTTTGAACTGGCGCTTGAAAATATTTCCTTCCCCTACCACCGATCGGTAACCATAGCAACTATCTTCGTCAAAGTGATGAAGAAGGCTTACTATTGGCTGCTCGAAGATAGTAACTATGGTTACGCTTCTAGCGTGGGGGAAAGCACTTTTTCACAAGCGCCAATTCTAAATGAATAGAGAATGTTCTGTAATAGAATTTAATACTTCTGAACTTATTATATACAGGGTGTCGAACAAATTATACAGGGTGTCCCATAAATGTTGGGTCACAATTCTAGGGCGGATAGTAGACACCTAGACGAGTCGGAATCAAATAGGATTTGGGGGTTCCAGACCAAATCTTGGGGAGTTAAAAATGGAGCAACACCCCAAGAAAATTATTGAAAATTCAATTTGTAGAACTACTATTGGGAAAAATTTAATTATGGCCTCAAATTTTATGGTTTAATATATTTAAAATTATCTTAATCGTTTTCACTTTAAAATTTATTTTATTACGAAAAAAGTTAAAAACCCACAAAAAATGTAAAAACTATGTTAAAACTTTATTTTGTATTTCAAAATCCTTTCTTTTGATTTGATAACATGAAATATCATGGTTGACAAGTTTGAAGTTCAAAGTTCCACGTAATTCGTAAATACAATCAATATTAAACGCTTGAGAGCCAGTTTGTTTTTGCGTGCGCAAACGGTTTTCTATAGCAGTTTCCTGAACAGCTGTTTTCACACGCAAAAACCAAACTTTAACTGGATCTCAAGCGTTCCTTTAACTGGATCCCTCTACAAACAGCATCAGCCTTCTCACTGGAGCATAATTACACTTGGACTCGGCTAGCAGCTTTGAATAAAACTCCGACCGGATCAAAAGTGTAATCGACTGATGTGTTGAATAAAACTCCGGATCCGAAGTGATCTCGACCACATACGTTGAATAAAACTCCTGTAGGAAACGATACAGTTGAAGAGTGCCGAGTTTAATTCTGGAGGAAAATAAATTCATTCGTGATCCTCGAGTTTCACGTCGAGAGGAATTTCGATTTGGGTTTATATCCTGGAGTGAAACTAAATCGTTGAAAGGTTATTGTGTTTTATCCGGATCTAAATTAGCGGTTTATCTGAAGTTGAGTTTGGTTCCAAAAGCAAAATTAAATTGTTAAAGATCTTTGACTTTCATCCAGGAACAGAATTTAAATGTTGAAGTGAAAGGGGTTTAGCTCTGGAATTAAATCAAAAGCTTTGAGTGGAGTAAATTAGATTCGGGAATAAAACTAAAGGTCAGAATTACGGTTAATTTAGCTCTGGAACAAAATTAAAATGCAGAGGAGCACTGAGTTTAGTTCAGGATTAAACAAAATAGATAAAAAACACAAATTCTGGATCCAATTTAGTTCCTTTTGCCAGCCCTGGCGGATTGTTTAGGTCTGATTTTTCCCCCGATATCCGTAGCTGTTGATATTAGCAAATCATAAGTATCAAGAGGGAGACACCAATTAAGAAACTTTTCAAGGGGGGTGCGGTCTTTTTTTATTATTTTTTGGAAGTAAAATAACAACTCGTTTTATACGCTTCAACCGAATTATAAAGATTTCATGGTAGAATTTTTGCGTTTTGACAATTGAAGTTGTAATAATAGAGATAAGAGTGCCAAGGGAGTCTAAGGGTCCTCCCCTCAGAAAGTTTTTTTTAAATACCTTAAAATAACAGGGTTTAAATTTTAACTCATTTTGGAGTATAAAACCTTGTACAGCAAAAAAAAAGTTTTTTTTTCGGGAGCCATACCTTGTGTCAGAGCAAAGGGTGGGGCGATGGCCCCCTCCGCCCCCCCCCTTCATCCGTCCCTGTCAAGAGGGATAGAGTCACTACTTTTATGTTTTCACTTGAAAAATATCTAAAATTTGTATGGATCAAATATTAGACGTGAATACTGCGCGTTAATTTTTATTGTGATCGGCGAAGTTTGTTAACATGGATCGCTTGTCTTGATTTCCCCAATCCCATCTGCCGTTTGTTACATCACTGAAGTTAGCAGGCAAGTTTCAGCGAGGTTTGATGATTACTTTGGTTCACTGTTTCATGCTTTTAAGGGGTAAATGGATGATCGTTTGAAAATTCGATTGAAGTTTGACCTGACAGCTGTTTTTTTTAAACATTTTATAGATCACAAGGATTTAATACAATTTTAGGAAGCTTTTATAGGCCAGCCATAAAATGTTGACTCTACTTTAAAGTTCTCAACAGATAAACTACAGTAAAAACAGTACAAACTACAGCAGATATTGCTAAAAAATCCGAAATTTTAAAGTGGGCATTTTGAAATAATAGGAATTATTTAGTAACAAAAAAAATTAATAACTTAAATAATTTACTTAAATTTTTTGCCTTGAATTTCGGACCGTCACCAGATAGTTTTAATTATTTATTAAAACTATCAAATCAGACACTGAAGAAAAAAGAAATTTTAATTCAAGTTGCTATCGACTAGCACTAGCCAATACTTCTGTGAAATTAAATATTTTTTTTATTTTAACAATATCTTCATAAGCAATGATGCTTACAATGTTATAACTGTTGAATTTATAAAAACAACTTGATGGAAGACAATTTTCGAATTTTATCAGTAAGATACTTATTGTAAAAATTAAACCATGCAGTATAATAAAGTTTGAACCATCTCAATAAAATTGTATTTTTAATAGAAATTTTAAATTTTTTTAATTAGTACTGAAATAAATAAATAATATTTATTTTTTAAAATGTTGTTCGGGAAATTCCCAATTAATCTTTTTTTTGTATAATATCAGGGATACTCAAAATACGGCCTCGGCTCGGGTAGAAACTCCGGCACTACATTACTACTATGATTTATATAAATTACGCATTGAAATATAAAATAATCTTCATAAGCTTTACGGTTTTTCTTTTATTTTTTCTATTTGGAAAACATTTTTATCACCTAACAATTAATACAAAACTAAATTTTTAATTGGTGTTTCAAGGAAAAAATTTTATTATGCCTATAGTGCAGCTAGAGAGGGTCCCCAGAGGAAAAAAGTCATAAAGTCAAAAAATTAAAAATTTACCAGTGGTCAAATGGGATTGATTGACCAAAGGTCAGGAAAGCTATATGGGGCTAGAAGAAGTGGATTGACCACTGGTCAAGTAATATTGACCAGTGGTCAAGACCAAAATGTTACCCGTCTCAAGGCGTTTGGTTTGAGCCCATAAATGACCTTCTTCAGTGCCAAAGTATAGAAGTAGCAAAAAGTTGACCGGACTGACCAATGGTCAACCAGAACCAAAAAGTCATGTTCTAACAATAGGGGTTACAAAATATTAATTTGAAACTCGAATATTTATTTTATAATGATTCTTAGCCTTATAGGGTAACCTTGACCAGTGGTCAAGCAACCTAAAATATTCGTAAACTACGCATCAAAATCAATGGAACAGAACAATAAAATCAAATTTGTGCAAACCAGTCGCCCGTGAAGTCGTATTTACTACATCCCAACAACAATCAGGGCCGCCCATAACTCTACCGGGCCCCCCGACAAAATTTTTTCACGGGCCCCCTAACTTTTTAAGTTTTTGAAGTATAATAAGGAATTTACATTTCACAAAGTATCCCTTAAGTAAAATATACAGGGTATCTCAAAAGGTCGAGTAGAAAATTAGCATACATGTCTGTCATGCCACGACCAACAAGATTTTCATAGGAACCCAAGTCCGCTAGAGGACAATGTTTGCCGGCGAAGGAGTAGCATTTATAGCTACTTTATTCTACTGAAAACTTCATTTATTATTAGAGATTCGGAGAGAGCACCCTCGAAAACCCCTGTAAACCGAATTTCATTAAATTCTGCCTGCAGGGGCGGATCCAGGATTTGGTTTTGGGGGAGGGATAAGAATTTCCAAAGTCCAATTGAATCTTCTTTTTGATTTTAATATGGAAAGGGTAGTGGAATTATCCTGCTCCAACTACTAAAAGGGGGGACTGGGGGTCCTCCCCCAGAAAATTTTTGAAAATTTAAGTAAAAAAAACCCTCTTTTTCAACTCGTTTTGATACGCCTCATCCGAATTTCGGATATAGGTTTTATGGTAGAATTTCCGCGTTTTGACGAACTTAATATAAAATAAGGTTGTAATAATAGAGTTACAAGTACCAAGGGGTCTGGGGGTTCTCCCCCAGAAATTTTTTCAAAATTTCACCTTAAAATAACAGGGTTTTAACTCATTTTGGTGCATAAAATGCCATAGCAAGAAATATTGGTAGCTTTTTCCAGTGCGGGAAGTGGTCATGTTGGGAAGGGGTTGTGTTATCTCATGTTTCAGAATTTGATTGGAGATGAAACTTCTGAAAAAGAGACCGACCACTTTTGACGGGCCCATCCGTTTCGGGAACTGAATATGCTAAATGATATGAATTCAGCGAGTTCAATTTTTTGTTTTGGAAAATAAAAAACATCTAGTACAGACTCTGACTAAAAAAACAAAGTGGAACTCGTGGGCCCGGGCCCCTTAAAGCTCCGGGCCCTCCGACATTTGTCGGGGTTGCTGCCCCCTATGGGCGGCCCTGACAACAATCTTCGTACCGAAACCCGACAATATGTTAGGATGAAAGTGGTCTAAGTCCATTAAAGTCAATTTAAAGCACTTTCAGTTGAAATTTGATAAAAGTTGTTCCGCAGCAAAAATTGTATCCATGACTAGAGACAAATCCACCCCAGAAAGTAAAAATATAAGCAATCCTGATTTTTTTAGAGATGTTTTTAGAAAACCTTCAATTACACAAAACGAAGTTCAGTGGACTTAGACCACTTTCATCCCAACCAGCTCATATGTAACTGGGAGATAGGTTTAGGTTACTGTACATAAAATTGCCTGCGATTTCAAGAACAAATTTTACTACCAATAACAAAAATATTTATGACAAAAAGGGGTAAGTAGCAGGGTTTGGAATCAATAAATGTGATAAACTAAACAAGAATTAAAATTTTTTTATTTTTTTATCTGGTACATCAACTTTTTAAAATACAAGCATGTGAAGTTTCCCTATCGTGTTGCGTTTCCAATCGTTACTTGTAAACATGAATCGTATTTTTTAAAAATCTTTATCACTTTTTAAAATTTGGGGGAAATTTTGTACTGATGGGGGAAATCTTGGAAGTAAAAACATTTTCTGCATCCCTGGGGGTACCAAACTAGTTAAAAACCTGCTTCCTAGAAACAAATTTCAGAAAATTTGCTGGGGGAGGACCCCAGACCCCCCCTTCGTAGGTAGAACTTAATTACTCGTAACTTGATTTAGTTCTTTAGCATGCAAATTCTATTTAAAAATGTTCTGACAATTGTTTTATTAAACTTATTAAATATACATAGGAGGGAGGGGCTAAGAAATAATTTTGGCTCCCTCTCAAAATATATTTCTATATGCCACTTAGACCGGGGGGGCATGGAAAATTTAGAATGGCTTTGGTGGGGCATGGACCGAAAAAGGTTGGGAAACACTGGGTTAGACAATCAACTAATCACTATGCAAAAAGTTCATGTGGCTTAACCATTTTAATCTTAAGTTAAGCCGCCCCTGAGATTACCGTTGAACCCTTCGGGAAAATTGGGGCGTCTAGGTCTGGAAGGGTTAACTCATAAGGCAGGGGTTCATCCAGGTTTTTCTGTCGGTCCTGTTTTAGGAATTTTGTGAAAATGAAGGGCTTGTAGAACAACCACAGCATTTTTAACTTTTAAAATTGGCCCAAAATTTGACCAATTCCATTCCAATGATGGAAACTCATTTTAAAAACAATTTTCAAACCAGGATTGGAAAAAAACTTGCTTTTTTTCCAAAAAAAACTGGGGTTTTTCCAAAAAAAAAACTGGGGTTTTTTTTGGTTTAAACCAGGTTTTTTTTAACTTTTTTTCGTACCCGCATAATTATAGCTACTTACTTTTTTCTGTTATAAAACTATTGAATTAATAGTTAATCAATTCAGTTATAAACCAAGTGATTTAACTAATTAAAATTAATTTTTTAAAAAGTTAAATTTATTTATAAATCAGGATTTTTTGCTGCATATAAAAACCACTGGTTTTTATTGGATCAGAAAAGTGTTTATATGCGTACATTTTGGTAAGATTTTTATTTATTTAAACTGTAGAATTTAAGGTATCACAAATTTTCTTGGCAAATTTGACCAGCAATCTGGCAAATCTGGTTCAAATAAAAAAAGAATCAACACCAGGAGCGGATTGTGTGGGTAGTTCAAATTGGGGTTCACAATTATGTTTTAAAAGAACACAACTAAGTAATAACCTTAATATTAAATCACAAAATTATTGTTATTTGCAAAAAAAGATAAAAATGCATTTAAAGTTTTTTAAAATTTAAAATATGCACAAGTAAATCGATGAAAATAAGTTTAAAATAGTAACAACGGAAAATTGTTTTTTAACGTATCTAGGATCATAGTGGCATATATAGAAATTTATTTTGGGAGGGGCCCAAATATCCTTTAAGAAAATTAAATCACTATCGAGCCCCAAGTTAAATTTTTGTACAGGGGGGGGAAGAAACTCGAAATTCCATCTAAACTAGTGATGGGCAGGTATCGATACCAAATACTTAAGTACTCGATACCTATAGGTATCGAGTGTATTCGATACCCACAAAAGTATCGATACTTTATTGACATATTTCGTTTTAAATTTTTCAATGAAGTAATCTTTATAATACCTACTGTAGATCAAACGCAGCCTGTTTCCGTTTTCATTTTGCAACGCTCAAACCCAAGTTGTTATCATCCGCGAGAGAAATTTGACGCGGCTAGGTTTTTCCCCCGCCAAATCCTTCGCCTCTATCCACCTCCAGGCCCGTAGCTACGGGGCTTTTTGATGGATCGCTTTCAGTTTTTTGAATATTAGTCTGATTATGGATAGGCCCTAAAAAAATTGTCCCTTCAGGTTCATTTCCCGATATTGAAAAAAAGTACTCGATACCTATAAGTATTCGATACCTATAAGCAGCGTTAGAAATTGGGAAAAAAATCCACTGGTCCTGTGGACCAGTGCTTTACCAATCTTACTGGTCCATAACGAAAAGTACTGGTCCGACAAATAAAAAAGGACAATCAATACATGCAATCAAGGACATGCAATAATAAGTTACCAGCTGTTAATATAAAATTTGTATAAAATAATTAATAAAATGAAGTTATGAAAAGTAAGCAATAGCTCTAAATAATCAAATAATAAAATCGACTGATAAATTCAAAAAATAAGAACTTTTCTTAAATAAATGATATTGCACACAAATTAATACATGATTTAACTGGAGGGAGGGATATATTTTCACCACTGGTCCGGCGGACCAGTGAATTTCTGATTCCACTGGTCCGAACCGTTTTTTAGTTGTCCCGGACCAGCAATCCAGTACAATTTCGAACGCTGCCTATAAGTATTCGATACCAAAGTATTCGATACCTAAAATTATCGATTTTGCCCATCACTAATCTAAACCTCTTTTACGCATGTTTACAGGTTTAATGTTATTTTTTAGAATAAAATTTTGGAATAAAAAAATGGTTTTAATTCATTTTAAGACTTTTTTTCATACATACAGAAAGGTTTTCGCGGGCTGTAGTTATAGGAGACCCCTGAAATGAAATATTAAATTTTTAATCTAAAAAGGGGTTTCGGAACGCCGTTCCGGCTGGAATCGAGCCGTGTATATATATATTATATATATATACAGGGCTCGATTTCTAAAAAAAAAGAGGTACCGGAACGGTAAGATTACACTGTTCTACACTGAAAAAATTTCCTTGATGAAAATAGTAATTTCTTATAGATTTTGGGTCGCTGAATACGAAAATCACCATTAAAATTCTCAATTGACTCAGGATTTTCGGGGAACAGCCCCTCCCCCTTTTCACGTTTTTTAACGACTTTATAACTTTGAACTCGATTTTCAGGGTCAAAAAGCATTGCTTTAATCTTCAAATTGCCCCCCATGGGACAAGAAATGTTCAAATTAATAAAATATGATAAATTTATAACAAATGGATAGGTTTAAGGGGTAGTTAACCCCCTAAGAATGCAAAAAATTCGCTAAAAATTATAGAGGTTTTTATACGCTATTTTTTCCTCTTATTTTATACGCAATTCACGTTTGAAGGGTCCTGACCCTTCCCCAAGGACCCAAATTTGATGGCAATATGCAGCAATGATTTTTGCTAAAAGCGGTTGAGGTGAGAGCGCCCCCAGAGCACCCACGGAAGGGATCAATGCCGCACTTAGAGTTTAACTGTGCTGTACAAAAAAAATTTGAAGCCACTTACTGAATTTCAGCTGATTCTTGTGTAAAATGATCTGCTGAATTCAAATATGACACCCATTTTCCTCCATAACCCTCAGTTTTTAAGGGGATGCCCCCTAATTGTTATCCACAGCCGTGCATCTATTAACATCTTGAAACATGGAATCCTCATTCCCGAAAACCGGTCAGTTTTTATAGAACTGAAGAGTTTCTACTTAGGATACACCCAAAATATAAGAAAAACGTCATTTGTAATCTTTTCAAAATCATCGATATTAATTCCTGAACTCGCGAGCGCCTTCGCGATTCTGGAAGTCTTCCGAACACTTCCGCGGGGACTTCTGGGAGGCTAACACCTCAACCGCTTTTAGTAAAAATTATTGCTGCATATTGTCATCAAATTTGGGTCCTTGGGGAAGGGTTAGGACCCTTCAAGCGGGATTTGCGTAAAAAATAAGAGGAAAAAATAGCGTATAGAAACCTCTTTAATTTTTAGCTATTTTTTTGTATTTTTAGGGGGGAATAACCCCTTAACCCTATCCATTTGTTATAAATTTATCATATTTTACTAATTTGAACATTTCTTGTTAACTGGGGAGCAATTTGAAGACTAAACTAATGCTTTTTGACCCTGAAAATCGAGTTTAAAGTTATAAGGTCGTCGAAAAACGTAGAAAGGGGGAGGGGCTGTTCCCCGAAAATCCTGAGTCAATTGAGAATTTTAATGGTGATTTTCGTATTCAGCGACCCAAAATCTATAAGAATTGACTATTTTCATCAAGGAAAAAATTTTGAAGGTCAAATTTGTAGAACAGTGTTATTGGTCTAAAAACTAAAAAAGCGAATACTTTTTAATGCAAAAACGTAAGCATTTATTTTCAAATTTAAATTTACAAAATAAATTCAAATGTGTTGTACTAGATTAGGAAGAGTGTTGATGTTGAGTGTTCTAACTTAATTATTAATAATAAATTATACTACTAATTTTAATTATTGTAAAAGAAGATGAACTATACAATTTTCTTATAACACCTTTTTTGTACCGTGGGTTGTATTTTTTCCCTAACAGGGTGCCTCTTGTAGGAGGCGGGCTGGCTTATCATCAATGAACCATTAGATTATTATATTTTGTCAAATTTAAGGAATAGAATGCGTAGTTAAAGTCCTTAAATGGTAGAATTTAAGATGTTGCAAGGTACAACACATTTTGGCAAATTTGATGTAAAATACCAAGAGTCCACGTATTTTCCCGGGACAAAATTGTCTAAATTGTATTTTTTTAACGTTTTGAAACGAAAGTGAATATCTATAAGCGTATTTATATAGTGTATAATGCGACAGTGGCGTAGCCAGAAAAAAATTTCGGAGGGGGATGTTGATATTTCGGGAGGGGATATGGGGTATTTTTAGTGGTTTTCTATGGTCAAAAAGGAAATTTCCCGAGTTTCGGGGGGGGATATATCCCGAAATCCCCCCCTCTGGCTACGCCCCTGTAATGCGAAGATAGAATAGAATATTAATAATTTTCTGAAAAAGAGGTTCCGGAACGCCGTTCCAAATATATTTGTATTTATGAAAAAAAAACAATATATATTGAGAGACAATATTTTAATAAATTACTTGAATAAACCCAACAGTTTTTCTTTAAAAAATTGCAGATTTTTTGGAAAAAAACCAAAAAAACCATTTTGGTGATTTTTTTTGAAAAAAACCATTTGGTTTAAACCATGCCAACCCTGTTTCAAACCACTTTTGATCTTAAGAAATATGTGAATGATCCCTATTTGAAGATTGGAATTTTGTGAAGGGTCCCATTTTGAGAATTGGAATTTTGTGTAGGGTCCCAAAACGGACCCATTTTCTTTCTAGATGAACCCTTGTACGGTAACAACCAAAACAATGACATTTATGTAACTTAGAAGCTCGAATGATAGTTAAGGATTTATAAAATTTTGAAAAAGTACATAAAATCGGAAATAGTTTTGCAAAAACTAATCGACTTGTTTTTTTATATTCCTCATTTAATGATTGAAACTGATTAAAAATTATTTCCTATTCATTTTATTAAATTTTACTATATATTTTCTCTTTATTTATTTACAGATATGGAAGATAGAAGTGATGAGGATTATAAACCTGGCCGAAATCGAAAAAGAAAAGTAAAAAACTTCAACAAGAAAATAACTAGACCACAAACCAATAAAAATGCTCGTTCGGTAAATTTTTCTTCTGCACGAAATAATAGTATTGCCGTTCAATACAGTTTTGGGAATTGTTGGAATAAAAATAGTAATAATGGAGCATGCAGTAGTAAAGCAAGTGGAAGTTATCATGATCGGCCAAGCACATCTGTTTCTGGATTATTTAAAGACCCGATTTCCAACATTCAAGCTTCTAAGAATCAGCCTGCTTTCAACTACGAAGGGAAGGCACAAAAAAATGTGACTCAAGAATGTAAAAGGAGAGTTAGTCCTTGTTATGAAACTTCTGAATTTATAATGGTACCGATATATGAATCTGTGGACCAAAGACTCCCTGGGGTGCACAACACTCCCATTGAAATATTCGAAGATGCTTCTATAATAAAAAGAAAACCTTATGAATACAAGTACTTGCATCCCATAATAAACCCTTATGAAGGTATTAAACTGGAGCCTATTTTCAGTACTGATGATAATGCAAATTTTACTCGAAATATTGCTTTGTATGAGATTCCTCCTACTATCAAAGAAGAACCTGAAGATAACTATGATCAGTCAAGTTCACTCCCAAGCCAACGTAACCCACCTATGCTAAAACCAGATCAACTTGACAACCATGAGGTAGATAATTTACCCAGTTTATCTGAAAAGTCAACTATTGCTGCAAATGATGATGAAATTATGGAAACTGAACCCTTATTCAGAGTAGAAGACAGTATACATGTTGTCAAAGGTAAAGATTTAGGTGTTATAACTGAGCCTTCTTTAAGAGCCAACAATGAGATACCTTCTCCAGTCATAAATGAAAATGCAAATAAAGCTGGGAAGACCAACGAGTTTTATTCTGTTTCAGAAAGCAATCCCGAGGAAAAACATATCCGAAATCCTCCTGCCAAGATGGGTGACAGTTGCATTGAAAAACCTTCATTGGGTGAAACTGTGGAGACAGGTGATATAGATACTGTTTCAGAGAGCAATCCCTTGGAAAAAAAGGTCTCAAGTACTCCTGCTAAGATGGGTGATTGTAGCAATGAGACAGATGCATTGAGTGATGACAATGCAATAGCTTCATTGAAAGCTGACCTCTTCAAACCGTCTCCAGTCATTAGTAAAAAGACAATAACTAAGCAAATTCCATCATTGAGAGCTGACTCCTCCAAACCTTCTCCAGTCATAAGTGAAACTAAGAAGACAGGCGAGATAGATACTGTTTCAGAAAGCAATCCTATGGAAAAAAACGTCCCAAGGTATCCTGCCAAGATGGGTGACAGTTGCAATGAAAAGCCTATATTGAGTCATGAAACTGTGAAGACCGGTGAGATAGATACTGTTTCAGAAAGCCATCCCATGGTAAAGAATGTCCAAAGTGTTCCTGCTAAGATGGGTGATAGTAGCAAGGAGAAGCCTGCATTGAGTGACAATGTAATAGCTTCATTGAAAGCTGACCTCCTCAACCCTTCTCCAGTCATTAGTAAAAAGACAATAACTAAGCAAATTCCATCATTGAGAGCTGACTCCTCCAAATTTTCTCCAGTCATAAGTGAAACTAAGAAGACAGACGAGATAGATACTGTTTCAGAAAGCCATCCCATAGTAAAGAATGTCCAAAGTGTTCCTGCTAAGATTGGTGATAGTAGCAAGGAGAAGCCTGCATTGAGTGATGACAATGCAATAGCTTCATTGAAAGCTGACCTCTTCAAACCGTCTCCAGTCATTAGTAAAAAGACAATAACTAAGCAAATTCCATCATTGAGAGCTGACTCCTCCAAACCTTCTCCAGTCATACGTGAAACTAAGAAGACAGGCAAGATAGATACTGTTTCAGAAAGCAATCCTATGGAAAAAAACGTCCCAAGGTATCCTGCCAAGATGGGTGACAGTTGCAATGAAAAGCCTATATTGAGTCATGAAACTGTGAAGACCGGCGAGATAGATACTGTTTCAGAAAGCCATCCCATGGTAAAGAATGTCCAAAGTGTTCCTGCTAAGATGGGTGATAGTAGCAAGGAGAAGCCTGCATTGAGTGATGACAATGCAATAGCTTCATTGAAAGCTGACCTCCTCAACCCTTCTCCAGTCATTAGTAAAAAGACAATAACTAAGCAAATTCCATCATTGAGAGCTGACTCCTCCAAACCTTCTCCAGTCATAAGTGAAACTAAGATGACAGACGAGATAGATACTGTTTCAGAAAGCCATCCCATAGTAAAGAATGTCCAAAGTGTTCCTGCTAAGGTTGGTGATAGTAGCAAGGAGAAGCCTGCATTGAGTGATGACAATGCAATAGCTTCATTGAAAGCTGACCTCTTCAAACCGTCTCCAGTCATTAGTAAAAAGACAATAACTAAGCAAATTCCATCATTGAGAGCTGACTCCTCCAAACCTTCTCCAGTCATAAGTGAAACTAAGAAGACAGGCGAGATAGATACTGTTTCAGAAAGCATTCCTATGGAAAAAAACGTCCCAAGGTATCCTGCCAAGATGGGTGACAGTTGCAATGAAAAGCCTATATTGAGTCATGAAACTGTGAAGACCGACGAGATAGATACTGTTTCAGAAAGCCATCCCATGGTAAAGAATGTCCAAAGTGTTCCTGCTAAGATGGGTGATAGTAGCAAGGAGAAGCCTGCATTGAGTGATGACAATGCAATAGCTTCATTGAAAGCTGACCTCTTCAACCCTTCTCCAGTCATTAGTAAAAATACAATAACTAAGCAAATTCCATCATTGAGAGCTGACTCCAAACCTTCTCCAGTCATAAGTGAAACTAAGAAGACAGGCGAGATAGATACTGTTTCAGAAAGCCATCCCATGGTAAAGAATTTCCAAAGTGTTCCTGCTAAGATGGGTGATAGTAGCAAGGAGAAGCCTGCATTGAGTGATGACAATGCAATAGCTTCATTGAAAGCTGACCTCTTCAACCCTTCTCCAGTCATTAGTAAAAAGACAATAACTAAGCAAATTCCATCATTAAGAGCTGCTTTCTCCAAACCTTCTCCAGTCATAAGGCAAACTACAATTATTAAGCTAGTGCCTTTTTTGACAGCTGACTGCTCCAGATCTTCTCCAGTGATAAGTAAAAAAATGAATGAAACTGTGAAGACAGGCGAGATGGATACTGTTTCAGAAAGCAATCACAAGGAAAAAAATGTCCCAAGGTATCCTGCCAAGATGGGTGACGATTGCAATGAAAAGCCTATATTGAGTCATGAAACTGTGAAGACAGGCGCGATAGGTGCTGTTTCAGAAAGCAATCCCATGAAAACAAATGTCCCAAGGTATCCTGCCAAGATGGGTGACGGTTGCAATAAAAAGCCTATATTGAGTCATGAATCTGCGAAGACCAGCAAGATAGATACTGTTTCAGTTAGCAATCCCATGATAGATGGCAATGCAATAGCTTCATTGAAAGCTGACCTCTTCAAACCGTCTCCAGCCATAAGTGAAAAGGCAACCACTAAGCAAATTCCTTCATTAACAGCTGCTTTCTCCAGACCTCCAGTCATAAGGCAAAGGACAACCATTAAGCAAATGCCTTTTTTGAAAGCTGACTGTTCCAGACCTTCTCCAGTGATAAGTAAAAAAATAAATGAAACTGTAAAGACAGGCGAGATGGATACTGTTTCAGAAAGCAATCCCTTTGAAAAACATATCCAAAGTTCTACTGGCAAGATGGGTCATAGCAGCAATGAGGCGGATGCCTTGAGTGATGACAATGCAAGGGATTCATTAAAAGCTGACCTCTTCAAACCTTCTCCAGTCATAAGTAGAAAAAAAAGTGAAACTAAGAAGACAGGCGAAATGGATATTGTTTCAGAAAGCAATCACATGGAAAAAAATGTCCCAAAGTATCCTGCCAAGATGGGTGAAGGTTGCAATGAAAAGCCTATATTGAGTCATGAATCTGTGAAGACCAGCAAGATAGATACTGTTTCAGTTAGCAATCCCATGGTAGATGGCAATGCAATAGCTTCATTGAAAGCTGACCTCTTCAAACCGTCTCCAGCCATAAGTGAAAAGGTAATCACTAAGCAAATTCATTCATTAACAGCTGCTTTCTCCAGACCTTCTCCAGTCATAAGGCAAAGGACAAGCATCAAGCAAATGCCTTTTTTGAAAGCTGACTGTTCCAGACCTTCTACAGTGATAAGTAAAAAAGTGAATGAAACTGTGAAGACAGGCGAGATGAATACTGTTTCAGAAAGCAATCCCTTTGAAAAACATATCCAAAGTTCTACTGGCAAGATGGGTCATAGCAGCAATGAGACGGATGCCTTGAGTAATGACAATGCAAGGGCTTCGTTAAAAGCTGACCTCTTCAAAACTTCTCCAGTCATAAGTAAAAAAAGAAGTGAAACTAAGAAGACAGGCGAGATAGGTATTGTTTCAGAAAGCAATCACAAGGAAAAAAATGTCCTAAGGTATCCTGCCAAGATGGGTGACGGTTGCAATGAAAAGCTTATATTGAGTCATGAAACTGTGAAGACCGGCGAGATAAATACTGTTTCAGAAAGCAATCCTATGGAAAAAAACGTCCCAAGGTATCCGGCCAAGATGGGTGACGATTGTAATGAAAAGCCTATATTGAGTCATGAAACTGTGAAGACAGGCGAGATAGATACTGTTTCAGAAAGCAATCCTATGAAAAAAAACTTCCCAAGGTATCCTGCCAAGATGGGTAATGGTAGAAATGAAACATCTTCATTGAGTTATGACAATGCAATAGCTTCATTGAAAGCTGACCTCTTCAAACCGTCTCCAGTCAAATGTAAAAAGGCAATCACTAAGCAAATTCTTTCATTAAGTGCTGACTTCTCCAGACCTTGTCCAGTCATAAGTGAAACGACAAGCATTAAGCAAATGCCTTTTTTGAGAGCTGACTGCACCAGACCTTCTTCAGTGATGAGTAAAAAAATAAATGAAACTGTGAAGACAGGTGAGATGGATACTGTTTCAGAAAGCAATCTCATGGAAAATTATATCCTAAGCCCTTCAGCCAAGCTGGTTGATAGTACTTATTCAAGCTTAAATAAGCCCTGCCGAGCAGTAAAAAGTACAATCGTATCAAACACAGGAACTTCCGCCTCACAGGAACTAAAAGCTGGTAACACCAGAACTTCTCAGGAATCAGGTAATATGGATATATCTCCTGTAAATATAAATGTTGCTAACAAATGTAAATCGAATTCAGAAAAACACCTTGATAGGGCAACCAATGAATTAAACAGTGACTTAAAAGAAAACAATAAAACTGATTTATATCTTCAGTGTTTAAAACAAGAACCAATATCAGATGATGACGAGAACTTTGAAAACAACTCGGTCAAGTTCCTTCAAGCAGCAGCTGATCCAATTGATGATTATACTGACAATTTGGAGGAAAATTCATGCAGTGAAACTGTGAAGATAGATGAGTTGGATACTGTTTCAAAAAGCAATCCCTTGGAAAAACATATCCAAAGGCCTCCAGCCAAGATGGGTGATAGTACTTTTTCAAGCAAAAGAAAACACCGTGGAGCAGTTATAAATAAGAAACAAGATAGAAGAAAAAAAACGAAACTGTTTACAGACTCATTTAACTCGGGAACTTCATCCTCAAGAGAACCTAATGCTGAGACTCCCAGTACTTCTCAGGAACCGGCGTCTTATGATGAAAATCACTCAGATGAAGAAATGGATGAAGTGCCAAAGTGGAAACAGTGGTTTGAGCCATATATAAAACTAGAACCAGTATATGAAGATAAAAGAGAGTTTGTAAACCCTAAAAAATCTATTGAATATTTTGAAACAACAGCCTTAATTAAAACTGAACCACCTGAAGTCTCCGAACCAAGTGTTCCTATTGCTTCTGATGCTAAACCTACAAAGAAAACCAGAGGGCGTCCTCGTAAACGATCAAAAAATTTCACTACATCTCGTGGACAGTTTAAAATTAAAAAGCATTGTAGGAGAGTTGTAATATCTTGTTCAGATGTTGATGCTGAAAAAACTGAAAAAGAAATTATAGCAACTATTGCAAGTTATTGTGATCCACTTCTGGTCTCCGACAATAGTGAGGAAACAATTGGAGGCGCTAATAAATATGATGACAAAATAGGAGGAATTTCTTTATCCCACATGAAATCCTGTTTTGTTCTTCTAGAACGATTAGAATATTTTGAAAAGGATCCTGATAGGGAATGCGAACCTTCTGAAAGAAATTATCATGAAGCCAACCCTGTACAGGAAGACTTAAATTACTCTGAAACTTGTCAATTTAATGGTGAAGAAACTGGATTAATGTTGAAGAAACTGGACACTAATGCAAGTCGTGATCCACTTCTGGTCTCCGACAATAGTGAGGAAACAATTAGAGGCGCTAATAAATATAACAAAATTGGAGCAATTTCTTTATCTCACATGAAATCCTGTTTTGTTCTTCTAGAACGATTAGACTATTTTGAAAAGGATCCTGATACGGAATATGAACCTTCTGAAAGAAATTATCTTGAAGCCAACCCGGTTGAGGAAGACTTAAATAACATTGAAACTGGATTTTATAATGAAGATGCGCCTTATAAGGAAATTATAGATTCCACTGAAACTAGTCAGGTTACTTATGAAAACTCTGAATGTGATAAAGAAGCCATGCTGTTTGGGGAAAACTTGGATTCCACTGAAGATAGTCAGCTTACCTACGAAAAAACTCAATGTGATGATGAAGATGAGCCTGATCTTATCGAGGAACATTTGTATGCTGACAAACTTGAACAGACACATAGTGATGAACTCAGCCTTCATCTTGAACGCTTAGAATCATCAAATATTGCTCTACTGAATAAACAAAAAAACATCTTGGAGCATGTATCGAAGCTTTTGAAGGATCCCTCTGGTTCAAGTCGATCGAAAATTGAAAAATGTTATACTGATGAAGTCCTGGGGAAGGAGAAGGATCAAAATGAATCAACAAATGTATTAAAGATGGGACCTAAGGACTGTTGCTCTGGCAAAAAAGACGAAAAAACCTCTATGCAAAATACAAGTATCGAAACTATAAAACTTGCTCAAGTAAGAACAACTAAAAGAACATCTCGAAGAAAATCAACATTTAAAACTAAGCTTATGGAGGACCCCTCTGGTTCAAATCATTTGATTATTGAAAAACATGATGATGGAATCAACACTCATGAAGAACACTTAGAATCATCTGATATTGCTCTACTGAATAAACAAATAAAAACCAGGGAGCTTATGGAGGACCCCTCTGGTTCAAGTCGATCGAAAATTGAAAAATGTTATGCTGATGAAGGCCTGGTGAAGGAGAAGGATCGAAATGAATCAAATGTATTAAAAAAAAGACCTGAGGAGTGTTGCTCTGGCAAAAAAGACGAAAAAACCTCTATGCAAAATACAAGTATCGAAACTATAAAACGTGCTCAAGTAAGAGCAAGTAAAAGAGCATCTCGAAGAAAATCAACATTTAAAACTAAGCTTATGGAGAACCCCTCTGGTTCAAATCATTTGATTATTGAAAAACCTTATGATGATGGAATCAACAATTATGAAGAACACTTAGAATCATCTGATATTGCTCCACTGAATAAACAAATAAAAATCAGGGGGCATGAATTGGAGCTTATGGAGGACCCCTCTGGTTCAAATCATTTGATTATTGAAAAACCTTATGATGATGGAATGAACAATTATAAAGAACATTTAGAATCATCTGATATTGCTAAACCAATAAAAGAAATAAATACCAGGGAGCATGAATCAGAGCATATGGAGGGCCCCTCTGGTTCTAGTCCATCGAAAATTGAAAAATGTTTTACTGATGATGTCCTGGTGAAAGAGAAGGATCAAAATGAATCAACAAATATATTAAAGAAAGGACCTGAGGAGTGTTGCTCTGGCAAAAAAGACGAAGAAACCTCTATGCAGACTACAAGTATCAAAGCTATAAAACTTGCTCAAGTAAGAACAAGTAAAGGAACATCTCGAAGAAAAGCAACGTCTAAAACTGCCGATTCTGGTGAAACCCCGTGTAAAAAACTAAAGCTTGGACAACTTGCTATAGGAACCCATCATGAAGTTCTTCGAAGTGATGACATATGGTGTAAGTATTTTACTTAACTATCTTAAAACAAATCAACTGTTTAGATGAGTTCAATTGTGTCACATTACAAAGTTTATTAAGACTTCCCCCTATGTATTTCGAACTAGAAATACGATTTATCTTCAATATAAGGGAATGTGCAACAGGCCTAGGTCATCGTCTGGTCGAAGAGAAATATTCCTGTTGAACTCGTCCATAACATTTGATTTTTTTTCATAATTTATTGTGTCATAAAAGGCAATGAGAGGGTAGGTTTGGCAGAAAAAGGTCTCCGAATCCTAGAATTATAATTTCATACAACGATATAGACATTGTATAGAAAGCCAGGACAGGAGAGAAACAGGAAAGCAGATTTTAACTTCAACTAACTACTTCTATTTGCTGTATCTTCCATCTCGGAAGCTAGATGTTTTGACCATAGGTAGAAATTTTTCATAGACAGAAGTGGATTAAACCTCTTCATTGAAAACTTATTTTTATCATCTCTTAATCACTTGTGATTAAGGGATAGAAAATTGCTGAATAAAATTGCTTGAACCGATTTCCATCCCTAGATGCAAAACTTTCACTCGTGCTCCTGATAAGACTTAAAATAGGCTATTTAGATATAAACTCTAGGTTTTAGGGAATTGCCATCAACCTGCCCTCATTGCCATAAAATTTTAAATTGTCTTACCCATTTTAACTCTGCTGTAGTTTCAACTATATTTATTCTCCATGATACATTTAATCGGGGCTCGATTTGAGCCAGAACAGCGTTCCGAAACCACTTTTTAGGAAAAAATTGATATTCTATTTCAGGGGTCTCCTAACTACGGTCCGCTAGCCGGATCAGGCCCACGGATATCGTTCTATGTATGAAAAAAGTCCTAAAATTAATTAAAACCCTGTCTTTAGGGTCAAATTTCCAAAATTTTTCTGTGGGAGGACCCCAAGACCTCCCTTTTTGTACTTCGAACCCAACTAATCACATTTATTTTCAGATTAAGTTCATAAAAGTGAGAACCCTACCAAAAAATATAAAAAAAGAAAATTAAACCGGTGAACATGCATAAAAGGGGCCAAGAGGGAATTCCAAGTCTCCTCCCCCTGTGCAAAAATCTAACTTTGGGCCTGATAATGACTTAATTGTCTTAGAGGATATTTGGGTCCTTCCTGAAATAAATTTCTACATACGCCACTATGACCCTAGATGTGTTAAAAAACTATTTTCTGTTATTACTATTTAATCTTATTTTCAAAGATTCACTTGTGCATATTTCAAATTTTAAAAAATTATCAGATGCATTTTTATCTTTTTTTGCTAATAACAATAATTGTGATTTAATTGTAAGGTTGTTACTTAATTGTTCTTTTAAAACGTAAGTGTGAACCCCCTATTTGAACTACCCACCAGGGTTTGTAACAGGCCCGTAGCCAGGAATTTCCCTTTGGTGGGGGGTGGGGCGCACATTTTTTCAGGAGGGTCAAGAAGTTTTCAGGAGGCATCATAGGCGTAAATTCAACTGTTTGACTAGGGAACAAAACGCATAAGACCATCAGGCCTAGGGAGCTGTTACATGACTTTTGCTTTTTTATTGTAAAAGTTAAAAATAGTTTTTCAATTCTCTCTCTCATCCTGTTGTACAGTATACAAATTCTGTGAATAAACTATTTTAACTAAAAAAACAGCTTAATCATACCAATTTTTAGGGTTTCTGCAGCCATGTGCTACAATTTTCTTGCCCCTTTTTACTGTAACATTCTTTTTATTTCTGTATTTTAACACTGGTTCACAGAATCTACAACACTGAACAATTTGAAGAAAATGTTGATAAAATGATAATTTGATCTGATAAATGCGGCACTGGTGTAGTCTGTCTTTCTTCTCTAGGCATTTGGGGATGGGGAAATCTACGTTTGAGTCGGGGTGCAAGCAATTTCGGTAGCGAGCTTGGCTACTTGAGCATCTTTGAAAAAAAGGGAAGTGGGGTAGTTTGGATCTCTCTAAATATACCTCCGCAACAGTAGGGAGTGACAGCAGTCTAGCTCATTTGAGGTTACATTAACCACCTAGCAAAGAAGGACAGACTTTATATAACTTAAACTAACTTGGGAGTGATGCTTCCTTCTTCGGGGTAGAAGAAAAAGAGCTTAGGCAATAATGCCCATTGCTCTACTGCCGGTAAGGTCATTAAAACGGATAGTTTTAAATGGCAATGCCTTTGTGAGGTAAAGATGCACAGGTGGGATCCCAAACTGCCACCTATTAAACGATATTAGCAAAAGATCCCGTCCCTGATTCAGGGGTCGTTAAACCTACACTATTCGAAGATGAGGCGCAACAATCCCTCCCAAATCACCAAACGCCAACTCTTGGCTGAGCTAGGGTGCGATGGTAAGTTATAGGGGGGAAAGAGGGAGTAGGTTGGTTGAATACAAGAAGTCAATATAGATTTAATGTCTATATTTCTAAGCCAAAACATAGCTGTGAGAGGGAATTCCCTGCATGGATTCTTTTACCAAAAAAAGACTTGCAGGGCGTCTCATTGCTTGTCTCTCGCGGTCAATTCACCTTACCTTTTTTAGCTCCCCGTCAGGGAATCGAACCCTGGTCTCCTGCGTTGTATAACGTTTTTATGCGTTTCATGTATAAAACTTATACATGAAATAAAATTTTACTGTAAAGAATACAAATATGTTAATGTTTTATTTTCTGGCTGTATAGTTAAGACTAAAATAAGTTAATTTAAACTAGAAGTCAAAAATCAGAATCTCCCCTGTTCCCATCTAAAACGCAGAGTATCATTCATCGACCAACCTACCAATTTTAAAGTAATTCAGGCATGTCTAGCTTGTTTACTTTTATATTTTGTATTAATTGTGCTTGTTCTGTATCTGACTAGATATTTGTTGAGCTTTGGGGCTTTTTTTTGGGGGGGAGGGGTGGTTTGGTTGTGGATTCACTCTGAAAATGATGCAACTTGATCACTTCATTCTATCATGTATTGGTATTATATTCTGTTGTAGGAATTTTTATACGTTTAATTTAAGTGAGCAACTCATCCAATCTAATCTTTATTTTAGGTAACGCCGAGATAATTGATATCAACAGAAGTGGAGAAAAATCTGAATATTATGTACATTATGAAGGATGTGAGTTAAAGTTTTACTGTTATTAATTTTTATTTTTCTTATTACCCTTACTTCAGATATGATATCAAGGGGGGTGGCAGTGGACCCACCCCAAAAAAATGGGATTAGGTATCCAAAACAAGTTAAAACCCTCTTTTTATTGGGTCAAATTTCCAAATATTTCTCTGGGGGAGGACCCTCAACCCCCCTTTGCACTTGGCACTCTTTAGTTCACCACTTTTTTTAATAATAAACAAAATCTTAAAAAGTATCACAAAAAAAGTAAGGGTTCTTAGTGTTATCTGTCGACCGTGCCGATGAATTAGAAAATGTTATCCAAGTCCATTGACTGTTGTATAGCTGTGGTGCTAAAGTTGACGGCTGCTGAACGATCGACGGTATAATACGTAAGTACCAAAGTAAAGTTTTGCCTTCCTCTTTTTTTATTTTTGGTAAATCACATCCTTTGTAAAGACAAATTTTGAAAAATGGTTGACATTTTAAGTATAACTAGGGATTATCTAAAAATCTATTAGTATTACTGGTCTATATGCCAAAAGTCTTAAGTTATTGTAATTTTGCAGTTCCAAATTACTCCACAAAAATTACTGCTCCAAAAATGTGTTTTTTTCTGCTCCAAAATAGGGTTTCACCTGTTCCATCCCTGTTCAAGGAATTAGGCTTTATTTATTTTTAAAGTGTGACTCTGGACATACAGGGTTATCAGAAACATTGTGGACAAACTTTGAGGGGTGGTAGAGGTGACACAGACAAGTATATTTCAAATAGGAATAGGGGGTCGCAGATGCACCGTTAAAGAGCTAGAGCCCCTAATGTAGTACGAGGGCGTTACAAAAGACGGTTTTCCTAAGGTCTATGGTGGAAGTAGTATGGATACTGCTGTACCTCATGCAATAATTTTTTTTATTCTATTATGTTTTGTTTCGTAAAACGGGCCTTAGAAAAACCGCCTTTTGTAACGCCCTTGCACTATATTAGGGGCTCTATCTCTTTAACGGTGCATCTGCGACCCCCCATTCCTATTCGAAATATGCTTGTCTAGGTCCCCTCTACCAACCCTCAAAGTTTGTCCACAGTGTTCCCGAACACCCTGTATATCAATAATAGTCTTGGTCTCCTAACACTCTACACTTCCCCTTTTAACTTATTAGTAAATTTACAAAAAAGAGCACCTAATTTATGTGTATACTGTTTATACATACATGTTATATCCACTCTATATAGAACCTCAATAGTGTAACCCCTTCCAAGACAATCTGTAGAGTAGCGTGTGGCAAAAAAGTGAAAATGTCAAACATTTTTTCTCATTTTAATAGAATATGTTACCTTTTTATTTTGTTTATGTAATCTTAATTAACCTTTAAAGCAATCGCTTTCTGATTTTTAAGTTTACCCTTTTCTGACCAACTGCCCCTCTTAACAACCAATGTTTCTTGAAACCAGAGTTTTCAACCCGCCCTCAAACCAGGGTGTGTTTTCTTAATAAAACCTTCTTTAAAAAAAACTAATAAAACCCAGCCCTAAGTGGTTTTCTTTTAAACTGGGTAAAATGTCCTTAAAAACAGCATGATCAAGTGTCTTAATGATGATAATTTCTCAAACTATAATATTTGAGGTGAAATATATTTTTTAAAAACCTCTTATTGGGTTTCAAAATAATATTGGGCAAGTTAAATGAAGAGCAATAAAACTCATGCCCTAGTGTTGTTTTTTGTTTTTAAAAAATCAAATTTTTGTTACAATGAGATATTTGCATGAGTGAGGTATTTGCTTGATTTTATACTTTTTTGATACCTTATGGTTTAAAACTCCCAAATTTGTGATGTTTAAGTTCAAAATGTGCTTTAAATCATTTAAAATTCAATTTTATTTTTGCCAAAACGTCAGAAAAGTCACGTTATCAGAAAACGGGCTTCTATTGGATGTGACATCACAGCGCATGAAAACCATTGTGTTTTCTGTTTTCACGTGATCAGAAAACGGGCTTCTATTGGATGTGACATCACAGCGCATGAAAACCATTGTGTTTTCTGTTTTCACGTGATCAGAAAACGGGCTTCTATTGGATGTGACGTCACAGCGCATGATTTGTGATTCGAAAGTGTTTAAGCGCCCAAACAAAAAACGAAATTTCAAAAATTTATATCTCAGAAACTAGGCTACGAAAATACTTGATGTAAAAGTCATTCTTCATGGTTTTTCATCTATTATTTTAATAAAATTTAATCTCAAAACGTGAGAATACCTCATTAACTTTAAATCTTTTGCTATTTCTTATAAATATGAATCTAACTTACCTTACCTGCATAACAAACTGGGCAAAAAAACTAATAAAACCTAAAAAACCCAATGATACAAAAAAAATGCAATGAATGACTTAAATATGTTGGATTAATGTGAACCATTTTCTAGTTAACCGAAGGATGGATGAGTGGGTTGATGAAGACAGGTTCAACAATTCTCCCACCAAAAAGGCTTCCCTTGGAGAAAGAGAATCTAACATTCCTTCTAATCGCAAAGTCACACGGAGTTATAAGAGGAGACATGAGGAAATCAATCATGTACAAGGAGTAAGAATTTTATGTGTAGATTTTTTAATAGACTTTTACTGTGCTTTTCAATTTTTCATTCTAGCTGTAAATTAGAATTCCCATCTTTTCATGAGATAGTGTGCTCTGTCCATGAAAATGTCCCAATCTTAATGGAAAATTTATATATACATAATGTTAGGCTGCTTTTTCTAGCTTGTTTTTCTTTTTACTAACACCTTTTAAAATGACAGAAATAATTTGTTTTATTGTGTGTTCAAATACCTTAAAAACTTAATTTTTTCCAAAAAAATCAACATCTATTAACATGCAAAGATGTTGTCTATGCCTTCTAGACTACCTCAGACTTTCCTTTTTGTGAATTTCCAAATTTTCTTATAAAAGAAGTAATTATTTAAGTTTCTTTTTTATGAACTTTTTTAATATTGTCTGAATTTGTTTTTTGAATTCTAATTTGATTCTTTTTTTATTAGTCATCTGAAGAGATGGATGCAGCCACAGCTGCCTTTGAAAAGGAGCGTGAAAAGCGGACAAACGTGAAATTTATCAGCAAAATAGTTTTCGACGGCTATGATATTAATGTCTGGTATTTTTCACCTTTCCCAGATGAATATGGAAGGAAACGAAAACTTCACATTTGTGCATTCTGCCTAAAATACATGTCCTCTGGCGGAACCTATCTTATACACGTGGTAAGTTGTATTATTTGAAAAACATAACTAGATGGCACATTTTCATTTCCTGTTCAAGCATAAATGTTAGTTTATCTTCCTGTGGAGAAAAATGAATGTATGTAAATCTCCTTTAAAAAGGGGGCTTGTGTAGGATTAAATCTGTATTTAGGGTGGGTAAGAGGCAATGCAAGACTCGCATGGCAAAGAGGCATGCATCAGGACCAGGGCCGGATTAACCATGTCGGGGCCCCTAGGCAATGCACTCTCGGGCGGGGCCCTTTTTCTCTTACCCTTTCGATCTAAATATGTTTAAAACCACATTGCAATATTATTCATAATTATGCTTTTACTACAGTGAGAAGGCTTGTTATCACCATATTCAATAATTTTTTGCGATATAAAACGTTAGCTCTACCAAACCATAAAAATAAAAAATAAAAAAATGTATTTTTTATTATAGCATTTTTTAAAGTACAAAAAAATTAAAAATTCACTCTTCTAACTTTTTTTAGCTACAAAATCTTTTAAAACATTCTCAAACTTTACAGCATTTTCTTTTTTTCCAAATCTTTTATTAAACATCTGGCTTCGTGTATCACTTGGGATGTCTGAGTCTTATCACCCTCAATAGATTTCAAAGCATTCAGGAAGCTGTTTTGAAATTAAAATTACTATTAAAGAATTAGCTAGAAAGAAGAAGCTATTAAAGAATTTTTTCCAAAACTTTAATATTTGTTTTTTGCATTTCTAGCATGCAAAAGAAAATTTTTAAGCTAATTTATAGGGAATCTGAGAGGTTCGTCTGTGGAACCATTTTAGATTATTTTTTCACGGGCCCTTGCTTAGGACTGGACTCGCATAAAAAAAATCTTATACAAAAGGGCAAAGGGGGGCCTATGTGCAGGCCCCCCTCGCGATCCATTTTAGAAGTCGCCCAAATGAGTTAAAACATTTCTCTTAAGAATAAAATTTCAGAACTTTTTCTGGGGAGACTCTTAGACACCCACTTTTTGCTTGAATTCCAGTATTTTATGCAAGAATTTTTGCATTAAGTACTTGTGAGGGGCCCCTTTGAAATAGCTATGAACCAATCCCTCATAAAAATAGTCTAGTTACTGCTTGAAAAAATAGTTACTACTTACAAACATTTTTCTTGGACCCCTTCCTGAATTCAAACATATGGGCACCCACCCTCTGGGGATGGGGCCCCTAGCTGACGTTGGGCCCATAGGCAGTTGCCTACTTTGCCTATTGGATAATCCGGCCCTGATCAGGACTTGGGCAGGGCCGGATTAAAAGGATGGGAAGAGGCAAGAGGGTTGGCCCGAGACGGGTGCATGGAGGAAAAGACTAGACTCCATATGTGCCAGCTCGGTGCAAAGAGGTTAAGTAAGGAAGAGTACAGAGAAAAATCCTGACAGCGGGTCCAAAACGATATTTTCGAATTCTGGATGGATGTGAGGGGGCAGTTACAAAAATGTCTTAACTTGCTACAGATTTTAAGTGACTTAAGTATTTTGTTGCAATTACTAGCTGCTACAAAATACTTTAAATATAGCAACATCCCTGCTTTCTTAAATTTAGTCTGTGTTTTATGCTTTGAAATTACAATTTGTATTAGTAATTATACATTGCTAGCATATGTAAGCTTTCCATCTTATCACCAAATAGTATTAAAAAAAACGCCTTAAAGCTTTAGTTTGACCAAACCTGGAAAATCAAAAAAATTGTCCTGGAAAACTCAGGGAATTCTTAGCTTAGAATTAAGTGGACACCCTGTCTGTGGGTTAGAGTACCTTATCTCCATGGCTTTGGAAAGAAAAGGAATATCAATTTCCCTATGATATAAAATTTTTTGAATATGGAAAAAATAAATTTGAATTTTTGGAAAAATTGTTTTACTCTTTCTATAGTCTGTGGTGTAATGTGGCACCTGTTTAGTTCCTATACATAATATATAAACTTGTTGCCTGATTATTTTTTTAATTTAGAAGTTGAAATGCAAGAATAAGCTATAGAGCGATTTATGCAGAGAATGAATTGAGTGGTCTTGTATGATAAATCTGAATTAGCAGAATGCCACATATTTCTTTCTCTGAGCACATTTTGGGTGTAGGCAATAGAAGTATACTTCCATGGTGAGCGCCTCCATGTAAATATTCCTCTGTATTTTGGGAATTAGTGGTACCGTCCTGTGTGATAACAGGTTGGTATCCCTGCCTAAATAACCTATCTAATCCATTTCAGTTTCTTCATTTTGACAAAAATAACATTACCAGCTCATTAAAAAGCAAAGTGCAACTTAGGTATCTCAAATGCCTTTAATTTGGATACTTCAAGTTTCTACTTGGTCCTTTGAATTTCCCATTAAACCAAAGTTTAAAATAATGGATTTACAGTGTAACATCTTTCTTACTTTTCAAAGAAATTTTCAGTTTTGTTTTCAGTATAACAATGAAGTTGGCCATGTTTTCTTAACACTTAACATAAGGGAAAGAATCTTCAAAACCATGTTTTTAGTGTCACAAATTGTTTTCACTAAAGAGCTTTCTCAGAAAATACTCGCAATATCTTTGTGTAAACCACAATTCCAAACAAGTATTCAAAGACTTAAGAATTGAAAAGGTCGCTAATTGGTAACCAGATAAAAAGTAATCATTCAGTAGACCTGAAAATAAATTAAAGGTAAAAGATTTTAAAACTTGGATTCAAAATCTGAAATAGTTATAAATTTCTAGTGGTCCCCTAAGCTTTGAGTTATCTAACTTGCACTGTACATTTCTATCTTGGAAAATTACCTAGTATTTACTTTTTATATTAAATACCTATAATTCTCAAAATTCTTTTTTAGTCTATCTGCAAGAGAAGAAGACCACCAGGTAGAGAAATCTATAGGAAGGACACATTATCAGTCTTTGAGGTGGATGGAGCTCTTCAGAAGGTGAGGTTTCTTTTTTTAAATTCCTTTGTTCTGAACTCTTGGAGCAGGAAATATAGTCTTTAAGTGCAAAAAGGGAATTTTCAGACGAATTTTGTCAAATATTGGATTCAGACCACGTAAAGTTGTTTTCTCTACATTGCATAAGATGTACGCAAGAAGATGCCGACTTCAACTTGGCTCCCGCGGCCGTTCACGAGGTACGGGACAATCTGTGAACAAAACGAAACTTTCGCGAGAAGTCGCAATCTTACGACCGTTTCACTTCCCATATTATTTCTGAGAAAAATGACGATTTATAACGAAAAGATTGTGATTTTTCGAGGAAGTTTCGTTTGGCTTGCGGAGTGTTCCGTTCCTCCCGCGACTTCTTTCTTGGACGCCCGAGAGGGCTAGTTGAATTCGGCCTTTTCTTTTGTTGTAAGCGCGATGTGGAAAAAACAACTTTACAAGAGTTTGAAGCCATCATGTCCAGAGTTTGGGATCACATTCTATGGGTGGAATCTTATTGCGTTCCTGTGTTTCAATTACACATCTTTCCCATAAAATTTTAAGGACTCAATTTTTTTTGCTTTCGGGACTCAGGTTGACAACTGTTCACTGCGAACATTGACTTTCTTTAGTTTTTGTAAATGGCTTCATTTAACTAACATTTATTTAAATTTCCAAAATTGAGGGTATTGGTTTCAGGGTATCTACAGTATTTAGCAAAGTTTTTTATGAGATTCAATTATTTAATTTGGTTTCTAAAGGCCTAACCATCGATAAAAATTTCTCCTGATTTTTGACTTATAAAATAGCTTCTGATCTAAAAAGGTAAAGTAAATACTACTGTATTTTTCCATCTTATTTTTGACCACTAAAATAAAGTTGCTCCAAGGGCGTCATTTCAGTTTTTCGTTGGGGGGCAAGGAATTTTTTTGAAATGGGTCTGGACCTTGCCGTAACTAGGTTTTATTTGGTGGGGGTTGCCTCAACTTAATTTTTAAGGTAATATCATGTCGAAATTTGACAAAGTTAACTCCAAGGAAAAATGGGGGGTCTGGGTGTTCACCCCCAGGAAAATTTTGAAAATTTGGCTCTTAAAGTAGTGTTTTAGCTCGTTTTGAGACCCTTTGGGCTGCATCCAAAGAGAACAGTTTCTTGTAAACCACATAATTTTCTAGGGAAAAGAGTTGTAAATAAACGTCAAAGTTTTAAGGGGGCTAGGGGTCCTCCCCCAGGATATTTAATTCCCCTTTCAACTAGTGTTTTATCTCTTTTTAAAACTCTTTGGGGAGCGTCTAAAGAGAAAAGCTTCTTGTAAGAGGAATAGTTTTCAAGGGAGAAAACACTAAATAAGAGACGTGGAAATTTTAGAGGGGGGGCTGGGGGTACTCCCCCAGAAATTTTTTGAAATTGAACCCTCTAGTCTAAAGTAATGTTTTAACTCCTTTTGAGACATTTTGAGTTGCACCCAAAGCTCCTTGTGGAAGTTACAGAATTTTCAAGGGACTTGCAGCTATTTTTCATATTACAGTGGAAACCTGGGGGGCGGCGGTTGCCCCCCTAAATGACGCCCCTGAGTGGCTCTCAAATTTCAGTTTTGCTTCTCCTAAATGGCATTTTTCCTGCCCTGAAACTTAATTTTGCTGCTCCAAAATGGTATTTTTCCCTGCTCCCAAGGTGCACCAAAACCCCTTTAGGGCACTTGCATCCCTGCAGGCATGTGATTTTTCGGCTAATTAGCGGAAGTCCGCTAATTCTAGAGGTGTCAATAATTGGAATTCCGCTCAGTTGTGTGCGGAATTAATCTCAAAAAACTTTCTGAGATTGAGTTTAGTAAGATGATAATCCTATCTAAAAAGTATTAAAAAGCTAAATTGAATCTACTGTAGGGGGATTGGGATTTGAATTTGGGCCCCTCACGAAATAAATTTCTATACCACTGAAATTTATCTAGACGCTTCTAAAAAATTGCAGATAATTTCTTTCTTGAGCATTCACATGCCTGTAGAGAATTCTTGAGTAAATAGTTGATGTAGCTTTAAAATTATATATTTTTAATTTTGTAACAAAATGTTTTCAACATTTCATAATCTTTTTTTCCAAGATTGGGGTGTTAACTCCCCCTCCCTATAAAAGCTTATGGCAATGCTCTACAGCGCATAGTTTGGAAGCTCCAAATTAAATTAAATTTTATTTAATAGAATTAAAAAATACTAATCGCACCGTTTTAAGATATTAAATACTATCAAGCTATTGTTTTCTACATTACCATGCCTATCACATATGCCTTAACCTGGGATTTTGACCCACACCCTGCAGCAAATGTGCTCCTCTACCACAAAAAATGAAACTTTTTGAATCTTTAGTAAAGTCAGTTTTTTTATAGGCTTCTCCAATTTGGAATATCTTATACCTAGATAAATTGGAGCGTGTCCAATTTTCCTTTTTAAGAAGAATTTATAACTTGAATTATAATACACCTGTATATAATAAGATGAGAAACTGGTAATCTTCCAATCAAATTAACGACAGTTAGCCCTACAATGCATGATTTTTTAAATTCACTTGAAAATCATTTATGTGACTTCTATTATGGTGTAAATTAGTAAAAAAATACTAAAAAAATTTATTTTTTTCTACTTTTTATTGGCAAAAAACTTTGTCATTGTGAAATTAATTTGTGTCTCTTGTGAAATTAATTGTGAAGTGAAAATAAAACCAAATGCTCTAAAAATATAAAAAACAACTTTTAGTGGTTAGTTAAATTTAAATTATATGTAACAACTATATGTTTTGGGGATATTCAATTTAAATATAACTTATTTTAGTTGATATTTTTCAATTACTTATTTCTTTATTGAAGTTTACATTTTTAAAAATAAGTTATTTTAATTATCTGTATTTCATATTTTAAAATTTTTTGTAAACAAAAGGTTTCAATTTATCACTACCTACCAATAATCTAAAATAAAGAAGAGTTTCAATAAAAAGATATTTATAACAATAACTATGCAGTTAATATGCTAAGAATTAGTTCCATTTCAAAAGAAGGGAACAGTTTATTAAATAAGAATGCAAAAACTATGTTTCATGAATATTAAATGTTATGTATTGTAGAAGAAGTAATCAATTGTTACAACTTGGTTACAGTTAGATAGAGCAGTAATTAGGAATTTCCAATTATAATAAAAAATACAATGATGTATATTATTTAAAAGTTTTAAAATAACTAGTATGAAAAATTAGTATCAATATAAGCACGGATAAAAATTATTAGGGCCCCAATATGGGTATTTCAGTAATAATGGGGGTTTTTTTAGAGAAAGAGAGAGGGATTTAAAAAAATGTGTAAATTCTTGTAGAAAATTTTTTGGAAACAATTTAAATTCGCAGAAAGGTTTTCCTTTTTTTTTCAAGTATGATGTTACATTCGACTAGCTACATAGAGTAATAACTTCAATAACCCTTATAATTGGGTATCACAAGTGAGACATCTCCTTAACTCTTAAGGTTTCCCTGGACTATTTGATAACTCGCCAAATATAATTAAAAACCTCATACCTAGTGTCATTGAAAGAATCGCTAACAATCAACTTTAGGAAGACTATGAAATAATTATTAACTCTACTCATATTTCCCACTACAAAAACTTTTCTTTGGACATTCTTCCTTCCGGTTACTTCTATTTAATTCTTACAAGGAAACATTCTTAGGGTGAACTCACAGAAATGCACGAAAATTTTACAGGCATAAGAAGATGACTCAAAACACTTACTGTGAAAAAAATTAGCTGCTGAATTTCAATAGGAGAGGAGTTATTTAAATTTGAAATTTGGGTTCTGAGTTGCCAAACACATTCATTTAGCACCACTTGGCGACTTTCCAATCGGATGGAATGAGAAATTTGATTCGAAGTGTCTAAATCCACGAAAGTTGGCCCGTGCTAAAGTATTAGTGAAATTTGGTAGAGTTGAGTTGTTACTTTCGTGGATTTAGACAGTGCCATAAAATATATAGTTTCCAATGCATTTTTAAAAAATATGCGGCAAACAGATAACTCCTAAAAATTAAATGCTAAATAGATGTTGGATTCTTTTTAATTTGCTTATAATTTTGTATTGCTTCATGCGTTATTTACTTTAATTTTCCTTCTTTAATTAATTTTTATTCCTGTTTTGCTGAACTTCTTTTATTCGCTCATTTAAGTGGCATCAGAGAAAACGCGGCCAGTTCATTCTAGCATTTGGCGTTCTCTCTGCGTTTCTCGCCTTGTAGGGTTACATTTGGCGATAAATATGATAATTTTCAATAATTTTTTACAGCTTTTCTACTGTAATTCAGCAGCTAATTTTTTTACAGAAGGTGTTTTGAGTCATATACTAACCCCTGTAAAATTTTCGTCCAATTCTGTGAGTTCATCCTGAGAATGTTTCCTTGTTAGAACTACAGTAGAAAGAGTTATTTTTCAAGTAAAAGGCATGCATGTCAATAAAAGATGTTAACAACAATCCTTTATTTTATACTAAAAACCATAGCTGCACATTTTGTTCTCAGGATGTACCCAAAGATGTTTTTCACTTAATTTTTGTTTGTCCCCTATCATAGGAAAAATTATCTTAAGAAATATTTTGTAGGAAGAAATCTTTCCAGGTATTCCGTTTGTAAAGAGTTCAAGGAGATGTCTCTGGAGAGGAGTTTTAGTTTCGAGTTATTTCATTTTATAAAAGCGATGCAATATTTCGTTGGTGAAATCGACTAATTACACAGGTCTGAAAAAACTTTTTTCGAGCTGTTTTGGATATTTCACCTGAACTTTGTTATTTTTGGTGCGTTGAATCCAAGAATGACCTCCATTTTGTCCTGGGACATCACTTTTTTGACAATTCAGGTTTTTAGGTTTTATTGGAAAATGCCTTAAAATTTTGTAAAAGTAACTCTTTATACTAAATTTGTTGTTCAAATTTTTTCCACAAAATCTTTTTTCATGTTAATTGATGTGCTGAATCTAAAACTGACCTCCGTTTTATCATAGGACTTCACCTTTCTTCACAATTTAAGTAAAAATGTCAATTTTTTAAGAAAATTAAAGTAAATATTAAAAAAATTATTTAATCATATTAAAATCAAACTTTATTTGAAAATAATTTTTTATGATTTTTGGTATGCTGAATCCAAAAAATACCTCTTTTGATTTTTAAGACATTAAATTTTGTAACAAATTGAGTAAATGTGGCATTATTTCACATAAAATGTAAGTACACTTAAGTAGATTTTTTAATCCAAATTTATTTTTAAGGTTATTAGTTTTAAGGTTATATTGTGCCCCGAGTTCAAAAATGGTCTCTGTTTTGCCCTAGAATATGTTTCCTTACAATTTAGGTAAAATTGTAAAATAAGTCATTATTTCAATTTTCATGAAAACAGGTTCATAAAATAAAATTATTATTACATATTCTTCATGAAAATCATTATATAACTAAAATGAACTTATTTACACACTCTAAAGCCAATTTTTCCTCCTCATGAAGCTCCTCTTGGTACCTTTACCCTTGTTGAGTAGCAAAAAGAACATTTCTTTGAACTATACAACAAAAATCCTTCATTATTGCCTAATTTAATATTACCTAATATTTTCTTTCCATCTCTATAATGTCCTGATGAGATAGTTTACTATGTGCACCATTCACAGCTCCTAAATTTTAAAAATAAAGGATCCAAAAATGTACAAAAACTATGAAAAACGGGCAAATTCAAATATAATTTTGCAATTTGTGAAAAATCCTGAGGTATAGGATTTTTATGTTTTTTTCATTATCAGCACACCAAAATACATAGGAAATCGCTAATATTATTCAAACAGCTTTTTCATTGCAGACCTGTGTTATTAAACACATAATATTATTGGAAAATTGCTAATCACCCTGATTCCCTCTTCCATACTTAGCATATAGTACTATTGTTTGTGAATATTTGGTGCATGGCTTTTTTTGCCAATAAACATTATTATTAAAAGGGTTAAAGAAAGTTATTCTTTTCCCAATTTTTTTTCATTAGAATTACCAGGGTTGGCAAAAAACCTGTTTTAAAAAAAAAACGGGTTTATTTGGTTTTTTTTGGTTTAAACCAAATCTTTTAGAATTTATTTTTCAGAATAAGTTATTTTAGCAGTGATGTTTGAAATTGAGTTGTAAATGAGACATTTATTTCAGGGGTTGTTTATAATTGATAAATGATTTGTATATTTCAATTAATTTAATTAGTTAATTAAAATTAAATTAATTTGTTTTAAAAAAGAATTTTTTGTTTTTAAAATATTCCAATTTGACTATCTAATATTATTGTAGTGAATAAAAATTGGTGTTAATTTATCTTGGATAAATGGTTGAAATAATCAAATTATTTATCTTTTTTATATATGGATTAATTTATGAACTTCTTTTTCTATAAAATTTCTTTAGAAAGAGAAAATTTTATTTTTTTAAATAAGAAGTAAAAGTGAAATGTAAACTAATGTTAATTGAAATTGGATAATTGATTGAGGTAATTAATTTGATTAATTATTAAATGATAACATAATCAAATTAATTATTTTAATTGTATGGATTAATTTATAAACTTAAAAAATTTCTTTAGAAAGAGAAAATAACATTTTTTAAATAAATAAAAGTGAATTGCCAGCAACTAATGTTAATTGAAATTGGATAAATGATTGAGATAATTAATCCGATTAAGGAAATCGACAGTTTTTTTTTAATTTAGTAAAAGAACCAACTGGTTTTAATGGCTGAAAAATAAGTTTTATCAATTAATTAAAGTCCAAGCCATCTTTTATCAGTGAAAAACAGATAACTTTTGTGTGTCTTTAGTTACACTTTGAAATAATGTTTCATTTTAAAGGAAATTAATAAATAAACTATCTCTTGCAACATATAATAAGTTTAACTTAAGCATTTAAGGTTAAGTTTAGATAGAGATAATTCAATAATTAAAACCATTAAATTAAAAGATTTCTGATTTTTAATCACCTTAAAATGTCAATTTTTTGATAAATCTGACCTTTTAATATTGTGCAAAAGATTATACTTTTTAACACTTTCTTTAAAAAAAATCCTGAAAATATTATATAATTTCTAAAAAAACCAAAAAACCAAGTGGTTTTTTTGGTAAAAAAAACATTTGGTTTAAACCTGCCAACCCTGAGAATTACTGTAAATAGTTAAGAAATACTGTTTATTTCAGGTTTATTGCCAGAACCTGTGTCTTTTGTCCAAGTTGTTTTTGGATCACAAAAATTTGTACTTTGATGTGGAACCATTTAACTTCTACATCCTCACAGAAAATGACCAAGATGGTGCTCATTTTGTTGGTTATTTTTCAAAAGAAAAGGTATCTGCTGAACACAACAATCTTGCATGCATACTGACCTTGCCACCTTACCAACGAAGAGGATTCGGAAGATTTCTCATAGCTTTTAGTAAGTTTATATACAGTGTTTTAAGGCCATACATACACTAATAGTTTGTTTAGTTTCCTAATAATTTACTCCTGTTTTTGCAACTCTTCTTCTCCCATGGTACAAGTTACATTTCAGTCCTACTAGCTGCCTTCACTTGCTGTGTTACAACCAACCAATTTTAACATTTCAAATTTTATATAATAACCATTTTAGTTTTTAGGAAAATTGTAGGTGTTTGATTTCAATTGAAAAAGGAAATTCCATCAGTGTATGTCAAAAGACTCATAAGACTGAACTCAAAAGACCGATTGATAACAATAACAGGGTGTCCGCTAACCCTGGAAACCGGGAAAACCTGGAATACTCAGGGAATTCGAAAATGCCCTGGAAAACCTGGAATACTCAGGGAATTCCAAAAATATTCTGGAAAAATGCGATTTTGTAGGATCGCGGCGATACGTTCGGGTGACTCGGCCTGTAAAGGCGCCTTCTCCTCGTTCGTTTACTGTATTACGGAAAAACGACTTTTATTGGAAGAAAGCCGTGTTCATGCTGTTCCTACCATGCAGCCTAAAGATGAGGAGAAGCCTATTTTACGGGGTGTAATCGTCGGTAAAGTCGGCTTCTCGCATTTGGTGTATTGTGGAAAACGGACTTGAACTTTTTCATGGAGAGATATTCTTAAGTCAAAGACTTGCTTTTAAAGTCCACTAAAGTTACAAAAATGCTTTAACTTGCTACAAATTTTAAGTGACTTAAGTATTTGGTTTCAAGTACTAGCTGCTACAAAATACTTGAAATATAGCAACATCCCTGCATTCTCAAATTTAGTCTTTGTTTTATGCTTTGAAATTACAATTTTTATTTGTAATTATACATTGCTAGCATATGTTATCTTTCCATCTTATCACCAAAAAATTTAAAAAACAAAGAAAAGTCTTGAAGCTTTAGTTTGACCGAACCTGGAAAATCAAAAAAATTGTCCTGGAAAACTCGGGAATTCTTAACTTAGAATTAAGTGGACACCCTGAATAAGCGATTTCCTATAAAAAAAAGTAGCAAACAGTGTAACTAGAACTAGAGTGTTTGCTTTAATATTAACTTATGTAACCATATTTAATGTTTTCAAAATAATTTTACACTGTGTACTTGACAACTTAAAGTTTTTAGGGTAAAATATAAGAGTAGAGTCTAATTAATAAAAATAAGAAATCATCACTTACTTTATATTTTAAGTTATGTTAGTTCATTAGTTCCGATCATAAATTTGTTTTCTTTCAACTTCCAGTCAAGATATCATCAGTATTTTTGAAAATTTTCCGTAAAAAAGGCTCATAAACATAAATAACCATTGAAATTCAAACAAGAAAAATCTAAAATCCCTTATCAGAAACATCTGCAAGTTGGCGATGATGATATCTAATGACAAGCATGGATTCACATTTCACCCCCTTCTTTAACAGTTTTCTTTCAATGTTTGAGGTCGGAGAGCATAGAATGTTTTATGTTTCTTACAATCAAAGCAAAGAAACTTAACAGTGCAAGTGAACTTATACCGAGTTTCAGAAAAAAGAAATTTACCTTCAAAATGAAACTCAAAAGCAGATTTTTTTAGGGGATATGGACGAATTTTGATAACATTAAGCAGCGTGTTGATCCATAGTTGATCACAATAAACGACGTATTTTACAATAAATTAAATAGGAGTGATCGGGACCTATTGATTTCAATAACATTATCCGATTGATAACATTAACCATGATCACATTAACGGACTTGACTGTATTAATGAATGTCTTTAGGTACAACTGGGTCTGTCCGTAGGGAGAACAGGATGTTGTATGGACATAAATCTCATCATGTTATTTAATCCAATTTTTAAATTTTGAAGTAATAATAAATGTTGCTCAATTTATAAGGTTGGGACAATAAGTTGGGCACTTAAGACGGTCGAAATGAGATTTTAACTGTCGAAGAAAAAATATTTATGTCTAAAGGTGCAACAGTCTCTTCTGCCCAAGATTGCGGGACTATGCGTTTTGTATACAACCCTGCATTCCGCTTCTTCACATGATGCTCCTACAAAAAAAATTGGATAATATAATTTCTTCTTTGAAGTATTAGTTTTTGATATGACGATTGAAGTGTTATTTTGAGTTCTCCCGACTGTTTGAAAAGTTGGAATATAATGTAAAACATTTTCTTTCTTTAGGTTACGAGTTATCAAAAATAGAAGGCGTAGAAGGCACTCCTGAAAAACCCCTTTCAGACCTTGGATTACGTGGTTACAAAAGCTATTGGACCTATGAATTGCTCAAGATTTTGAGTGTAAGACCCAATTCATCGGTAAAGGATTTGTGGTGAGTGAGTTATTTGAGAGCTCTTTTCAGCTTTCAAATATTTATGTTCAGTTCTAAATTAGTTTTTATGAACTTTTATTTAGCTCACAGACCAGGATTATGCATAATGATGTTGTTACTACCTTGCAATCATTGAATCTTGTGAATTTTTGGAGGGGTGAATATATTATTCCTGATAATGCTAAGCGTGTTAGAGAGCACTTGAATAGTGACAGATGCAGGAAACCAATACTAGCAGTTGATCCTGCGTGCATTAATTGGAGTCCTCCGCCAAAGTCTCATCCATCAACCAAATCAAAAAAATAAATTTTGTTTTGGGTAAGTCAAAAATTTGTATTTACTCCTCAATTCAGTAAACTTTTACAGTGCATGTAAAAAGTTTATGCTCTAACGAAACTTTCGTAAAAAAAATTAATCAATTTTAATATGATATAGTATACTTATATCAGTATTTTTTTGTAGTCCAATTTTGAAACAGTTAAGTCATTTCTATTGCATAAAATTTCTAAACTTTTCCAAACTACCTGGGTTACAAGTTAAAGCAAACTTATCTGTTTTTAAGCACATATGAGCAGCTTCTGACCTGCTGGCTAGATGGGGCTAGTGATCCTTCCATCTAAACATTTGATTTGTGCTGTAAAATTGAAAAAATAACTTCTAAAAGTCCGCCTATCATTATGGTTTCATAAATATCCTAATATTTAGCCTGCAAAGGCGAATGTAAGCAATACAATCTGTGGTGTATATGAGCCAAATGAGGGAGTATTCCTTCCAGAGATATCTATGAAATGACTCCTCTCAGTTGAGCAGGGTTTATACACATCCTGAAATTTGCTTTATTTTTCTAAGGTGCCTTATAACTCCAGAAAATTATGTTTTTTTCTCCTGAATTTACCCTCCGACTCCTAAAAAATCACTCCTAAAATTACGTTGAGAGATAAATTCCCATACACGTGATTCTTCCGCCAATTGGCTGAAATCCGCCGATTTGCTTAGCAAAATTAAAATCCAACAATTCGATTTGCAAAATTGAAGTTCCACTTTCTTATTTTCCAATCGTGTTTTTACTGAAAACTCTAGCCGTGAGTGTTGTACAATAATAAGTTTTAAGTAAAATCGAAATAATATGAAAGCTAGTTGATTTAAGCTAATAAATATGACTAGCATACCGAATCGTAGATCTCACGAAGTAGAAGCCAATTGACCCCCTCTTAAAATGAAGGAAAATTTAGGTGTCATCGAATTTTTTTTTAATATTTTCCGTCAATTTATTGTAAGAGTGATCACATGTATGAATTCCTCATTCTGCTTACAAATAAGTCGGTTTTACTCAGATACAGCTTTAGCTTAAAATTTAAGGAACTATTTCATTGATCATATGATAATTTTTTGGTTTTTCTTCACTTTGAAAAAAAACTGCTAGACTGGGGGGAAATGATAGTTTAAAGTTTAGTGAATTCAGTAATTTTTGAAAATTAATAACTGCTTTTTTTTCCTTTTCTAGATCCAGAATCTTTTTTTATCATGAATGAGAGAAAAAAATGTAGTGATCTTCATTTATAGTTGGAACATTTTGTTGGAATCATATTAATTTGTAAAATCACAGTCTAAAAATACAGTCCATTAATTGATATTTAAAAATGAGATTTATAAATTCCAAAACAGTTTCCAAAAATACATCAGATGTTATTCATTTAAATCATTATTGTGATAAGTATTTTTGTAAGATACCATATCATGTATGAAAATATTTTTTGAGTGCAATATGTTAACTTGTTATTATAAACATCAAGTGCCATTAAGTGATATTTTAACTGTCACATCCTTATTTTTGTAAGAAGTTATGTGATATGGCAGATTTATATTCCAATAAATATTATGAGGTTATTTTCTCTCGTTTTTACTTATTTTTTAAGTTTAATAATTAGTGTAGTATATAGATATTTTAACGGTATTTAATGCTTAATCAAACTACATAGGATATCTTTCATTTGTCAGGTTTTGTTTTAAAAATGTTATAAATCTGTTACTGGTTGAGTTTTCAGGAGGAACCCCTCAATTTAATAACTGGAAAATTAAAAAAGATAAAAAAATACGCAGTTTGTCTTACTCCTGGTAAGTCTTTGTTGAAGGATGCAACAAACTGCATATTTTTATCTTTTTTTTTAGTATTCAAGTTAATAGTTATTGATTTTTAAAATGTGTCAGTCTTTTTGGGACACTGTGTGAACATCAAATAAAATAACATTTAAATTGTGACTGAAAATATATCATCTTGAGTAAATAATGAAACTCGGAAGTAAAGGTGCTCTAAGTTATTTAAATAGCAATGTACTGTACAGTTAGCCAAAAATATACAGGATGATTCTGAATTCATCAATATTTTGGGGGGAGGTAGAGGGGACCTAGACAAGCATATTTCAAATAGGAATGGGGGGCAGCCACACTGTTAAAGGGCTAGGACCTAATGTAGTGCGAGAGCGTTACAAAAGGCCCGTGTAATGAAACGAAACATAATAAAATGAAAAAAATAATTGCATGAGGTAAAGAAGTATCCGTAGTACTTGCACCATAAATTTGATAGAAATTGGACAGCTTGCTAAACTGTGGGGTGAGTTTTAAAACGTGCAATACTTAATCTTTTAACCAAAGAATGCAGTTCCTTTAATGTAATGGTATTTAGAAAAATGATGAACGGGGAAGGAATTTTCAATGATCATGCAAGATCCCTTATTTGTTTAAAAACTTTATGATCATGGAAAATTACTTCCCCGATCATCATTTTTCTAAATACCATTACACTGAGAGGGAACTGCATTCTTTGCCTAAATCATTAATACTGTGTGTTTTAAAACTCACCCCACAGGGTTTAGCAAGTGGTCCAATTTCTATCAAATTTATGGTGTAAGTAGTACGTATACTTCTCTACCTTATGCAATAATTTTTTTCATTTTATTATACTTAGTTTCGTTTAACGGGGCTTGGCAAAACGTCCTTTCGTAACGCTCTCAATTCAGAATCACGCTGTATTCATTTTTATAAAGAGGTTTCTGAAAAATATGTGGTAGCTAAGAATTGATTAGGAATTACAGTATTTTTCCATGGTATCTCCTTTGAAGACTTAAAACTAAACCTGGGTGAAATTAAATATAATTTTTTCTATTCAGAAAAAATGGAATGCAAAATGGTGGGAATATCTTGTGCCAAAAAAGTATTTATATACTTAAAAAATTCTTGATGTTAGTAATAAATCTAAGGTTAATTTTAATTAAATATGATATTTTGTATTATATTTTATGACCTTTTACATCTTTTGTTAAGTGAAAATATGATAGCAGGTTGTGTTTTTAGAATTTTATCTGCAATAGGGGTCACATCAAACAAAATGAAGATCCTGTGTGTCTTTGAATATACAGGGATGTGAACAAAGTTGTATGGCAATATAAATTTTAGCCTTTAATTTTCTGAGCTGAACCTGCTTTTCTTTAACTTCTTTCTTGGTAAGAGATGTGATTTTTTCCTTTTTATTCTAACGACAGCTTATGGCAGTGAATGTTTTAATTTTTTCCATAATTCTGTTTTGATCATTTCCATTTCAGAAAAAGTTTTAAAGATCATTCTTAGGACCTTACAACAATGTAACCGTCTCACCTTAATTTAATATTTATAGTAGTTTGATGTGCCTTAGTTAAAAACATAATAGTGCAAGTTTAAAAATAAACGGTTAGATGTGTAATGCACTTCAATTATGACTTTTCCCCTACATAGTTTTGGTAGCATAGAATTCTTATAATTCTGCATGTTAATAACCTCGTTCAGATTATGATTTTCTTATGCATGAAATTAAAACAAGGAATTACTACTTTTATAAAATACAGTGTTTTATTGTATAACAACATTTCATCCAAGATCTCTTTATCTGTATACTACAACATTTAATTTTACTCATGTCTCAAGCAACAATGCAAATGTTGCTGAAGAAACAATTTTGGACCTTGTGCCATAAAAAACAAACACGATATAGAGAATGGAGAGACAAGACAGGATAAAGAATTAATATTATAAAACTTATAAGCTTTAAAAATAGTTCCTGTTTTGCCCCTCCATTCTTTATTGCCAAGTATAAATACAGACTCTTCATCTGTGGGGGGTGAAAGAATGTGATCTATAAAAGAACATTACATATGAGTTTACAGTTTCAAATTATCAAACTAATGCATTTAAAAACATCTTTAACATTCAACTAAACCTCATGGCAAAGAGATATTAGCAAAAAAATCTCTAAAGAAGATTGTCAATATATTAGATACCTCTCTCAATGTTATTTTTACAATTCTTGCTAGTTATATATAATAGCTAATGCACTATTCAAATACAGGGTGTCCCATAAATAATGGGTCACACTTCTAGGGGGGATAGTAGACACCTAGACGAGTCAGAATCACATAGGATATGGGGGTCCCAGACCAAATCCCAGGGAGTTAAAAATGGAGCGGCACCCCAAAAAAATTATTGAAAAATTCAATTTGTAGAAGAACTACTATTGGTAAAAATTTAATTATGGTCTCAAAAATTGTGGTTTAATATGATCTTTAAAATTATCTCAAAAGTATTCACTTTAAAATTTGTTTTATTATGAAAAAAGTTAGAAAACCACAAAAAATGTGAAAATTTTGCCAAAACCTCATTTTCTATTTCGAAATCCTTTCTTTTGATTTTGTAATCTGAAAGATCATAGTTGTAAACCCTTAAGTCCAAAGTTTCACGTAAAAACCATCAATATTAAACGCTTGAGATCCTGTTAAAGTTCGTTTTTTGCGTGCGCAAAGTGGTTTCCTATAGCCGTTTCCAAAACGGCACTTTGCGGACGCAAAAATCGGACTTAAACCATGCTTTAACAGGCTCTCAAGCATTTAATATTGATTGTTTTTACGTGACACTATGGACTTAAGGGTTTTCGATTATGATCTTTCAGATTATTAAATCAAATGAAAGGATTTCAAAATACAAAATAAAGTTTTGGCAGAGTTTTCACATTTTTTTGTGGTTTTTAAACTTTTTTTGTAATGAAAAAATTTTAAACTGAAAACTTTTACAATAATTTTAAAGATCATATTAAACCACAATTTTTGAGACCATAATTAAATATTTACCAATAGTAGTTCTTCTACAAATTGAATTTTTCAATAATTTTTTTGGGGTATCGCTCCATTTTTAACTCCCTGGGATTTGGTCTGGGATCCCCAATTCCTATGTGATTCTTACTCGTCTAGGTGTCTAATATCCCCCCTAGAAGTGTGACCCAACATTTATGGGACACCCTGTATAAATTAAAGTAATAGGAAATTCAAATGACGCCTCAGACCTGGAAAACCTGGAATTATCACAGAATTTTTTTTAAAAAACCTGAATTTGAGGAAATCTGATAATAATCGGGAAAATTTCCAACACCTGGCAAATTACGAAAATTAAATATTTTTCAAATTATTAAGTGCATTTCTATTAATTTTACAAAATAAAATTGTGAGTATTATTGCAAATGCTCAAAAAGGCTCATACTCAAAGGTGTTTTCATTTTTATTGTTTTGCAAGAAGTTAACACCCTCCCATGATTTAGGTAGGGGACTTTGAATTTTCCTGATTTTTACTGTCTAGGAGATAAGAATTTACTTCACTCATATTATACTTTAGGGAAAATCATTCCAGATTATTAGGGAAAACCTGGAATTATCTGGGAATTTCAAAATAAGCTTTCTGTGGCCACCCTGTGAATACAGAGCCCTTCCTTAGTCCGAGGCCCGAGTGTGTAAGTTTAAGCATGTTACTTAATAATAAAAATACTAATATGAAAAATGACTTCTCTTACCCGTATTCGAATTACGAAAACAAGTTCATCTGATCTTCATTTGTATCTTTTCCATATGAAAAAAGATACTCCGAAAGACCCGAAGAACCTAAAATGCAAATAAAAGAAATTAATTTACAGGGATGAGATTATTCAGACTTTAGAAGGATTTTCAGACTATTTAAAACTTTTCAACAAAAATTTCAGACAATGAAAAAAATCAGCTTATATAAACTAGAATTTTCAACTAAAATTTACATCTTTTTCATTTTTTGTGAATGTTCTTGACATAAGAGGATCTTTCCTATGGTAAATTTTTATATCTGAGGCAGCTAAATAATTTTATTTGGTTTGGTTTAAGAACTTCTTATCAATTCTTGCAGTTTTCAGACTTTTTCCTTTATTGTTGATCTCATCCCTGAATTTAGAAAACTTATAACTGTAAAAGAATTAAAATTTATGCACTTATTATGAGTTTTATTCTAAAATAGGATTAATATGAAATCGCTAAACCACCGCATTCCCCCTTCATATATTTATTCTAGATTTTGTCTAAATGAAATATTTAAATAAATATCATATGATGTAAAGATTAATTTTAAATCTTATTATTCCAAACAAACAATATAAGAACACAACTAAACCTAACACTAATAATAAACAAACAGTCTTCTCATACTTGGATTCGTAATAAGAGAAATCCAACGGAGTCCCCTGGCCCGGGTCCTCATGTATAATGAGGAGAGCCCAGAGACATCAGCCGAGGCGCTCTGTAACAAAAGCAAGATTTTTAGCTATTACTTCAGTGATAATACAGTGTTTCACAGGGCAATATCCAAGTGGGGGGTTCAACCCCCCCCCCAAATTTCGACATCAATTTTTTACTTACTGTTTTTCCTCAAAAATTTGTCGTAAAATGCATGAAATCCCTTCTTTTAAGGTTCAAAATTTTGCTTGGGGAGAACCCCCAAACCCCCTTGAAATTTTAAAATCTATTTTTACAGTCGTTCCTTGAAAATTTTGGGACTTACAAAGAGTGGTCCTCTTCGGGTTGCTTTAACCCCCCCAATAGGAATAAGCACTAACAGTGAGAAAGAAGGTTTCAAGTGGGAACTCAGGGGAGGAAAAAAAGGGAAAAGCGACTCCAAAATGAGTTAAAATCCTGATTTTAGGGTCAAATTTTCTGGGGGAGGACCCCTTTTGGAACTTGGAAATCTGTTATTTACAACTTCTTTGTATTCGTTCTTTTTTGTAAAAAGTTCGTCAAATTGCAAAAATCCAACGAAAATGGAAATTAAATGTTTGAAAATGTATGTCCAAAATCCGCATTAGGTGTACCAAAACGAGTTGAAAATCTGCTTTTTAGACTGAACTAAAGTTTCAAGAAAAATTTTTGCCCCTCCTCGAAATAAGTCTAGTTACGGCCCTGGTGTTTCAGAACTTCTAGGAAGGGTAGGGCACACCTAGATGACTTGCATTCAGATAGGAATGGGGGATGCACGCTGAAATGAACCCCTAACGAACTAGGGGTTTTATAAGTAGGTATCGGAGGTTGAATTTGTAGTGGGAATTGAAACGTAATGCTTTACCAGACCTAACATAATTAATCTAAATGCTTGTAGTAGGTCATGACTTATTTTAATCCTAAGAAATGAGAAATTACGACCGAAATTTTCAGCCCTCTAATTGGTTTCATGGGCATAGCCAGCAGCAGCCCCCCAAGTCCTGAGTAATTTACTTTAAATTAAGTTAAAACCCAGTTTTTTAGGGTCAAATTTTCTGTGGGAGGGCCTCCAGGCCCCCCTTTAGTATTAAAAACTTTATCATTCTCACTTGCTTTATAATAAGTTCATTACAATCAAAATTCTACCTAAAAATGTGTCCAAATTTGGGTTTATGTGTACCAAAAAACAGTTTGAAATCCTGTTCTTAGGGTCTAATTTCTAAAAATTTTCTGGGGGAGGAAAAGCCATGCCCCCCTTTAATATTTAAACCTTTATTATTCACACTTTTTTATATTAAGTTCATTAAAATCAAAATTCTACTTAAAAATGTTTGTCCAAATTTGGGTTTACGTGTACAAAAAAACAGTTTAAAACCCTGTTCTTAGGGTCAAATTTCCAAACTTTTTCTGGGGGAGAACCCCCAGACCCCCCTTGAAACTTGAACCTTTATTACTAAAAACCTTTTTATATGATTTTTTTTCTTGGACGCAAATTCTACCTAAAAAAGTATTGATAAACTACATTAAGCCTATTATTAATATGGATGAAAGAGACCCCATTGTTTCCACGCTACCCACAAAACAATACTTTTACATTCATTTTATTAAAGGTCAAAAAACCCTCTCGAAACAATACTGTGGCTATGGCCCTCTCTCACAGGGCTTTGAAATTGTTCTCCACAAACATAAAAAAGTCGATCCTGCTTGCCCCCCCTAAGTGGAACCATGGCTACGCCCATGATTGGTTTTATGTTATAAATGCCTGAATCGAAAATTTGGCTTGTGTTAATATAATCTCTAAAGGTTACGTGTCAATTTCCACTCGGAATTCTTCAACCTCAAGTGCCCACTTAAAAAAACCCTAGTTCATTAGGGGTGCACCCTTCCTAGATGATTCGGAAGATCTGAAACACCCTGTATAAGCAAAAAAAAACTGATGAGTGAAAGTTTATTTTTATGTAATTAATGATTTGCGCAAGGTATATTCTTAAATGATCATTTGCAATAATTTTTGAAGTATAGAAAAAACATTTTTTCAAAGATTATAGGTATTAAAGCAGAAAAAGTGAATGATAGTTGCTGTACCTAATTTTATACCGATTGTTTTCATCATTGAAAGTAAAAACTAACTTAAATTATACTGTAGATTTTTTCTATTTAAATCTTATTCTACCCTAACAAGAATGTTAATGGAACGTATAAAAGGGATTTATAACCGTTAAAAAAGCTACGGGATTTTTTAATTTGTGAAACTTTTTTGAATACAACATTCAAATCTGGTTTTATGACGTTTTACTTAATGATAGTAATAAAAGCTTTTCTTACATGGGTTCGTTTTTCGATCATAGAAAGGTGGAGTATCCCACCCTTCCAGGTCGACCTTCCTCTCAGGATACCATCTTATATGAACCCTGAGAGACCCGCCGAACCTACAAACGAAAGAAAATGTATGCATCAAAAAATGGCATTTAAGAACCTTGTGACGAATAATGGCAAGTATTTTTTTTCATTTGATATGTTAAAAAACGTATGATGGTATGATGCTTACAATACCGAACTAATACACTTGCAAAATAAGAGAAAATATGAACTGTGCTCTCAGATAAGGAAAGTATTTTAAACAGATTAAGTGGATTTTCATGTACAGCTCCCGCAAAAAAAACGTTACAGTGGGGTTTGCGGGCGAACCACTTGGGTTAGGAAGGCAAAAGAGGTGTGATTTTTCATTGTTTAGAGCAGTGGTGCCCAACCTACGGCCCGCGGGCCAAATGTGGCCCGCGAGGCTGATCCATGTGGCCCGCGGACTCGTTAAATGTTAAAAACAAAAACCACTTTCAGAAATCTTCCAAGAAAACCACGAAATCGTGCGATATATTTTGGCACTTCCATCTAAAAAAAGATGATAAAAAAGGAATTCTTCATCATCCAGTAAAAATTTTTTCTTTATACTTCTATGTTTTGGTTTTTTCTAGATACGGGGAATTCACCATTAGATAAATATTTTTTCAATACACAGTATCAGTTAGCCATTTGAATTCAGTTTATAAGGATCTTTTTAGAACCAAACTTCGAAAAGATGTTCGATCGTAAAAAAACTGAAGATTCACTCGGACTGCTGAAACTTTCAAGAAAAGTGGGCAAATTCATATTTCTTCATACAGCGAGAAAATAAACCATTGTGTCTTATATGCAAGGAGAGACTGTGGACAAACTGTGTGTTTTGGAACAAACATTATCTGTTCTGAAAAGAACAAAAACTAGTGTTCGATCTCGACTTACAGATCACTTACAGACTTACTCACCTTAATTCAGTTTTAAGGATTAGTGTTACAAATTTGGAGCCGAATTTAAAAGAACCAGTATCCTCCAAACAGATTCAATTTTATTGAAAACTGGTAATTTTTCTTTATGTTTAAAAAATTTCTTAAAAGTGTTTTTTATGTGGCCCGCGAGATAAATTTTCATAAGCAAATTGGCCCTCGTCAAAAAAAAAGGTTGGGCACCACTGGTTTAGAGTATTCTTTAACCAAAAAAATTTTCGAGTCCTTAGGGGGTCGTCTTCATATTAAACGAAACACTAACTTTTTTCCAATGGGGACCCCCAATTATTATGAGATTTTCTGAAAGGCCATCCCTCAAAACCCTTAAATACCCAGTTTCATCCAGATTGATTCACAATTAAAAAATTTTTTAAAAAATAAAAAAAATTTAATTTTTAAAATCATGAAATATTTTTATGGAAATCGATTGAGGTAGTAATTTTATGAAGAAAGCCCAAATTTCAATCAATTTCACCGAATAGTTTTTGATAAAAACGAACTTTAATCTTAAGGGGCCGTATACCGTTGCCGAATGCATACCGCGAATGTTCTTTCTCGTTCGTTTTTATCAAAAACTATTCGGTGAAATCGATTGAAATTTTGGCTTTCTTCATAAAATTACTACCTGAATCGATTACCATAAAAATATTTCACGATTTCAAAATTTAAAATTTTTTTTATTTTTTTTTAATTTTTAATTGTGAATCAATCTGGATGAAACTGGGTATTTAAGGGTTTTGAGGGATGGCCTTTCAGAAAATCTCATAATAATTGGGGGTCCCCATTGAAAAAAAAAGTTAGTGTTTCGTTTAATATGAAGACGACCCCCTAAGGACTCAAAAATTTTTTGATTAAAGAATACTTTAAACCAGGGGTCCCCAACCCTATGCCCGCGGGCACCATGGCGCCCGTCGATCGGTCTAGGTGCGCCCACTGCTTGTGCCCAACAAAAATTTTTCAGTTTTCTATTATCCCATAAAATCCTATGCAAATTTTTAATAATTTAACAAAAAAATATTAATACTAATTATATTCATACGCTAAATTAATTTTTAAAATTAAATTTTTGTGCATTACATTTAGTGTGTATTATTAACTATATCCACCAACTATAAATTTTTTCTTGAAAAAATAAATGGTGCCCGCCACTCTACCGATATTCTGGTATGTGCTCTTAGGTACAAAAAGGTTGGGGACCTCTGCTTTAAACAATGAAAAATGACACCTCATTTGTTTTCCTAACCCAAGTGGTTCGCCCGCAAACCCCACTGTAACGTTTTTTTTGCGGGAGCTGTACTATATGTTACGAGCTAAGGGGAATATGATAAATCCGGGCACGGATTGAATTTATCACATTGCCAACCTCACCTCGGATACTATAAATAATGACTGGGTAATCAATTTTCCTATAACATGTTAATTACAAAAGAATTTCCCAAATTTTAGTTGTTCAATAATTATGAAAGAACAGCCCTTAAAATGCCTGAGAAACCATGCTTCAGTTTCTTGAAAATTCCCTAGGCTTCCGCCATTTTCCTCTTCTGAGCAGCTCATAAAGAGTAATTATAGAAAATGGCGTTTTTGTTAAAGAAAAAAATGAATTGCCCTGCTTGACTCTATACAAACTTCTTACCTGAGTTCGAAAAACGAAGAACCTTTGATGGCTCCTCGGCTAGTGTTCTCCTCTTATTTGAGGAAAATTGGCCTTATGAAGATGGTGCTATAATACAAAAAAGGGGAGAAATATTAATTATGTACTATTATTTACTCTAAGGCAAACATGAGCTCAATGAAAAAAGAATGGATATTTTCATTTCATGATATTTATTTATATAGGGGAGAGTGTTGTACCTCTGGACAAAAATCACGTTTTGATTTTTCTAAGACAGGTAAAATCACATTTTGACCATTTAAAGTGCCCAACCTATAGTCCTAACCTTAGCAAAGAGGGTATTATTTTTTATTAGCTAAAATCTTCAAAATTGGATTTTTAATTCATTTTAATAACTTGACGAAATTTGTGTCCACAGGTACAACAACGTGCTCTCCCTATGGACAGTAGGGTGGTCCAAAAAAACTTTTTTCAAGCCAGCCCAAACGTCGCCCCCTAATTTTTTTACATTTACCAATAGTATCATCCTCCTTTAATTTTAGCTTTCTACTCCTATTTTTAGGGGGTGCTCAATGGCCCTTCTTTTTGACACTTTAAAAATTTTATGGATTTGCTTTTAGACTTCCCGTGCTTAAAAAACAATTTTTTTTCGCAAAGCCTGATGTTCCTAAGCGTCAATATGTCTTATTATATTGTATTTAGTTTAATTTTTATATTTTGCAAAATTTTTCTCCGGATCCGCAAAAATGCGTTAAAATCATTTGTGTTAAAATCATGTTTTTCAGTGCGTTATAACAGCAAAATTATTCTTTGAAAAATAAATATTGAATAGTGCATTTTGTAGGAAATTTTGTTTACTTTAACTGTGTAATTCAAGTAATTTTCGAGAAACTAATATTTTTTGAAATATACGAAAAAATCCGAAAATAAAGTGAAAATTTTGCAATTTTTCACATATTTTTGCGTTTTTTGATATGAAACTGACCTTCCACGTGAAAGTGAACTAGATATTCGGAATCAGCACCTCAAAAAACATATAAAACCGTCGAAGAAAATAACTTAAAAAAAATTTTTTTTGAAGCAACTGCTTGTCATAGGACTATATTACTATTTTGAGCTTTTATTGAATTTTTGTTACTTTTTAAAACAAATTGCATATTTTTTAACCAGAATCATATTTTTTGACCCTTAAAGCATAATATTTGAACCCCAAAAATGTCTTTCTATTATTAAAAAACCGAAAATAGGCCAGCTGGCGGCCATTTTGTTTTTGACCGGAAGTCCCAAACGGCACTTCCGCCAGAGGGATTCTGGTCGATTTTGGATTCAGCATGTTTTAAACTATATTTCCACCAATTTTGGTTAATCTTGCCCAATCTGAACAATTATTCCCTTTAACAGCCCTTCTATTGTTGCTTCCTAGTCAACAAAAAACTAATTCGTCAATATTGTTTCTTAACATTCATACTTAAAAAATGATGCTTTTAACTATTTTATTTTCAATTTATTATCATATATTAAGTGTATAAATAAAGTAGGTGTCAAAATAATTTATCTTTTACTTATTTTTTAGCCAATTTAGCCAAAATTTCGAAAAAAACTAAAAAGTGCAGTTTTTTAGGGCCATTGAGCACCCTCCTAAAACTGAAGTAGGAAGTTGAAACTTTTCCAGAATAATACTATAGGTAGATGTAAAAAAAAGAGGGGGCGACGTTGTGTCTAGGACGAAGTTTAGTTTTTCCCATAGGAATGTGGACCACCCTAATGGACAGATCCAGTTGTACCTGTGGACACCCTTAAAAAGGAAAGTTTTAGTTGAAAAAAACTAAAAATGAACATTTTTATTTGTGTATTACCTTTCTATAAACCCTTTCAAGCATTTTTAAAATTGGAAATCGATTTTTTAAAGTAATGTAGTTTTAGATCGTAAATGATCATTAAAACGAAGTTGATTGATAAAAGACTTGATTTTTTTTACCAAAAATACGTAAATCTCAGGTGATTTTCAGAACGAAATTTGAGGTAATAGTTTCATCAATCATGCTGATTGATCTGATCACTTTACTGATCCAAAAAAAACAATTCGATCAACACTTAGTTGTGCTAGCATTTGGAGATAATAACTTTCGTAAATCTTCTTTGGTGGAAATTTTAAGTTTTTTGTAATCATACATAAATGCGATAGTGTGCTTAAGATTTTATACCATATTTTACATTAAATGCAAAGTAAAATAAAAAATTTTAATAAGTATGTTAGATCACAAAATATTTGATTTTTCATTTATAAATCACTTGAAAATAATAGCCGACAAATATATAACCATTCAGAATTAATTTAACATGCATTAAAATGTGTTCACCTTAATGAAACCTGATTCAAAAACGCCGATTAGCTACAGACACCCACAAGAACGTGTCCGTAGGTACAACACCACGTGTTTTTGCATTTAAAATTCTATAAAAAATAAAAGAATTGAGATCTGACGATTTCCAATATCAAAAATAAAAAGTCAAAATCTCGGGGATTTTCCCCTTATATCTAATTTTATTGTATTATAATTAAAGGGGAAGAAAAATATTAATGTAGTGATGCACTAAAAAAACTTTGAGCACTTAAAAACGTAAATTTATTATATTAAATTTAAATATTATTTTAAAGAGCTGATTTCACGTTAGCAACTAGATAGCATCTGTTTACATTCAAATTCAACCACAAATTCGAATTTCCACTATTTCCCGAATTTTAAAACGCGGTGGCTGAAGGTACAACCGTCCTTAGGTACAGCACTCTCCCCTACTGTTCCATTTTTTTTATCTCGTATCAGACGTTTAGGTATAATTATGGATGTTCATTGATTTTAAATATACCTTGAAACAAAATTAACATTGAGTACATAACGTGTTAAAATTAATATAGGCTACTTACGAATCCACCATCTCATTTTCCAGGCCAACCTTCCTCTCTTTCATGCTCACAAATGAGGTCCCCGAGAAACCCTCTGAGAAAAAAGTAATCTTAATAGCTCAGTGACAAAATATTGGCCTGTAACAGCATTTAATAGAGGTATAGTCCGACCGCGTGCCACGAGAAAAACTTTTGACGTCGTACAATATTGTGGCGATTTTTATGTCATGGAAACGTGTTATTCCCCTTAATTTTGGGGGTGATGGTAGTTCAAAAAAGCTGAATAATAAACTAAACCATCGGCGCAACAGCCCTAGTGGGCCAAGGCCTACGATGCCCATCTTCGTTTTCGTGACCATGGGGCCTGGGGTGCTAGGCAAATGTCCCAGTTAGGTGGTCAGTCTAACGTGAGACCCCCAGTGTTTAGTTCCCAAGCAAGCTTGGTCCTCAGTTTATCGACCCACTGAAGGGATGAAAGGCTGAGTGGACCCTGCCCAGCCCGGGATTTGAACCCCGGACCTGTGGCGTGGAAGCGCGATGCACTACCACTGCACCACTGGGCTTCCAAGCTGAATAATGCTTTGTGCCAAAAATATGTGGGGACAGTGGGGATATCATTTAGCTTTGCATTTCTTTTCAAAATTTTGTTTTCAAGTTTTTCTTTTGAAGGTCGGACTATACGTTAGCTGGAGTGATCAGTGGGAAAATTAATTTCCTTAAGAAGCAGGGCTTGAATTGCACCGGAGCCAAGCTCCGATACTTCTTGGTTTTAATGATAAAGGGAAATGGTTCCACCGTAAATTTTACTCTAGTCTGAAAGTTACAATTCGGCTCCTCCTTATATGGAAATTGATTTAATAGGTAGTACAAAATGTCCCGGTCCCATTTTCTGTTCCGCCCATGCCTTGGAGTGTAATCCAAAAAATAATTATTGCAGTATTTAAATTTGCCCATAAACTCGTAGTTTATCAAAATAATGGTTTAATCACCACACAAAAAACTTAAAAAGTGGGTTATAGGCGGCTCATCAGTCATCACCCAAAGGTTTGCAAAAGTAACCAGCTCGAAGAATGTCACAAAACCACTTTTGCCTATCAGGAAAAATTATTGAGCAATTTGGAAAAGCACCCGTAGGCACCATCTCTTCGAACTTCGAAGCAAGCAAATCGTTTTTAAAAAAATCTCTGAGATAACATTGAGTGGTTCCTGTGTTTCGAAATGCGTTGGCTAAAGTGTGGGGCCTCTATCTGGGAGCTGGAATATACACTAGAAAAGTCCGCTTCGGCCGCCTAAAACCAGTTTTTCACAAGAGTTCATCTCAGATTTATGTCCACCTTTATCGGTCGTATCAGATTAAAGCCGGTCCTGAAAGGACATCTTTTATCCGGTTTGGGGGCGAATAGCGTGAAGCGTTTCGAAAACAGAAACTGCAGGTCGTGGGTCCAGCCTAGGGCAACAGCCCAGCTCGATTTATTCTTTTCCTCGTCGGGCATTTCTTGAAGTGGCTGCCAGCAAGCCAATAAAATCAATAAGGAACAAAAAGTTCAAGTAATTTGATAATTTTGCGACCCGTTGTGCAGGAATGCAAAGCGCATTCACTTTTAGCTATTGAATAAAGCCTTGTCCACGAATTTCAATTTTTTGGTTGTAAAAAATTCAAAATATTTCAAGAAATTTGATAATTTTGAGACCTGCAAGAATGCTAAGCACATTTACTTTCAGCTAATATAAAAAAGAACATATCCAACAATTTGAATTTTGTGGGTTGTAACTCGTCTATCCCTGAAGAAGGTGCGAATCCAGCATGGCTCCAAGGGGGGTCACTTTTCCAGACCACCACTTTTACCTTTTTATACAAAATGTTAAAATGTTGGGGATTTTCTAAAAAGAATCACGCAATATTATCTTGTAGTACTGGTGGGGCTGGGGGGTATGGGGGTCCTCCCCCAGAAAATTTTTTGAAATTTGACTTGTTAAAGTAGGGTTTTAACTCGTTTTGGGAACAGTTTTGGGTCCAAGGGGGCACTGTCCAGAGTTCGCTCCCCTGAATCCGCGCCTGGCCTGAAGGAATTTGTTTGGGCAAAGCTCAAAGAAGTTAATATCAACAGATAGAAACGAAATGCGAAAAAATGCAAAGGTCACAACTTACCATCAGGGGGCCAGGATTTCTTGGGATGGGAAGTAGGAAATGGAACATGGGTCAACAGGCCCCTTGTAAGGACAGAGCTAAAGAAAATAATATAATTTACTCCAAAAAAAAACTTTCAGTAAAACATGAAACAGATGGATTATGTTTATAAATTTTCTAAAGCCCAAATTGAGCTTAAGGATATATTTTCACGCATGTCAAGACCCGATCCTTGCTCTCCGTATGAATTAAGGTCTTAAATACAGATAAAAAAATAATTATTCATGTAAAAGCTATTTAAAAAAACTAAATGCTGTTGAAATTGATGTTAACTGTTTATGATATAACTGACACTAGCTGATCCAGGGGGCTAAAGCCCCCCAAAATGAAAAGTTTTACACTATGTAATATGGCATTTATTCACCAAAATAAGTTAAGACTCTGTTATTTTAAGGTCAAATTTTCAAAAATTTTATGGGGGAGAACCCCGTTGGTACTTTTTTGTATCTCTATTATTAAAACTTTATTTTATATTAAGTTCGTAAAAACGCAAAACTTCTACCATAAATCTATATCCGAAATTTGGATGAGGCGTACCAAAACAAGTTGAAAAAGTGGGGTTATTTTACTTAAATTTTCAAAAAATTTCTGGGAGAGGACCCCCAGACCCCCTTTTGCTAGTTTTAAGTTCGTCAAAACGAAAAAATTCTTCCATCCGAAATTCAGATGAGTACCAAAACGAGTTGAAAAAGTGGGTTTTATACTTAAATTTTCAAAAATTTCTGGGAGAGGACCCCCAGACCCTAGTAGATGGAGCAGGATAATTCATTACCATTTTCATGTTAAGATAATCAAAAAGATTCAATTGGATTATGAAAATTATTAGCTTCCCAAAACCAAATCCTGGATCCGCCCTTGATAACTGAGAAGATTTTTGGTCCCCAAAGTGGACAATTACATTCACATATTTACATTTTAAGAAAAAAAATTAAGTTGGTTTTCCTTACCCGAGAGTAATTTCGTGTTCAGAGACGAAAGGTAGGAACGTCATGGCGGATGTTGAATCGGACTTAGTTTCTATCGAACTGTGATGAACCTATTTGGGAATAAATAGCATTTATTAATGAGCTATTAAACAATGAGAAATTTCAACCAACATAAGATGACCATATCTGTAGTTCAGTTAATTTCTTTCAGAATTAGCATTTTTCAAGATAAGTTATTTGGAGTTAAATGAAAAGAATTAACATATTTCAAAAGTCAATAAAATGCTATAATCGGGTCTTTTGTAAAAGGCATAAAAACATAAGATGGAAAAGATTAATATTCACCTTTGAGGTCCTTCAGTGAACTACATGTAGCTCCTGCAAGCTCACTTATATAGCAGGAGAAGTTCGATTAAAAAGAGTGTTTCACAAAATGATTCCTGGGAAAATTTCGAAATACCGCATGATAAATAATTTGTAAGATTCTCCAGGCTCCGTTTTTATTAATATTCGGTGAATTTATCATGCAATTTGATAGAAAAATATTGATAAACTGAACTAATTGCATAAGAAAATTGCGCATTAATTTCGAAATAAATCTATTAGTTAGAAATAGGTTCATTCCAGAAATAACTTTGATAAAAAGGTTTGACTTAATGTAAAATTTTTTTCTAAAATAGTGCGTGTTAAGAAACTTTTGGAAGTCTTTAATGATGCTTTAAATCAGGGTTTCCCAAACTTTTTCATGCATCGACCCCTTGGAATTGTATTTTACCTAGGCCATCGACCCCCTTTTAAAAATCCGACTAAATTTTTTAAGAAAATTATTTAGGAATGAAAATCTAACTAAAATTTTACAGCTGGTTCCACTCCAGCGGCGGATCCAGGACTTGTTTTTGGAGGGGGCGGCTAAGAATTTTCAATATCAAAATCGTCTTCTAATATTCTAAAAGGGGGGTCTGTAGGTCTTCCCCCAGAAAATGTTTGGAAATATAAGTCTAAAAAGCAGATTTTCAACTCGTTTTGGTACACCTAATCCGAATTTCGGACATACATTTTCACAAATTTAATTTACATTTTGGTAGGATTTTTGCATTTTGACGAACTTTTTACAAAAAAGTTGTAAATAATAAAATTCCAAGTTCTAAAGAGGGTCTGGGGGTCCTCCCTCAGAAAATTTCTGGAAGTTTAACCCTAAAAACATGATTTTAACTCGTTTTGGAGTCGCTTTTCCCTTTTTTTACACCCCTGTTTCCACATCCCTATTTCTCACTGTCAGTTCTTATTCCTTCCCCCCTGGGTCCGCTAGTGTTCCACTCAATAGTAATGTATTTCAATCTGAATAATTTATAAGTGAACCAAATAAGCAATAGCAACCAACCCATAAGCAATAGTGAACAATATAAGCAATTTACCACCAATGAAGCATTAATCTTTCAAAACTTTGAAATTAAAAATTAGTATGTAAAGGAAGTTCAAAGGACCAGGAAAATTCTTTGAATCATCCACAGTAATAAGAAGCTGTGCTCATCTGCAATTTTCTTTTTTATGACTGTTTAACTTTCATCCACCCCCTACCGACCCCTTAAGCTTTGTTGACCCCTAGAGCTTCATCTACCCCCAGGGGGTCGGTACCGACCACTTTGGGAAACCCTGCTTTAAATATTAAGTTGGAAAGAGATAGGAATGAAAGAAACCTTTATGGTGAACCTTGGAAAAAATATTTTTCTGGGATATCTAGACAATTATTGCAATATAGTCAAAGAAGGGTTTAATCTACATCGTATAAGAAGTTAAACGATAACGTATTTCGGCAAAGATTCCTCACAGAATCATGATACCAAAGACATTTTGAAAATGAAGTTGATATTATTAAATCCTGTTTTTCATTAATAATGTGACCGAAAAATATTCAGTTTCAGGAGGTTTGGTCACAGAACTAGATTTTACATTCAGTTATAATTATTGCGTTTCCACCAAAATAGGTAAGGACCGAAAAACCGTTCCCAAGTCGTAAGTCGAATCGTTCTTAGTTTAATATGTTTTAATATCAGGGTGTTTCAAACTGCCGTTTCACGGCTTTTATTTGGAACCAACATTTCATCGGATCATGGAACATGGAAGTCAGGTCTATCCCTAGGTAAGTACTTAGGTAACCATACTTATTACATTAAGTTCATAAATATGTAAATCCTACTTTAAGATTTCTAAAAAGCTACATTTATTAAGGGCTTAGGGATAATTTAAACTTTTTTTTAAGAAAAACTCTAGTTATGGGTCTTAGAATACAAGTTATTAAATCAAATCCATACTGGGTTCATCCCCCAAAAAAATGCCCATACGCATATATGGTAAGTATACAATATTCAGATCTTGAGCAATGGTGGGTCCAAGGGTGTCATGTATCCCCGAGAACCCCACAAAAAAGTTTATTTATTAAACTTTTACTATTTTGATACAATTTTTTTCAATTTTCTAAAGAGGATCCCCAGGACACCCCTAAAACGCAGGGCTTTGGATATATTTTTCTGTATAAAAAGGGGACGCGATGAAAATTGTGGTTGAAATTTGGGTCGCCATTGAACGTCGGAGAAGTACTGATTTAATTAGTTTTATTTTTTGATAAGTTTTAAAAATTGGAAACCCCTGCTCTATAACCATAAAAAAATTAAACAATTAGAAGAATCTAAATTCAGAAGACCATTTATCTTTGGTTAGAAAAGCTGTAAGAATTTCCAGAAGGAATTTCAAAACTATCGTACAAAAAAACCTATTCATCGATAAATTTTCGTGGAAAGTTTGAAGAAGATCAGGGGGCATCCATAAATTACGTGAGGTCAAAAAGGGGGGGAGGGGTTTGGAAAAATCTCACCAAGGGGGGAGGGGGGGGTCGGTGAAAAACTCATGTCAACTTTTTAAGTTCGAAATTAAAGGATTTTTTTTAAGTTTGAGAAAGGAATAATACCCACAGATAAGATACTGTGGTGATTTTTAGGCGGAATAATGTTCTTTTCCTCAAAATGCAAACGAATTGGATAGAAAATTATTTTTAAAGGTTGTAGGTAAATCTCACTTGGGGGGAGGGCAGGGTCCAGCAAAATCTCACTAAATCTCACCAAGGGGGGAGGGGGGTCCAGATTTTGGAAAAAACACCTCACGTAATTTATGGATGACCCCTCAGGTTATTTATATTTTTATGAACGTGATTTATTCATGAACATTCCCAACAGAGAAGGATTTGACAGTTTCCTGGAAAACATTAGAAGTTATAAGCTGAAAAAAAAGAAAGAAAGAAAAAATCACATTGATTTCGCGAAAAAGGCGGGGATGAAATGTATTATTGCATCTTCTTGGTACCTTTTCATAGAGGAGAATCGATAGTTTTGTTTTTATTCTTTCTCCCACATAAAATTTTGAAACTCTAATCGGGATCATTACAAAACCCATACAGCTCCAATTCCCGCCGCCGACGTCATAGAAATATATTGCATTGTTGAAATATGAGATGGATATAGGGATCCAGGATTTGGTTTGGGGGGAATTATTTGGAAATTTAAGTCTAAAAAGCAGGTTTTTAACTCGTTTTTGTGGATATACTATGAGTTTATTTTGATGTTTGTTTTTTGACTTGCTGACCGGTTTTTGCATTGACCGGAATTTTCGCGACACCGTTTTGGATCACCTCATCCGAAATTCGGACATGCATTTTCAAGAATTTAAAATATTAGTTATTTTGGCATTTTGACTAACTTCATACGAAAAAAAGTTGCAAGTAATAGAATTCCAAGTACTGAAGCGGGGTCTGGGGAATTTCTGCAAATTTGACCATAAAAAGAGGGTTTTAACTCGTTTGGTACACTTAGTTGCTTTCCCCTTATACAAGTAGTCCAGTAAATCTACTGAAAAAAAGGGTCAAACCGGGAAAAAATTGATACGTTTAGTTTTTCAACGGTTTTCACTTGGGAATGACCTAAATAATAACATACTAAAAATCGGCTAGCGGGAAGTTTAATTTTTTTTAAATTTTTAAAAAATAGCCGAAAAAAAATTTCAAAAAATCAAATTATAGTAATCGAGACTTATTATACATGTTTATAGGCTATTTTTCAGTGCTGAATACGAATATACCATTTAAATTTAAACAAATTCAAAATTTCAATTTTTAAAAGTTAATTAAAAATCTGGAAAGTCGAAAAAATTAAAACATCGCTCAAAACCACAAAATTATTGCAAAAGAAGTAATTTAAACGGTTTTCTTTTAGAAATGACTTAAATAATAACATAATAAAAATGGAAGAAAATCGGACAATAAAAGTTTAATTTTTTTCAAATTTTAAATTTTTTTGGCCTCAAAAATCGACCTTTTTAAAAATTCTTGTTAAAAACGTTTTAGGCATTTTCCAAGGTCATTTTTCCATGGATATTGTAGGTATGTACCTCTATAACCTAAAAAACCACAATTGGTGATTAAATCATTAGTTAATAAATTTATAAAAATTAATGTTGAAAATACAGGTAAAATCTTTCAATCAAGTAATACAGAAAATATTTAGACACTATTTGATAATAAATCATTTTAAAAATAATTAAATTGAAAAAAGACAAAATATCTTTCAAAAAATTTAAATTTTAAATTTTTTAAATTTTGTAGTATATGCATGTGATACATGTCTCTAGGCTATATTTTAGTGCTGTTTACGAATATCAAGCCAACTTTTCAATAAAATTTAAATTTACTGTGGAAAAATTGAAGCATAAAAAACAAAATTATAGAGAAAAGTGCTTCAGTTTTTCCACACTTAATCTAAATTTTATTAAAAAATTGGCGTGATATTCGTAAACAGCACTAAAATATAGCCTAGAGACATGTATCACATGCACTACAAAATTTAAAAAATTTAAAATTTTTAAATTAATTTAAAATTTAAATTTTTTGAGAGATATTTTGTCTTTTTTCAATTTCATTATTTTTAAAATGATTTATTATCAAACAGTGTCTAAATATTTTCTGTATTACTTGATTGAAAGATTTTACCTGTATTTTCAACATTAATTTTAATAAATTAATTAATTAACTAATGATTTAATCACCAATTGTGGTTTTTTTAGGTTATAGAGGTATATACCTACAACATCCATGGAAAAATGACCTTGGAAAATGCCTCAAACGTTTTTAACAAGAATTTTTGGTACTTTCGTATTAGCCAGTCCATCGTTTTCGCCAACTTCGCCAAATTTCGCCAAAACGCGCCAAAATACGGGATTTCTTCAGAATTGCCGAAAAACACATTTTTTAACATCAGAAACATCTTTATAACATCAGAAAATAAAAAATAAAAGTTTTATGTGGTTGGGGGGGCTGCCGCCTCCCCAAACCCCCCCTGCCCTAACTATAACCAAACTCGTTGTGGGGGTAATCAGAAACAGTAAGGATTCAGAAAAAGGGGAATCAGTTTCTTGGATGAACCAAAACTACAGATATCACTCGGAAAGAGCATAAAAATAACTTTTTTAGCACTAACTTACTTGCAAAATGGTCGATCCTACCGCCGGCGATCTTTTGTCGATTCTACCACCGGCGTGCATACGCAAACATTGAAAGACTCTGGGGCTCGGCAAAATGGCGCAACAAAGTTCACCGTGGAACGACACGAAAGCAGACTCCTACATTTCAGATGCAGTCTTCGTTCTTACCTTGTAAACACTGTTGAATTTACGTTCAAAACAACCTGCGCGGTGCGCACACATTATTTCACCCATGGGCTTAGCGATTTAAATTGCGCGCGCTTGCGCCAGCAATCGGAACTAGCGCGATTTCGCCACGTTTTCCAGGGTTACCAGAATCAACGGTAGTGTTGCGGGGTTTACGGGACTTGGCGACTTATCGCCCCTGTTGGCGAATGGACGGGCTAATACGAATGTACCGAATTGGTAAAAAGGTCGATTTTTGAGGCCAAAAAATTTAAAATTTGAAAAAAAATTAAACTTTTTATTGTCCGATTTTCTTCCATTTTTATTATGTTATTATTTAAGTCATTTCTAATCGAAAACCGTTTAAATTACTTCTTTTGCAATTATTTTGTGGTTTTGAGTGATGTTTTAATTTTTTCGACTTTTTAAAAATTGAAATTTTGAATTTTTTAAAAATTTATATGGTATATCCGTATTCAGCACTGAAAAATAGCCTATAAACATGTATAATAAGTCTCGATTACTATAATTTGATTTTTTGAAATTTTTGTTAGGCCATTTTTTAAAAATTTAAAAAAAATTAAACTTCCCGCGAACCGATTTTTAGAGTGTTATTATTTAGGTCATTCCCAAGTGAAAACCATTGAAAAACTAAATGTATCAATTTGTTCCCGGTTAAGTTACAGATTGCTTGGACTAAAGGTGTTTCATAACTTTTAGGAGGGGTTGGACAATGGACACCCAGACGACTCAGAATCACATAGGATAGGAATGGAGCTAGGGGTTTTTATAAGCAGGCACGGATGTTGTAAAATTCCCTGTGGAAATTGACCCGTAACCTTTTAAGATAGAATTAAAACCAACGATTCAGGTATTTATTCAATAAAACCAATTAAAGAGTTGAAATTTCAGCTCTTAAACAAATGCCGGAATTTAACGATTTTGCTGGTTTTAATCCCAGTATTAAAGGTTCCGTGTCAGTTTCCACTGTGGATTATACAACTTCTCATGCCGGCTAGTAAAAACCCCTAGCTCGTTTAGGGGCGAAAGCCGAAAGCTCCCTGGAATAGTTAGTGGAGGGAGTTAATATTTTAGGTTTGGGTGGTTGTATAAAGCTGTGTTCCAGGATCCCCGGGCCATATGACAAAAATTGAGGTCCTGTCGTTAAAAAAGTGGTTTCATAGGAATAGCATTTGCATTGGCGGCAAGAATCTTTGCACTTCCCGTCATACTATTTTCCTATCCTTATCAGTGGCGGATCCAGGGGGTAGCACTCTGGAAAGTGCCCCCCTTGGAGACCCAAAAAAGGTTCTCAAAATGAGTAAAAACCCAACTTTTACAGGTCTAATTTAAAAAAATTTTTGGGGGAGGACCCCCATACCCCCAATGGTACCACAAGGGGATCTTGTCTGGAAAAGTGCCCCCCTTGGAGCCGTGCTGGATCCGCACCTGATCCTTATGGGACCACTTTTTAACGATAGGATCTCAATTTTTGGGTTATAGTCCCCTTTTGCCTTATGGCTCGGGATCCAGGAATAATACACATTCATACGGCCACTCAAACCTAAAATATTAAGCCCCCAATGTAATCGATTACTATCTAAGAACAGGGACGTAACTAGGGGTGGGCAAACGGTGCCAGGCCCCGGGGCCCCCAGCTTCAGAGTTTTCTGCAGAGTAATAAAATTTATATGAAAAAGGGGGACCAATAAATTTACCGTTGCGGTACCCCTTTTTCTAGAAATCGAGCCCTAGTTTAAGAGTAATATACACGTATAGTATACCTACTATATATAAATATAGGGGGCCCCTTCCAACGACCTGCACCGGGGACCCCGAGGGCCTAGTTACGCCCCTGTCTAAGAACAGTGTTTCCCAACCGTTTTTGGTCTACGCCCCACCAAAGCCTTTCGATATTTCGCATGCCCCCATGTAAAATTACACATACGTTTTTACACTCAAAAATTAACTATTCAATTTAAATACTTAAATGGTTGATTTCGGAAAAAATGTGACAGACATGTTTAGAAAATTAGTGAGTGTTCAAAACACAAGATGCAGAACTAAATTTGAAACACAAATTATTTTTAATGTAATAAATGTTTCTAAATTTAAAGAATTAGTAATCCATAATCACAGTTATAACAATGTTAATGAGATTCTTGCAGAGCCAGAGCCATAACCAGACTTTAGCTTTGGTGTGGGAAGGGTTGACTAAAATACAGTGTTCCCTTGTTATTCGCGGTAGTTACGTTCCAAAATATACCGCGAATAACGAACCCAGTTTTAAAACGCGCATATATAACAGACATAATGGTTCGATTTCGTCATTTATTACATAAAACAAATAAAACTGGTTCATGCAAAAGTAGTTTAAACAATTGTAACAACTAATAATTGTAAATAATTTGTAGTAAATACCAAAAGGGTTACAAGTTAGAAAACTTGCTTAGCAAATAAAATTGGGGGGTCTGGGGGTTTCTTCCCCGAAAACTTTTTGAAATTTGCCCCTTTAAAATTATTTTTCAATTCATTTTGAGACCATTTGGATTACACCCAAAGAAACCCGCTCATTGTAAGCGGCAGAATTTTCAAGGAAAAATAGTATTAAGTAAGTAAACTAAGTTATGAGGGAGTTAGGGGAATTTTTCCCACCTGGAGGCAGCGGCGAATTAATGCAATTTTGTGGGAGGGGGCGGATAGATGGGATATGAAGGCCTCTCTGGGAGATAAAATGTTTTCAAATGATATCCTTAAAACTAGCACTGTTAAGGTTTTAGAGACTTAAAGCAGATATAAAATAAGTTTAAAAATACCAGGGGCGTATTCGGAAAATTATTTCGGAAGGGGCCCAAAAATATTTGTCAGTCCCTTTCATGCATATTAGTATTTAATATGTTTAATGTAGTATATCAATTCATTTTTTGGTAGAATTTGTATCCGAGAGAACTTAGTATTAGAGAAGTTTTTGCTAATGAAGGTCGTATCAAGGGGGGTCTGGGGGATCTCCCCCGAAAATTTTCGGAAATATGACCCTAAAAACGGGGTTTTGGACTGTTTTTTGGTACACGTAGCCCAAATTTTGGACACACATTGTTAGGTAGGATTTTGATGAATTTATTATATAAAAACTGTGAATAAAGGATTAAGTAAAAATGGGGCCCTGGGGGTCCTCCCCCTCTTAAAATTTTGGAAATTTGAACCTAAAAAACTAGGTTTTAACTTGCTTTGGTATATCAAGTCTGAAGGGGACAGGTAACCCTCTCGTCCCCCCTTATATATTCCCCTGAAAAATACGTTGTAAACAAAAAAAATCAAAACGGAAAGGGTTTCTCGGCAGGCAAAATTCAAATTAAGATTTTCCCGGCGATATTGCTGCCTGCTGGTAAAAGCTCAGACGTTTCGCCTGAAACTGTCAGGCATCTTCAGTGAAAACTTTTTCTCAAAAGTAAACGTTGAGATCGTTGCTATATGGTGGAACCTTCGATTTAAAAAAAATAGGTTTTATATTTGCCTATTTTTAAGCTTTTGGACTGAATAAGCTTTAAAACTAGATAAATTCCCACTTCAAGAAAGGTATAGACAAGCCAACTCAAAACTTGAGCACCGCAACTGTCCATTACGGGAGAAGACCAGGTCACTTAAAAGTTCCCTCAAGCCCCTTTAACTCCATGCATTGATGTATTGTAAAATTCTGTCCGTGCAGTCGAAAATTTTTTTGGTAAAACCAGTTGTTTTCATTAAGTGTAAAAAGTTTGTGGTTAACAAAGATATTCAAGAGGGGGGTCTGGGGGGCACCCCCAGAAAATTTTTGAAACTTGAACCCTATAAACAGTACTTTAACACATTTCTATCCGCCTTTACCTAGAGACTTGACAACTCTTTAAATAGCTACATCAAACTCATCAACAAAAGTGAAACAAAATGCAGCTCTTAAGTCTGATTTCAAATACTTAAAGTCCTTTATCAAAATGGAGTAAGTACTGAGTACTCCCATGCAGTTTTGAATACTACACACTGGTTAAAATAAACAAGAAGGTAAAAAATATCAATAATTCATACTCTTTTCATAGTTAAATACTACTCAATGCTTTAAAAAAACTTTCCAATTTTACTGTAAAAAATTATTCAAAAGCCTTGGTGCACCCAACAGTCAAACTGGGATCTGCTCCTGTGCTAACCAGTGTATACAGTACAACTTAGGTGATAAATTTTCCATATTAAAAACAAGTTATCATTTATTTGTTTGAAGTTATGTGCATGGATTTATGTTACAATACTAAAAATAAAAGATACACTAGGTTAGGATAATCTAAAATCAATAGAAAAACAGTGAAAAGACTAGTTTGAGAAACCAAAACTTATCTACTTTATTTGTGCAAAACAAGTACACAATTGCATTGTATACAAATATTACAAAAATTTTACATACATATTTGAACTATGTAAGATGCGTTTTACGAGAAATCATAAAATTAATACATATAATAGCAAGAGGATAAAATAAGAACACAATAAGATTAAGTAGACAATTTTTAAAAATAATTAACACTATTTACCAATGAACTTAAGACGGCTGCCGAGATCCAAGCCAGACTCCAGGGACAAATCGGCTATTTTTAACTCAATATTACCTCTTGCAACAGGTTTTTCTTACCGCACCCTTTAAATGAGCCTATATCTAATTTGTTTAATTGATCATAGTAATCAATTGAAAATACATAAAATAAGAAAAGATTTTTTACACACTAAGCTTGCTGTGTATACTTTAGATATCTTTATGAAACATTTAATATCAAAAATGATTTAATACTTCTGTCCTAATATAAAAATGCATACATTAAAAATGCAGTATTGGCACATCAAGTTACACACAATCATAATTTTAAAAAAATTGTTTACAATATTTATTAACCATACTACAGTAATCTTACTGAACAACTAAATTTTTAAAAATAATTGCTGACATGAGGGTAATATGAGACAATCTGGGCAATTATTTTAATGCATTTTAAACAAAACCATCAACACAAATTTATTGATAAAATTCAATTGTGTAGTAGTCTTCTGAGTTATAAATTCAGTAAATTTGCTTGTTGACCATTTAAAGACACCAACAAAAAGTGTGGAAAAACAGTGACATCAATTAAAAACAAGTTTTTTATTTCCCTTTTTGAAAAAAACTATTGAAACCACCTTTCAGGAAATATTAAAATTAATTATTATTTAAAATTTTTAGTTACATACTTTTGAAACTTGGGAGGCTTATGATAAATCACACAGCTCCTGGAAATAATTAGGTTTTCCATTAAAAACTCAGACGGTATACAAAAAACTTTCAAAAGGATATAATAAGCTGCTTAAGATCAAATTAATTATGCTAGTAATTTTCATAAAAATACAGTGGACATAAAGAATTGAGATTTTTTAAAATGATAGCAAACGATGTAAGCGTATAAAAATTATACCCATGTTTATTTAATGAAAATTGCACAAGTTTAATTCTCCAAAATAAAGGGATAATACCCAAAGTTCCTCAATACTATAATACTACTATCACTTAAAATGCAAAAAATCACTTGTAACTCACTAAATTATAGCTAAGATATCTACTAGGGGAATGAGACACAAACTACAATATTCATTATACAAAAGATAAAATTTAAGGACAAAGAAGTCACCAAAAATGAGAATAATCAAAACTTTCATTAAATAGAGCATAGAATTTGTTTTTATATTTGGGAAAAAGCTATTTTAATTTGATTTTGCTAGAAATAAAAAAATTAAACAGCACTAAAGAGAAAAGATCTGAAATCAATAAGATTAATTTGCAGAAATTTAAGGATTTTTTATTTCCTTACATCCAGTTCCACACTCACAAAGTAAAAGCTACTTTTCTTCTGCATGGGGAGGGGATGGTCTTCAAAGGGAAAACTATCCAACTTTTTTTGAATGATCCTGCATGTTACCAATTTTCCTTAGGGAAAATTAAGATTTTATAAAAATGCTGGGTCATACTGTCCTCCCATAGTTACTTACTGGGTCCGTTAAGGTAATGGGAATTTAACCCCCTCTCGGCGGGCCAGCCCAGAGAATAATTTTTACTGGTCAAAATCATGAAAATAACTAAATAATAAACTATCCTAAAGACAAGTTATGCAAAACTCAAGCTATTAAATAACCACAAACACCATATAAACTGAAAATAAACTAACCAGAAAAGTTTAAGTACTATTATCAATCCTGTTAAAAATCTTTTTACATCCTTTAATACTTCCCAAAGCCAAATTCTTGTTTTTGATATGAGTATAACTACATATGCATACCTGCCAACATTGGAATTATAAAAAAATGGAAGATTTTAAAAAATCAAGACCAGAAGCATTTTTTTCTTAATCTGAGTTAGCCAATTTGGTTACCTATCATAGTTACGTCAAGTAGGTTAATACATGACAGGAATGGATATCTTTTTTAGTAAAAAAATCAATGAAAAAAACTTAAATCTTCCGGCTAAACCGGAAGAGTTGGCAGCTATGCATATGCACTAAACATGTTGATTTGCTCAATTTGGACCAATTCGAATAACTGGTATTCATAACATTTTTAACAGGATGAATTACATTAAAGTGTCATTTCTGATATTCACAAGTTTTAAGCCTCAAACTAAAGGAAGGAATAAGAAAAATAAGTGGTTAAAATTACAGTGGTTTTTGAAAAATAAAAGTTGTTACCAATAGGTAGCACTTAATTGCTAAAACTACACTACCCTACAAAAATGGACAGGACATCAGACAATTTGCATGAAAAATCTGACTATTTCAATTTTTTTTAAATTTTAATGTTTACACATGACCTGGGGAGGTTTTTTTTATAGTTCTGCGTGAAAATGTGATGATATTTTGAAAAGAAATAAACTTGGGGACTTAGAAAGAAGTGAAGCAAGTAGTCACTTTAGAGGCAAGTCTATTCGTTCAATTTCTGGAGTTATTAAAGCCACTGCCAATTTTTGGGGTTTTAGAAAGATTACGGGATTTGGGACACTAATTGCACTTGTTTTTTGTCCCTCAAAAGTGAGTAAATGGCATCAGCGTGTCCTAAAGTGTGAAGATGCCCGTCTTTAATATACATAGTTTAGTTGCAGCAAAAAAGCCAAACATCACATCATCCAAAAAAAAGGCAGACTCTCTTGGCGTTTGCAACGTCGTAACTGGACTTCAAACAACCAGAAAGCTGTTTTATGAAGTGATGAGTAACACAAAACACTCCCCCAGTTGATTGGGAGAGGTTGAGTTTGAAAAATGACCAAGGGAAGTAAGTCTTTTTCTCAGTGCATTGCACAAATCTTCAAATTCAGAGATGGTGTAATCTCATTTGGGGGTGTTTTTCTTGGAACCTTTAACTTTTGTTAATGGTAAATACGTAAATTAAATACTGATGCCAGGATGAACATTTTGGACAGTTAGATTCTTCTTTCAATTTTATAAAATGAACAGAAGTTACTTCCAGGAAGGCAATGCTTCCTGTCATGTTTGAGCCTGTCATACAGGGGGATCAATATATAGGTGTGAAATTTTTCTGACCCCTTCAGAGACCCAAAGCAAACCCTAGGAAACCTTTTTGGGACAACATAACGTGACATTTAAGGAACGGGGGGCCACTGTCGAAATCTACAACTAAGATAGCAATATTCTCGAGGCAGAAATGGACACAAATTTCCAAAACTGAGTTTTAAAATATTGTTGAGAGTATGCCTAGAAAGGTCAATAATGATATTGCAGCACGTACAAGTCAATAACTTCAATCAAATTAAATCATGTATTTTTTCAGTTGAAGCATCACACCTTGGTGTCCGGTCCATTATTGTAGGGTAGTGTGTATGCAAATGGGTGTGGTCTCAACTTTTATTTTTGATTGCAGTACCTCATCTCTTGATTGATCATTTGTGGTTAGCCTGGCCCCTAGACTAAAGGAATTATTTGTGCCCGAACTGGAAAGAATACATAATGATTGTATTTTTTTAATATTTTCGAAAGAATGTAATGCTCTTTATCAGTCCTCCATAATACTTACATAAAAAAACCTAGAATAGGTTTTAGCTGTTCTGTGCCATCTATCGGCTTTTTGTCTAAAGCTAAAACTTTAGAGCACATGATTTAAATAAATAACAAATTTGATGTTTTGTTTGGATCTATTAAATAGAAGTGGTGCTATGAGCTTCTGAGTAATTACCTTTAATTTTAACCACCCTGTATATAAAACTTAAGCATGACACAAAAGTAATGTCAAAGGAAACATTACAAATTTTGTAATTTAAGTTTTTCAAAAGCTTTTACACATAAAAGTTAGTTGAAATAATTTTCCCAATCTACTGGAAGGACATTTTGATTGGGTTGGATATCAGGTTCATACATAGTTTCAGCTGCAGTTCTTCCCATCATATGAAAAATATCAGTTGAAGGACTGAAAATTATTCTTTTCGGAATGTTAGGTTTTGAAATCAGAGCACAAGATTCAGAGTAATTTGAGTTGACATGAGTGTTACCAAAAGATTCAATGGGTTTTTGAGAAAATGTGTGGGTTTCATATCCCCCCTCTCCAGTCAGAATAGAATTAATTATGTCGATGTCCTCTGAAGATCCAAAAGTTTCTAATTGATAATTATTCACACACACGCTTTCTGATACCACAATACCAGAATCATCCAGATTTATGGGTTCCTTGCTTTCTGAAGGAATAAGATCATATGTGTGTGGTGGTGTAGGAGGTAGAATTACATCATCCGTGGCAAGATTTTTCATATTCGCTGTGTGTGATTGAATTTCAGCTCTTTTGTCAAGAACCATCATTTCATCCAACTCATTTTCAGACAAACACAAAGAGTTTTCGTCTTCAACTATAGCTTCTTCCCCCCCACACACAACAGATTCGAACTCATTCTCAGACAAACACACCAAGTTTTCATCTTCAACTGTAACCTCTTCCCCCCCAACAGATTTCAACTCATTTTCAGACAAACACACCGAGTTGTCGTTTTGAACTATAGCCTCTTCCCCCCCAACAGATTCCAACTCATTATCAGACAAACACACACAGTTTTCATCTTCAACTATAGCCTCTTTCCCCCCAGGCGATTCTAACACAGATTCTTTCACTTCTTCTACCAGAGAAAGGGATTCTAAGCACACTGATTCAGGTGGTGTATCGACCAACTCGACGGGCAATAGGAATTCAGCTGGCGCTGGCGTGCGGCGCTCTCTCTCCTCAACTTCCTCAAAATGAACCATTTCATACCTTTGTGTGTGATAAGGGACCCCAACACACACAGCCTGCTCTTCTACCTCTGCCAAAATGGAATTTTCTACAGGCTCATCATGGAGAGGTTCTTTGTTGTCTGGGGACACTATTTTATCAGGTGTTAAAGGAGAGGAGGCATCTTCTTCAGATATGGGAGAGGGGAGGAAGAATTCAGTTGTTTCTGGACATTTGGGGAGGGTTTTTTCCTCGGAGGGAAAATTTACATCTACACACCTCTCTTCAAGAACAGAAGTAACTGCACTGCAAGGCTCATTTTCTGCATAATCTCTCTCATTTATGGTACCTTGATTCAACGATATCTCGTCCACAGTAGAGTCTTGTGTGGTGGGATTTTCCTCTAACCTTCTCTTTTTAGAAGGTCTTATGCTTTCAGCTTCCCTTTCATTGACTTGTGGAGAGAAATATTCGGCAAAACTATCATCCTTAAGAATCTCATTCAGTTTTGCATCAATAACTTGCTCGTTGAATGGAAGGTTGAATTTTTCTTTAAAACTTTTCAAGCTGGTTTTTTCACCGGGAGTTCGTTTCTTAAGGAAATTCCTAAAGGCTGCCTCAATAACTGCCTTGGTATTTCGCAATAATTTACCTGAAAATTTTGAGGTGGAATTTTTTTGGGGGCGTTTCATTTGCCTTAGTGAAACCATATCTATGCCAATAACCCCATTATATTTTGGTTTTTCTTTTGGGCTTTGTAAATTTTTCAGGCTCTTAATGCGATCAAAAATTGGACACGTGTCAATGTGTGACCGCCAATACTGATCACCCCTTCCTTTCTCGTACTGTTGCTTAAATTCAGCAAGTTCTTTGATTGTTTTTCGTCTGAGTGCTTGCGCACTTTGGTTGGCACTTGACAAAATAATGAAATTGTGGAGGGTGACCCACGGCACCATGCAGGAGCAGATATCAGGGACTACGTCAAACTCCATCATGGTCTAAATTAGAAAAAAAGAGTTTAATATAGTAAACTAACACAGAGTAAAGTTTAAAAATGCATTATAATAAAAAAAAAAAGATGGAAGATCTAACACCAAATGAAAAATCAAGTACAGTCGAATCATGGTTAATGTTATCCAAAATCGACCGGCCCTGATCAGTCCTATTTCATTTAACACAAAATGTGTTGTTGAATGCAGTGTGGTCCAACCACCCTTGAAGATTCTCATAGCACTCTCCACAAAATATGTCTTAATCACATTAAATAAAAGGTAATCCACTTTTCAGTATTATTTTAGAAATGTGTTAAAAACCTATTTTATCGGTCAAATTAAAAAAAATTTTTTAGAGGAGAACCCCTGAACCCCTTTTGAACTGTCTTTAACTTGACTTCAAATTCAAAAGGGTTATTAAAAGTGAATCAATTAAATATGTTGATTTTTTCAAAGTCAAAAAATTAGCAACCAAATGAAGGGAAACTGATTGGATGATCTCTGAGAAAAATTATATTCTAGTCATTTTTGGGTTTGGAATTGAAAATCAGGGTTGGAAAATAAACATGATTTATTTGTTTTAAACTTGTTTTATTTGTTTTTTTACCCTCAGCATAGAAATGCTAAAAACAAACATTATTTTTAAAAATTTAAATTTGACTTTTCATATTTAGGTTAGATTAATAAAGCTATACTTTTAAAGACACCACAGTGTTCTTTTAAATGATTTTTGTAAGTTTTCTTCACAGCATCATGCTCTTTATCAAGCAATGTACTGCCTATGTCATATGGCGATTTGTACCCAAGCCTTATACTCGTGGGTGCCACTCTTCAAAAATTGCGAAGATGGAACTTTAAACTATCATTTTCTACCAGTCTAGCAAATTTTTCAAAAACTGCAGATGAGCAGTAAGTAGTTCCTTAATTTTAAGTTAAAGCTGCTGTATCTGAGTAAAAGAGGCTTATTCGCCCACATAAGTGGACCAGACCTCTCAAAACCAGTCAAACTGGAAAGGATACATTGAATCTGGTATGAGTCTGGTTGAGTCTTGGAACTCTCTGCCATTCTGACACAGTGCTAAAACTTAACATATTCGTGAAGGGGTACCTTAGAAATAATGTTGAGTCAACTCTTCCCTCGAAATGAAAGTCTGGTTATGGCCCTGGTCAATACAGCACTATTTTTAGGTCACTAATTATAGGTTTCACTGTATTTTAAATGCTCACGAAATAGGATCGCCCCCCCAAACAGAGTCTACGGATACACCACTTCTTATTGTGTGCAAAATGTGCGATGCTAGTATTAAATTTTAGTACAAATAGCAGCCAATTGGTCAGCTGATCAGTCTTGTAATATACCCAGGTCGGAATTCTGTTCACAGAACTTTTAAAAACACGGAATTCCGCTCCCAATACGGAAGAGTGGCACTCATGATTATACTTGACACCCTCTTTTTAAGCTATGAGTGATCCATACGTGAATATAGTGAGTTTGTAGCCTAAATAAAGGGAGCAACTTGCTAAAAAATACATGTGTTTTAAACAATGTGTTTTGCTTTGTTTTAAACATGTTTAAAACAAAGTGTTTTAAATGTAACAACCCTGTTGAAAATCCATGACTTTCCATGACAAAATTTAAAAAATTATCCAATTCCCAACTTCCCAGGTGCGCGGACACCCTGTAAATAGTGTGAGGATGTGTGCACATCAGTTTCATAACTTAAACTAAATTTTGTAGCTTAATTTGGGGGCTTTGAAAAAAGGTGGTCCTAGGTACACAGATTCTTCTAATCATATAAAATGAGTCATTAATTTAATTGTTATGTTTCACTCATATTTTTCATTACGAATGTAAAAGTTGCAAAATACCTAAGTACTTGTTTTAAATATTGGGTTGTCCCATAAGTTCTGTTACTTTTTACGAAGTTTTGTCTTTGAAAATTTTTTATGAAAAACTGGTAATAGGTGGAGATTTCAAACAAAAGGCAGGGTTGCCAACCTGAGACAACGCTCATCCGTAATCGCCCCCCCCCGCGCCAAAAAAAAATCCGGCGTGACGCGTGGCTTGCCGACCGACGCCACGCTTTCTGTGCACGTAAAAAAATGGCCCAATATTTTGATAATATTTAGAAAAGTCCTGAAAACCCAAATATTTGAGAAAAGAAGGCCTTTCTTTCTCCCATGAATCAATCATCCATGCAGATTAGAATATTCCAAATTCCGATTGATTCCCCCTTCTTATTGCCCATCTCATCAGTTACTAGCAACTAGGGGTATCGTTTTTATTCGCAATTCTAAGTAAAAATATATGTATTGTGTAGGATTGAAGCTAAAAACAGAGAAATGATAAGAAAATTTAATACATTCTCGTTAAAATATAATTAACGTAGTTTCCGTAGTTTTTCTAGCTTTATCCGTAATTGCGGAATTCGGGGTCCGAAATGCGGAATGATTCCGCAAAATCCGGAATGGTTGGCATCTCTGAAAAGGGATTTTGATATATGTATATTTATGAACATAATGTGGGATTTTGTAGTTCTCGGGATATTATTTCTTTTCAAAATGGCGGTTTGAAAAAAAGACCAAAAACGACGATTTTCGCGTAATTTTTTTCTTTTGTTTTAAAAACTAGGAAGAACGCATAATTCATGGCTAAAAAAAGTTTTAATGTATATTTGAAATGTTTAGATTACGATGTCATAGTTTCAAGATGATTCGATAAGTTTAAGGTTGGAAATTTTGGCTTTAAAACATCATATATTGGTAATTTCACGTGTTTTTTAAAGCATGCCTATTGTTTTTCTAAGCAGCTGGTATGAAGTAATTAAAGGCAGGTGTTTTTTGAACCATAATGCTTGTTAATGCATTGAATTGATGCCATTAATGCATTGAAAGTATCTTTTCATACTATCATTCAATTGATTTTTTTCCAATTGCCAAGGAGTTGTTTTTATTGTAATGTTTTCCTATGAAGCAAAGAAAATTGCTTTGTTCGCTGAGCGTAAGTTCAGCGAGTGTAATTCGGATAGGCTAAAACGTTGCGCGCTTGCATTGTGCGCATTATTTTCTGAACTTAAGTTCAGATATAATTTAATATACTGCATATTTTGAATACTTGGGTCTTTCCTAAGCTTTTTTATTGATTTTGATGCTATTTTTCGTAAAAATTTCTTTGAAATGACTAACATTACTGAGGTAAGTTTTTTGCAATAGATGTTATGTTTGGGACCGAAATTTCCTAGGTTAAACTTATCGAATTATCTTGAAACTATGACATCTTAAACTAAACATTTCAAATATATAGTAAAACTTTTTTTATCCCTGAATTATGAGTTCTTCCTAGTTTTTTTAAAAAAAGAAAAAAATTACGCGAAAATCGTCGTTTGTGGTCTTTTTTTCAAACCATCATTTTGAAAAGAAATAATATCATGAGAACTACCAAAATCCCACATTATGTTCATAAATATACATATATCGAAATCCCTTTTGTTTGAAATCTCCACCTATTACCAGTTTTTCATAAAAAATTTTCAAACACGAAACTTTGTAAAAAGTAACAGAACTTATGGGACAACCTAATACTTCAATTAGGACTACATATAATTGTAATTTTAAAGAAAACACAAGAGTTACAAACATATGAGAATCAAATTGCTTATTATTATCAATTGGATACTGCTATCAGTTTACTCTAGGAAGCAGTCCACTGTACTTTAATGGGACCTATAGTAAGGCAAAGTCAAATTTAAGGATTTTCAATCATGTGTTAAGATACTTTTGTACTTGATTAGCATGTCAATGAAGAACTACTGTAAAAAGAACTTAAACTTCCAAAACCAATTTTTTTTAATGTGATGTTTTTATAAAATATTTCAGAATAATAAAATCCCGAATACGGATACTATGCCTTGGGGGCCGTTCAAATATTACGTAAGCACCTAAGGGGGGAGGGGGGGGTTTGCTCTTTGCTTATTTTTGCTGAAAAGGGGGGAGGGGGATATGAGTGATGCTTACGTAAGACGGTGCATTTTCGAAAATATCTTGTTTCTTACATAAATAATTTCAAAATTCAACCAAAAATAAATGTAACAAAAAATTTAATTACGAAAGCAGACGTAAGAACTTTTTTACTGGAGATGGACCACCCTAACATTTTGAAATTGTAACCCCGAAAAGTAGTGTTTCGACTCATTTTTGAACCTTTATGGTTACACCCAAAAAGAACAGCTCCTTGTACGAGTCACCTAATTTTCAAGGAAAAAAACAGTACTTACTAATAGGGATGTCAAAATTTCGGGGGGGGGGGGGTTCCGCCAATTTCTTAGGTAATTATGGTGGGGGGTTTGAGGTTTGCTTATCTTCGCTGACAAGGGGGGAGGGGGGTTAAAAATGAACAAAAAAGTGCTTACGTAATATTTGAACGGCCCCTTGGTAGAAAACGAAAAGTTGATAGTTTAAATCAGCGGTTCCCAAAGTGGTCCACAGCGACTTCCAGGGGGTCCACGGGCATGAAAATGAAAATTGGGGGTCCACAGAAACTTCTAGGGGTCCACAGCGACTTTCAGAGATTCACGGGAAAAATTTCATTAAAATGGAAATTTGATTAATGATTAATGATTTGTGATGGGGTGGCTGCAAGAGCCTGAGCACCGCGACCATTGGTCTATTGTACTATCCCCCTCGATAAGTCTCAAAGGAGACCGATAGCGGAAACAAATTTCAGCAGTTGTCTTGTGGGAATACTAGGCAGCTCCCATGGTTCGATTAAATGGCGGCCAAGATACTCAAATCTGTATTAAAATGGAAAACTTTGATAAGTTTTAAAAATTTGTCCTTTTTATAATCAAATTTTAGTATAATATGAAAATTTGGTTATCACCGAGTCCTCGCAATGCTAGCACGGGCGATGGAATCATTTCTCTCTTATCGCGGTTAAGAGCCCCCGACCAGCTGCGCATAATTCAATTTCATAAATTAAAACTCAATTTCCGTAATGCATAATTTGACTTCTTTTCATAGTTCAACTTAATTCAATATTGTTTGTTAACATGCCATATATATTAATTGTGATTATTTCTGAAATTTTATGATTGGGTGAATAAATAACTCACTCATAAACCATTAACTGTGACAAGTTTGCGATCAAAATTTTTATTGTTAAAGCTGTTTTTGTGCCTTGAAATGTAATGATATTAAAAGTTTAGATTTGTTTTTAGTTTCAAACTTTTTAAATGTTTGATTTTCATAATTTCATTAAAAATGTGTAACCATATCAATGACAATTTGATTTGTTTTAATAGTTGAACTCAATTAAATATTATTTGTTAACATGTCATATATAAATTGTAGTTATTTCTGAACTTTTTTTATGAATTGGCAAATGAATAACATACTTATAAGATAAGCCATTAACTTTGACAAGCTTGCGACCAAAACTTATTGCTAAAATTAAAAGTTTTTGTGTATTGAAATGTAGTGATAATAAAAGTTTAGATTTGTTTTTATTTCAAACGTTTTAAATGTTTGATTGTTATAATTTCCTTAAAAATATCGTGTAAAGGCAAATATTAAAAAAAGGGTTTTTTAAAATATGTAAAAGTGTGAAATCAAATGCTTAGCAATGCACAAGAAACATTTAAAAAATAAAAAAATGTGTGGTTTAGAAATTTATATAAAAAACATAATATTTTTAGCTACTTTTTGAACGGTCCATTAGACTCTAGTCCATTAGACTTAGTCCACGGGGTACGAAAAATGTCGTCAGGGGGTCCACGGGCCAAAAAAGTTTGGGAACCCCTGATTTAAATGGCTAAAATGTGTGCTGCTGCTAAAACAGCTGGGTGCAAATAGTACATTACTCTAACTATAGGTACTATCTGAGAAAGATGATTGAAATATTATTTACATGGCTTTCTACAGCATTCATGCTATTTCAAATATTACTGCAGAAAGCAAGCAAATATTTAAAGATATATTGGGTAAACTACTTACATTAAAACAGTCTTATCTTTTAAAAAAGCATTTATATACCTGCAAATAAAGCATTATTAAAATATTATCCATTTATGTAATAAAATGAAAGATAATTCAAGAGCACTCATTTTTACAAGATTCACTTAATTTTTAGTGTTCATCTTTAATTATGAGAGCTAAACAGTCAGGGTTCGCATTTACACGCTATAGCGGGGTTTTTACGCAAATCTAAGAGAGCGGGACGCAACTGCGGCAAAATATCGGGCCTGCTGGACCTGAAAAAAGACGCGAAAACTTCCTTTAGCCTAACTTTCATAAGCAAACATAATTAGCCAGAATTTACCCCAATTAGGAAAACTGGCTTAACTTGGGTTATTTCAGTAAGCTCTGCTATGAAAGACAAGCCTAGTGTTTGCGGTGAACTGTTGTCAACCTGAGTCGCAGGGACCTACTAAGGGAAAAAATGTGGGTCCAAAAGCAAAAAAATTGAGTCCCTAAAATTTTGTGGGAAGGATGTGTTATTGAAACACAGAAACACAATAATATTCCACATTATTAGAAAAAATAAAAAGATTTATTTATTCTTACAAATTTAATCTTTTTTTGACAGATATTTTGTTTGCACTATAGTATTTTTACATCTATTGAATCTGGCCCATGCTAAGATATCATAATTAAATAAGTTTATCTTACATTCCCCAAATCTATCAGGGGTGCATCTAGAAAGAATTTGGGGCCGAAAACGGCCCCTTCACAAAATTCTGACCCTCAAAAACGGCCCCTTCACAAAATTCCGATCCTCAAAAACAGCCCCTTCACAAAATTCCTGTTCCCAAAAACGGACTTTAATCAAGCTATAATCACTCACTAAGTATAATTTTATTTAAAAAATTATGTATTTACAGAAATAGGACCTTATTTTAGAATGAAAAATTTAAAATTCAATTCTGTTTTTCACAAAATTCAATTCCGTTTTTCACAAAATTCCCAAAAACGGCCCCTGGCAAAAAATCCTGGATGCACCCCTGTCTATTTCTTAGACTTGTCTTTTGCAGCAGAGCTTACTAAATAACTAAAGTTATTTAATGGCGGCTTCTTTCAGTCCGAGGGCCAAATGTGGTCCACAAACTAATTTTAATTTTTTCAGATAATCCCTACTTTTTTACTTCTCAGATTATTTTCTAGAAAAATCACAATTTATCACAGAAAAAGTATTAAAATCGCGCCTTCTCGTGAAAGTTTCGTTTCGCTCTTGGATTGTTCGGCTAGGGGCGCACTGGAGACTTTCGTCTTGGCGACTGGAACATAACTGTCAATCGGGCTATGGCAAGAAGCTAGAGCGCGTGCATTAAGCGAAGAGACTTGTGGGGCCGAGCAACGCGCAGTGGAAGAAAAAAATCTCCAGTGGCGAAAAGCATACTGCACGGACTACAGAGCTTAGCACTAAGACATATTTGTTACATGGACAAGACTACTTACATCAAGAGAAGAGAATAAGAACATGAAACACAAGTATATATAGTGGGGTTGCTATACTGCCGTCCTAAGCGAAATGTACGTGAACGAGTTTTCTTAAAACTTCATTTTCTTTCTCCCTTGGCGCGTTTTTAAATTGGCGAGAAAATATCTCGCTACTTCCAAGCCACTAGAATGGTTGGCAAGATCATGAAAACACTCCTTAACACTACAACGACGGGACTTAGCCGTATACCTAGAAGGACGGAGAGGGCCAGAATGACCCTCGAAGATTTTTTTAGTTCATATCATTATTCAAACATCCCTAAACTAGAAATATCAACGAAATAACTTAGTTAGAACATAGTTTAGACAAACTCAACGTTTTTATAGAATTTTTGTATTTTTAATGGATAAAATAGCCGATTAAATTGATAATGAAATAAATTGAAATTATATTTCCCTTTCTTCGTTCAGATAATTGAATTTTAAGTAAACATATCAATCCTATACATATATAGTGAATTAAAATACACTTTTGCACAGTCAGTGGATGCATAATACTTTACAAATTGACTTCATTTATTCAAATATTGTATAATTTTGGGAACACTGAATTGAATTCCAAGCATTGCCATCAGAGGGCTTTTCCCCAAAACTGCTTTCAAATTATTCTGAAATACAATAAAAATTTTCTCTTACACAAATCTGTCCTAAATATGCTAAATTACCCGTCTTTTTATTTGTTTTTTTATTGTGTAACTAGATTTCTTGTATTGACTCTGCGTTAGCGCGGCGCTCTGCAAAATGGGGTTACTAAAATTAAATTAACAGTTTGGCAGTACTAATGTGATATTGTTTTCTTAATTTTTTAAAATATCAATCGTAAAATATCTCTAATACCTGAATCAAGCATATCTAACCATTGAAAATTTTTCATTACTTCGTTTTGAGTAAGTCCTACTGTCCTATGCATCTCTTTCAATTTCGGTATAAAAGTTGTGGTAATATATTATTAATGGTATTATTTATGGTAATCTATTATTAGTATACACTTCTAAATAACAAAATTGTTCCATTTCAAACAGCTATCACAAGTAATAGACCTCTAGTCTCGCAAAAAGTAGGGAGGTTTCTTATTTCTATAGTACAGATAGGGGGAGGGAATTTTTGGAATTCCAACCACTCCCCAAACACCTGTGAAAACAGGAAATTGAAGGTCAAGGTCAGGGAAAATAGGGGGGATCTTTTCACGCTCTAGTGATCACCAGAAACGACGATTTTCAAACGCGCATTGAAAAATCCCTTCACAGTCCAGAATGGACCCTCCCCGTCGTTCTAGGTATACGGTTCGATATCTCCGCTCCTATGGGACTAAAATGAAAATGATTTGGTATTTACTTAAATAGGGTCAAATAATAAAAAGTCAGAAAATTTCAAGCCATTTGGTTTATTAGCGCTAAATTGATTGAACAACAAACTATGCGAGGGGCCAAAATGGCCCCTCCCGTCGTTCTAGTGTTAAATATCAGAATTGAAAGCAAACTAATATTTTTGTAAGATAGAAATTAACATCAATTTAAATTGAATATAATATTTAAACTAAAACGGAATATTTTTAAACATATTGTTTTATTGTTTAAGAACATATAATATATCAATGTTATTACACCTGGAATATGCGACTCGCTCGAGTTTCCAGCTGAAATGCAAATAATTTGTAACTGTGTAATTGAACCCTGTTTGCCATAAATATATACGCATTCCGGACCCTAACGTAACCCAACGCTGCAACTGATAACAGAGGTTTTTTGGGCTTAGCTAATATTTGATCTTAAAAGGAGGGTCTACCTCATAGAATTAAAAATCCGCCAAATACTCTTTTGGCGAGATTTTTCTCATAGTAAATCTGTGAGAAATTGCGTTTGTGTACACTTTCGCTTAGGACGGCAGTATAACATACATTAGATACACTTGGCAGGATTTGGTGAATATGAGAATTGTGCGAAATATCTCACAAGACTCTTGGCCGATTGCCAAGAATCTTGTCATAGAGATCCATTGCTCTCAAGTGACAGTTATGTTCCAGTCGCTGCGATGGAAGTCCCAAGTGCGCGCCTAGCCTACCGTTACTCCAGCGACTGTTTTCGTGAACGACCTCTGGTACCAAGTTGAAGTCGGCTTCTTCTCGCGTTGTTATTTGCGACGTAAAAAAACACTTTTACTGTGGTAAGAAGCCAAAAAATTCTTTCTTTTGAAATTTTTCGGGTCCCATGGACCTGATATTTTTTGGAGTTGTGCCCTGCTCTCGCAAATTGTGTCCTGCTATAGCGCGTAAACGCGAACCCTGAAAATTTACGTTATATAAACATACCATTACACAGTACAAAGTTGTTGTCAAGAAGAAATTTTAGAAGAGTAATGCAGGTCTCTTTCCAACACACTGAAAAAAAAGGATACCAACCATGTTTAATATAATAAGAGGAAAGTCTAGCATATTTGTTATTAAAAGAGCTACAAACATTAGGGTCATCCAAAATAATAACGAACTGGTGCCAAAAGTGGCTAAAAATAGTGGATTCAGGCAATTGATTTTGTAGAAGTTGAATTGCTTCCTCACCAATAAACGGCATTGGGAACATCAAATTTTGCCAAAAATATTGCCCAGGCCTTTAGATTAGTAAATCTTTAGATTTACAATATATTACTTAATATCTAAAAATTAATTATAGTGGTAATAAAGGTAAATTTTAAGAAGCCGGGCCCTGGTGACTTCTTGGCGAAATGCTTTCTCGCCAAGCACTTGCAGAATGAACATCGTAATAGGATTTAGGGTTGCATTGTGAAGTTGGAAGAACCATTTATCGTCGTAACTTTCGCCAAGGCCTGGATTGTTAAAATTAACCGTGATAAATTAATAAATTTTAAGTGGCTTGTTCTCACGAGTGATTTCAGTCGCCAAGCGAAGTAGTAACGCCAAAGTGTGCCGAGTATCAGAGTAAAGTTGGTGACAAAATATGTCACCAACAGGTGCCAACCCAAACTCCCTCCTAGAATTTTAGTAATTCAAGTTTACTCTCTAAAATAATGGCAATTAGTATTATCCCTCAGCAACTTATTTGCAATTTTGGCAAAATGATAAGCATGTTATTACAGTAAGTACTCTTTTATGATATTTAAAAAATGTTAATTAAACTTAAGTAGTAATTTCTGGGTATTTTCACATAAAAAGCAATTCAAGTTAAATTTCATGCACAAAATGATACTAGGCACATATGATCGAGAAACGCTACTCTAGGCTAGGGTAATGGCTCGTTAAGACTAGAAACAATTTAGCTTGCACTAACATAAAAAGAATGAAGAAAAGGCAGGTGTATCGCATAAGATTCAAATTCTTAAGCATGATGTAAAAATTTACACACCATTACTCAAAATCACAGAAAAATGTAATAGGGTGTAAGTGGTTCAAGTTAACACAACTGTATCTTTATTCAATTTGAATAACACCGTGATATATAATAATCTAATTCTTTATAAACTAGTTTACTTTCAGTAAAAAAGTCATAGTTTTTCTATTCACTTACCATTTAATTATCAAAGAGACATTTAACTACTATCGAGTAGGCATATAACCCAGCTCTCATACTAATCAAAACAAAACATAAACAAAATATGGACTAAGAGTTGAGTTGTTTAGTTTTGAACAACAGTTAAACATAGCAGTTAAATAGTTGCGAGGACATAAAAGTGAAGAGCGCACTCCTAATAAGCCTTTTAGGGTTTATTTTTGAACTATTTCACTTAAAAATGATTGTTTCAATGTTTTAAGTTTTCAAAATATAATTTGATCAGATCCTCCAATTATTATCTATTTTATTTTACTTTAGCCCCGCCCCATGCCCTATTTATTAGCATAGGAAAAAGACTTAAACTTTGACTATATTTTGTTTTGATTTGATGTTTCTCAATGTTTGTTCTTGCTCATGTTCTTGCTGCAATCCAATTCTCGGAAGTTATTCTTTTTGAGCAATAATTTTGAAAGACACGAACTGAATTCGTTATTCGAAACTAAACGAGCTTCTTGCATCCGTTATATATTCTTTGCTTCTTGTTCCTTTAAAATTGAGTCAAGATCAGTGCTCAGACTTAATCCGTCCTGTCAAGACGTAAAAGCATGGCAAGTTATTTCTGAAAGTTTTATATTTTTTCGTGAAAATTTTGTTTTCTGGACTAAAAGGATTTTTCTTATGCTAGATAGCTAATAAATTATAAATTTTTTTGTAAATGATTAAAGTTAATTTTATATTAACTATTGCATGTAGTTTTTGTTTGATTTAATTCCAAGTAACAATATAATAAAATTTCAATCAATGATTACTTGGTTGTTTTTGTTGGTTCGGTTTAAACCAATTGGTAAAATAGACTATTTTTTTTCTAAAAAAATTCCATAAAATTGTTTTAATTTGTAAAAACCAGTTTATATGGTAGATTAATTTTAATTCATCAAGCAAATTTTTTTGGTTCTAACTTATCCAGTCGTCCGTGCTGCTAATTTCCAAATGTTATCAAAACCCATTGCCATTGACTGCCACTGAATGGTTGACCAGATAATATGCAAGAATTGTTTTTTCTTCTCTGTGTAGATAAAAATAGTTTCATTTTTGAAACCCAGATAGTTTTTTTGGTTCATCCAAAGAATCCAGGCCTGCCCAGGTCTAAAGAAGTTTAATTGCTTACTCGCCAATAAACGGCATTGGCTATACCAAATTTCACCAAAAATGTCGCCCAGGCACGGATTCTTTGGATTTACCGTTTTTTTCTGATTCTAACTGTTAAGTATTATTTCATTCTATGAACAACTAACTCTGATATAAAACGAGTAATTTAGTCTTATGCATTCTGAATATGTTTTTGTTTAGGATGAAAATAGTGAAGATATGCAGCAGCATTTTGAGAATATTGTTAAGCAAGAACTTGCTAATATGATGAATGCAGCTGGTATGTTACTTAAATCTGTGTAAAAAATACTTAATTAAATTTACTTGTTACTTAAATCTGTCTGAAGAAAAAATTTCCTCAAATTGTTCCTACCTTCTTTGAAAGATAAATTAGAGTGCAACTAGTTCTGTTAGGGTGGTATTCTTGGTCTCTACATTCCCTTATTGCTTTAATCCAATTAAATCTCAAAATTGAAAACCCCTATGTGTGAAAATTAACTAAATGCAGATTCACTAGTCTTTTTTATTTTAATAGTTTTGAAGTAGAGGGTACACAATTCCTAGCATTTTTCATTTTAAAAATTTTATTCTTAATTATAGATGGCAAAATAATAATAGTTCTGCTTGAATAGAGACTCCAAGTACTACTGATTTAGTCAAATTTCCAAAAAAATTCTCTGGGGCAGGAGCCCCAGACCTTTTAATACTACGTACTCTTATTCACAACTTTTTTAGGACATTAAGTTAATCCAGGTGAGAATCCTACCTAAAAATTTATTTAAATGATGCATTGAACCTATTGAATATGCATGGGGGCTGAGGAAGATTTTGGAGTACTCTTTCCTGGGGCAAAAATCTAGCTTCGCTTTTTAAAGAAAATTTGGGCCCCTCGCAAAATGTGCCACAGGTGGGGACTTAACTTAGTTTCGGGTAATTCCTAGTGCTTTTTAATGGCGCCTGTTTAGTTCCTGTAGAAAAGGTATTTTTGGGGTGGCTCTTAAAGGTCAATTTAAATGAATATTTCATGTAGGAAACTATCAAACTAAGCAAATCTAGGATCTAAATAAAAACTCCCTTAATTTTACCTAGTGTATTCAACTTACTTTCCTGTCATTCTGAGTACCTAATATCCTAAAATTTTATATGCGGCCCGGCCCGCAAGAGTGTTGTGGTTTTCCAAAGTGGCCCTCAAGATAATTTCGGTTGGCCACCCCTGCATTAAAGCTTCAGATAAAAGCTTTCAATTGAGAGTTTTCACAATAATGCTACTTTAATTGGTTTGAACTGAAATCATTTTTAGGGTTAAATATCAATTGCTGTACAAGGGATATCCTTTAACACTGAAATAGTATTATGGCTCTCAACTTTTCCTTTTACTTTATTTTACCTTTGAATTTTATGCCATGTTTGGATTGCAAAAATCCATATTACTTTTTAATTGTTAAATAGTTATTTTTTTACTAAATTTTTTTAACACAAGTTCATGTCTTTGTAGAAGATGTTCTTGACATCACTAGTGAAGAACCCCTTTTCGACCCTTCAAGCAGTACCATAACAGCTGTAAGTAGATGGAGTATCTTCTCAACTGCATTAGTTGGCTGTATTTAGGGTGTTATTAACACCGGAGGGCAAAATACAGTTCTTGCCTATGAAAATTCCTCAAGCAATATTATGAGACCCCCTTAAACCTTTCATTTCTATTTTTATTACTATTACTTCATGCTAATTGAAATTTGTGACTTAACTCTGTTGTAATTATTTCATCAAAAGTGGTCCCTCAGTGTCTCATCCCAAAGTATGTTTCAAAGAAGTATAGTTACAAAAAAATTTATTTTAAGGAAACAATCTTTTTAATATGATTAAATATTGAAATAAGTATAACTTTTTCATATTATATGTATAGAGTAATTTTTAAAAAAGGGGTGCAATATCAGAGTATCTCATTGATTTTCTAAAAGCAAGCAATTTAGTCCCCTTCATTTCAGCACAAATAAAGATATATATTCACCTCTTAATAATTTCCCAGCTCTTTCAACTATCATTAAGAAAGATTAACACATAGAGGAAGGTGAGGTCTCTCCTACCAGTCTTGAAGAGTTGGAGGAAACTTCAACCAGATGCACCTGGCCAAAATGTTGCAATTAAAAGAGGTCAAGGTCATGAAAGTTGAAGCTAGGAGAAGAAACCCATTTGATTGGACAAAGCATGCAGTATGGGAGATGAGGGGAATACATACCTGCCAACCGTTCCGATTAAATCGTATTTGTTCCGATTTTTCACTGTTGTTCCGAAAATGCGATTTCAGTACCAAATGTTACGTTTTTACGTCCCCCTGTCCCGCCATTTTCGACCTACTCGAATTGTGCAATAATAAGGCGTTTAGTCTTAGTGAAAGGGTGTTAAGTCTAGTTCGTAAGAACAAGACTGACTCTCAGAGTTCCATGGACTCTGTGATACTCTACAGGCATTGCTAGCTGCGAAAATAGTAATTCTGATCTATGCTATAATAAATCTTTCAGTGCTGACCTATTAAAAAGGGCAAAATCAGCTACTTTTGTAGCACTTAATAAAGATTAATTTTTTTATTTTCCAAACAATGTTAGCTTACATCACTGTTTTATTTTATTAGTACTTACTAAGAATTTTTAAATCTTTCTGAGTTATTATGTATGAAATTCCCAGTGTTTAATACTTGAGTCATTTTTGTTATTCTATTTGCAGAAATTTAAACCCAGATAAAAGGAAAAAAAATTAACTTTATTATATCCTAGTATAAATGTAGATAATTATTAGTCAGAATATAAAGGTATATAAAACACTTAGTCCTCTTAATAACCATAAGATACTTTAGATAAGAGATAAAAGTTATGAATTACAAGATCTTTTTTAATAATACCCCTTTAACACATTCAAAATGTGTTGTGCGTGTTGTTCCTATTTCTGTTTCTGAAATGTTGGCAGGTATGGGAATATGTTGACCAGATTATGTGCAACTACACATCTTCTGTTATAGTTTTATAATTAATTTTAAGTCAGAGGATAATATCCGTTTTCACATTTGTACCACACTTGTTAGTTTTTAGAATGCTAAGCACACCTAAACTATCAGCAAAAATAAATCATTAGATAATGAGGTGGAAAAAGTGGCATGTGGGAAAAACTTTTTTGTCTCATTTGTATATTAAGGTGCTGTTTCAAACATTAGTAACACATTTTAGCAGTTTTTTCCCTCAAAGTATAGTTTTTATAACTCATCATCTCTTAATACATCTGTTGTGTTTTCCTGTTATATGAGGAGTTGTGATTTTTGATATGTATTTAGTTTTTTATGCAATAAATATACACTGGTGTTCAAAATTAAGAGAATTTGCACATTTTTTCGATTTCTCCAGATCTACTGGATAGATTTTGATGAAATTTGGTTTGAACATGGGTTGATATAATACCAAATAAATAATCATTCAAAAATTGCAATACACACGCATGCGTAGAAGTAATAACCGCCAGAGTTGAAAGGTATGAAATAGCGGTTCCAGAATAGAGCAGAATAATGGGTTTACAAGGGGTATGACACCCTCCAACTATCATGCATGCCTCCTTGAGTGATTTTATAGCGTGAATAAGGCAGATTATAAAATTTCCTGTTCATTAAGCCTACTTTCTCAGAAACGCCGTTTTGGGGCTCTGAAGGGTATGTGGAAGGGGGTAGCAAGATGCAATTGCCTTATATAGAGTCCCGCATACCTCCTCTAAATGGGCGAAGTCTTTGAATCTGGCTGCCTATTTCATATGGCAAATATCTTCTGTTTTAATGAAAATTGATAACCTGAGGAGCCTCATTAAGTGAAGGATTTCTATCGATTGAAAAGAAATTAAGACCAATAGAACCCCCTAAAAGGTGAAAAAAGGTCTCCAAGGTATCAACACAATACCTTCAACCATGATTTTCTCCTTTTGAAAGATGTAGGGGGTTTGGCATAGACTTAACAACATTCCTACAAAGAGCACCAAATCTCCGATTCCAAAATGGTCAGTTTCTCTTACATTAAAGGACTGACAGAGCATTCTGGTTCTTTCCACATGAGATTGCATCGAGAATAAATTGTTTAATTGATTTGAGACCTAACAGAGGGGAAAATATTCACCCTTTGAATATTACCTTATTGAAGACAATTTTTTGCATATTTTTGACAAGTTGCAGATCCCTTCCTGCCTTTGAAAGAGGAACCCTGACAGTTTCAGGTAATGTGTTGATATCTTTTAGACCTTTGTTCACCTTTTGGGGGTTTTGTCGGTCGTAATTTCTTTTCAATCGATAGAAATCCTTCACTTAATGGAGCTCATCAGGTTAGAAATTTTCATTAAAACGGAAGATATTCGCCTTATGAAATAGGCAGCCAGATTCAAAGACTTCACCCCTTTAGAGTAGGTATGAGGGACTCTATTTAAGGCAATTGCATCTCGCTACCCCCCTCCACATACCATTCAGAGCCCCAAAACAGGGTTTCTGAGAAAGTAGGCCTAATGAACAGGAAATTTTATTATCTGCCTTATTCACAGTTTAAAATCACTCAAGGAGGCATGTATGATAGTGGGAGGGTTTCATACCCCTTATAAACCCACTATTTTGCTCTATTCTGGAACCGCTATTTCATACCTTTCAACTCTGGCGGTTATTACTTCTGCGCATGCGTGTGTATTACAATTTTTGAATGATTATTTATTTGATATTATATCAACCTATGTTCATACCAAATTTCATCAAAATCTATCCAGTAGATCTGGAGAAATCGAAAAATTTTTCAAATTCTCTTAATTTTGAACACCAGTGTACATGTTTTTTTAATACCATTGTTTGTTTTTTACACTGACTGATGAAGTCTGTTAGTTGAATTATTTCTGAAATATGCCTTTGAAAACCCAAGTGCAAAATGAATTTATACTGTGAAAGTAACCATTGGTTTATTCAATTTCACCAAGACCAGATTTAAGTTATTTCATTGTTTGTTTTACTACAATACTTCTCTTTGCTGCAAAAGTCAATTTGCTTTCTTCAATAATCAATTTGGTTCTCAAGTGCCAGTTTTAAATAACAAAATTTATTTTTTAATGTGGATAGTTTTTTAAAATTCTGAATTTGAATCCATTGTTTAACTCATTACTAATCCCAATAAAATTTTTTGATAGATTATGAAAATGTTAAATATCTAATATATGTAATTGTTTTTTGTTCTAAAAATCTATAAATTTAAAAGCATTCTTAAATCTAAAAGGTACTTTTCACTTATGTATTAAAGTATTCATTTAAGCAAATTTTTATGGCGCCTTTCGAGATTAAAGAAAACTTATTATCAAGTATTTTCCCTTACAGTAGCTTTAGGATATTTGTATATAATGTATATAAAATCTTACTTTGTTATTTTCACCTTAGCTGTTTCCAAGTGCTCCTTTCGTGCCATCAGATGAAGATGATTCTGATGATGATGACTCAATAAAGATAGTGTATGAAAGCCTCAATTCTGTACCTGAACTAAATGTAGAAGTCAATGAAAGCTCAAGCGAAATCATCCTAGACTTTTTAAAGAAAGACCTTAGTCCTTATCAGTAAGTATGAGTCAAGATTTAATTATAGCACTTGTACTGAAATATAAAGGGATTTTATGCTGTTTTTTCTTATATCATATGCTGACATTGTTATCTATTGGAAGGTTGAATAAGTTTAAGTTTGGTTTTTAGGTGCAATTTGTGATGCTTTATATTATGAACACTAAGTAAACCAAATCATTAAAAGTACTGCCCATTGCCAGGCACTACTCTCCACATTTTTTGGGCTTCATTTGAATTTTTTGTTGGAGAAAAAACTGGTGTTTTTTGAGGCTATCAAAGAATCTTCCCATTTTTTGGCATCTTCATGGAAAAGGAAGTGTTGCTCTGCCAGACCCTGTTATATTGAATGGAACAAGTGGTAGTCTGATAGGGCAATATCTGGTGAACACAGCAGATGGAGTAAGACTACTCATTAAAGTGTTCCATGTGAATTCATGTGGGTTTTCCAGTGTTCTGACAAGGGGTTGAGCATTGGCATGCTGCAAAATCACTTTTTTGGGTCTCTACTTTTTTTGTGCGGGATTTCGATTTAATACTCGGCTCAAGCACATCCATTTTAGACAATAGTAATCTCCCATGATGGTTTCATTCAGTTTGAGCATTTCATACAATTGATACCATCGAATTCCAAGAAGAAGCTTAGAACCATGAATATTTGGGTTAACCAATGATGTTGATTCAGGGTTGGGCTTACCTCATAATTGAGGGCTTCGGTGCAAGAACCGGGTATCTCCACTTTCGACTCAAACTCACTTTCGGAAAATATTTGGCGACGTCTTCAACGTTGGTGTTTGTTTAGGGTTTCTGTATAATGATTGGCGTAAGTACAAGATTAGAAACTGTTCAATTACTAGCCAAGAGTTATAGTAACCCTTGTATTCGTAAAAAAGAACCATCTGTGCTTTTGAAATTGAATTTTCTCGTTAGTCCACGGTTTGATTCACAGACAAATCAGTCCAGTCAATGGGTGGAGCTTATTAAATGGCCCCATCGAGTGAAGTCAGAACCAAAACCTTTCTGTGAACTCTTCCATTTAAAAACAGGAATTAATTTTCTTATAAAGTTTATTATCTTTATTTTTTGTCTACTAACATTTTCGAAACCTTCGATCTTTTTACAAAAATGGAATAATGAATTTTAATTTTGTATAACGTTTTTTTCCCTTTATCCTGCAGTGTGTCATTGCCTTCTAAATTTTCATCACATTCCTCCATTTTACAACAAAATAAATTTGCTTCCAAATTAATCAGCTTTTAAGCGCTTAAATCGTAGTTTCTATCCTAGTTAAGTATCCTCTTATTCAATAATAATTGAAGTAAATATTATAAAATAGAAGGAATTTAGAACTCATAACAGGTCTACCATCCCAAAGTTGTAAAAACTAAAAGGTTGATGTTGATTTGGTTACATATATTTTCTGGTTTGTGTAACGTAAAAGGTTTTCCCTGTAATTCAATGAAGATTAGATACTCGGTGCAACAGTTATAAAAGAACACCCTCTTATTGATTACCCTAAACCATCAACCTAAAACCCCCATCCCCTTATTAAAGTTGTTCAAATTCAGTTGGTTCTACAAAAACAGAAATTGAATGCGGCGTTAGTTCTAAGTGAGTCTCGGCGATAGCTAATATGCGCGCAAGATTTTTGTCGATCCCTAGTAGGCTAGTAGCACAGCTCATACCAAATATGTCAAGTTTACGTAATTGCTACTAGATGTAAACGATATTTGGCTATACTTGACGAAAATTGGACGAATCTTGAACGTTTGTTCTGCTTGGGTAAACATTTCACTTGGCTGAATCTGTGAAATTTAGTAATCAGCTTGCTAGAATTGGTGATTAATCAGAGTTACGCCAAATTATTGTTAGCCATAAAAAAGCCAAGCAAGAAAGTAGTATATTTTAGGGTTGCTTTAATTGGCAGTGTATTGAGGAATTGGCGAATCTAACTTATAATAAACTTGATTTCAATGTGGAGATACCCGGTTCTTGCCCCGAAGCCCTCAATTTTAGTGCTTAAGGTTATCAAAATGGATCTCTTTTTCATCCCAAAATGCAAAAAAAAATTCTTTTTCTGCCTGAAAAAGTTCCATTGCAATGGAATGTCCATTCCTTCTGAATTGTCCCTAAGGCTTTTAAAGGTTTGGAAACTGGGTTGGATGAACTTTTAATGTTTACGTAAGTCAACTAGCATCTGAAAAAGTCTTCTTAAAGTTAGGCCAACAATTATCCGCTTTGAAAGGTTTTTTGGCGCTTCAGAATATTTTTTAAAATTTTATAATAATAGCTTTATTGTTATTATATAACATAATTAAGTACAAAAAATAAGAAAACATATGCTACACCAAGGGGTTCTTTGTCATTAACATCAAAATCATTGTTCTTAGTCCTTTAAAACCATTTTCTGCTTGTTGATTCTGATGGAAAATGATTGCCATGAGTCTTCAATCAAGTTTATTTGGTGATTTGACTTAGAACAAACCTTAGGTCACTTTAACTCAATCTTTTATTTTCCATCCGGTAAATAGCAAATTGTAAAATACATTAGAAATTTATTCCTTCTTTCAAATTATCTGAACAGACACATAAGACATGTATTTGAAACTATTAAATGAGGCTTCAAATCAACTTTACCCCACAATTCTGTTAGTTTTTTCAAGAAATTAATCAAGATTAATTTTATTATAAATTTCATTTGTTGAGCAGTACTTTAAACAAAAATTAAAAATAAAAACATTAGAAAAGGTAAGAAACACTAGACAATAAAGAAAAAAAATAACATTTCATTTGAGTTTTATTGCAGTAAAATATATTTGTTGTATACTTTTTAATAAAATTTGATAGTTTTTAACTTATTTATATACGTTTAAAATGTGACAAGTATTATCTTGAAAGCTATCATAAAATTGTTTCTTTGAATAAGCACTGAAGTCTAAGGTTCAGTATCCCCTCCCAACCTTCCTCAAAACATAAAAAGCACTGTTATTGAAAGCTCTTTAAGTGAAGCATTGTCCGATATCAAAGCTATCAAACTGGTCAATACTGCTAAATATATGGTTTATTAAAATGAAATTAGCTAAAGAAAATTCGCATGAAGTATAGTTATATTACTATTGGTTTAACTTTTACTTAATGGAACCTATATTACTTTTAGATAGACCTTATAACCTTACCGGGGTACCTCTGGAATGTTTCTGTTACCAAAATAAAGGTACTTGCTTATTAAGGCATCAATCATTTTGATGCTGATAGAACTTATTCCAAAATTAGATAAGGCTACATTTTTCAGTATTGAAGTAACTTTTAGTGGCAATGTTAATGTTGGCAACATGCTTAACGGTTTTAATTGAATACAGTAAAAGTTCTCTTGAGAGCGACCACCTTCCATTCTGAGAAAAAATTAGTTGTTAAGAGCCGTGGTCATTCAGAAGGGGTAACCTTAAAATCAGAAATGGATTGCTTTGTAACTTACAGTTAGAAACACCCTTTTCTTTTTCATGTCAAAAGCTCTCATGCCTTTCTTCTAAACCAATATACAATAATTTAACTGGATGACTAACTTTTTCAAAACCCTTAGATGTTCACCAAATAAAGTTTTCTGTCCAATAGGGTAGGTGGGGGCAAAGCCACGCAATTTTCAGTATTTTTAACATTGTCGTCGAAAGGGGGTAGATAATCCCGAAATTTTAATTGGAGATGTTAGATTGAGATCCTTCCTACAAAACCAATCCAAGTTTAAACTCTTATCGATGGTATTTTAGGAGAAATTTACAATTTAGTAGAAAAAAAATTCGCGGGGCTTTGCCTCGCAAAATGGGGCAAAGACACGCACTTGCAAATCTTGGTTCCCAAGTGAAATAAACATGGATAAACATAATTTTTCATTATAAAAACTCTAAAAATAATGCTCTTAATGTTGTTTTAATATTTCTAAGCAAACCAACAATATTAAATATAAATATGATAAGTTTTAATGAAAATTGTCAATCTGTTGTTGCAATTCATTTCAGATTGACCAAATATCTTTCAAAAGGGAGAAAGGATGGTTTTAGGTAGAGGGTTGGCATCTCAGACACCTTTATTAACCTCTTTAGTGATCAAGTAGTCCCATTTTCCTTTTGGGAGGAATTCCTGAGTTTTTTAAGCTGCGTACATTTGCCCCAAAACACCTGCGTGGATTTGCCCCGTTTTACATTATTTTGAAAAACAAGCCTTATTATTTTTAGAGACATGTTGAGGCAATTCTTTCAAAATGAAACTGAAGTTGAATTGCTATCTTATCATTGGGCTATTTGTTTGTATTTCCCCTCAAGCCCTATTTTACGTAATTTTTAAGTAAAAGATCAGAAAAATTACATCAAAATGATGAAAAACAAACTTTTGGCATTTTTTAAACTCATGAGTGACTTAGGGGTACGAATTTTCACAGAACAATAGGTCACAATAAGACAAACCAACCACCTGGTTTTCAACTTTTGAATCGATCATTAACAATTAAAAATCGCGGTGCGTGCTTTTGCCTCGTGCGGGTTTTTACCCCCACCTACCCTAAATCAAATTGTAAATATCTCTCGAGTAATGGTGTTGTGCTGCCAGTCCTGAGAGGGAAAAAACCACACGTGGAAGGAAAAGGGAAAAGAGGGTTGCAGGGCAATAAAATATTCTGAAGTACTCTTTCAATAGAAATGGTTACCATGGTTTGTGCAGTGCTTAAAAAGTGCTTACTTTCTGTATTCATTTTCATAATAAGGTCCTTAGAAAGTGCTATCTTAACAAATTTAGTACTTTGTCAAAACAAAATGATTTTTTGAGGCCGTGTGGAGTCTGTGCAAAATATATTTCTAATTTCCTGTGTATACCTTATTATGGGTACTAAAAAATAGGGAAAACACATTTTATATAACCTGCCCTAATACATAAATATAAACTTGAGATTTCCCTGTTTATTGAAATTCAACTTCAGAATTAAGAAAAATCACACTCCTGTGATCATAAGCAGGACTCTTTTTTTACAATCTATATAATATGTTTCCAAACTTTTTGGGACTACCACCCTACATGTAATAAACTTATATTTATGTAAATTTTAAACCCATATAATATTTTGTAAAGCTAGTGTTTAGACAATATTCAAAAGTCAAGTTTTCTTTGTATTTTTAAATTTAAATTTGACTTTAAAAGTAATAGTTTAACTTTCTTTTCTGATAATCAGACACTGAACCCCTTGTGTGATACTCAGGGGCATAACTCCCTTTTCTATGTCCAAAGGAAATTATTACTCCCAACTGAAATTTTCTACTTAGAAAAAATGACTTTAATTATTCATTTCCCAGGCCATAGGTAAAAGGGGGGTCTTTGGGTCTTCCCCTGTAAAATGAATTTAAAATCAACTAAAACTCAAATCAGGTTGTGTTACTTTTGGTAAAACTTAAAGAAACACAAGAAAAAAAGGATAATTTGGAAAAATTAGATCTTGAAAACCAACTATTTTTTTCTTTAGCTTTGATTCTAGCTTTCCATTTTGACTTTTGAAAGTGAATTAACCTTTTAAATAATTTTTCACTAAGTTCATGGTTTTACACATGTAAAGAAGACTCAGACAATTCTGAAGTTGCATTGGATTGTTTCTTATAACTTTCCCACACATTTTAATCCAATAAAATTAAATATTAAAAAGTTAATAATATTGATATTTGTTGGATTAAAATGTGTGTAGAAATTATATATATATTATATATATATAGTACCTATGGACAAATATCACGTTTAGATTTTTCTAAGACAGGTAAAATCATATTTTTAACATTTAAAGTGTCCAACCTATAGTCCTAACCTTTGTGAGTAGGAGGATATTTTTTTAAGCTAAAATCTTCAAAATTGGGTTTTTAATTCATTTTAATAACTTGACGAAATTTGTGTCCATAGGTACAACAACGTGCTCTCCCTATGGACAGACCCAGTTGTACCTGTGGACACCCTTAAAAAAGAAAGTTATAGTTGAAAAAAGCTTAAAATGAACATTTTTATTGGTGTATTATCTTTTAATAAACTATTTCAAGCATTTTTAAAATTGGGAATAGATTTTTTAAAGTAATGAAGTTTTAAATCGTAAATGATCATTAAAACGAAGATGATTGATAAAAGTCTTGATCTTTTACCAAAAATACATAAATCACATATGTGATTTATGTATTTTGATCGATATTTGTATTTGATATGTATTTGATGTATTTGATATGTATTTTCAGATCGAAGTTTGAGGTAATAGTTTCATCAATCATGCTGATATGATATCACTGATCCATAAAAACAATTCGATTGACATTTAGTTGTGCAAGCATTTGGTCGTAATAACTTTCGCAAATCTTCTTCTGTGGAAATTTTAAGTTTTTTGTAATCACCATACTTAAATGCGATAGGGTGTTTAAGATTTTATACCATATTTTACATTAAATGCAAAGTAAAATCAAAAATTTTAAAAGGTAGTTTAGATCACAAAATATTTTATTTTTCATCTAAAAATCCCTTGAAAATAATCACTGACAAATAGATAACCATTTAGAATTAATTTAATATGCATTAAAATTCATTCACTTTAATGAAACCTGATTCAAAAACGCCGATTAGCTAGACACCCACAAGAACGTGTCCGTAGGTACAACACGTATGGTGTCCGAAGGTACAACACCAGGTGTTTCTGCACTTAAAGGTCTATAAAAAATAAAAGAATTGAGATATGGCAATTTCTAATATCAAAAATAAAAAGTCAAAATCTCGGGGATTCGCCCCTTATATCTCATTTTATCGTATTATAATTTAAGGGGAAGAAAAATATTAATGTAGTGATGCACTAAAAAAAACTTTGAGCACCTAAAAACAGCAAATTTATTATATTAAATATAAATATTATTTTAAAGAGCTGATTTCACGTTAGCAACTAGATAGCATCTGTTTACATTCAAATTCAACCACAAATTCAAATTTCCATTTTTTCCCGAATTTTAAAATGCGGTGGCTGAAGGTACAGCCGTCCCTAGGTACAGCACTCTCCCCTATATATTTAATGATGCTGTTTTAAGCTAAAATATGCAAGTTAAAGTGCATCATTATTGAAGGGAAATGTGAAAGGAAGTTATCAGTTTGGATTGATGACATGGACCAGAATCCTCCAGGAACATACATTTGGAAACAGGTAACAACTTGTCTTTAATGGAGGGAGTAATTTTTGCTTAGATAGTCAAAAATCCTCTTTCCTCATGGTGTTAGGAGTTTGCATTTTCGATTATGTTGATAGTTGCATGTGATTTGAGCAAAAAAAAAGTGATTTTCAAATAATAAATCATGAAGAGCAGAAATTACTCCCTATCATTAGATATCAGTTTTCGCTAGTTGCCATATGCATGGTTCTGGGTGATTCTTGTCCATTTCATTAATCCAAACTGTCAGTTAACTTGGTTAATAATTTCCCTCAATATTTTCCATTCATTAATAATGCACTTTTACTTGCAAATTTTAGTCTGAAACAGCATACAAGTTGCAAAGTAGAGAATATATAATGGAATCAAAATGTTTTAATAGGATCCTAAACAATGTTAATGTTAATAATATTGAAATTTATGTGATTAAAATGTGTGTAGAAGTTATATATAATTAACAATCCAATGCATCTTTAGAACTTTTCGATTCTTCATTGCCTGCATAAAATCATGAACAATGTGAAAATGCTTTAAAAGGATAATTCACTTTAAAAAGTAAAGATGGTAAGGTAAAGGAGAAAGGGTTGGCTATTAGGTTCTAATAAACATTCACAACCTTTCCAATGTTTGTTTTACAAAAGTAACACAATTTAATTTGAGTTTAAATTGACGTGTTAGAAATTTAAATTTGCAGTGTTAAATTCCAGTTTTTTATAGCTGTAATAAGAACCATAACATTTCTATTAGTAGCAGGTAATTAGGTTAGTTTTTCGTAGTTTTAGTCGTATTCAATGTAAATTGATTCACTCTAGCTTTCACAAAAGCTAAAGATAATATATTTAAATATGATGCAGTTTGTTTTTACCATCAGAGTAAACTACATCAAGGTAAAACCCGATCAATTAAGTATTATTCTTAAAGTTAATAATAATTACCATCCTCTCTTACGGCCGTATTCTGAAGCCTCTGGCAACCTGTGATCAGGATCTCTTGGCACAAATCAGCTTGATTTGGTATTCCAAAGCACCTTGAATCAGTTGACCACTGTGTGTTAAGTAATCAACGCTCAGAGCATTGATCTGGGTTGGATCACCAATCAGAATCGAATCTGGCTGGAGCTGCGATTACGAAAAAAAACATGGCGTCGTCCGTCATCAGCTATCTGCTTAAATACACTTCACGTCAATATAATCGAAATTAGATTAGTATTTTAGAAATAAAATATTTTTGATTCACAGTATTCTTGAGGTGTGTGTTGTCGAGTCCAATGTTTATTTAAATGATTATTTCTAGTAATTAAAGTATTTTTCTCTATTGTTTTATACTTAAATTTTCTCGCGCGGCTTTCGCTCCGGTAGCTTGATGGTAAAACACTCGGCTATCATACGAGTGGCCCGGGTTCAAATCCCGGCGGCTGATAAAATTTTTGATTAAACTGATTAAGATTTCAATTTAATTTTATTCATCATGACCATTTTTTTGAAGGTAGCTAATTATTATTACTAAATTCTGTATTATTTTACTAGATTAAATTATTTACCGACCGAAGTACAAAACTGATTCAATATTTCAAGTTCCCAATAATTGCTTAATTTGTTTTATCTTTTTACCTAATCTAAAGGTTAGAATATAGAACTCCAGAATTATGTTAATTAAAAATAAAAGATTGTTTTGATTATTTTCATTCAAATGCAAAAATAAAATCTCATCAGCTAACTACGGTGCTTTATTTTTTATTTGAGTTATATTCAAATCTAAATCGGATTCCATAAAGCAAATTTCGGAAATGCGAATATTCTGATTACATGTGTTATGTTTATTTTGTTTCATTTGTATTACTAAAACTTCAAGTTTCATATTATTTCATTAATTTTCATTAAAAATTATTGACTTTAAAGTACAATCCGAGTGCTTTTTGTGTTGTACTTTTTCGCAAATTTCTTTCCTGTTAAATTCATCAATCAAAATGATCTCAACCAATCACGATTGAGCTTTTTTTATCGCCAGTGGTTTCGCTTGTTCGCCAGCTCTGGTGTTTCTGATTCACTTTAATCAGTTGACCAAGGTGCTCAGACTATCAAATTTAACAGATCAGGGCTTTGCTAGTATTTGTGAATCAATTGATCGACTGTTCAAGTGATTTAAATCCAAAAGCACAGACTACGGCCATTAATGTTACTCGGTTGAAATATCTTAACATGTAACTTAATTTCTGAAGAAGGTAACTCCAGGAAATGATATATTTATTGTGTTAATATAGACCTTTTTACACTTGATGAATAATTTAAAAAAATATTAAACTTAATAATAAAAACAAAGTAAATAATTAAATTTTTACCTTTACCAATGTAAATGATACTTATATTGTAGTTTAAGAGTATAATAATAATGTATTTGTTGATAATTTCAATGGATACAATTTCCTTTTTTAGTGGATGCTATTCTAGCAGGTGTAACATTCAACGAAGAGATCTAGGACTATGTGTTATTTTTAACATTGGAGGTCAAACGGTAATCAACAGAGAAAAGAATGGAGAACCGCCAGTTAAGTGAGTTAACGATTGTATTACAATAATTCTCTTTGAAAAATAACTCATATGGCACAAAGATTACTAACTATTATTTTATAAAGTTGAAAAGTACCATTTAACTATATCTCTGTTTGACTCGGCAGTATTTGAGTGGGCAAGTATAGGGTTTTACTTGTGCTTAGATACTGTGGTGTATTAGGCTTTTTCCTTTTTATAGTGCATCAAAACAAAAAACAACATACTACTTCACACTTCAACATATATTTTAAACTGATTATGAGATGAAACTAAGGGCGGTATTCTGACATTCGAGATTTGTAAACTCACCTCGAATGTTCGACCTCACCATTCGAGTTGAAAATGGTATTCAGACTCCAAAAGCCACTGGTGGTGAGAAGGGCGGAGACCTCGATCGTTCGCTCATTGGTTTATTTTTTTCGCGCGGAAACTCGGGGCGCCAAAGTTCGTGGCCAATTAGGAGACGTGTTTCAAGTTAAGAAAGATCCCTCCACGTGCTTTTCAGCAGCAATATTTGTAAACATCTCGTGTGCATTAGTGCTAAAAATGTCAGCGGAAAGGTCGGCGTTGGGTTGGGTGTACTTTTGTGGATAAAGCTGCTCAACATAAGGGATGGGAGAAAGTTACCCTTCAATTGAACGCTCTCGGTTTCGGTAAATACAAACGTACAGTGAAAGAGGTAAAGCAGTGGTTTTGATTTATAGTAATCGTAAAGAAAAAGGCAGCCCAAACAAACGAGAACCACAACAAAAATGGAAAAGGTGAGGGAACAACAGACTCACTAACCCCCTTGGAAGAGCTCCACGTATGATGATGTTAAGCCCAGTGGCGGCTCGAAGGTAAAATTATAAGGGGTGCTGCTCCGGCGGTACCAATTTGGAAACGCATTTTAAGTGAGATAATGCCAAATAGTATTTCTATTATAAACGTGGAGAAAATCAAATAAAAGAGATGGGAACAATATAAAATTCCGATTTCACTCTTAATAACAGTAAAAAACTCTCTTACCTTTATTTAGCTGATTATTACAAAGATGAAGGTTATATGAACTAATATCTACATTTCAAATTAAATCTGTTCATTATAAAAAGAAATAAAAACCTGGCTACAAAAAAGTAAACATAAATCTTTAACTTGTCGAAACATCCGACCGAAAAGATTTTTTTTTCACTCTGTTGAAAAGAGAAAAAAAGAAGCTATAAATAAAAAATTTTAAACAGTGTTGGAGTGGGAAAAGCTAAAAAGCCGTGATTTATTAGCAGTAGAAATCGTATTTTTCTTCCCGCAGTTTTTTTTCACAGCTCTTTCAAGAGAAAAAGATATTCTTTTGGTCAGGGCTGCTGAAAAGCAGCCCCTTTTCTCCTAACAGATTCGCATGCTAGATTCTTGATATTTTGATTTGATATGATAGAGCTAGGGTTTTATACAATGATTGGTATATCTGTGGGGGCTGATCTACCCGGAAAGAAATCTGTTGGCGAGACGGCATAGCAGAGAATTATTAATTGAAAAAGGATTATTAAGGACAAAGATTAAAGAGAAAATGGATAATTTTTTAAATATTGTAAAGCAAATTAATAAATATTGGAATTTCGGAAAATTTTGGTTGGGGGTGCTGCAGCCCCGCAGCCCCTATGGACGAGCCGCCACTGGTTAAGCCCATAGCTTTTTCTATAGATAAATAAAATGTGAATTTTCTGTCAGTATTATTTAAAATGTTAATTTTTATTGCTAAAATTCATACTGCCCTAAATCAAATTAAAAAAAGTCTTGCTCTATATTAATAGTAGTGATTTTATTCATGTCAACAAAACAGTTTGAAAAAATTTTAGTTTTCTTTATAATTCCTTTACTTGTGTTAAATTTTATAACCCTCATTACACAAGCTAATTAAGTAACTGTAAAGCAAAAACATACATTTTAAGATTTGATTTGTGTTGCAAAATATGAAAAAATAAATTAAAAATTAGAAGAAGTCTGTATCATCTACAATACGAATATAAAAAAATTAAATAACTTCTTTGAAACCAGGAACAATCGTCAATTAGTTATAAGAAGTTTTTTATTGATGTATCAATTTTGTTAGAAACAAGAATTTTAATGGTAGGTCTTAATAAGTGTAATCAGTGGTGGCTCTTGGACGTCATAAGGGTCAACTAACATCAGGCGGGAAAAAAGTAGCAAGCCTTCTTCGTTGCTTTGACGGTTGGGGGAAGGAAATATTTTCAGGCACCTATTCAAAATGAATAGAGTATAATATTTGTTTATCCTAATTATTTTTTGCTTGTCAATAAACAAAATCAATTTGTTTAAAGAGAGTGCAAGCTTTGATCCAATGCAATAACCCATTTGGATTATTTTATTTTTTTGGAGGAAGTGATTTAAAAAATTGTGCAAGAAGGCTAAGCAATATTTGTAAATAATGGGTATATAATGAAATTGAATTAATTAAAAAAATTTGATGTTTTTTAACTTTCGGAATTAGCAGCTATGAATTGAATACTTAATCCATACTTACTGTTTGTTTACTATTTTTGTTTTATCACAATAGGTTTGTGCAACCATTTCTGTGAAAACGCCATGGGTTGTAAAACAAATTAATTTCAGTTAGTTGATATGAGCTAGTAAAACTGAGACGTATCAGATAGTTAACTAATTGAAAATATCCATCATTCTCTGAAAAGAAGCATTCCTTGCCAAATAAGGCAACTTTAATTAAAGCTTTCTGCTAACCCCACTCTCGTATAGCATAGAATATGTATTAGATAAATTTTTATAATGTGCAGTATGTTGATTAAACATGTGAAATTATTAAATATTTATTATTATAGGCTACAGTATCCCAAATAAATAAAAATAAATATTACAATTCCAATCATTTTCAATTTATTGTCTGTAGTAATTTACATTGTAAACCAATTGAGCACTGGTTTCTTGTTACAATAACTTTGTCAATATTACTATATTCAGGAACTTAAATCAGAAGACTTCATCAACTATGAAGCTATACAACACAAAGATAAGATTTTTAGTGTTAGCAATTAGTATACAGGGCAGTGGTTCCCAAACTGTTTTGGTTGTGGAACCCCCAAATTTGTTGCCAATGATCGCAGAACCCTGAATATTTTTAAAAAATTTAATATCTGATATTAAAAGAAACTATTGTTATTTTGGTAATTAAGATTTTATTGAATTAAACAAAACTAAAAAAAGCAGTTTATCATAGAAATAATTAATAAAAAATACAAAACAAACTAAAATAAATGAAAAAACTTTAATGGGAAGAATGCACCTGCTTCTTTGATTCCATGAATCTCTTAAAATTGGGCATATTATCAATAAGCCGCTAGGTGGCCGAGAGAGTGCGTTGCGTTTTTCAAGCTCCCGTTTGGTAAGCGATTATTTGATAAATTATTCATCTATTTAGGTCAATTTTCAGTTTAATAGGTTGAATTTCTGTCAGTTTAACTATTCCTTATTGTTTTTAAGTGTTTATTAACCTTAGGAATTATATATTTTACTTATTAAGTAGGGCTCTTATACACGTGGCCCGTTTTTCACATTCTCAATGAGTTGAGTTGTTCATTGACTACTATAAAATTATAGGTTTTTAAAATATCGGCTTTTTCTGTATATTTGAATAGTGTAGTGATTTTTCTGTGTATTTGACCTAGTGCTTTTTCTGTGCGTTTGATTTTGTTTAGAGCTTATTCTGTACATTGATTGTCACTTGGGTTAGCACACAGAGAAAAATCCTAACAGAGGGTCCAAAACGATATATTCAAAAGTTGGATGGGTTTGAGGGCGCCACGATCAACTTAATGATTGACAGAGAGATCAAACCTGTGATTGGCTGTCACGCAATCTTCTATTTCGTAGGAGAAGGAAAAAGTTTTTCTCAACCAATCAGGCTTTTCCGTCCCGCCTCTCGTGACGTTGATGCGATCGCAGCGCCACCCAACCCATCCAACGTTTCGATTTCCATTAGCGCCTATGGTGACGGACTCTCTGTTCTAGTACTCTGTGGGTTAGCATGGGTTTTGTCAGGATGTTAAAGGAGATGAAAACAGGTGGAGCTAGTGGGGATTTGTATGTGGAATGTGACTTGTGTGGGAATTTAGTTGAGGCAGATAGGAGTGGTGTGAGTGGGGTTAAAATGTCAGAGGAGGTTGATTTTAAATGTAAGAGTTGCTTGGAGGTGGGTGACTTGAGGAAGGAGTTGGAGGATTTGAAGTTGAGGTTAGCTGAGGGAGTGGAGAAGGGGGTTCAGTGTGTAGATTTAGGTCAGGTTGATCAGAGGGATGAGGTTGATCAGAGGGATGAGGTTGATCAGAGGGATGAGGTTGATCAGAAGGATGAGGTTGATATGGAAACCAAAGGGGTTGTGGTTGGAGATTCAATGGTTAGGGTTTTGGGAGACATGGTAGGGCGTAAAAAGCGCAATTTTGCAAGGTGTTGCTTGCCAGGCGCCAGGGTCCAACATGTAGTTGAGGCAGTTAAGGCGGGTGTTGTTAAGGGAAAGGAAAAAGCAGTTGTGTGGGTGGGAACTAATGATGTAGGGAAGACCGATAATGATGAGTTTATGAGGGTGACGGAAACACTTTTGAGAGGCATTAAGTCTCAGGGGGTAGAGGTTACAGTTTTAGGGTTACTTCCTAGGTATGGGGTAGATAATGGGTGGTGAAATCAAAGGGCCAAAAGGATGAACGGGTTGTTGAAGGAGTTGTGTCAGAAGGAGGAGGTTAGATTCTTAGATGTTTGGAAGGATTGCAGGAGGGAATGGTTGGGTTGGGACAGTGTGCATTTGAGCCGATTAGGTAACAGGGAGGTTGGGAAGCTGGTTTTGAACACTTTAAACTCAAAAAACTAGTTTATGAGCGGGTAAGGCTAAAACCTGGTGGTTTAAAAAATACTTTTATGGGACTAATTCAAAAGTTTGTTTTAGGCCATTCACACATGCTAAGAAATCTAATGGGGAAAAATTCAATAAAGTAGGTGATAACTATTTAAAAGTGTTTTATTGCAATGCTCGTAGCGTAAGAAATAAAATGGATGAGTTGAAAGGAATTGTGGAGGCTGAGGCTATTGATATTATAGGAATTACTGAAAGTTGGGCAAACAGTGAGGATTCATCAATTTTAAAGATAAATGGGCTTACAATTTTTAGGGATGATAGAATGGATAAGAAAGGGGGAGGTGTGTTAGTCTATGTGAAGGATTCTGTAACTTGCTCAGAATTGAAGTTGAATTGTAAGCCTGAGGGTATTGAATCAGTCTGGGTGAAACTAATAAACGATAATGGGAGAGGATTAATAGTAGGAAATATATACAAACCTCCAGCCAGCAGTGAACAACAGGATAAGGATATGTGTAAATTAATTCAAGAAGTTTGTCAAAAGGGGGAGATCGTTTTAATGGGGGACTTCAATTATCCTAATATTGACTGGGTGAACAACCATGTAGTTTCTGGAAAAGGCTCAGAGTTTTTGGAAGTGGTTCAGGATTGTTTCCTCCACCAGATGGTCAATGAAGGGACTAGGGATAGGGCCATTTTAGATCTAGTTTTCACCAGTGATGAAGATAAGATCAGGGATTTAACCATAGGGGAAAATTTAGGAGAAAGTGATCATAGAAATATTAGGTTTAGAATAAATTTCCAGCATACAGCAGTTTGTAATACAAGGATTATTCCAAACTTTAAGAGGGCTAATTTTCAAATTATAAGGGATGAATTAAAGGGGGCTTTTAGTAAGGGGTTAAAAGAAGTACAATCCTGCCAACAATGGGAAGAATTTAAGGGGGTTTTAAATAAGGTGATTGAAAATAATGTTACATTTAGGCAAAAGGGAATAGCGTGTAAATTGACACCCATGTGGTTTTCATGGGAAACTAGAAAGGCATTGAAGTTGAAACAAAAAACCTATAAATTGTACAAACGTACTGGGAAGGATAGTGATAGGGGGGCTTATTTAAAAGCTAGGAAAGACTTCAAAAATATCAGTAGGAGGCAGAAGAGGGCTTTAGAGGAAAAACTGGCTAGGAATATCATTAAAAACCCAAAAGAATTTTATGCTTATGCAGGGGAACAACAATAACTTAAGCTCTACCTTGGGGCCATTAAAATTAGGAGAGGACACAATTATTCAGGATGATATAGGTATGAAAAAGGTGTTAAATGATTTTTTCATGGAGGTTTTTAATAAGAATTTTAAATTAATGGGTGACTATGCATTAGAGTATAATGGAAGGGTGGAAATTTCGGACTGTTGTTTTAATAGGGAGGAAATAATACATCTTTTAAGAAGCATAAAGCCAACTAAAGCTCCAGGACCAGATGAAGTTTATCCAAAAGTGCTTGTGGAATGCGCAGAGGAATTAGGGGACATAATAATGACAATTTTTAAATCAACATACGAATCGGGTTGGGTGCCAATAGATTGGAAATTAGCTAATGTAACTCCAATATATAAGAAGGAACCAAAATGGGATCCAGGCAATTATAGACCAGTAAGCTTAACATCAGTCATTTGTAAGATTTTCGAAACCATACTTAAAAAGCATATAATGTTATACTTGGAGGAGGGTAACTTACTTTCAGACAATCAGTTTGAATTCAGGAAGGGTAGATCCTGTCAAACTAATCTTTTAAAATTCTACGACGAAGTAACAAAGGAGTTGGATCAAAAACATAGTGTAGACATATTTTACATAGATTTTCAAAAGGCATTTGATAAGGTTCCACACAAGGCATTGCTACTCAAATTGGAAAAATTGGGTATCAGAGGTAAAACACTACTGTGGATTAGGAATTGGTTGATAGGTAGGAAACAGAGGGTGCAAGTCAAGGGTACATATTCTCAGTGGGCAGAGGTCATGAGTGGGGTGCCACAGGGGTCAGTATTGGGGCCAATTCTCTTTATAATATTCATTAACGATATTAGTCAGGACATTAGGAACAAGATCAGCATCTTTGCTGATGACTTAAAAATTTGGGGGAGGGTTGATACTCAGGAGCAGATACAAAATTTACAAAGGGATCTAGATATGATATCACAATGGGCTGAAAAATGGGGTATGTCCTTTAACATAAGTAAGTGTCAGGTACTTCATATAGGTCGGGGGAATGGTAGGGCAGAATTTTATCTGCAAGGGAACAAAGTTAAAGAAGGTAATATGATCAAGAATTTAGGGGTGATAGTAAATGAAGACTTTAAATGGGTTCATCAGTGTTCATCTGCTAGTAAAAAGGCTTATAGGATATTGGGATACATTAAAAAAACTGTTTCTTCAAGGTCCAAAGATATTATTTTACCACTATACGGAGGCTTGGTGAGACCTCATCTAGAGTATGCTGTTCAGTTTTGGTCTCCATACTTAAAAAAAGATATTGATTCAATTGAAAGGGTTCAGCATAGGGCTACTAAAATGGTCAAGGGTATATCCAGTTTAAGTTATGAGGGAAGATTAGAGAAGCTAAATATGTTCACTCTAGAGAAAAGAAGGATTAGAGGGGATTTGATTAGACTTTTTTAAATGGTAAAGCAAGGGTACACAGAGGGACTAGATTTCAATACGGGTAATAGAACAAGGGGTCACAAATTCAAGTTGAATAAAGGAAAATTTAAGACGGATTGTAGGAAGCATTATTTTTTAATAGGGTAGTGTATAGATGGAATGCGATGCCTGAAACAATTGTAAATTCAAGTGGGGTAAACGAGTTCAAGAGGAAAATTGACAGATACTGGGATTCCGGTAGTGTGGGTTAAAAAGACTGGACCAACCTTGCTGGGCTTACGCCTGTAGTTGGTCGACTTAATTTGTATTTGTATTATGTTTGATAACTGAACTCGTACATATGTGGTGCAGCATCAAGTTTGTCAATATATTTGGTTTTTGTCGCAAAATATTTCGAAAACTCAGCTTCACACAAATAAGTGGTTGCAAACGGCAATAAAATTTGAATAGCCTGTTTCGCTAAATTTGGCTTCTAATAGTGTATCCGAACTTTAAAAATTCTTAATTTATTTTGGTGGTCCGAGGAAAACAAAAATACATTAAACATCATTCTATTTTTTAATGAAATACAATTTGTCACGCAGAACCCCTTAAGTTTTTCTTGAAACCCCAGGATTCCATGAAACCCACTTTGGGAACCACTGGTATAGGGTGATATTATATAAATCATTAAGTGTTTTAGAAATAGTATATACAACAGGAAAATATTTAGTAAAAAATATATGTATGGTTTTCATAAAATTCATGGGTACTGTTGCATTAGCTGGGCCAAACTGCCAAGGGCAGTGTAAAATATCCATTAAAAACTTTAAATAGGAAAATATTTACACTTTAAAACCCTTCAAATAATTTGCTTTTAATAATAATTTGTTTTCTGTAATTTTTAAGATGTGAAATTTGCACCCGGGTTATGCAAAAGTACTTATTTATATCGTCACTGTGAAATCACACCGGCATATCTGCAAAAATTGAGTTTTTGAGTTATTAGTGTCAATAAATTCCTTTTTTCAACTATCTCACAATATTACATTATTATTATTATTTTAAGTATTACATGCAAAAACTTTAAGGCGCTCTAGGGAAAATTGCAGATATGCCTGTTTGATTTCATTTTATGATTATATACATAATGGTGTTTTAAAAATAGCATCAGGAAAAAATTAAGTTAAAAAATAGAGGTCTTTCAAAAAGTTCATGTAGGCAGTGGCGTAGCTACGGGGGGGCGGGGGGGGCGGTCCGCCCCGGGTGTCACCCCGAAGGGGGTGACACCCAAACTAGTAAACTTGGCTCTTTTTTCAAGTTGTATGCTTTCCTTGAAAAAATTTTTTGAATTATCTACTAATGAAATAAATTAGGGTTTAACAAATCGGTTGTCACCTTCAAACTATCTGGGAGAGTGATACCGAAGTCTTCAATTTTAGCCCTAAGTTGGTAAATATGCCTTCCTTAGATAAAAAAAATTGATCATCCTGGAAAATACTCATTTGGCTGGTTACCTAAGAGGGGTGACACCCACCCAAGCTTATAAATTTCGAACGTAGTTTTAAATATAAACTTAAGAATTGATTTAAATAATTAACAGTTTTTAGGGGTATGAACTGGGGTGTCACCCATCGAGGCTTTATTTAGATGATACACATTTTCTCGATCACACATAAATGTTTTATTGAGCGAAAAACCATTAAATAAATAAAAATTATTAAATGAGTTATCAACCCATTTTGAGAGGGGTGTCACCCCTTTGGCTAGGGGGCATCAAAGTTTTCCAAGAGTAGTTCAACAAAACAAATTCAACTGAAAACTACTATGGGATATAAACCCTTCAACCCAGGTGACCCATTTAGCTAGCTGGGAGGTGACATTCAAATTCAAACTCTAGTTTGAATAGTTTTAAAAACCAAGGTAAAGGGTTGGCAGAGAAAAAAAGTCAATCAGATATTTATTTTATTCTTAAATGAGTAAATTTGAAATTCACATCTTACCCCAACTGTTTCATCTTCTTGTTTTGCTAATTTTTCCCACATAAGAAGGGTTTTATCAGGGGTGTCACCCAGTGTCACAACTATCCAAACATAAGTTTGTGCACTATATTTAAAGATCACATTTCAAAAAAATTTCTAGGGGAAGGCCCCTAGACCCCTCCTTTGATTACTTGATTTTGGAACTCTTTTAACTGCAATTTTTTTATATCAAGTTCCGCAAAATGCTAATTCTAGCTACAATTAATATATGAAAAGGCTAGATTGAGCCTATTAAAAATGCTTTAGGAATATTATTTTAGGCCCCTCTCGAAAGAAATTTCCCTTAAGCCAATGGATTGAATTATCAGAATATGTTGACCAAGGTTGTATAAAGGGGGGAGCCCGAAATTCCGACTACGTTGTATACAAAAACAAGTTAAAATCTTGTTTTTAGGGTCAAATTTCCAAAACTTTCTCGAGAGAGGACCCCAGACCCTCTTTTGTACTTGGAACTTTGGTTGAAAAGCAAATCCCACCTAAAAATGTGTATCCGAAATTCGAGCTAAAGGCCTCAAAACTAGTTAAAATTTGATTTTTGAGTCCATTTTTCTAAAATTTTCTGGGGGAGAACCCCCAGACCCCCCTTTGGTAGTTCGAACATTATTACACATAACTTTTCCTATTAAGAACTTCTTCATGACGAAAATTCCACCTAAAATGTATTAAGAAGCTACATTAAACCTATCAAATATGTGTGAGAGATGCTGAGAAATGATTTTGGTTCCTTCCTGAAATAATTTTCTATATACGGTTTGGACTGGCGAATAACTTACATCATAACTCGTTGTTGCAAAGTTGGGAAATTAAAGGCAACGGTAAATTAAAAAACCTTCAATTTTGAAGTTTTTAAATAATAAATATAAATGCGATAAGAACACAAATATAAAATGGGGGTTCACCTGAGACCCTCAGTTCTAGACTGGTGACTGGTGTCGCAAATTTTATTATTTTTTATAGCCGAATTCCAAAAGGGGGTGACACCAAGAGCTTCCGCCCCGGGTGACACCCAGGCTAGCTACGCCACTGCATGTAGGTACTGATGATTTTTGAAACTTACACTTGCAACTGAACTTTAAAGGACAAAAAGTAAATGAAACAAACCATGTATTTTATAAACAAGCTGATTGTTGTCAACAGCTGAAAACAAATAAGGCTGAGTTTGGGCGACATGAAATAGAATTAATAAATGTTCTAGATCAGGCATGCTGAACTCTGACTCGGAGCCAATGCGATGGTAACAGCCAGTCATTGTCTTCGAATGGATTCCAAATCTAGACGAAATCAAACGAGCAGCGAGATGGAGTCATGGGTGGTACCAGACCAGCGGCAAAAGGCACTCAAAATTCTGTAATCAGCATCACAAACCTATTAAAGAAGAGCATATATTTTAATAACAGCCTTTAGTGATGTTAATATAAAAGAAACTTCCTATAAGTGCTCATAACTATCCTCCCTGTAAATAAAAATGGATAGACAAAAAAAATGTAAGTCAATTTGTATTTCGTCAAAAACATTTATTAAAGACCAGTTGAATTCCTCTCAATATTTTTAATAGTCTGTCTGAGAATTAACAACTTTATAGTTGATCCTTTTCTTGATGTCAAGATCCACAAATTGAATTTATTGCTCCAGTTAAAAGCAAATGTATGCCGATGTAAACTAATCAAATTATAATGGAATGTAAACTAAAGATAAAAAGTCAAATTTTATAGCTAGGAGTCGGGAATGGTCAAACTTTTAAAAAATTTATTACTTACAAAATACACTTTATGTATCATCGCTACCACCAGGCCGAAAACATGAATCTGCATTCGTGATTAGGTAACGTCCTAGAAGAGTGTTTGGGTTGACACCTCTTGGCAAATTTTTTGTCGCCATCATCAATTTGACACTTGGGCGCACATTGGCGCTACTACTTTGCTTGGTGACTGAACCCACTTCTAGACTAGATCCCGTAATTAATAAAATCATGTTTTTGGCGTGGTGGTAAGGGGACATCCATAAATTAGGTGAGGTGTTTTTTCCAAAATCTGGACCCCCCTCCCTCCCACGTGAGATTTACCTACAATCTTTAAAAATAATTTTCTATCTTATTCGTTTGCATTTTGTGCTTCACAGCACCTAAAACTTTTCCATTATTAATGATGTGGGGGAAAAGGTCATTATTCCACCTAAAAATAACCACAGTATCTTATCTGTGGGTATTATTCCTTTCTCATACTTAAAAAAATCGTTTCATTTTGAACTTAAAAAGTTGACGTAAGATTTTAATCGAACCCCGTTTCCCAAACCCTCCCCCCTTTTTGACTGACCTCACGTAATTTATGGATGTCCCGTAACCATATACTATAACTATTGGATAAGTGATGTATATGTTACGGGCAACGAGATAAATTCAATGGAATTAATGAATGAAATTTATTACTTTGCCCGCCTCCACCCTAGCAATTTAATAATTACCAATTAATCACTTTGCCCTCAATATATATATTTTAAAATTTTTAAGGTTACTTACCTGCTAAACATTAATGGAGAATTTTCCATTCTGATCAGACTCGGGAGATTGTTGGCTGGGATAACTGGAGCCGGAGGAATTGGTCATCCCCAATCATGGACTTGATGAGCCTGTACTCAGCAACCTTAGGATCAACAGCACATGCCATGGCACCTGCAATAAATATACATTAATATACTAAAAGAATAATACCAACTTGCTCAACGAGAGCATAAGTTATTGAAAAAATCAATTGGTTTCATTAAAAACTCAAATTGAGAGGTCTTTAACTATTTTCAGACCTGCCAACTCCCCTGTTTTTGAACTGAGTTTTCTGCCATTTATTCAAATCTCCGGCTTCATTTTATTTGATCGGGTGCCTGATAATAATCCATAAACAGCCTAATAAAACTCCCAATCAAAATAGAGAATGGCGATTCAAAATAAAAGGCAGAAACTCCGGCCAAAGGCCGGAGAGTAGACTGGTTGCTATTTGTACAATCTTAACAACATTTACAATTAGTATGTAATAGTTTAGTTTACAATATAAACGATAAGTCGATAAGAGAAAAACCTTCAGCTGAAAACTTAAACTGGAGTTAAAATAGGATAGAGTAGGTGGTAGCCATTACATTATTTTTACCATAAAGGGGAAGCACGTTATATAAAAAGAATATTTCTTACCTGAAGTTCCATGTTTATTCCATTTGGTCCTTCCTGCGTCGCGGGAATTTCTGAAATGTAAACAAAAACAGCTTTGCTCTGCTGGCTCTGCCTCAGATGACGTCACGAAAGGCGTCTAGCCAATCAGAGACTCACTCGAACGAATTCTCTCGAACGCCGAGGAACTGGTGAGGTTTGAGCGTTCGAGTTCGCCTTTCGGTGGGGAGAATTTGGCAGTCAGAATACGAAATTTCATCTCACCATTCGAACTCACTAGGGAGTTTCCAAAACTCGAATGTCTGAATACGGCCCTAAATACAATGGCAGTACTGCTTTGTCTTATTTAAACAAGCTTGAAATCCAAGATGCTTCAGAAGGGCCTTGTCCATTAGGCCGGGTCGAAAAAGACGAAATTCAAAGAATCGAAATGTAATAGTGCGGAAAAGTTGTAACACACTAATACAAGCATAACGCAAAAATTTTTTTTGAAATCGGTCAACGTTTGACCCTCGCGCAACGCGGTCAAAGTTTTGATGTTTTGGTCATTTTTAGAGAGATTGACCGAAAATCCTAAGATCACGTGATCAAATGATGTCCTTAATTTTTTCATAGTTGTGTACTTTCATTGTTAATAGTATGTGCCTAGTTTCATTACTTTGCATCCCCATAATTTAAAGTAATAAATTTTTAAAATTTTAAAACTCCTGTAAAGTTGTTTTTCCCGCTTTCATAAAATAGCCATAACTGAAGAACAGCTGCAGTTAGAAACTTGCAACTGGTGTCATTAGATGCAGAATATTTTTCTGGTTAAAATGGTGGGTATCATGACTATCCTCCTTTATAACAAATATTCAAAATACTTAAAATTTAAAATAAAATTTAAAAATTTAACAAAAAAACAAAATTCTGAAAACTGATAAAAATGAGGCTTTATTGCAATTGAACAGCTACTATGAACTTGTTTTCAAAATTTTAAGTCGTAATTCCAATGTTATCTCACTGAAAAAATACATTGCCTTCGTCTTTTTTATAGTCTCATAGAACCTTCTTTATGAATGGTTAAGTACTAATAAAGTATCAATAAAAAGTAACAAAACTAATTATTCTATTAAATAAGAAGGACATGTTTGTTTTTAACTTAAGGTTATAAATTAATTATCCTCCATTTTCCCATTTAAAAGTGCGCCCTGCACGTTCAAAGTCACCTTTGCTTTCGAATGTAAGGCATTTCTTCCCGCGACTTGAATGTTGCTCTATAAAAATCCTTCACGCTTTTGGTGGCCAGCTTTGGTTTTGGTCATCTGAAAAAACGTCTTTATACGGGTGTGGAGGTCCTTCACTTGATTCTAACTTGGCAGAGAATCTTATTCGAGAGATCTGTTTAAGAAAAGTCTTTTACTTTCTACTTTGTCTACGCCACAAATCCTCCCTGTTCGTTTGTTTCGTTGTTCATATAGAAGCCCAACTGCAAGTTTTGGTATTCTTTTCAACTTTTAACAATTGCAGTCAATCAATGGTGGACAATCACATGCGTTGACCCTTTTTCTACAAGAGCATTTAATATTTATAGGACATTTACAAAATGCAATGTCAAATAAATGTGTAACTTGTTCTTTGAACTTTTTAATTTTATCTTGAAACATGGGTTTGTCCTAGTCTCTTTGGTAGGATTTCCTTATCTTGTAGTAAGCGTCATGAAAGGAGTTAATCATTTGAACCACCCTAAACTTATGGACAGTTGGAATAGATGATAGTTCATATAAATTTAAGACCTTATCTGAAACTACATCAGTCAAGTGTGAAAATTTACTGTGGTAAACTTCGGCTTAGAAGCCCCAGTGGCTCAGTGGTATAGTGCTTCGCGCTTCCACACCACTGGCCCGGGGTTCAATTCCCGGGCTGGGCAAGGTCCACTCAGCCTTTCATCCCTTCAGTGGGTCGATAAAATGAGGACCAAGCGTGCTTGGAAACTAAACACTGGGGTCTCGCGTTAGAATGACCACCTAACCGGGACACATGCCTAACACCTTGCACCCCAGGGCCCCACGGTCACGAAAACGATGATGGGTATCGTAGGCCTTGGCCCACTAGGGCTGTTGCGCCAATGAGTTTAGTTTAGTTTAAACTTCGGCTTAGAATATAAATCAAACCTTTCTTGAAAACAACATTTAAAAATTTCTTCTTATGAAGGAAATCTGTTCAGGGGAAAATCTTGCCGAGTTCCTAATATCGGACCGAAAAATGAATGTCTGGTCAAAGAATGGGGAGAAATTTCCATACTTTAACAAGATGGCCCCTCTAGATGTTCCGTAAAAGGTAGAGATACGCGCGCTGCAAAAAGCTCCTCAAGGATAGAAAAAGAGACGAAATCTGTAGTTGCAAAAGAAAGTAAGCGAAATATAATCATGTACGTATTACAAATCTGAGTTCATTTCAGAATATTTCAATTTTTTAAAAGCGTGAGAATTTCTTAAACTTGGAGGGGGTAAGATTTATTGCGTTGAAGAAGTCCTATTTTTAGAAAATCAAATCTTACTCATATATCCACTAAGATATCTGAAGAAATTGTAATTTATGATAACATTAAGCAATTAAGTTAAAAAAGAAAAAACAAAAAGTGCCTAAGTGGTGTTTAAATCACCTTAAATAAAACATAATTGTCTCCTTTAATATAGATGTATATTTCTTTTGAGTTGCATTAAATAGAAACTTTTAGTTTTTACTTTACCCAGCATATTACCTTCAAATACATTGATTTATTGCTCCTTTTTCACAAACTGATCATTTATTAGATTTCTCTCGACTTTTTATGCTTTAACCGTACATAGTAGGGGTTCTAAAAACTGTACATTAGACGAATGCATAATATTTTTTTCATTGTGATAACACAAGAATGTCAACTTAAAATTTTGAAAACAAGTTCATAGTAGATGTTCAATTGCAATAAAGCCTCATTTTTATCAGTTTTCAGAATTTTGTTTTTTTTGTTAAATTTTTAAATTTTATTTTAAATTTTAAGTATTTTGAATATTTTTTATAAAGGAAGATAGTCGTAATACCCACCATTTTAACCAGAAAAATATTCTGCATCGAATGACACCAGTTGCAAGTTTCTAACTGCAGCTGTTCTTGAGTTATGGCTATTTTATTGAAGCGGGAAAAACAACTTTACAGGAGTTTTAAAACTTTAAAAATTTATTACTTTAAAATATGAGGATGCAAAGTAATGAAACTAGGCACATACTATTAACAATGAAGGTACACAACTATGAAAAAATTAAGGACATCATTTGATCACGTGATCTTGGGATTTTCGGTCAATCTCTCTAAAAATGACCAAAACATCAAAACTTTGACCGCGTTGCGCGAGGGTCAAACGTTGACCGATTTCAAAAAAAATTTTTGCGTTTTGCTTGTATTAGTGTGTTACAACTTTTCCGCACTATTACATTTCGATTCTTTGAATTTCGTCTTTTTCGACCCGGCCTATTGTCCATGTTACAGTGCCATTGAGAGGGAACCTAATAGAGACCATATGCCTCTGATTTGAAAAATATTGTGTAACATGAATTTACTTAAAAGCCATTGGGCGATGTTGTCTTTACCTAAAAAAGCTTCAACTATCACTTACTTCTTGTGTGTCAAATGAAGAGAGGATTACAGATGTAATCATTCTCTTTCTCCCTCTGTGTAATAATTGGTAAATTGTAGTAGAAATGGGCATTTCTAAATAAAACAATACTAAAAATATACTGCTGTACATCTAAAATCCATTAAGAGAAATCTATGTATAATGATAACTAAGATTCATACAATTAAGATAATTAAGGTACTTCTAAAATTCTCAATTAAGAATTGAGAATTTTTGGAGTACCCTAAAAGATTACACCCCTGAGCCATGTCATACTGATGCTAAATTACAACAAAATGATTAACTAATGGTAGAACTTCAAAACAAGCTTAAACAAACTTGTGGATATCAAACAACCTAACAGCTTAAGTAGCATATACAAATAATATGTTAGTAAAAGAATAACAGTTCTGTATGAAAAGACAATACTTAGCTTTTTTCACCATTAGTAATAGAAAGCGAATAATGGCTTAGCAATCAGAGTTGAGGCATGAGAGTAAGAATAGAAGAAGCTGCTTTATGAAAGAAAACCATTTTAAGTCTTTCTACTACTAAATCATCTCGTACTCTTACACCTTCATAATTGAATCGTCAGTTTGAAGAAGGGAATAAGTCCAAAAACCAAGTTTTGAGAAAATCGAAAAAAACTGCATAAGTAATAGAATTTTCATTGTATAATCACCAAATTTTTACTGGATGTTTACAACCCTATTTAGAAAACAGAGCAACCATCAAAACAAATATAAGTATATTCAAAATATTTTACAGTCAAAATAAGTTGATGGACTTATTCCCTTCTTCAACCTTATGAAATTTTTCTGATGAAAAAATCTTAAAAGACCCTTAAATTCACATTTAAATTATATTTCTCCTTAGTTTACACCACAAAAGAGTGAAATAAAAGGAATAAGACAAATGAAATTCAAAATTATAGTGAAACTGAGTTATTAGAGCAGTATCAATGGAGTGAGTGAATATGAATGGAGTTAAACATTCCCTACATAAAAAAAGTTTGAAAAAATTTTAAATTAAAAGAAAATTTCATTTTAACTTCGTTTACATCTCAAAGAATAGGAAAAGAAAGACAAATTAACTTTAACTCCAAATTAACTTGAAAAATACAATGAATGGACATCGATTTCACAACTTCAAGGGGCGATATCTCCCTATAGGGATTAGTTATTTTCCCCCTCTTTTCACCCATGTGTAGAGCAAAGCTTGGAGATTGTTTTGAGCACAAAAAGTCAATTTGTCATTTTTAGGACTTATTCCCTTCTTCAAACTGACGATTCAATTGTATGCTCACTAATATAGCAGCTATCTTTTTGTTCTCCCCAAACTCAAGTCTTTACTATCATAGATAGGGTATTATTAGCATTATTATATATTCTCACTGCTTCTAAGCATGACATACAATAAGATTTCTGATTAATTTAGATTTAAGGGTCTCCCAAACAAATTAATGTTATTAAGTAATGTCAACAACGCAAGGAAAACTAAACACTTCATCTAAATTTATTGTTCTCTATAAATTTACAGGTCTTTAAATTTCTGTATGGGGTTATGGTACTTGCATCTTTTCCTATTTTGTTCTGATCATGGCTTTTAATTCATTAATCATACTGTTTTTTAAAATGATTTATACTTGTGACCATTAATTTATCATACCACACATGCTGATATCAGTACCTATTTTTAGCATTACTCTGTAGGCCTAAGCCAACGATGGGCAACCTCCGGACCGCCTCGTCATTTGGTCCGGCCCACGGAACATTTTAAAAATTGTACCAAAAAATCACTCTGGTTTTCGTCAACAAGAGCGAAAGAGGGGATACAGAACTTTCCCCCGAAAATAACTCAATTTTAGCAGTTAAAACGTGCTGTACAACTATATTTCGTTCTTGGGAGGCGTCTGTAAGCGTGGGGCTGTTGCCGGCTCTACCATACGGACTATATTCATTCTCTGCCTTTCCCAATGCTGCTAAAATTAATTTGTCCTCCTCAACATTAATTTCTCCTCCATTAATCCTCCTGTATCATGTAATGACAATTGTTAAAAGTCTGTCCTGAAATATTTTTTCATTACTATGAGCTCTGAATATTATTTTAGCTCATATTAATGTAACTTAAACATTATAATTATTGTATGTAATCAAGATATTATTTTAGTCCAGATTAATGTAACTAACTTTATAATTATTGTATATAATATTATTCTAGTCCAGATTAATTTAACTTTATTATAATTATTGTATGTAATCAATATATTGTCCAGATTAATATATAGTCCAGATTAAATTTTAACTTTAGTATTAAACTTCATAAATATATATAATAAAACTACTCATTTTTTACTTAAAAAAATATTACCTATTATCTACTCTATGGCCCTCCACGTCATTATAATCATTGAATCCGGCCCGCGGATTCGAAAAGGTTGCCCATGCCTGGCCTAAGCCTTAGAGGGGAAGTGCTGATGCCCCTTTTTATAAAAGGGCACATTTGTTCATGCCCTAAAACTGGAATTGGAGTCCTTGGGAGCCCAGCTTTTGGTAGTCATATTCTAACAACCATGCCTGTACATTGGCAATTAAACTACACTGTATTTATATTGTTTATTGGTCTATCTTATATCTAGTTTGAACTTTAAACATCATAAATTTTGAAAAAAAAACATTCAATAATGAAAAAAACTTACTTATTGAAACATGGTTAAAATTTTGAAAAACCCACTCAACTGCAGTTTTTGGTATGTTAATTCGTTAAATGTTTTTCTCCAATATCTTGACAAAGCTGCCAAAATCTTGATTTTTCTTGAAATCCCAAAAATGGGTCCAAAAAGTGGGTTTTTTGACATGGGTTATTTTGAAAAAATCCATTGGGTCCAATCCAGCCAACCCTGCCCCTGGTCTCAAATTTTTAAATATTATTTGTATGCTATTTAACTAATACTTCCACAATTAAGTTATAATTTTTTTATCTAATACACAGAAGCCCATATAAATATAAAAATGCAAAATTTTTTTTCTTGTGGGGCTCACCATCTTAAGAGTAACTTTGGCACCATTTTAAAATTCATATAAAGGTCTAACCAAAACTGATTTGATAGCAAAAATTAAATAATTATCTTCTAACATATATGGGGCTTAGTGAACTTTTCTGAGCATTGTAATAAAAGGTTGAAAATTGGTGCAGAAATTAAAGTGATGCACAGAAAACTAACGAGGAAATGTATTTCAGATCAACTCCCCCTTCACCCCCTCGAGGACCAGCTCTTTATTGTGGAATATGCCGAGAGTCTCATGTCCAGGTACACCCTTAATGCATTTGACTGTAATTTTTTTAAGGATCATAATTTCTAGCAAAGCATTTCTGCTGTTAAAAATTTCATTTTATAGCTACAAATTATAAATATCAGTTATACAGGGTGTTTCAAAAGTCCGTTTCGCAGCTTTTATTTGGAACCAACGTGTCCTAGGGTCACGTAAGTAAGGTAAACCCCTAGTGAAGTGACCCTGGAGAATCCATTGAAATCACATACTGCACCCCTAGTGGCGAAATAAAAAAAGTTTAAAAAATTAATTTAAAAAGTAAAGGATATAGAGCAAAAATCTCAGTGAGAGTATTGTTGCCATCATTATTAAGAACTCACTGAAAAAAATTCATGAAAATATCAGGAATATTCCGAAGATATTAGATTGTGAAAATAGCACTTTTTCAGGCCTCAAAAAAGAGAAAGTTTGCAAATTTTTACAAGTTTTTTATATTTTTTTGAATAAATTTTACCTTTACTCAACTAAAAAAACCAAAACTACACAATAACACTGAAAATTTTGCAAACTTTTTCTTTTTTGAGGTCTGAAAAAGTGATATTTTCACATGTTAATAACTCCGCAAATATTCACGATATTTTCATGAAATTTTTTCAGTCAATTCTTCGTATTGTTAGCAACAATATTCTCACTGATATTTTTGCTCTATTCAATTTTTGCCTTTAACAAATTCTATAGAAAACTTTACAAAAAAATTATCTTTTTACTCAAATTTGTCCTAAATATTTGAAAATTTTGGAAACATTTAAGACTTATTGGGCCACAAAAAGAGGGTTGTATACTGTGAAGGCCTGTTGGACATAATAAGGAGGTTTTTAATATGATAAATTCTTTAAGAAAACAGTTTGAAACTTTATGGGAAAAGTGTTTTTACTGTCAATTTTTATAATTATTTTATCATCTTCATCACATTCAAAGTTTTCTAACACACAATTCTTAAATAGCAATAAAATAGTTTTGTATTCAGATAACATCTAAAGAGCAGGTCTGTACCCAGGGGGGGTCAACACCCCCAGAAATTCAACATCAATTGTTGCCCTTTTCAAGTGTGATCCGAATGGTCTCAAAATGAGTTAGAATCCTTCTTTTAAAGGTAAAAATTCCAAAATATTTTCCCCACCCCCTGAAACTTCTGAAATCTATCAAGTATGGTGTTTCCTTGAAACTTTTGTGATTTACAAGGAATAATCCTCATTGATGTAACCTAAAATGTCTCAAAATGAGCTAAAACACACCTTTTAGGGGGAAATATCAAAATATTTTCTGCAGTAGGAACACCAAAAACCCCTCAAAACTTTCACACTTATTATGCTATATACTTTTTACTTAAACATTTTGCACCTTACAATGAGTTGTGCTCTTTGAGCCCAAAGGGTATCAAAAGGAGCTTAAACACTATTTTGAGGGGTAAATTTCTGGGGGGAAGACCCCCAGAACCCCTTCCATATTACTTGGGATTCTCATTGTTTACACAATTTTGAAATTAAATGCACCAAAATTTAAATCCTATATGTATATAAGCCATCTAAGACTTAGTGTTAGCAAGGGGGTACCTCAGAAAAATGTTGAGTCGAATCCCCCCCGAAACAAAAATCTGGTTCAAACCTGATGCAGAGATAAAGTTTAAAATATTTTTTCTTTGAATCATTTTAATTGTGCCATTAAAGTCACCTCTCTCTTGTATTATGCAAGCATAAAATTGTTATTCCTTAGATGTTCTAGGGGTTTCAGCTCCATCAATACGTATTGTTTATCACCCCAACTTTTATAGATTAGTGTTGTAACTATGGCTAGTTTTGAAATTATGTTTGCCAAATCTAGGGATTTGAGATAGTTTTGTTCATTTCTTATACTTAACAGATATAAGCCTTTCACACTTAAAAAAAGTCACTTTAAATATTGCCTTAGCAAGCATCCAAGGCCTTATGTGTTTGTACTGCAATGAAAGCTAGTTAATTCTAACAAATTTTATATCTTTAAAAATCTTTTGCTAGCTATAAAAGTTTGATAAATGATAAAAAATATTTGGGTACAAAAAGTGCCATGTTTTTAATTAGACAGCATTCTTCTTATTTTTATAATCAATACCCACATACAATATATATATATATATATATATATATATATAATCGTCAATGATCCCAAAACGTTACTTACTATTTAAATGCTTATTTTATGAATTTTGTTTCAGATATTTAAATCTGGAAAAAGTTTGATGTCGTCTGTTTGTGGCCATATATTTTGCAATGTTTGTGTGGATCACTGTGAAGAAAGCCACAAGAAATGTTTAACCTGTAACAAAAAACTTACTAGGAAGCAATACCATTTCCTTTATCAATGAACTATTTTTACATTTTCTATAGCCCTCTGATATTTGTTATGGGCCTTGTTATTTTTCTCTGCATAATAAGTTGTTTCCTTAAGGGTTTATTTTCATGTCTTTGATTTTTGTAAGTTTATTAAGATCGATTTTTTATTAATGTGGGTGCTAATTCAATGCCAAATATAAAGATGTTGAAGTGCTTCTGAAAAGTAAGCTTACTGAGAGCCTCTCACAATTAGTTTTTCTACTATCTTTTTTTAAATATCTTGTATCAGATCTCTTGAAGAATCTCTTAACTCTTATTTTTAAAACCAAAATAGTGCTATATTACTAGTCACTTTTTCTTTTTTGAGAGCTAAAAAAGTGCTATATTTTTAGGTATTTTGTTTAATAATAGTTACAGTAATAACCAGTATGTATAAGACCTGGTGCTAATGAGAAAGAAACAGTCTGGGATTTTTCTGTTTTTGATATCTTGTGATTTTTTTTGCATTTACTTAAGCTGTGTTTTACTTTTGGTCGAAGTTCCTTTATAATGTTTATTATAATTTTCTCCATATTTGTAGTTAGTCATCAATTGCTTTGGGTTGATAGAAACATTCCTTGTTTGATATTGATATTTGTAACTTTTTGAAAATGTTATATTGGTAAAGTTTTAATAAACTTTGTTTAAAAATCATATCTGAATACATAAATAACACTTTGTTAAATACATTAAAAAAGGTATATATTTATCACTTTTTCACATTACATCAGGACAAAAGATGATCAGAAACACCCTCTCTGCTCATGTCCTGTCCCCCTGACGAAGAGGCCTGAGCGGAGGCTTTTATTTCTCTGATTTCTTTGCTTCTGTTTTGCTTTATATCTATGAAAGGAAAGAATTTTTTTCATCATCAAAATCTAGAAAAGTTTCCTATTAGGAATTATTAAGTTAATACTATTCATATTCTGTTTTCTTAAGTAAAACTTTATTATTTAAAATAGGTAGGTATGGTAGAAATTATTTTATTGGGTTTATTAATTTCAACAGTGTTATTGCTAATAAAATGAGTCCAGTTTTTTAAACGCTTTTATTCTACTTGCTTTTGGTGGCGTTTTACGGGAGGAATTTTAAAACTCGATTTTCGGGCACTTCCCGATATGTTAGGGCCCCGAAACTTTGCACATAGGTGTAACCCTCATGACACTCCAATATCCAACCATTCTCTAGTCAAACAGCCAAAGGATTAAGTTAATTAACGAGTATTTTTAATTAACAGAAAAACCAGATTTTGAGACCTTTCCCAATGGGCTATTCTCCCTAAACCGTGCACAATGTTGTATAAGGCATAACTTCATCATATTTAAAAGTCAAAACGAGAATTGCCCAGTAATTACAATATTTTATGGACGATTAATCACTTTTTTTTACAAGATCTTGTACATAAAATTTCAGGCACTTCCAAACGATATAAAGTTCTGAAACTTTGCACCATGGTGTAAACTCGATGACAATGCAATATTCAATAATCAACTAGTCAAAACCTCCGTAATTAAGGTAATTAACGAGTGTTTTTAGTTATCCTTTTAATTCAAATTTGAGACACTTCCGTGAAGCCAATGGCTCCCAAAACCTGTAAGATAATATATTAGGTATATCACTACAATACTTAATCTTCAAAACGTGATTTCTTACCTTCCAATTAACAATTAAGATAATTAGCGATTTAAGATAATAACCGCGAGAAAGAAATCGCCAGAAGAGCGAGAAATCGCCGAAAATTGGTGCCCATCCCGAGGAATCGGGAGATAAGAAAAATATGCTACTTTTATAATTTATGGACTACTGAAAAGCCTGAATGGGATGCTTTTTCTTTTTCTTGTGAATCTTTTTGATATGAACTGATTTTATCGGCGAGTGAGCGTGTTATATTTCACCATCATATTGTTGAAAACTAAAATTCCATTCTAACATCAGATTAAATATGGTTGAAATAAATACATTTTTTCTTGTGAGTTTTTGTTAAAAAAAATACCATGGCTAAAAAGTAGAAAATAAAAAAAGTAAAAAAAAGATTTTTTAAAAAACGCTTTTATTGAAGTGTTCTAAAAGGTCAAAAATAATTAATTCGGTTTGACAAATAATTTATTGGGAAATAGAAAATAACTTTTTGGTAAGTAAATAATGACTGATTTTCTAATCACTAAAAATAAAAGCGTGGGCGCTTGTAACTCTTTATTCACTATTTATTCTATGTTCTATGTAAAATTATACATAAATACCGACGTAATGGCCTAGTGTTTAGAGCATCTGACTGCAAAGCCGTACGTCTGGGGTTCGAACCCTCGTTCGGCATAGATGTTAGTGTTACTAAACTTGAATTACATAAACGGGTCCATACCTTCAGGTGAATTTGTACAAATTAAAAAAAATTTAAATTAAATTAAATATATAAATTACTAGCGCCCACGCTTTTATTTTTAGTGATTAGAAAATCAGTTATTATTTACTTACCAAAAAGTTATTTTCTACTTCCCAATAAATTATTTGTCAAACCGAATTAATTACTTTTGACCTTTTAGAACACTTCAATAAAAGCGTTTTTTAAAAAATCTTTTTTTTACTTTTTTTATTCTTACCCAAATTATGCTTTCACAATGAGTAATTTAATAACATAACCTATTTACCATAATTTCAGGTAGATAGGTCTGCTTATACAAGTTTAAAAGTAATATATTAACCTCTGCATGGATCATATGCTGGTGCGGTCAATCTGATGGAATTTTGTTCTTCTATTGACTGTAAGCACGGGCGTCATTCTCGGGGAGAAACGTCCCCTCCAATAATTAGGAACATTGCTTGGAAAAACTTGATTATTTACTTTTGAGGAAAGACCTAAAATTTTCTGTATGTGTTTTTCAACCTTCAATCATAAAGGATGACGCCATTTTACCAATGGCACCTTTCATAAGAGGGAGATGGACTCTCCATGATTTAGAACACTTTTTCTTTTGGAATAGGTTAAAGCCAGTGCTGAGTTTGGGGGACATAATTTCAACAAAAAAATGCAAGCAAAAAAAAGTACGTAATAATAAAGCGAGCCCTTTTCCCAGAAAAAAAATCCACTACAGCACTGATTGAAGCATAGAAATTTGAAATTGTCTAATCATAGCACTAAAAAACGAGTTTGACCCTGTTTTAAAAGTTCAAAACCTTTAAAGTTCAGATGGAAATTAAATGTGAATTGTTATAAAAAGGAAAGGATAGTTTTAAGCATTTTCAACTTCCATTTCACTTTTGTCTTTCATTTTGATTTAAATTTATTCATTGTCCAATATTTCTTATTACTATAATTCTTTTGTTGAAAATAAGTTATACGTATTAGATTATATGAAATCTATAGTACTGTTAGAGTTTTTAAATTAAAATTTGAAAAAGCTCATGATAGTTTCTAAATGTTCACGGAGTTATATTGTGGAAAATAATTACACATATTGCTTCCAAATAAGGATGGTTGAATCACTCAAAAAGGTTTAATAGTTCATCAAAAATCATTAATAGACTCCACATATGCAAGAATCTTTCTGATGTCAGTAGATAATAACATTGATCATTGTGAAAAATATTTACGAAACTAATTATAAAGACTTTCTTTAACATTAATATATTTAGAGGAAAGTTAATTTCCAAAGGTTGCTCCTTTTAATAAGAAAAATCTTCAGGAACTAGCTTGGAAATTTCTCCTTAAAGTTTGTAAAATATGTAGGCACAGTTCTGATCACATCTGTATCTAACATGGGCAAGCCTGTGGAAGCTAGCCACTAGCGGATCCAAGGGGGGTGGGCCCAGTGTTGCCAGGCAGTTTGACGAAAAACTCGCGGATCAAAGCTCTAAAAGTAGCGGATTTGAAATTTTTGGAGCCCAAATTTTATTTCAGTGGTAATATTGTAGTTAAACACACTTTTAACACTGCTAATAAACTATTATTATATACTCTAGAACTTAAAAAAATATTCTTTTAATTTTTTAAAGCTATTTTGACTTGAATAAAGCTAATTTTCCAGATTCTATTTTTAAAAAAATTCTACTTTTAGAATAAAATATCATTATAACTTTTTAGATTTCAATTAGTTAGATACATTGTTAACCTAAAAACGAATTAATTGAAAGTAATTCATCTATTGCTATTCGAAAAGGAACTCTTGCATAATAACATAAATATTTCATTGTACTAAAAACCTTATAAGGATTAATACTCGTGTCATAAATCGCATATCAGAAAATTCTTGCCCTTATCTCTACCCTACCCTCTTTCAACTCCCTTATTTGTGCCTATAAAATGTCCAGGGTTTCGAGGCGGGGATTGAAAAGGAGTTGGAAGAGACGCAACGCAGATGAATTACTTATGAGTTTATGACTCACCTTTCTGCACTATAAAAGTGTGCATTTGTAATTATTATGTCCATTTTTTTCAAAACACAAAAGTCGCAGATTAAAAATGCTGTAGCCCAAATTTAATTTTTAAGTAGCCCAAAAGTAGCCTGTCGCCCAAAACGAAATTTTTGTCGCAAAGGACCTACAAAAGGAGCCCAATCCGCTACTTATAGCCCAATCTGGCAACACTGGGTGGGCCCCAAAAAAAATGAAAATTTTTACACTTCATAATATGGCATTTTATGCACTAAAATGAGTTAAAACCCTGTTATATTAAGGGCAAATTTTCAATCCATTTCTGGGGGAGGACCCCCTTAGTACTTGTAAATCTATTATTACAACTCTGTTTTATATTAAGTTCGTCAAAACGCAAAAATTCTAACATAAAATCGATATCCTAAATGCGGATGAGGCATACCAAAACGATTTCAAAAAGTGAGTTTTTTTACTTAAATTTCCAACAAATTTTTGGGGAAGCACCCCCCATTTTAGTAGTTAGAGCCGGATAATTCGCTACCTTTTCGGTATTAAGATAATTAAGAAGATTCGATTGGAGTGTGGAAATTCTTAGCCCAAGTCCCCCCCCAAAAAAACAATCCTGGATCCGCTCCTGACTTCAGCCGGCAGAGCGGGACGATTTAAATCATGCTATAAAATTAAATAAACTTTATCATTCGATGGCGGTTCCAGAGAGGGGGGCATGCTCCTGAGAATCACCAAAAAACAATTATCTTAAAAGCACTATGGGGACATGCTGAAATTAAAAAATTACCAGGGGCACCAAAAAATTACCATTAGAAACATCTCCATAGGATAGGGAGATGCTTCTATTTAAATCATTCAAAGGAATATTAAAATAGTTATAGGGGTATACTGGAGTGTTCCTATGACGTAGCGAGGAAAATTTCCACCCAAGTGTCAAAGAGTATAAAAAATTAAAAACAATCTTTTAAGTGAAATTTCAGAAAAATTTCTGGAGGAGGAACCCTTTGTCCCTATTTTACTGCTTAAAAGCTCAGTATTACCCACACCTTAGAAAAAAGGTTAAAATCTTTTTATTGGGTCTATAAAACTACGTTAACCTACTTATTATATTTAAATAAACCCAAAATGATACCCCTCCGAAATGTTCCCATTCTAGTCAGTTTTTTCCCCATATCCCTCTAAATTTTTCCCCACGCTACTGTCTGTGGGATGCACATGCAGCCCCTTTAGAATTAAATCAATATCTTGAATTTAATAAAAATGTGTTCAATTTAATTAACCTATTTTTATTAAAAAAGAAGCTATAAGTCATTATTTTATACATTATTTTGAAGAAAGCAACTTTCTTCACAGCGCCTTTTTCAAATTTAATTGCCTTTCAAAATTTCTGGTCTAAAACAAAAACCATCTAATTTCATCACATTTTCCTCTGACTTTCATTAGTTTAAATTAAATGAAAGCTGGACTGAAAAAGTGTGTTATTGGCATAGAGTTAGGGTTATTGGTTATCAATATTTATTTTAAGTTTTAAAGCTATACCAGTGGTTCCCAAAGTGGGTTCCGGGGAAACCTGGGGTTCGATGAAAAAATTTAGGGGTTCCCATATGACAAACTTTATTTCATTAAAAAAATTAAAATGGTGTAAAAAAATAAGAATGGACAGCGCCGCTCCCCTTGTACCCAAAAATGTTCTCAAAATAAGTTAAAACCTTACTTTTAGTCGATTTTCAAAATTTTTTTTCCTGGGAGGACCAGGAAACAAGGTCCATCCCACGGTATAACAAGGGGATCTTGTGCGTTATTTTTTGGAAAATCCCTAACATTTTGACATTTTTTGTCAAAAGATAAAGGTTATGGTCTGGAAAATTCTCCTCTTGGCCCCAAAAAGCTTCTTAAAATGAGTTAAAACTCTACTTTTACATGTCAAATTTCAAAATTTTTCTGGGGGAAGACCCCCATACCCCCCAGCCGTACTAGAAGGGGATCTTGCGTGATACTTTTAGAAAATCCCCAAGAATTTGGCATTTTTGCCAAAAGGTAAAGGTGATTGTCTGGAAAAGTGCCCCCTGGACCCGTGCTGGATCCGCGCCTGGTTTCATTTAATATCATACATTAAATTTGAAAAGTCTTTGATTAAAAAATATTCAGGTTTCCGCGATCATTGGTAACAAATTTGGGGGTTCCACGACCAAAGTAGTTTGGGAACCACTGCTCTATGCCTTCCATACCTTATCTTGGCCTCACATGTCAAGAAATATTTACGGACAGGAATATCAGTCCAGGATTTATTGAAGATGCCAGAACTATCAGATTGATAGAGATTCGTGTGCTTATTACTGTTCATAGTTTTCTACTGTTTCCAGATAGATAAGCTATATTTTTACTCATCTTTTTTTCTAAAGCTAAGAAAGTAATGGGCTATTATTGGCCAAAGCGGATCTTCGTGGTTGAGAAACCTGTTTTATAATCAGCAGAAAAACAACTTAAGGAATGTGTCCTAATTTTTTTCTTAAGTTTTTTACAGTTGTAGATGTAGAGCACATAAAAAATATGGGCCGTGTTGGGAAAGAAGCATAAAGAAGTCTTGCTAGTTTTAAAAAAAGTTGAATTGATTCGGTGTGCAGAGAACTTTTTACGCGGGGCCCTTCGTGTTTTAATGTTTACTCATAATGAATTATTCTTGTTACAATACTTTGATATTCGTATAAATAAATTTAAAAAATTATTCAAAATGGGTGGGTATTTCAGTTCTAGGGTGTCAGCTCGTACTCGCGGGTCGCATGCAGCCCTCTATTCAAGCTAGAAATGTCCTAATCTAGTTGTAGTATTCCAGAAATGTTCAAAAATCTCTGTGTGAGACCCGTTTTTCCGGAGAGATCTTCAAATTCAAGAAGAGGATGAGTTTTCTGAATTTACTGCTTTTTCGGAGATTTTTGACACATTCCTAAAAATTGGTAAATCAAATTTGCCTCTCATGTATAGAAAAAAAAAACACAAAAATACACAACATTTAAATTATTTTGAATTAGTCTATGTAGTTTTGTTAAGAATTACTTAACATCCCTAACTTTAAGGGGGGAAACTAGAAATCTATAAAAGGTTTCAAGAAAATATCCTACCCCAAATCAAACTAATAAAAATGGTATAAAATTTTTTATTCAGTTTCTCATGGATTTCATGTTAGAACACGTTAAATCCTTTTTTTTTCATGAAAAACATCGATCACAAAAAGATTAAATTAAACGTAAATCTAGTTTCATTCGTGGTATCCTCGACGATGTAATAGGAATCAATTTATGTTAGTCTTTCTATACTAGTTTAATTAATGGTTGTTAAGTGGAATGCTTACGAAATAACTATTTGAAGTGAATTAATTAACCACAAGGAGTTAAAGAGCTAGATTGGTTATCTTAAAATTACATATCACAGATCTGTTTCTAAAAATTTAACCCCGCAGGTACAAATTTGATTTTTGAACGATCAACTTCTGATGCGGCCTTTACAAAACAATATTTAGTTGTTGTTGTCGTGTGCCACTTGGAATACCCAAGCTCCCATAGGGATTCAAGGCAAAAGGGGTGCGGCTCCTGAGAAAGTGAGGCCCATAAATGGCAGGAGTCCGACTTCTGCCGAATCCCAATATTTAGTCTTTGAAATGTAATAGCAGGGTTAGAAAACACATGTTTTTTAAACAAAACATTTATTTGTTTTTTTTTGTTAAAAACTTGTTTTATTTGTTTTTTTACCCTCGACACAGAAATAAATGCTTAAGAAAATGATAAAAAAAATTAAATTTGATTTTTAAATTGAAATTAGATTAACAAAACTATACTTTTTCTAAATATGTACAGTGCAAACAGTTTACCCTTTCAAATAATTTTCGTCAGTTTTTGAATCATGCACTTTTATCGAGCAATGTACTACTTATGTCTTGGCGATTTAGTGGATTGTTACCCAAGCCTTATTATACTTGACACTAACTTTTTAACTCTGGATGATCCAAACATGAAAATGGTGAGTTTGTTGCCTAAATTAAGGGAGCAATTTGCTAAAAATGGCATGTGTTAAAAACAAGTGTTTTAAACGTTATAGTAAATAGCGTAATAGTAAAAATATTTTGTAACTAAGCTATGTTTACACCTCTATACAGGGTGTTCGGAAACACCGTGGATAAACTTTGAGGGGTGGTAGAGGGGACCTAGACAAGCATATTTCGAATAGGAATGGGGGTCGCAGATGCACCGTTAAGGAGCTAGAACCCCTAATGTAGTTCGAGGGGCGTTCCAAAAGGCGGTTTTCCTAAGGCCCGTTTTACGAAACAAAACAATAGAATGAAAAAAAATTATTGCATGAGGTACAGCAGTATCCATACTACTTCCACCATAAATTTGAACAAAATTGGACCACATGTTAACCCGTGGGGTGAGTTATAAAACGTGCAATATTTGTTCCCTTAGTGTAATGGTATTTTTATGGAAAGCCGAAAAAATTAAAACATCGCTCAAAACCACAAAATAATTGCAAAAGAAATAATTTAAACGGTTTTCAATTAGAAATGACTCAAATAATAACACACTAAGTATGGAAGTAAATCGGACAGTAAAAAACTTAATTTTTTTCAAATTTTCAATTTTTTGGCCTCAAAAATCGACCTTTTTAAAAATTTTTGTTAACCTTTTAAACGCCGCAATTCAAATTTCGAATTAAAGGTTCTGATTTTTGGCTTAAATGGCTTGTTTTATCATTACCAAAACCATTCTAGTCATTTTTTGGCGGAAAAAAATCCTAAGTATGATTTTGAGGATGTTCCCATTTGGGAACATCGGCGTTTGGGGTGAATTTTTTAGGGGGATTTCCAAAATGCACATATTTTACAATTAATCCAAATAAAAGGATTGAAATAGGTTTCTACTCAATAATTATAAACATTTTTATGATTGTGGATGATTTTTTTCATTTTTATTATCCATACTTTAACGATAAGCTAAATTGCATTGGAATAAGAGGAAATTTACATGCATGGTTTAAATCTTATCTGACAAATAGAACACAGGTAGTTAAAGTAAATAACAAACTTAGCCCAGAAATCTGCATTAAAGGAGGAGTTCCACAGGGTTCGATCCTGGGGCCAATTTTATTTTTAATTTTTATTAATGATTTGTGTGATTTGGATTGTAAAATTGTAACCTTCGCCGATGATACCATTTTGATTTTTTCTGATTCTAACCTTGCGTTACTCAATAATAAAATTGAGACTGAATTAAAAAGGGTTAATGAATGGTTTCATCTAAATTCTCTTAAATTAAATGTTTCAAAGACTAAATTCATGATATTTAATTTAAAACCCAATCTTTCTATTTGCAATTTTTTAAAATTACATTATTTTCAATGTGATTTTCATTGCAATCGTCCCTGTGAGTGTGGCGTTATTGAAAGAGTTGATAAATCAAATATTTAGGTTTACAAATAGACCAGTGGCGTAGCCAAGGGGGGGGTCCCCGGGTCCGGACCCCCCCCATGGGCCCGACCCAAAATGTTTGGACCCTTTTTAGGCGTTAAATATTCCAGTGGCTACTCAAAAGAGGGCGTCTATAATCCTTAAAAGTGCCTAAAATCCACTTTTTTGCATACTAAAACCTAAAATTTTTCGGGGGAACCCCGTTTCGCCCATAACAAACGTATTGATTGATTGAGGGACGTTATAAGGGGGAAGCAGCATAGGGTACCAAACGAATAAACCCTGTTTTTAGGGTCAAATTTCCAATAACATTTTGGGGGAGAACCCCCAGACCCCCTTTGGGAATTGGAACTTAATAATAAACAACTTTTTTTATGATGAGTTCGTCAAAATACTCAACTCTTAGCAAACAAAAAATTCCTTAAAATTTAATGTTTGAAATTCGGATTAGGTGTACCAAAACGAGTTGAAAACCTGATTTTTAGACTTGAATTTCCAAAAAATTTCTGGGGGAGGTCCCCCAAACCCCCGTTACGGTAATTCGAACACGATTATTTTTAAGCTTTTTAATATTATAATCGATAAGAAATTTCAATTTGATTATCAAAATTTTTAGCCCCCCAAAACCAAATCCTGGATCAACCACTGCCTCAGAAATGTTGACGTGCTCCTTTTGGTTATCACCTCATCATGAAGTAAAAAACTCCTTTTAAAAATCAAATTTCCAAAAGTTTTCTGGGGCCCCCAAACCCCCTTTTTAATATGGAGCTCGAGCTACTGAAAACTCTTAATTTGATTTTTGATGGTTTCTGTACCTAAAAATTTTATGTGGATGAGAACTTTCAATCGAAGTAATACTAAATCTTGATTATTACACTAATTACTAATAAATTATTAATTAAAATTGATAAGAAATTAAAAGTTATGTGAAAATTATAACTTAATTTCTCCAATTGTGGAAACTTTTTGATGTCCAATAGTAAATTTTTCCCACTGGACCCCCCCATAGGAAAATCCTGGCTACGCCACTGAAATAGACTAATTTTAAATGGAAATCACATGTTAATAACTTACTTAACAAATTGAGGTTTTATAATATTACTTTTTTTAAATTAAAAAAAATAGTTGACCAAAAATTTTTAACAACCTTGTATTATTCTTGGGTGCAATCTGTTCTTAATTATGGTATAACTTGCTACGCATCTGATTATACACTGCTGTTCAAAACTTAAGGACGGAACGGTTTTTTCAACATAACACCTAGAAGAATTATTGTTCATCCATGAAAATCATACCAAAAGATGTTTATTGGGTGAGAATACAGGGCCCGAGAACAAATTTCCCCTGTCAATATTTTAAGGGGGTAAATGGACCCTCCATTGATAACGGAGTTCCATTACACATTTGGAGCAGTGGCAGAAATGTCTATGTAAGAGGTATTTAACCAAGAAGTTAAAACTTTTTGCAATGAATATGATTATTCCTGAACTCAATGCATATTTTTAAACTTTTGTGCTGCCTTTTAATGGTATTTTTTTAGGTTTTATTGAGAGATATCGGTCTAATCATCATTTTTGGCAAGTTTTAGCTTCTGGGTCATTTTTGGTAAGTGGTATCTTAGCGTTAACCATGTTTTTAGTCGGTCTCACATGTGCCTAATTGCATTTGGGTCTGGGGACCTGAAAAGTAACTTTTTTCCTGCAATATCGTTACTTATGAACAACTTGAGATAGTGAAATTGGGATTTTCTGCAGCTTTTTGACTAATAAAGAAAAATATTTGACCCGAAATGTTTTCTAAAAGAAACAAATGGTCCATGAGAATACAGGTATGCAATTGCAGACATCAGGGAAAATCTCTTTTAAGTATAGGGGGTGTTGAAATGTCTATAAGGATAGTGCAGACTCAAAGGAGAAATTCGATCTCTTTAAACTTCATTTTAAAGATAATGGAAATATTTTTACAGATATATCTTTCTTTTCAGATATGTATAAGTCCATAAACACTAAAAATACTTCTTTTTTTTAAACGTTAATAACAGATGTCCTTTCTGTGAAACCATGCAATTTTTTGTGCCGTTTCAGCACCCCTTAGACAGCACAGAAAATTTCACTGATATCTGCAATTGCGTACCTGTGTTCTCATGTCCCTTTTACATCCTTAAGATGACCTCTCGGGTGAAATATTTCTCTTTATTAGTTAAAAAGCTGCAGAAAATCACAATTTCACTATCTCAAAGTTGTTCATAAGTAACGATATTGAAAGACTAAAGTTAATTTTCAGATCCCCAGACCCAAATGCAATTAGGCACATGTGAGACCGACTAAAAACATGGTTAACGCTAAGATACCACTTACCAAAAATGACCCAGAAGCTAAAACTTTGCCAAAAATGATGATTAGACCGATATCTCTCAATAAAACCTAAAAAAATACCATTAAAAGGCAGCACAAACGTTTAAAAATATGCATTGAGTTCAGGAATAATCATATTCATTGCAAAAAGTTTAAACTTCTTGGTTAAATACCTCTTACATAGACATATCTGCCACTGCTCCAAATGTGTAATGGAACTCCGTTATCAATGGAGGGTCCATTTACCCCCTTAAAATATTGACAGGGGAAATTTGTTCTCGGGCCCTGTATTCTCACCCAATAAACATCTTTTGGTATGATTTTCATGGATGAACAATAATTCTTCTAGGTGTTATGTGGAAAAAACCGTTCCGTCCTTAATTTTTGAACAGCAGTGTATAAGTAATATTAAATCTCTGTTACATTTACAAAATAAATTATTTTCTCATTTCAATAATTTTCAGCAACCGATAACATTTTTAACTGTGCGCCAGCTTTTTGTTTATCGATTATTAATTTTTATTTTTAAGAACAAAAACTTTTACGAACTCAAACCAGTAAACTATGTAACAAGAGGAACAAAAGGTAATTACTTAACTCCTAAATCTTATAAAGAAATATTACATAAATCGCATGTATTTTTAGGTCCATATTTATTCAATAAATTAAATGAAACTACCAAACTCACAAATAATTACGCAGATTTTAAAACAGATATCATCAAATTCATAAAAGCACAAGACATTGAAAATATTTTAACACTACCTAAATTAGGGCTGCCCAACCTCCGGCCCGCGGGCCAGATCCGGCCCCCGAGCCCTCTGAATCCGGCCCGCGAATGAAATTAGAACAACACCTTTTATTACTTTATTTTCCTGGATTTTTTTTGCTTCGTTATTCGTTAAAAATTCGTTAAAAAAATTTACCACACTCACAAAGTATTGCCACATATTTCCGGACCTGCCTTCAAACCTATTCTCCTATTCTTTGAACTTATTTTATGCAATTATTTTTCAAATGCCAAGTTGCAAAAATACTGTAAACGAAAAGTTATAAAATGTATTGTTGTAAAAGCATCAGTTATAGCTTCAGCTTTTCTACTGTAATTTCATTTCTGGCCCTCCATACTTCATCAAATACCCTGAGTGGCCCTCCTCCTAAAAAGGTTGGGCACCCCTAACCTAAATAAATCCAATAGCGTTGTCAATAATCATAGGAATATGAATTTTTGATATCATGAACGAGCTATAGCTCTTATGATATCACACATTTAAAAAATATTTTTCTTTTAATTATTTATTATTTGGAATTTAATTGTTTAATTGTTTTCATTGTTCTGTTTTTTTTCTTTCTCTGTGTTTGTGTTGTTCTATAAAATTGTAATGTAAAACTGTAATTATAATTTATAATAAATTGATTGATTGATTGATTAACATTTTATAGATTTTCATAAGAAAAAATTGACATGTGTATTACGTACGCGAAGCTTTTCCGTAAATTTTTCTTGCACTATGGGTAATATTTTGGTGTAAAAAATACATAAGAGTGTTCCCATGCTCTTCAAAGCTAAACAGTTATGTTTCTGTGAGAAAAAATAGTTTTAATTACGGTTCTATAGGGATATCTAGCATAAAATTCACTAATTGCATTCAAATCTAATTAGCTTTCAAAAGTGATATTCATAATTATCTCCATTGATTCATTAAAGCTGTGTTTCTCATGGAAGATTCCGAACTGAACCACATTTATCTTACATCCAACTTACGTTAGAAGTGTGTTTTTAGATGCACGCACTTTCCCTTATTTTCAAAATTCTTCGATTTTATTCCTAAAATTTTTATGTAAAAAAAGTACTTGAACAAAAATATATACGAAAATCCTCAGAAGCACTCAAAACATGCTCTTTGCATAGCCCCTTTTGATAATTACTGAAAATTAATCGATCGGGGAGTTAGAAAAATATATAAGTGTAAGAAACTGCTATAAAGATTTGGAATTTATTTCTCCATAAATCAGGAGAAAAAAATAAAAATTACATATTTTTGAATGTAAAACATCATTCTTAGGGGGCATCCATAAATTACGTGAGGTCAAAAAGGGGGGGGGGAGGGGTTTGGAAAAATCTCACCAAACCTCACCAAGGGGGGAGGAGGGGTTGATTAAAATCTCACGTCAACTTTTTAAGTTAGAAATTATACGATTTTCTTTTATTTATCTATGAGAAAGGATAGATACTGCAAATTATTTTTAAAAAGTTGTAGGTAAATCTCACGTGGGGGGAGGGGGGGTCCAGCAAAATCTCACTAAATCTCACCAAGGGGGGAGGGGGGGTCCAGATTTTGGAAAAAACGCCTCACTTTATTTATGGATGACCCCTTAGCCTGTTTAGATCCTTTGAGACAAAAAATAGTTCAAAAAATTAAAGAAAATAGGAAATAACTTGAATTCTTGCATGTTATAAAAATCCCCTCAAATACTATACCCCAAACGCCGATGTTCCCATTTGGGAACATATACGTTGTATTGGTAATTACTCTCCAAAATTAGAATGTAAAGCTATTCTGTTAAGCCAAATGGGAAGATGTGTACTTAAGCTACCAAAACACAGCAGAATTATTTAAAACTAAATTTATTTAAAATTTTCACAAGTTGAAACTTATGCAACTTTTGGAAGAGCCAAAAATCTCTAATTTTGATGTAAATTCTACAAAAAGGATTAAATTGCACGTGAAAAACTTTTGCATGTAAAATAACTTCATATCTTTGAGTTGCTTTCTGCCAAGTATAAAATTCCTGCATGAAAAATTAAGTGGTGAAAAAATTCCTTAAAATTATGTTCCCATTTGGGAACATCGGCAGGTAAAAGGTAAAAACGTTTGAGGCATTTACCAAGGTCATTTTTCCATGGATGTTGTAGGTATATACCTCTATAACCTAAAAAAACACAATTGGTGATTAAATCATTAGTTAATTAATTAATTCATAAAAATTAACGTTAAAAATACAGGTAAAATCTTTCAATCAAGTAGTAATAAGGAAAATATTTAGACAATATTTGGTAATAAATCATTTTAAAAATAATTAAATTGAAAAAAGACAAAATATCTTTCAAAAACTTTAAATTTTAAATTAATTTAAAAAATTTAAATTTTTAAAATTTTGTAGCATATGCATGTGATATATCTCTAGGGTATATTTTAGTGCTGTTTACGGGGAATATCACGCCAACTTTTCAATAAAATTTAAATTAACTGTGGAAAAATTGAAGCATAAAAAACAAAGTTATTGAGAAAAATGCTTCAATTTTTCCACACTTATTCTAAATTTTATTGAAAAGTTGGCGTGATATTCGTAAACAGCACTAAAATATAGCCCAGAGACATGTATCACATGCATATAGTACTACAAAATTTAAAAATTTTAAAATTAATTTAAAATTTAAATTTTTTGAAAGATATTTTGTCCTTTTTCAATTTAATTATTTTTAAAATGATTTATCATCAAATATTGTCAAAATATTTTCTGTATTACTTGATTGAAATATTTTACCTGTATTTTCAACGTTAATTTTTATAAATTAGTTAATTAACTAATGATTTAATCACCGATTGTGTTTTTTTTAGGTTATAGAGGTATATCCCTACAACATCCATGGAAAAATGACCTTGGCAAATGCCTCAAACGTTTTTAACAAGAATTTTTAAAAAGGTCGATTTTTGAGGCAAAAAAAATGGAAAATTTGAAAAAAATTAAACTTTTTACTGTCCGATTTTCTTCCATTTTTAGTATGTTATTATTTAAGTCATTTCTAATTGAAAATCGTTTAAGTTATTTCTTTTGCAATTATTTTGTGGTTTTGAGCGATGTTTTAATTGTTTCGACTCTCCAAATTTTGAATTAATTTTTAAAAATTGAAATTTAAAATTTTTTAAAATTTAAATGGTACATTCGTATTCAGCACTGAAAAATAGCCAATAAACATGTATCATAAGTCTCTATTTTTATAATTTGATTTTTTGAAAAAAAATTTCGGCCATTTTTTAAAAATTAAAAAAAAATTAAATTTCCGCCCGTCCGATTTTGGCCGATTTTTAGTATGTTATTATTGAGGTCATTCCTAAGTGAAAACCGTTGAGAAACCTTTTATTGCAATTTGTTGGAGGTTCGGCCCCTTTTTTTCACTATTTTCAGTGGACTAGTATACAGGGTGTTTCAAAATTGCGTTGCACGGCTTTTATTCGGAACCAACGCCTCCTAGGGTCATGGAAGTAAGGTTTACCCCTAGGTAAGTGACCCTAGAAAATCCATTGAGAGGACTTACAGCGCCCCTAGCGGCGAAATTAAAAAGTTAAAAAAACTAATTTAAAAACTAAAGGAGATAGAGCATAAACCTCAATGATAGTATTGTTGCCAATGTCAAGAAGAACTCACTGAAAAAAATTTGATCAAAATATCTTGAATATTCGCGGAGATATTAGCATGTGAAAATAGCACTTTTTCAAGGGTCAAAAAATAAAAAGTTCGCATATTTGCAAATTTTTTTGATTTTTTTTATTAAATTTTGTGTTCTTTCAACTAAAAAAACACAAAACTACACAATAACACTGATAAATTTGGAAATATGCGAACTTTTTATTTTTTGACCCTTGAAAAAGTGCTATTTTCACATGCTAATATCTCCGCGAATATTCAAGATATTTTGATCAAATTTTTTTCAGTGAGTTTTTCTTGACGTTGGCAACAATACTATCATTGAGGTTATTAAATTAATTTTTTTAACTTCTTAATTTCGCAGCTAGGGGCGCTGTAAGTCATCTCAATGGATTCTTCAGGGTCACTTACCTAGGGGTAGACCTTACTTTCATGACCGTAGGAGGCGTTGGTTCTAGATTACTTCTTTTCTAAAATCTACCAAGTTATAAAATACTATTGATTCCCCCCCGACTTGCCTTTTTAAGTAGGATAAAAAATACTTAATTTAAAACTCAAAACACTTGTTTTGGAGTTATTGCAATTCATTTACTAATTTGCCAAGGAAAATAAATCATTTAAAAAGTTGAAATTCTCAAATTTAGAAAAAAATGTGTGTATTAAATCTAAATTTTATTATATTTTTATCATTATTAAACTGTTATCACTTAGATACCGATATTTTTGCAAATTCAAATTCACTTCAAGAACATTCATAAATGTAATGCGGCTCGTGTGAATCTGCATAGCCGCATTAAATGGTTCGATAATAAAATGAGTGACAGGATTTCAATCTGTATTTTTAATTTTGAAGAATCTTGTGAGTAATTCTAAGACCTGGGGATATTCCCCGAAAAAAAATTATTGAAACTTAACACTAACAATTAGATTTTCTATAATCACACTTTTAGCCATCCAAGATTCCTGGGGCAGGACCGTCCCCTTTGTTATGCCACTTGGAGGAAAAATCCATTTCATGAACTATCATCAATATATCTGGGGACCTATAACCCTCTTAGATACGGCCCAGACAAAAATATATTACTTAAAGTGCTTATTTTTAAAACTTGAAATTCAACTCAACTTTTTATATGAAAAATATACCAAATCCACTTGATCGAATCATATCAACTCTTATTAGATTTTACCACGTTTAAATTAGCTCGCCTTCTTTCTAGTCTCTGTGTGGAATTTTGATATCGATCTTCGCATAGATTGAATCTGAATTCCAATACAATACTGTTTCGTTCTTATGTTTTAATTGGAGTTTCCAGAACCCCTAAGGGGTCTTAAAACGATTTTTACGTTTCAGGACCTATAAACATAGTCTAAATAGCATAGTCTGAATTCCTTATATTTTCAAATGAAAAATCTTTTCTACAATAATTATGAACCTAATTCACAGATAATTGGTATCCATACAATAAAGGGGCGAAAATATCCTTGATTTAAATTAAATTTCCGCGATTCCGCAGTAGTCAAATAATGTGAAACATGAACACACAGCTGTATAATCGAGAGGGATTTCCTTTGAATATTTTTCGGGATTATTTTTTCTCCTAAGTATAAAAAATCCCAATTATTTGATATTTTTATTGATTTTTCTTTCTTTTTTTGATTGATTATTATTTTTTTCTTTCAGGATAAAATAATATTTATTAAAAAAAGCTTTTTTTTGTTAAACGAAAAATGTGGGGCGAATGCACGAAAAATAGAATTATTAGCTGATGAATGATCTTAGGGGACATCCATAAATTACGTGAGGCGTTTTTTCCAAAATCTGGACCCCCCTTGGTGAGATTTAGTGAGATTTTGCTGGACCCCCCTCCCCCAAGTGAGATTTACCTACAACTTTTTAAAAATAATTTGCAGTATCTTATCTGTGTGTATCCCTTTCTCATACCTAAAAAAAAAGAAAATCGTATAATTTCTAACTTAAAAAGTTGACGTGAGATTTTAACCGACCCCCCTCCCCCCTTGGTGAGATTTTTCCAGACCCCTCCCCCCCTTTTTGACCTCACGTAATTTATGGATGGCCCCTTATTGCATAACATCTACGATTTTCGTTTAACGAGGAGTTAGGACAAATTATTTTATGCTTTTTAGTCCATTTTATAAAACATGGTTGTTTTATTTCATTAATAAGTTGATAAAACCGTCCCACTGAATCAGAATTTTAAGTGGCTTTACTGTTCTTTTTTTTAAATTTACGTTTTATTAAAGACATTTTTTTCAATTCCATTGTTATGTTCACATATAGCTCAGAATCTTAACATATTTATAATATTATATTCATATTTTAAAATACAAATAAACTCCTGACTGTTTTTAGTATTGAAAATGCTGAATAAAATAACTAGTTAAAAGTATTGCAGGAAAGGTTGTTATTAATTATGCCAATTTCACTGAAATCTTAAAAATTAGTTTTAAGTTACTTTTAAATTTTAAGGTTAAATAAAATTTATTGTACAGAGTTTTAAAAATAGATATTTTTGTAGCACAATATATTCAAGTATTAGTAGAAATTGTTTGTAAAATTTGATGATATTTAAAAAACGAGATTTGGTTTAATATTTTTTATTAAAAAGTTCCACTTTGTTGCATAATAAAAAGGAATTTATATCGCATGTCTGAGTAATTCGTTGAAAATTTTAATCGGAACGTATTTTTAAAGCAGAGGGTGGTGACAAATAGCACGAACTAGAATGTTTTTTTATGTTTCTTAAATCAATTAGGATATTTATGAAACTTATTGCACAAAACCATTTCCCAGGGGAAAATAAATCGTGCTGTCTTTTATATAAAAACGGATAGGACGTTTTGAAAATCATATCATGTGCGTTTACATTTTGGATCACTTTCTCTGGACACACATTCTCTCTCTCTCTCTGTGTGAAGGACTCATAATGCTTCTGGTAATATTACTTTTTTTAATAGTATTTGAATGTAATTTCAAATTTGTAAAAAGAAAACATTTAATGTTGATTATAATATTTTAATACGATTGAATGATCATCTGTAAAAAAAAGGAAAAATGATTTTTAATTTTATATGATGCATATTCTGGTGTTTGCAAAGATATTGAAACGTAGTTTTTTCAATCCAGGTTGTTAGTAATTGGAAGAAGTCTGATGCGGCCCAGAACTATTTTCCTCCCATCAAACTGAGAGACCCCTGCCAGGTAAATTGATATCTTCCCTGATTGTCCTTTTTGTCAGATACCTTTTTAATAGAAATTTTGTTACAGCTTACTTTTCTGTCCACTTGTTAACTAATTAATCCGATATTACACTCTATTTATTTCCATCACACTCAAATTCTATTCTGTTTCGCAGGTTCAGCGGGTCTCTCAGGGTTATTTCAGAGGTTATTCCTCGTGTTCACGCGAGAACTTCCACTTCGGGGTAAGTTCTCTTAATGTATGCTTGTAATTAATTACTATTTATTATTGCTACTTGCTTCGTTTTTCATTAGTTTAAGTTGGATGGTTTTGATTCATTATTTTTAAAATAATAAATTATGATAAAACGGCCGAAACTGTCAAGATTAAAGTACAATGCATGTAGTACTGTTAACCGAGAAAGTTCTGCCACTTACTATGAGCAGTCTCAAAATGAGCTAAAACACTATTTTGAGGGAAGTTTCCTTTCCAAAATATTTCTGGGGGAGGACCCCCAAACACCTCCAACTTTACTAGGAATTTACACTATTTGAAATTTAGTGCACAAAAATTAAAACTAATTCTGTAAATCATCTAAAACTTAACACATAAAAGTACTCTAGGGTAGAGGTACTTTAAAAATAATGTTGGGTCAACCACCCCCCCCAAAACAATAGCCTAGTTACGACCATGTGATGGACAACTAGTTTTGTGTTATGTTTTACTCATGTAATGATACACAAACACATGCTTTCTCCGAGAAACTAACATTTTTGAATAGTGCTTCTGAAATGCATACAACTAATTGTTAAATTTACGCCCTTAGTTCCCTCTCTTTCCGGGTGTCTGATATATCGTTCAGCACTCGGACGGGAGCAGTGAGGAGGTCATCGTCTTCATCCCCGTTCCCGAAGTGGAGTTAAAACTGGCCCATGGTTTGTGGAGGTTACGGTGAGTTGAAGATTCTTTACTTTACCATAACTAGAGTTTCTCAAACTGTGGGGTCAGTCAGTTGTTTGTGGGTCAAGAGAAGATTTTGAATGTATAGAATATTTTTTATAATTTTTACAGATGTGTTGTTGGCTTTTGAAATTGATCAAATCACCATTTATAGTAAAAAGAATAAAAATAAGAGCGATAAGAAAAAAATACCCTACTTTTGTGTCGAATGTAAAATACAATTAATGTAAATACATACTATGTGTCACATTAATGTGCTTATAATGCAAAACTAGTCGGTTATTCAAATAAGATTTGATTATAAACGTAGTACTCCCCATCCCATCCACACCGGGGGGAGCAATGCAAATTTTAAGAATTTTTTTAGAAAATAATGCAATGCAATTTGTCCCAGATTACTAAAAAACAAGTTAAAACCCAGTTTTCAAGGGTCAAACTTGTAAATTTTCTCTGGGGGAGGTCCCACAGACCCCCTTTTTATTGTGGGGATTATTGTTCACTCATAATTGGGTGATTCTCTAGAAATGTGAAAAATTCCGGTCCAGGGGGCAAAAATCCATGTATTCCTACATTCTGATAAATAGCCTTATGATACGTATGGCACATAAGTATAACAAATTTTGAAAGCAAAATTTAAGGAATTAAAAATCTTGAAAGCTTAAAATTTCATCATTTTGGCTTGTCCCACTACTAACATATCCTCAAATAAAAGGAATTTTAGTGTACTACAGCATATTTTCCCCCCGTTTTTTTATCTTATATTATTAATCATATCTTTATAGTATATGTATTTGTGGAAGAAATTTTTTTTGAATAACATTTTTGAATTGAAACATGGTTGTCCCAGGCAATAACGTTATTTACTGGACATGAACATTTTAGTTAATTATGAGACATATAAAAATGACAGAATAAAGCAATTATTCTTTTTTATAATTATTTACAATCAGAATATCAGAATAAGTGGATATTCACTTTTAGTGCAATCATAAAGTGTTTTACTTGGAAAATTTTTACTTTAAACTGTTCATAACAAAGCGTATGCTTTTAATAATAATAAAATTTTTTATTAACATAATTAAAGAAAAAATAAACATTAATACAGAAAAACAATGTTATACGCCAAGGGGAAATAAAAAAAATCCCGTCCAGGCGTAATAGAAATTAAATACATAACTGAATAACGAAAAAAAAGAGAAAAAAAAGGGAAAATACATTAAAACTATGAAATAAACACAAGAAAACCAGGATAAAATCACACACAATATATTTGGCAAAAGGCTGATTAATATTTAAAATGAAAAATTTGCTTCAAAGTGAGAAATACAGATCCAGGTCGTCGATGTTAATTATAAATTCAAAAAGATTTCTTTTGAAAGCAGAATAACTATTTGTTTGAATTAAATTTGTAGGTAAACTATTGTACAATTTAGGTGCAAGATAAAAGAAGTGTTTATGAAATATGTCCTTTGAAAATGTTGGAATTTCAGATGATCTAGTATTATATTGCCTGGTTCTAAATTTACAAATAATTAATTACAAAGAAATTTTAAAACGTCATTATCCTGACATCCAAACCTCCTTAACGAAACGGAGTAAAAAATTGAAACTTGGATGTGTAAGAGGTATTATGATTTTATGGTGAATGTGAAATTTGTAGCCCTAAATATAAAAAAATGGCGAAGGAATTACTATGAAAACGTCATTATCCTTTCCCGTCATTATGCTGGTATCCACATCTCCTGAACGAAAAGGAGTATATTATTGAAATTTGGATATGTTAGAGATATCATGATTTTATGGTTATTGTGAAATTTTCTGGTATAAATCTAAAGAAATAAATAAATGGCGAAATATTTATTTTCTACGGTGTCATTCTCAATCTAACCGCGGGCTCGCGGGCGGCGTACCGAAAATGCACATCACGGTTAATCGCCGTAAAATTTAGATATGAATTTTTTCCCACACTAAATGTATTTAAACTTTACTGCCGCTTATTGTATATCAACTAGGACGTGTTCATCTAACATTTAAAAAAATTAAAAAAAAAGTTTTGAAAGAAATTTTATTTTTCAAAATTTGTGTTTTCCTTTTTTTACATTTCTAGAGAAGCACCCAATTAAACTATTTCACACACTTAAAATTCAATTACTTACTTTTAATTTTTTTAAAAGTTAATTTTTCTTCTAATACGTACATCGTACATGTAATTTATTATTCTAACGAAATATATGGTGACCAAACCCCCTCCCCACGCCCGAAGTTAAAATCTTTCTCATGGGGGCATGAAATAATTAACTGAAGATGAGGTGAGTCGCGTTAGATTTCGTTTCTAAAAAGTAGGTCGCGATGTTCATAAGTTTGAGAACCCCTGCTATAACTACAATGAAATCAATCAAATGTTCTAAACAATTTGCTCATATTTTAAACTAATTGCTTTTATTTAATTGAAAAACCATGCCAGAACAAGCAAATAGTTAAAACCCTGATTATAATTAAATATGGCAACTCCTCCCCTACCGTTTTCGTAAAACGTCCAGTAATGATATATAATTTTTAAAAGTTCAGACTTTATTTCAAAGAAAAAAATCCATGGATTGAAACAAAATTAATGCTTCGTTTCATAAATTAATTATTAGTTAGTTTTATGTTAGAATAGCTTTTAGTGAAGCTTGTGAGATTTTTTATTTACATTTAACTTTGATTAAAACTATAATAAGTACCTATGAAAATAACTTTGAAAACTAAATTTACATATTTCATGCAGAAACGAGTAGGAACGAGAACTTCCACAAACCACAAAAATTCGCTGGTTTTTTAAGGTAAGCATTTGCTTGTTTTTCTGTTCAATAATTCTTAATTTCCTTCAACTGTGTAAAAAAGATTATCTCGTTTACAATTAACCATTGCACCAGCAACACGAGTACCATTATACAGGGTGATTCAGAAATAATCATCAATAATTGGGGAGGAGATAGAGGGGCCCTAGACAAGCATATTTCTAAAAGGGATGGTGGGGCGCAGCCTTACCGTTACAGAGCTATTGGACCTAATGTAGTGCGAGCGTGTTTCAAAAGGCCGTTTTTAGAAGGCCCGTGTGACGAAACAAAACATAATAAAATGAAAATCATCATTGCATGAGGTAAGGAAGTATCCCTACTACTTACACCATGAATTCGATAGAATTTGAACCACTTTCTAAACCGTGGAGTTAGTTTCAAAAGTGCAATATTAATCTTTTAGTCAAAGAAAGGAGTTCCCTTAATGGTATTTAGAAAAATGATGATCGGGGAAGGAATTTTCAATGATCGTAACATTGATTATTGAAACTGTTTGATCATTGAAAATTCTTTCCCCGATCATCATTTTTCTAAATAACATTAAAGGAACTCCATTGTTTGACTAAGAGATTAAGATTGCACGTTTTAAAACTCACCCCACGGTTTAGCAATTGGTCCAATTTCTATCACATTGAAGATTTAAGTAGTGCGGATACTCCTGTACCTCATGCAAAAATGTTTTTCATTTTATTATGTTTTGTTTCGTCACACGGGCCTTCTAAAAACGGCCTTTTAAAATACGCTCGCACTACATTAGGTCCTAGCTCTTTAACGGTAAGGCTGCGCCCCACCATCCCTAATCGAAATATGCTTGTCTAGGTCCCCACTACATGCCCCCAAATTATTGATGATTATTTCTGAATCACCCTGTACATTACCTTAAAATGGGGGTAACTTTGGATCAAGCATCGAAAAGTGTTTCTAAGTGTTATATCTGTAACGTAATTAATGCTAGACCCAAAAATACATAATCGAATGTTCAAAATATCAATTACACGCTTCAAACCGTCAATCGTGGGGCGATTCCATAATGCTTTGAAAATGTGGTCATTTTAAACCTAGAACCAGGGGCGTATATGAGGGGTCAACTACTTCCCCTTCCGAAATTTGGACTTGGTATATCAAAACAAGTTAAAATCCTGGTTTTAAGGTCAAATTTCCAAAAGGTTTCTGGGGGACCCCCAGAATCCCTTTTGAACTTTTTGTATTAAGCTCATAAAAATGAAAACAGAACCGAAAAATACATATCCAAAATTCAGACTAGAAGTAGCCAAACTAACTAAAAACCCGTTTTTTAGAGTAAAATTTCCAAAAATTTTCTGTGGGGAATGACCACTGTACCCCCTTTGGTACTTGGAACTTAATTACTCACAAATTTTCTTACATTAAGTTTTTTAAGACGCAAATTCTACCAAAAAAGCTATATTGGACCTATTATATATGCATGGGAGGGGGTGAGGAATAATCATGGGTACCTCCGGGAAATAATATCTAAATACGCCACTGCCATGAACTGAAACCGTTTTTGAGCAATTCTATCCCCACACGCTTTCAAGCATTCAGTGGGAGCTCCCTAATGGTAGATCTTTTCAATTCCGTTTCACAGAGACGTAATAAAATTAAGAATGGGTGATTAAAGGTCACAGTAATTTATCATAGTATTATTCTAAGTAATTTATCTTAGCGAACTCGAGATGATTTTGACTTGATGTTTTTCAGGATTTTGTTCCAGAATTCTTAGAAAAACCAGTGCTGATTACCACTACTGGGGGATGATGAAATGAATGGATCATTCAGGTAATCAATTGATTAAGCTCTCAATGAAGAACCTTTTTTTAGTTACTCGATATGTTAGATGAATCAATATCAATACAATGATTCTAAGAATCTTGTTCAACTACTATACACATTTAAAGTCAGGTTTTAGTAAATTGACATCTACATAACAATATTTCAATTCAGTAGCCAATACTTTTCTCATCAAACCTTGATTCCAAGTTATGTTAGTTCCAGATTCAACATTTTTAAAGTAAGATGAATATACCTTTAATAGAAGACATTGAACCTTAGCAAGTTAAAAATACATGAAATGTCCACAGTTACAGATCATTTTCCATAATGGTTCTTAACAAATGATTCATTTTTAAGAATTCGAAAGTTAGACATTCTTATAATTTTTCAAGTAATTACTTTGTAAAGTGTGACTTTCATATTTCTTTAATTTGTTTCATTTACTTGAACTTGGGGGTGGCGTCTCCCTCTTCCTCGGGGTAGAAGGAAAAGAGCTTAGGCAATAATGCCCATTACTCTATCGCCGGTAAATGTCAATTAAAACCGAGAGTTTTAAAGGTAATTCCCTTGTGAGGTAAGGATATACAGGTGGGATCCCCAACTGCCACTCATTATACTTCATTTACTTAATTAAGTAAATGCTGAAATCCTGCTCTTAGATTAAAAATACAAAAAATTAGTTGCTTGTTTTTATAAACCTGATAGACTAAACAAAACTATTTAAGTATAGGGGAGAGTGTTGTACCTATGGACAAAAATCACGTTTGGATTTTTCCAAGACAGGTAAAATCACATTTTGACCAGTTAAATTCCTCAAAACCTATAGTCCAAACCTTTGTGAGAAGGGGGATATTTTTTATTAGCTAAAATCTTCAAAATTGGATTTTTAATTAATTTTAATAACTTGACGAAATTTGTGTCCATAGTTACAACAACGTGCTCTCCCTATGGACAGACCCAGTTGTACCTGTGGACACCCGTAAAAAGAGAAGTTTTAGCTGAAAAACCTAAAAATGAACATTTTTATTGATGCATTACCTTTTAATAACCTATTTCAAGCCTTTTTAAAATTGGAAATAGATTTTTCAAAGTAATGTAGTTTTAGATCGTAAATGATCATTAAAACGAAGTTGAATGATAAAAGTCTTGATTTTTTACCAAAAACACATAAATCACAAGGGATTTTCAGATCAAAATTTAAGGTAATAGTTTCATCAATCATGCTGATTGATCTGATCACTTCACTGATAAAAAAACAATTTGATCAACACTTAGTTGTGCAAGCATTTTGTGGTAATAACTTCCGCAAATCTTCTTCAGTGGAAATTTAAAGTTTTTTTAATCATCATACTTAAATGCGATAGGGTGCTTTAGATTTTACACCATATTTTACACTAAATGTCAAGTAGAATCAATTTAAAAAGTAGATTAGATCACAAAATACTTCATTTTTCATCTAAAAATCACTTGAAAATAATCGCTGACAAATAGATAACCATTTAGAATTAATTTAACATGCATTAAAATGTATTCACTTAAATGAAACCTGATTCTAAAACGCCGATTAGCTACAGACACCCACAAAAACGTGTCCGTAGGTACAACACTTATGGTGTCCGAAGGTACAGCATCAAGTGTCTTTGCATTCAAAATTCTTCAAAACATAAAATAATTGAGGTCTGACGATTTCTAATATCAAAACTAAAAAGTCGAAATCTCGGGGATTCACCCCATATATCCCATTTTATCATATCGTAATTATAGGGGAAGAAAAGAATTAATGTAGTGATGCACTAAAAAAAACTTTGAGCATCTAAAAACAGTAAATTTATTTTATAAAATTTAAATAATATTTTAAAGAGCTGATTTCACGTTAGCATTTAGATAGCATCTATTTACATTCAAAATCGACCCCAAATTCAATTTTACATATTTTCCCGAATTTTAAAATGAGGTGGCTGAAGGTACAACCGTCCGTAGGTACAACACTATCCCCTATAGTTAATTCAAATTGTATGTAACAAGTTATAGCTATTTTTAATCTCTCTTTTAGTGAGATGTTATAGAAGAGGTTCTTTGTGATACAACTGTCATCAAGCCATTATCCAAGCAGCATCAAACGTTTGTCCGATTTTTGTCATGTATGGCCAAATTTTGTTTACTTTTAGTTGCAGTTACATGGACTTGACATATTTGGTATGAGCTGTGCTACTGGGGTAACATCTGTAACACAAAACTACCATCCATGTAAACCAAGAACATATCAAAGAAATTTAATACTTTAGGATTTGTGCCCAGTTAATCCTACTGTACCAAATTTCTTTAGCATGTTTTTGGTTCATCTTATCTCCCTAACATACTACACATAATATTTACAAAAGTTTTGATAACTCTTTTGATTAATGCGTGCATTTTCCCCTAAGTTCTGCTAAAAGAGATAAAAGAAAAACCTTATAATTTCCAAACTAAAAGTTGAAGTGAGAGAATATAATTTACTCTTCCTCTCCCTTGACAAGATTTTTCTAGACCATTTTTTCACTTCACTTAATTTATGGATGCCCCCTAATCTCTAATTGTGTGTGGTCTTAGATTTCTAGTATGTGATGTCCAAAACTATTCAATACCTTAAGTATCAAGTACTATTCCAACCTTAATGTAGAGTGATTTCAAGACAAATTCACTCCTGAACTCAGAATTGTTTCCCTTCAAATTGGAAATAATTAAAGTACTCCATGTAACCCTCTCCCCAAATTTTTACCAGATTTTGATTAAAAGTGATTTTTGTAACAGATGTAGACCTTAATCTTAAACCTACTGTTTCTATTTTTCAAAACTTGTTATTAAACTATAAGCAATAAAATGATTATAAGGAGTTTAAGAAATAAAATAGATTTTTTTATGTAACAACCCAAATACAATTTGTTCATCAAGTCTACTCACATTAAAAATGATCAAAGTATATTTTTTGTGTATGGCATACACTAGGGGTGCCCAACCTTTCTTGGAGGAGGGCCACTCAGGGTATTTGATGAGGTGTGGAGGGCCAGAAATGAAACTACAGTAGAAAAGCAAAAGCACTAACTGATGCTTAATTACAACAATATATTTTATAATTTTTCGTTTACAGTATTTTTGCAACTTGGCATTTTTAAATGAAAAACAATTGCATGAAATAAGTTCAAAATGTTTGACAAAGAAAACAATATAGAGCCAAATTTAAGATTACTAGTTGGAGTGAATATCAAGAATTGGCAATAATTGAGAGAACACATGATGGAAGTAACTGAAAGCAATTGAATAGGCGTGATTATCGATTGCGCAATCTGGAATCGGTGTCATATGTGGTACCTAATACTTTGTGAGTGTGGTAAATTTTTTTAACGAATTTTTTGCAGCGAAAAAACCCGGAAAATAAAGTTATAAAAGGTGTTCTAATTTCGTTCGCGGGCTGGATTCAGAGGGCTCGGGGGCCGGATCTGGCCCGCGGGCCAGAGGTTGGGCAGCCCTAGCATACACAGAACTACATTTTAAAAATACTTTGAAATACAAGTCACACAATTCAAGGACAATATATGAATTAAATTTTACTCTCACTTAATGAAGGTAGGGATGTAAATATTTATTTATAAGTGAGTATTATAAAAAATTAATGTATTATTCAATAACATTAATGTATTATTGTAGTTGAGTAAAAGGAATTTTTAAAACTGGTAATGTATGTATATGATTAAGTATGTATGTCCCTCTCTAGAATTATTCAAATTTGTTAAATTTTATTTTATTCATATCCAATTTGCTAATTTTGTGGAAATAAAATATATCCATAACGAAGAGAACAGAAAATGCAAATTAGTAAATGTAATATTAGTAACAGTATAATGTGTCTGAGTGGAAAGCTTGTTTTCTCTTTGAAATTTAGCCTTTTCACTTATCCAATTCTAAAATATATGTTATATTTTGAATTATTATGATTTTGTGTAAACGTTATTTCCTAACCCAATATTTTTAAAAAACTTAAAAGAGCTGTAACCAAGTTTATACATGTATGTTTTGAATAAAAAAAGGTACTTGCGTATTATCCAGTCGATAGTTCAGCAGCTGTCAAATTTAGCAGCACAGCTATAGAGCAGTTAATGAGATTTGTTAACGTTTTTGAATTCAGCGGCAAGGTTGACGGGATAATACGTAGGAACCCCCCAAAAAAATAACAATTTGTGTGTTTTTAGTAGTCAAATTCTTACAGACAGGGGCTCAATTTCTAGAAAGTGAGGTACCAGAACGGTATCCTTCAGTAGGGTGGAGGAAGGTATTTCAAATTATACACCTTTTATTCACATAGAGTGAGAGTCAGAAGGTTATGCACAACACAAATTTTTGATTAAAATATTAAATAATTTCATTTCAATTTAATAGTGAATTTAGGAACACAAACAGATAGAATCTGAAGACCATTTCTGATACAGTTTAGTTATTTTCATTGCAATTACGGAATTTCAAAATGCTGAAAATAGCAGTGTAAAAAGTTTAAGCATAGCAGGCTTTTATATCCACTTAGAGAAGAATTAATGAAAATTCATATTTATTATTTATACATTTTAAAGGATAAATATTTTAAAATATGGCACAGCTGGGATATACGTCGACCAGCCGCCATGTTTACTCACAGCTCAAATTAGATCTATATTGTTGTGTGTCATCATTTGAGCTGTGGGTAAACATGGCGGCTGGTCGACGTATATCCAAGCTGTGCCTAAAATATATACAGGGTGGTCCTTAACCCGGGAAGGACTAGCGGGACCGTATGGTACCGGCAAACAGCACTAGGAAAAAACGGATTTTTTCTACCAAAATACTTTTATTTTTCATTCTGACGGTAGATGTCACTACTACATGGACCAAACTTTAGTAAACAGCAATTTAATAACAAATTATTTAAATAAATTCTTGCTTGATGGCTTAATGAAAAACGTGTTTTTTAAGACAGGCGAAAAAAGGCTCGTCTGAAAATGTAAGTGCAATTTATTCATACCTAAAATTAGTGAATGGATTAAATAATCGTGAATTATTATTTATAATTGTATTATGCAATAATAACCCAAATTTGGAAAAGATTGAATAATTTTAAGGTAGAAAATTTTGGTATAGAAATCTTGCGGTACCATATGGTACCGCTAGGCTTTTACGCTACCAAATAGTTCTAATATTTTAAAGTAGTGTATTTTTTATTTTAAACGTTTTATATGCTGCGAAATTAATTAATTTTTAAGGTAAAACCTATATAATAATTTTTTATGCTAAAAACTTATTGAATTTATAGAGTATTTCCCATAATTTTAATTTTTAAGGCCAATAACTCTAAATTTAATAAGAAAAATTTCATATTATAAGTGATTGATTGGAATATCCATCTATACAATGGTAGTATTTCATGCAAATTATCAATATTATGTTCATAGTCTTCAACTAAACTATAGACGCAAAATACAAAATATGGTTTATGAAATTTTTAAAGCCTAAAACTTATGTTTTTTAACAAAATTCCTAATTTTAACACTCATTATGAGGGGAAAATTGGAAAAACTATCAATTCCGTATCAAATCAGCTTACCTCGCAGTATAGAAAGTTTGTTTATCACCTTTGGACTAGTGTGTACAAAATTTAGTTCTAGAAATAAATTTGATAATAGGATTTTAAGAGCAAAATATAGCTACTAATTGGTATAATGAGAGTAATATCAACTATTTAATAATTAATTTGTCAATCATCATTGCCTAAATTTAAATTTTTCTTGTTGTTTTAGTTAAAAATGGTAAATAAAGTGATAAAAGTGTGATAAATTTATTATTTTGACTTTGAAATCTCAAACTTATAAGAATATGTATGGTGCACAAAATGGTAGTGTAAAAGCCTAGCGGTACCATATGGTACCACCCTATTCTGACTAAAATAATAAAATTTTTTTTGAAAAAAGGGTTTTAGGCTACTTCAAGACATGTCATAAGCATACAGTAAAGAGGAAAATTTAATTTGAGAAAAAAAATTAATTCAGTCTTTCCCGGGTTAATTCATGGTATAAACTTCTAGGGGTGTTAGAGTACACCTAGACGATCAAGAATTGGTATAGGAAGGGGGTCGCAGTTACACCGTTAAAGAGCTAGGTCCTAATGTAATGCGAGCGCGTTTCAAAAGGCCGTTTTTAGAAGGCCCGTGTGACGAAACAAAACATAATAAAATGAAAAAATTTATTGCATGAGGTACAGGAGTATCCGTACTACTTAAATCCTCAATGTGATAGAAATTTAACCACTTTCTAAACCGCGGAGTTAGTTTCAAAAGTGCAATATTAATCTTTTAGTCAAAGAATCACATTCCTTAATGGTATTTAGAAAAATGATGATCGGGGAAGGAATTTTCGATGATCGTAACATGGATCATTGAAACTGTTTGATCATTGAAAATTCCTTCCCCGATCATCATTTTTCTAAATACCATTTATGGAACTCCATTGTTTGACTAAGAGCACGTTTTAAAACTCACCCCACGGTTTAGAAAGTGGTCCAATTTCTATCACATTAAGGATTTAAGTAGTACGGATACTCCTGTACCTCATGCAATAATGTTTTTCATTTTATTATGTTTTGTTTCGTCACACGGGCCTTCTAAAAACGGCCTTTTGAAACGCGCTCGCACTACATTAAGACCTAGCTCTTTAACGGTGTAACTGCGACCCCCCTTCCTATACCAATTCTTGATCGTCTAGGTGTACTCTAACACCCCTAGAAGTTTGTACCATGAATTAAGGACCACCCTGTATTGATAAATATTTTATGGTACCAAGCTTCTTCAAAGTTTGATTTCAAATATGCATCCGCCCGCGCTGTAAAAATGTAATGTAAATAAACATACGGAGTGGTCTTAGTACTTTTACCATTCAAGCGACATTGCCAATTTGAAAATTGAAGGAGAAAAGCAGAAATTTTATTCATAATAAAATAAAATGTTGTTGATAGCTCAGTGTTTGATAGTGAAAAATTTAGATTTACTTTTACTTTCTACTCAACAACACTGTCTTTATTAATTAACTGTATCTGGGATATTCAATTTAATATTAATTTTTACACTTCAGTGATAAAGTCTCTCAACTCAGCAAAACTATGCTTATGTTTATTTATAGTTTTCGAATTTAAATGTGTCATCACGTTATGCAGCAGATATTCAGACATGAGGAGAGAATTGAGAAGAAAATTAGACGTAGATCAACATATACCTGCACATAAAAACAGTAAAAGAATGCGGTAATAAGTCAAAGAAGTATTTAATAGTGATAGGTGATTTCTTGAAAAATATATAGAAAACAGTCCTGATTAAGAAAAACATGAAAAAAAATCTAGATAAAAAGAATTAAGGGAACAAAGAAGAGGGTTAAGCGGCTCGTAAGAGTAAGCAAATACCCCTAGATAACTTTCAATTTCAATGGAATTTGCGGCATCTCATTTAAATATAAAATAATCAACAACTGTGGAGTGAAATTACAGTTACAAAAACTAAATCCAGTCAGTGTAAAGACAGACCTCAATATTGCAGCAAGTGACAAGCCACTCAATTGTAGAATTCTTTTATCCTCTTTATTGGGACATGTCTCTATTTTGTTCAATATATCAACGGAGAATTTCATGGAGAAATTGTGGCTGTTTACCCGGATTCCAGCTATTTCTTTCTATTTTATCCAATAAAAATAGTAAGGTGTGTTTCAGATATTGCCTCATTCTTGCTTAACTAATTTAAATAGGAACTTAAAGCCGAAATTCAATAAGAAAAGCTTAGACTTTTAGCTGAAAAACTCTAAATATTGTATATGGAAGAGGCTTCCATACAATTTTGGATTTTACGTATTAATCAAAGCCAATTAATTTTTCTATAGCTATCATGCTCTTTTAGGCGGCCGTTAAACGGTCGACGGTAAAATACGTAAGTACCCAATTTTGAACTTTTCTTTCCGATGCCATGATTTTATCAACTGGCAAGTTTTGGAACAGATTGTGTAAAAGCCTAGTAGAGGGGATTGGGGTAGGATGGTACACCTTCAATTAAACTTATAATTAAAAACAATAATTAACTGAGAGGTTGAGGTTGAATGTCGTTTTGATTTCACATGGAATGACCCAAAGTAAAATGAAAAAGAATATCAACACACACATGTGTATAAAAGATAATGAAACTTTTACATACCTTTTCTTTTCACATGTAAGCAAAAATAGTGTCTAAAATACTATATTTTCAGTAATTCACACTCAAGTTAATGTGTTAAAATTATAAAAAAAGAAAGTGTGTGTGTATAGGAGGACTAAATTGCAAAGAGAGTATTCTTGATTTGTTTAAATAAAAAAAGTATTTTTAAGGTGGAACCCTGAATTCCTGGCCATTTCCCCCAATATTCAGTTACAAATGAGGCCGATGGCTGTGAGTGAACCATACGCAGTATCCCTGGTTATTACCATTTGGCTTAGCTGAGCTTTGTATAGTATCTCCTTTGTGAAAGTAAAAGGTAAGTAAGTAAAATTTATTAAGCGAGGAAAAAATATTTAGGTGATCTTAGGTTAGATTAAAAATAATTACACCCACAAAAAGGTATTTCTGTGACTGAAATATAAGTGATCAAAAGTATTAATTCTAGATATATAATTACTTGAAATATTCAATTCATTTCTAAAGTAAAGGGTTTTACATTTTTAACTTTTGTTTTTATTTCTATGAGTTGCAGAGTTTTATATATATGTTTCGGCATTGTGATAAATCTCCAGCATTAATTAATAATGCCCGAAGTGGACGAGGGCAAGGTGATAAATTCAATAGCATTTTTCTATGAAATTTATAACTTTGCCTGCCTCCACTCTGGACATTATTAATAATTCCGGTACTTTCGTATTAGCCCGTCCATCGTTTTCGCCAACTTCGCCAAAACGCGCCAAAATAAGGGATTTCATCAGAATCGCCGAAAAACACATTTTTAACATCAGAAACATCTTTATAACATCAGAAAATAAAAAATAAAAGTTTCATGTGGTTGGGGGGGGGCTGCCGCCCCCCCAAACCCCCCCTGCCCTATCTATGACCAAACTCGTTGTGGGGGTAATCAGACACAGTAAGGATTCAGATAAAGGGGAATCAGTATTCTTGGATGAACCAAAACTACGGATATCACTCGGTAAGAGCATAAAAATAACTTTTTTAGCACTAACTTACTTGCAAAATGGTCGATCCTACCGCCGGCGATCTTTTGTCGATTCTACCACCGGCGTGCATACGCAAACATTGAAAGACTCTGGGGCTCGGCAAAATGGCGCAACAAAGTTCACCGTGGAACGACACGAAAGCAGACTCCTACCTTTCAGATGCAGTCTTCGTTCTTACCTTGTAAACACTGTTGAATTTACGTTCAAAACAACCTGCGCGGTGCGCACACATTATTTCACCCATGGGCTTACCGATTTAAATTGCGCGCGCATGCGCCAGTGATCGGAACTAGCGCGATTTCGCTACGTTTTCCAGGGTTACCAGAATCAACGGTAGTGTTGCGGGGTTTACCAGACTTGGCGACTTATCACCCCTGTTGGCGAATGGACGAGCTAATACGAATGTACCATAATTCCCAATTAATCACTTTGCCCGTAACATTACGGTGTCCCGAAAAATCCGAAATTTCTCTGATCGCTTAGCTGTAGTGCGGAAAAGTTGTGAACTACCAACACTAAGAAGGGTGTGAAATATTAAAACTGTGGGTTGATATCTTCTGTTGCCTCATGAGGCCTAAAGTTCTGAAAATTGGACTAAAAATGACTAAATTTCAAAAATTCATAAAAATTTACGAATTTTAGCTATAGGTTTGGGGTTGCGCTTAAAAGGTTCTATTATTAACCAACTACAACTGCAAAAAATTTAAAAACTTTGTTAATACACCTTCTTCTGCCTCATCGGCTTCATAATTTAGAAAATTAAGGCAAAATTTCGAAAAAATGCACAAAACACCTGGGTGTCCCAAAAAAACCCCTTTTGTTAAAAAACCTCGCTCCCCAAGGATTTTCCTATTCCTTTTGGTCCCAAAAGATGGTGTGTGAAGTTTTAGCGCCCCAGGTAAACTGTAGGGTTTGCCAGTAGGGCCCCTTAGTTTGAAAAAAGTGAGAAAATGACCATTTTCAGAATTTTTGAAAGTAAATTTTATGATTTATAATGTAATAAAACTGGTTCATGTGAGTTATTTAGATGGATTTTATTTACGTTAATGAACTGTACCCTATAGCGCCTATATTGATGAGCGCAGCGTCACTAAAAGTAGTACTTTTTACTCAAAAACTGGTAGGGGCTATAGGGTACAGTTAATAAACGTAAATAAATAAAATCCCTCTAAATACGTCCTAAAAAACTCATATGAACCAGTTTTATCACAATATAAATTTTGAAATTTACTTTAAAAAATTCTGATAAACGGTCATTTTTCTCACTTTTTTCAAACATAGGGGCCCTACCGGCAAACCCTACAGTTAACCTGGGGAGCTAAAACTTCACACACCATTTTTTGGGACCAAAAGGAATGGGAAAATCCTCGGGGAGCAAAATTTTTAACAAGAGGGTTTTTTGGGACACCCTGGGTGTTTTGTGCATTTTCTCGAAATTTTGCCTTAATTTTCTAAATTTTAAAGGCGATGAAGCAAAAGTAGGTATTAACCTAAAGTTTTGAAATTTTTTGCAGTTGTAGTTGGTTAATAATAGAACCTTTTAAGTTCACCCCAAAACTATGGCTAAAATTCGTAAATTTTTATGAATTTTTGAATTTTAGTCATTTTTAGTCCAATTTTCAGAACTTTAGGCCTCATGAGGCAACAGAAGATATCAACCCACATTTTTAATATTTTACACCCTTCTTAGTGATGGTAGCTCACAACTTTTCAGCACTTCCGCTAAACGATCAGAGAAATTTCGTTTTTTTCGGGGATATATATATGGATATGTAAAATTTTTTTCCAAATCCTAATTTGTAATATATTTTAATTTTTATGTTTTAAACTAGACAATTTTGATATTTTTGATTCAAATGTTCTATATTTTTTCAAACTAGGTCTATGAACCCTGATGGTTTCTTCCACTGAAAATCCTAAATCACACACAGCTCTTGGCATCATGAGATACACATCCATGCTTTAAACTGCCATGCATGTGATTCTTCCGCCATTTGGCGGAAATCCGCCAATTTGCTTAGCAAAATTAAATCCGACAATTCGATTTGCAAAACTGAAATTCCCCTTTCTTATTTTCCAATTTGTTTATACTGAAAACTTTGACCGCCAGTGTGGCCTAGTACTAAATTATAAGAAAAATCAATAAAAAATATTGAAGTAATATGAAAATTAGTTAAGATTTAAGCTAATAAATATGAATCTAGCATATCAAATCCTAGATCTCGGGCTATACCCTGTCTTGGGTCATGTGCGATGAAAACCCAACCAACCTAGATCTCGGGAAGTAGAAGCCGATAGACCCCTCTACTTAAAATTAAGAAAAATTTAAGTGCCATCGAATTTAAAAAAAAAAAATTCCGCCAATTTTTTGTCTGTGTAATCACATGTATGCACTCCACCAGTCTCCAACCCTCGCTCCAATTCACAAGTGACGTGACAATCACACAACAAATAAATCAGGGCCACCTGAATTCTTGGAGGAGTACTGCTGAAACCAAACCCACCAGTCTAATAAACAGAAATTGCAATCTCCAAGTAAGCCCACTGGGAAAGTTCTCTTTCCAGAAGTACTTTTGGACTAAAACTTTGTTTTTGAAAATAATATTTATTTTCAACTATATTTTGTTTTATCATCAATTCTCCCATAAATTATCTCATAATTCTCTCCCATAAATTATCCCCATTATCTATTGCATATTATTTTTCCTTAACCCTTTGAGGATCACTATATAAAAAAATTTTTTTACTGGGCAAACAACACCTAAAACCCAATATTAGGGCCTCAAGGAATACATAAAAGCAATTTTTAAAAATTTAGCACTTACTGTTTCTCCAGGGGAGGTGGTTGCACTCTGCAACCAAGGCTCCGCATGGGTCTAGAAAAATGCGGTGTTGCGCATTACCGAAAACATGTGAAAATGGTCTTTCTGCCACCCATTTATGAATGAAACCAGTTAAATAAAGATAATTTAATAAAAATGAAGTAAATATTATTAACTTTTCAAAATTTTTCAAAAATTAAAAATTTTTTTACTCATGAACAATGTTACGAGACTTCCTTGGCAATATCAGTCAGCCTCGGCAATTTTATCAACAGTTCCATTCAGAATACTAGACCCCTTTCTCACCCCCCCAAAGGCCCTCCACGACCATACCATACTCCATGTTCCCCCATAAAAAATAGAGCAATAAAGAAGTCAACTCAAGAGGTGTGTCGATAAACAAGTTCCTTTTGCGCGCGCGCCGCTGATGGCCTTGGTAGAAAGCCAGACCTATGCGGTTCAGATGCACCAGACTGCAACAACCTTTTTAAGGGGCCTTATGGGGGGTTAAAAGAGCTTTTTGCTGAAATAAAGTATCAATCAAGATGGCCAAGGCCCTGGTAAATATATTTTGAAGGCTAATAAAACGTTTTTTAGCGTCTTTTGTACTTAAAACTGTTAATATTTTTCAAATTTTGAACTTGCTTGCCAAATAGCATTTTTAGAAAAATATGAAACTGTCTGTTGAATTGAGCTTCCATCTATTCGTCTGGAGGAGAATCAAAAGATCGTGTTGAAAAAAAATTGGGAACTTTGCGACAATTTAAGTCGGAGAAAAAAAATAGCAAAGCGGAGGTTTCGCTTGCTAACAATGATCCCCAAAGGGTTAAGGTTGGATTCTTTTTTGTTTAGACAAGGTCCCTGGTTCATTTAAATAATTTTATGCTTAAATTGCTTTGATTTGGTCATATTTAAAAGAGTCTTTTTCTGATTGAAAACTTACTCTGAATGACTGGAACTTTTTCTTTCTAAAGTTCTAGAGGTTCATTTTACTTTTAAACTTTAAGAATCTTTTTCCAATTGCTGTAATTTGTTCCTATCACCTTGTAGTTTTAAAAAATCACACCTACTTCACTGTTGTGTCTAATTTTTATCCCATAGTGTATAGGTTTTTTGTATGTATTTGGTGTTATTAAGTGTTCTGGTAGCACTTCCCAAAATGCAATTATTTTATGAAATTCAGTACAAATATTGGGTTATTGCTTTTTAGATGACACCCCTGATACATTGGAATGCTAATATGGTTATATTGCTTTAATTTAATCATAATTTAAGGAGCTTTTTACTGGTAGATACCCTCCTCTTGAAACTTTTCAGTCATTCTCTTTAAAATTTTTCTAGTTTAATTCCCTTGTTTAACTTTAGAATCTTTTTCAAATTGTTTTATGTGCTTACTATAACAATGTAGTGTTAAAAAAAAACACATACCTTAAAAATTTATTTTAATTTTGTCTTAAATTTCAAAATTAGTCTTTGTCCTTTAATAAAAGTCTTTGTCCGATTGAAATCTTACTATGAATGACTGGAACTTGTTCTTTCAAAATTCTAGAGGTTCATTTTACTTTTAAACTTTAAGAATCTTTTTCCAATTGCTGTAATTTGTTCCTATCACCTTGTAGTTTTAAAAAATCACACCTATTTCACTGTTGTGTCGAATTTTTATCCCATAGTGTATAGGTTTTTTGTATGTATTTGGTGTTATTATTTAAGTGTTCTGGTAGCACTTCCCAAAATGCAATTATTTAATGAAATACAGTACAAATATTGGGTTATTGCTTTTTAGATGACACCCCTGATACATTGGGATGCTAATATGGTTATATTGCTTTAATTTAATCATAATTTAAGGAGCTTTTTACTGGTAGATACCCTCCTCTTGAAACTTTTCAGTCATTCTCTTTAAAATTTTTCTAGTTTAATTCCCTTGTTTAACTATAGAATCTTTTTCAAATTGTTTTATGTGCTTAATATAACAATGTAGTGTTAAAAAAAACACATACCTTAAAAATTTATTTTAATTTTGTCTTAAATTTTCCCTTAATATGCTGTAAAGTATGTAATTTGTTTTGTCTTATTTTGTTGCAGAACATTCCATAAGGACCTGATTTTGTGAAATTTTTACCTGATAATGGATGCTTTAATGATATGGTGAGAGCTTTGATATGTTTTTATGAGGAAATTCTTATTTTGGTTTGATTTAAGAAGAAATTAACGAGTTTTGGTCTGATTGAAATCTTGTTATGAATTGGTGTTAGGTTTCTTGAGTTTCATTTTACCCTTAAACCATTAAAATCTTTTTCCAAGTTCTGTAATATATTGATATAACCTTGCTGTTTTCAAAAATAGCAGTTAGTATACCCCAGTGTGTAATTTTGTCTTAATTCTCTCGTAATAATGCTCTAATGCATAAATGTTTTTGTTGTGAAGTTTTGTTTTTGCCCATTCTAGAATGAAGAAATTTCATCAATTCTTACACAAATCGGATTCTTTTTTTCTTTAGACAAGGTCCCTGGTTCATTCAAATGATTTTTGGCTTAAATTGCTTTGATTTAGTCATATTTAAAAGAGTCTTTGTCCAATAGAAATCTTACTATGAATGACTGGAACTTGTTCTTTCAAAAGTTCTAGAGGTTCATTTTACTTTTAAACTTTAAGAATCTTTGTCCAATTGCTGTAATTTTTTCCTATCACCTTGTAGTTTTAAAAAATCACACATACTTCACTGTTGTCTCTAATTTTTATCCCATAGTGTATAGCAGCGTTTCTCAAACTGTGGGTCGCGACCCACTGGTGGGTCGCCAGTCAGTTTTTGGTGGGTCGCGAGAAGATTTTTAATTTTTCTGAATATAAAGTATCTTTTTATAGTTTTTACAAACGTGTTATTGACTTTTAAATTATCAAACTATTAATTTGAACTTTTGAAATTTATCACATTACAATATAGTAAAAAGAATAAAAATTTGAGGAAAAACTACACTGCTTGGTGTCGAAAGGAAAAGGCAATTAATGTAAATACGTTTTATGTGCGTCTCTTTAATGTGACTATAATGCAAATATAGTCGGTTATTCAAATAAGATTTTTAAAAAATATTCAGTGTTTCTTCCATCCACACCAGGGGGGAGCAATGCAATTTTTAAGAATTTTCTTAAGAAATGATGCAACTGCAATTTATTCCATATTGCTAAAAAAACAAGTTAAAACGATGTTTTAAGGGTCAAATTTTTAAAATTTTCTCTGGGGGAGGACCCCCCAGACCCCCTTTTTATTGTGGGGATCATTGTTTGCCCGCAATTAAACTCTTTTATACGCTCAAATTCAAATATTAAATTTTCAATTTCTAAAAAGTTAATTTCTCTTATAATACGTACATATAATATTTTTTTGTTGTAACTAAGTAGTTTGTGAACACCCCCAGTCAGAGAAGTTAAAATTCTGTGGGGGGGGCATGAGATAATAATCTCAGTTTAGTTAATTATAATTAACTGAAGTCGGTGGGTCGCGTTAGATTTTGTTTCTCAAAAGTGAGTCGCGATGTTAAAAAGTTTGAGAACCCCTGGTGTATAGGTTTTTTGTATGTATTTGGTGTTATTAAGTTTTCTGGTAGCACTTCCCAAAATGCAATTATTTTAAGAAATTCAGTACAAATATTGGGTTACTGCTTTTTAGATGACACCCCTGATCCATTGGAATGCTAATATGGTTATATTGCTTTAATTTAATCATAATTTAAGGAGCTTTTTACTGATAGATACCCTCCTCTTGAAACTTTTTAGTCATTCTCTTTAAAATTTTTCTAGTTTAATTCCCTTGTTTAACTATAGAATCTTTTTCAAATTGTTTTATGTGCTTAATATAACAATGTAGTGTTCAAAAAAAACACATACCTTTAAAAATTTATTTTAATTTTGTCTTAAAATTTCCCTTAATATGCTGTAAAGTATGTAATTTGTTTTGTCTTATTTTGTTGCAGAACATTCCATAAGGACCTGATTTTGTGAAATTTTTACCTGATAATGGATGCTTTAATGATATGGTGAGAGCTTTGATATGTTTTTGTGATGAAATTCTTCTTTTGCTTTGATTTAAGAAGAAATTAACGAGTTTTGGTCAGATTGAAATCTTGTTATGAATTGGTGTTAGGTTATCTTTAACTAGTTCTTGAGTTTCATTTTACTATTAAACCATTGAAATCTTTTTCCAAGTTCTGAAATATATTGATAAAACCTTGCTGTTTTTAAAAATAGCTGTTAGTATACCCCAGTGTGTAATTTTGTCTTAATTCTCTCGTAATAATGCTCTAATGCATAAATGTTTTTGTTGTGAAGTTTTGTTTTTGCCCATTCTAGAATGAAGAAATTTCATCAATTCTTACACAAATTGGATTCTTTTTTTCTTTAGACAAGGTCCCTGGTTCATTCAAATGATTTTTGGCTTAAATTGCTTTGATTTAGTCATATTTAAAAGAGTCTTTGTCCAATAGAAATCTTACTATGAATGACTAGAACTTGTTCTTTCAAAAGTTCTAGAGGTTCATTTTACTTTTAAACTTTAAGAATCTTTGTCCAATTGCTGTAATTTTTTCCTATCACCTTGTAGTTTTAAAAAATCACACATACTTCACTGTTGTCTCTAATTTTTATCCCATAGTGTATAGGTTTTTTGTATGTATTTGGTGTTATTAAGTTTTCTGGAAGCACTTCCCAAAATGCAATTATTTTAAGAAATTCAGTACAAATATTGGGTTGCTGCTTTTTAGATGACACCCCTGATCCATTGGAATGCTAATATGGTTATATTGCTTTAATTTAATCATAATTTAAGGAGCTTTTTACTGATAGATACCCTCCTCTTGAAACTTTTTAGTCATTCTCTTTAAAATTTTTGTAGTTTAATTCCCTTGTTTAACTTTAGAATCTTTTTCAAATTGTTTTATGTGCTTAATATAACAATGTAGTGTTCAAAAACAACCCATCCCTTAAAAATTTATTTTAATTTTGTCTTAAATTTTCCCTTAATTTACTGTAAAGTATGTAATTTGTTTTGTATTATTATGTTGCAGAACATTCCATAAGGACCTGATTTTGTGAAATTTTTACCTGATAATGGATGCTTTAATGATATGGTGAGAGCTTTGGTATGTTTTTGTGATGAAATTCTTCTTTTGCTTTGATTTAAGAAGAAATTAACGAGTTTTGGTCAGATTGAAATCTTGTTATGAATTGGTGTTAGGTTATCTTTAACTAGTTCTTGAGTTTCATTTTACTATTAAACCATTGAAATCTTTTTCCAAGTTCTGAAATATATTGATAAAACCTTGCTGTTTTTAAAAATAGCTGTTAGTATACCCCAGTGTGTAATTTTGTCTTAATTCTCTCGTAATAATGCTCTAATGCATAAATGTTTTTGTTGTGAAGTTTTGTTTTTGCCCATTCTAGAATGAAGAAATTTCATCAATTCTTACACAAATTGGATTCTTTTTTTCTTTAGACAAGGTCCCTGGTTCATTCAAATGATTTTTGGCTTAAATTGCTTTGATTTAGTCATATTTAAAAGAGTCTTTGTCCAATAGAAATCTTACTATGAATGACTGGAACTTGTTCTTTCAAAAGTTCTAGAGGTTCATTTTACTTTTAAACTTTAAGAATCTTTGTCCAATTGCTGTAATTTTTTCCTATCACCTTGTAGTTTTAAAAAATCACACATACTTCACTGTTGTCTCTAATTTTTATCCCATAGTGTATAGGTTTTTTGTATGTATTTGGTGTTATTAAGTGTTCTGGTAGCACTTCCCAAAATGCAATTATTTTAAGAAATTCAGTACAAATATTGGGTTACTGCTTTTTAGATGACACTCCTGATCCATTGGAATGCTAATATGGTTATATTGATTTAATTTAATCATAATTTAAGGAGCTTTTTACTGGTAGATACCCTCCTCTTGAAACTTTTTAGTCATTCTCTTTAAAATTTTTCTAGTTTAATTCCCTTGTTTAACTATAGAATCTTTTTCAAATTGTTTTATGTGCTTAATATAACAATGTAGTGTTCAAAAAAAACACATACCTTAAAAATTTATTTTAATTTTGTCTTAAATTTTCCCTTAATATGCTGTAAAGTATGTAATTTGTTTTGTCTTATTTTGTTGCAGAACATTCCATAAGGACCTGATTTTGTGAAATTTTTACCTGATATTGGATGCTTTAATGATATGGTGAGAGCTTTGATATATTTTTGTGATGAAATTCTTCTTTTGCTTTGATTTAAGAAGAAATTAACGAGTTTTGGTCAGATTGAAATCTTGTTATGAATTGGTGTTAAGTTTTCTTTTACTAGTTCTTGAGTTTCATTTTACCATTAAACCATTGAAATCTTTTTCCAAGTTCTGTAATATATTGATATAACCTTGCTGTTTTCAAAAATAGCTGTTAGTATACCCCAGTGTGTAATTTTGTCTTAATTCTCTCGTAATAATGCTCTAATGCATAAATGTTTTTGTTGTGAAGTTTTGTTTTTGCCCATTCTAGAATGAAGAAATTTCATCAATTCTTACACAAATTGGATTCTTTTTTTCTTTAGACAAGGTCCCTGGTTCATTCAAATGATTTTTGGCTTAAATTGCTTTGATTTAGTCATATTTAAAAGATTCTTTGTCTGATTGAAAACTTACTATGAATGACTGGAACTTTTCTTTTCAAAAGTTCTAGAGGTTCATTTTACTTTTAAACTTTAAGAATCTTTGTCCAATTGCTGTAATTTTTTCCTATCACCTTGTAGTTTTAAAAAATCACACATACTTCACTGTTGTCTCTAATTTTTATCCCGTAGTGTATAGGTTTTTTGTATGTATTTGGTGTTATTAAGTGTTCTGGTAGCACTTCCCAAAATGCAATTATTTTAAGAAATTCAGTACAAATATTGGGTTACTGCTTTTTAGATGACACTCCTGATCCATTGGAATGCTAATATGGTTATATTGCTTTTATTTAATCATAATTTAAGGAGCTTTTTACTGGTAGATACCCTCCTCTTGAAACTTTTCAGTCATTCTCTTTAAAAATTTTTCTAGTTTAATTCCCTTGTTTAACTTTAGAATCTTTTTCAAATTGTTTTATGTGCTTAATATAACAATGTAGTGTTCAAAAATAACCCATCCCTTAAAATTTTATTTTAATTTTGTCTTAAATTCTCCCCTTAATTTGCTGTAAAACATGTTATTTGTTTTGTATTATTTTGTTGCAGAACATTCCATAATGACCTGATTTTGTGAAATTTTTACCTGATATTGGATGCTTTAATGATATGGTGAGAGCTTTGATATATTTTTGTGATGAAATTCTTCTTTTGCTTTGATTTAAGAAGAAATTAACGAGTTTTGGTCAGATTGAAATCTTGTTATGAATTGGTGTTAGGTTTTCTTTAACTGAGTTTCATTTTACCATTAAACCATTGAAATCTTTTTCCAAGTTCTGAAATATATTGATAAAACCTTGCTGTTTTTAAAAATAGCTGTTAGTATACCCCAGTGTGTAATTTTGTCTTAATTCTCTCGTAATAATGCTCTAATGCAGTGTTTCCCAACCTTTTTCGGTCCATGCCCCACCAAAGCCTTTCTCAATTTTCCATGCCCCCCGGTCTCAGTGGCATATATAGAAATATGTTTTGAGAGGGAGCCAAAATTATTTCTTAGCCCCATCTCCTATGTATTTTTCATAGGTATAATGAAGCTTTTGAGAACATTCTTAGGTAGAATTTGCATGCTAAAGGACTAAATCAAGTTATGAGTAATTAAGTTCTAAGTACCAAAGGGGGTCTGGGGGTCCTCCCCCAGAAATTTTTTTTTGGAAATTTGACTCTAAGAAGCAGATTTTTAACTAGTTTGGTACCCCTAGTTGGGAAATTTTGGATATAAATTTTTAGGCAAGATTTGCATTTTGATGAACCTAATGTAAAAAAGTTTCAAATATAAGCGTTCTAAAAACAAAGATATCTTGGGTCATCCCCCAGAAAAGGTTTGGAAATTAGACTCTTAAAACAGGATTTCAACTTGGTTTTGATGCATACTGGTCCAGAGATTTCAGTCATACATTCTCAGATAGGATAATAGGATTATATTTTGATAAACTTCTTATAAAAAGTTTTTTTTAAATTTTCTCCCTGATGGATTGTCCGCACCTGTGGGGCAATTTGGTTGAAAATTATCAAATTGCCCCCCTAAAAAATAATATTGCCCCCCGGTGGGGCGTGCGCCCCACGTTGGGAAACACTGCTCTAATGCATAAATGTTTTTGTTGTGAAGTTTTGTTTTTGCCCATTCTAGAATGAAGAAATTTCATCAATTCTTACACAAATTGGATTCTTTTTTTCTTTAGACAAGGTCCCTGGTTCATTCAAATGATTTTTGGCTTAAATTGCTTTGATTTAGTCATATTTAAAAGAGTCTTTGTCCAATAGAAATCTTACTATAAATGACTGGAACTTGTTCTTTCAAAAGTTCTAGAGGTTCATTTTACTTTTAAACTTTAAGAATCTTTGTCCAATTGCTGTAATTTTTTCCTATCACCTTGTAGTTTTAAAAAATCACACATACTTCACTGTTGTCTCTAATTTTTATCCCATAGTGTATAGGTTTTTTGTATGTATTTGGTGTTATTAAGTTTTCTGGAAGCACTTCCCAAAATGCAATTATTTTAAGAAATTCAGTACAAATATTGGGTTGCTGCTTTTTAGATGACACCCCTGATCCATTGGAATGCTAATATGGTTATATTGCTTTAATTTAATCATAATTTAAGGAGCTTTTTACTGATAGATACCCTCCTCTTGAAACTTTTTAGTCATTCTCTTTAAAATTTTTCTAGTTTAATTCCCTTGTTTAACTTTAGAATCTTTTTCAAATTGTTTTATGTGCTTAATATAACAATGTAGTGTTCAAAAATAACCCATCCCTTAAAATTTTATTTTAATTTTGTCTTAAATTCTCCCCTTAATTTGCTGTAAAACATGTTATTTGTTTTGTATTATTTTGTTGCAGAACATTCCATAATGACCTGATTTTGTGAAATTTTTACCTGATATTGGATGCTTTAATGATATGGTGAGAGCTTTGATATGTTTTTGTGATGAAATTCTTCTTTTTCTTTGATTTAAGAAGAAATTAACGAGTTTTGGTCAGATTGAAATCTTGTTATGAATTGGTGTTAGGTTATCTTTAACTAGTTCTTGAGTTTCATTTTACTATTAAACCATTGAATTCTTTTTCCAAGTTCTGAAATATATTGATAAAACCTTGCTGTTTTTAAAAATAGCTGTTAGTATACCCCAGTGTGTAATTTTGTCTTAATTCTCTCGTAATAATGCTCTAATGCATAAATGTTTTTGTTGTGAAGTTTTGTTTTTGCCCATTCTAGAATGAAGAAATTTCATCAATTCTTACACAAATTGGATTCTTTTTTTCTTTAGACAAGGTCCCTGGTTCATTCAAATGATTTTTGGCTTAAATTGCTTTGATTTAGTCATATTTAAAAGAGTCTTTGTCCAATAGAAATCTTACTATGAATGACTGGAACTTGTTCTTTCAAAAGTTCTAGAGGTTCATTTTACTTTTAAACTTTAAGAATCTTTGTCCAATTGCTGTAATTTTTTCCTATCACCTTGTAGTTTTAAAAAATCACACATACTTCACTGTTGTCTCTAATTTTTATCCCATAGTGTATAGGTTTTTTGTATGTATTTGGTGTTATTAAGTTTTCTGGAAGCACTTCCCAAAATGCAATTATTTTAAGAAATTCAGTACAAATATTGGGTTGCTGCTTTTTAGATGACACCCCTGATCCATTGGAATGCTAATATGGTTATATTGCTTTAATGTAATCATAATTTAAGGAGCTTTTTACTGGTAGATACCCTCCTCTTGAAACTTTTCAGTCATTCTCTTTAAAAATTTTTCTAGTTTAATTCCCTTGTTTAACTTTAGAATCTTTTTCAAATTGTTTTATGTGCTTAATATAACAATGTAGTGTTCAAAAATAACCCATCCCTTAAAATTTTATTTTAATTTTGTCTTAAATTCTCCCCTTAATTTGCTGTAAAACATGTTATTTGTTTTGTATTATTTTGTTGCAGAACATTCCATAATGACCTGATTTTGTGAAATTTTTACCTGATATTGGATGCTTTAATGATATGGTGAGAGCTTTGATATATTTTTGTGATGAAATTCTTCTTTTGCTTTGATTTAAGAAGAAATTAACGAGTTTTGGTCAGATTGAAATCTTGTTATGAATTGGTGTTAGGTTTTCTTTAACTGAGTTTCATTTTACCATTAAACCATTGAAATCTTTTTCCAAGTTCTGAAATATATTGATAAAACCTTGCTGTTTTTAAAAATAGCTGTTAGTATACCCCAGTGTGTAATTTTGTCTTAATTCTCTCGTAATAATGCTCTAATGCATAAATGTTTTTGTTGTGAAGTTTTGTTTTTCCCCATTCTAGAATGAAGAAATTTCATCAATTCTTACACAAATTGGATTCTTTTTTCTATAGACAAGGTCCCTGGTTCATTCAAATGATTTTTGGCTTAAATTGCTTTGATTTAGTCATATTTAAAAGAGTCTTTGTCCAATAGAAATCTTACTATGAATGACTGGAACTTGTTCTTTCAAAAGTTCTAGAGGTTCATTTTACTTTTAAACTTTAAGAATCTTTGTCCAATTGCTGTAATTTTTTCCTATCACCTTGTAGTTTTAAAAAATCACACATACTTCACTGTTGTCTCTAATTTTTATCCCATAGTGTATAGGTTTTTTGTATGTATTTGGTGTTATTAAGTTTTCTGGAAGCACTTCCCAAAATGCAATTATTTTAAGAAATTCAGTACAAATATTGGGTTGCTGCTTTTTAGATGACACCCCTGATCCATTGGAATGCTAATATGGTTATATTGCTTTAATTTAATCATAATTTAAGGAGCTTTTTACTGATAGATACCCTCCTCTTGAAACTTTTTAGTCATTCTCTTTAAAATTTTTCTAGTTTAATTCCCTTGTTTAACTTTAGAATCTTTTTCAAATTGTTTTATGTGCTTAATATAACAATGTAGTGTTCAAAAACAACCCATCCCTTAAAAATTTATTTTAATTTTGTCTTAAATTTTCCCTTAATTTACTGTAAAGTATGTAATTTGTTTTGTATTATTATGTTGCAGAACATTCCATAAGGACCTGATTTTGTGAAATTTTTACCTGATAATGGATGCTTTAATGATATGGTGAGAGCTTTGATATGTTTTTGTGATGAAATTCTTCTTTTTCTTTGATTTAAGAAGAAATTAACGAGTTTTGGTCAGATTGAAATCTTGTTATGAATTGGTGTTAGGTTATCTTTAACTAGTTCTTGAGTTTCATTTTACTATTAAACCATTGAAATCTTTTTCCAAGTTCTGAAATATATTGATAAAACCTTGCTGTTTTTAAAAATAGCTGTTAGTATACCCCAGTGTGTAATTTTGTCTTAATTCTCTCGTAATAATGCTCTAATGCATAAATGTTTTTGTTGTGAAGTTTTGTTTTTGCCCATTCTAGAATGAAGAAATTTCATCAATTCTTACACAAATTGGATTCTTTTTTTCTTTAGACAAGGTCCCTGGTTCATTCAAATGATTTTTGGCTTAAATTGCTTTGATTTAGTCATATTTAAAAGAGTCTTTGTCCAATAGAAATCTTACTATGAATGACTGGAACTTGTTCTTTCAAAATTTCTAGAGGTTCATTTTACTTTTAAACTTTAAGAATCTTTGTCCAATTGCTGTAATTTTTTCCTATCACCTTGTAGTTTTAAAAAATCACACATACTTCACTGTTGTCTCTAATTTTTATCCCATAGTGTATAGGTTTTTTGTATGTATTTGGTGTTATTAAGTTTTCTGGAAGCACTTCCCAAAATGCAATTATTTTAAGAAATTCAGTACAAATATTGGGTTGCTGCTTTTTAGATGACACCCCTGATCCATTGGAATGCTAATATGGTTATATTGCTTTAATGTAATCATAATTTAAGGAGCTTTTTACTGGTAGATACCCTCCTCTTGAAACTTTTCAGTCATTCTCTTTAAAAATTTTTCTAGTTTAATTCCCTTGTTTAACTTTAGAATCTTTTTCAAATTGTTTTATGTGCTTAATATAACAATGTAGTGTTCAAAAATAACCCATCCCTTAAAATTTTATTTTAATTTTGTCTTAAATTCTCCCCTTAATTTGCTGTAAAACATGTTATTTGTTTTGTATTATTTTGTTGCAGAACATTCCATAATGACCTGATTTTGTGAAATTTTTACCTGATATTGGATGCTTTAATGATATGGTGAGAGCTTTGATATATTTTTGTGATGAAATTCTTCTTTTGCTTTGATTTAAGAAGAAATTAACGAGTTTTGGTCAGATTGAAATCTTGTTATGAATTGGTGTTAGGTTTTCTTTAACTGAGTTTCATTTTACCATTAAACCATTGAAATCTTTTTCCAAGTTCTGAAATATATTGATAAAACCTTGCTGTTTTTAAAAATAGCTGTTAGTATACCCCAGTGTGTAATTTTGTCTTAATTCTCTCGTAATAATGCTCTAATGCATAAATGTTTTTGTTGTGAAGTTTTGTTTTTCCCCATTCTAGAATGAAGAAATTTCATCAATTCTTACACAAATTGGATTCTTTTTTCTATAGACAAGGTCCCTGGTTCATTCAAATGATTTTTGGCTTAAATTGCTTTGATTTAGTCATATTTAAAAGATTCTTTGTCTGATTGAAAACTTACTATGAATGACTGGAACTTTTTCTTTCAAAAGTTCTAGAGGTTCATTTTACTTTTAAACTTTAAGAATCTTTGTCCAATTGCTGTAATTTTTTCCTATCACCTTGTAGTTTTAAAAAATCACACATACTTCACTGTTGTCTCTAATTTTTATCCCATAGTGTATAGGTTTTTTGTATGTATTTGGTGTTATTAAGTGTTCTGGTAGCACTTCCCAAAATGCAATTATTTTAAGAAATTCAGTACAAATATTGGGTTACTGCTTTTTAGATGACACTCCTGATCCATTGGAATGCTAATATGGTTATATTGCTTTTATTTAATCACAATTTAAGGAGCTTATTACTGGTAGATACCCTCCTCTTGAAACTTTTTAGTCATTCTCTTTAAAATTTTTCTAGTTTAATTCCCTTGTTTAACTATAGAATCTTTTTCAAATTGTTTTATGTGCTTAATATAACAATGTAGTGTTCAAAAAAAACACATACCTTAAAAATTTATTTTAATTTTGTCTTAAATTTTCCCTTAATATGCTGTAAAGTATGTAATTTGTTTTGTCTTATTTTGTTGCAGAACATTCCATAAGGACCTGATTTTGTGAAATTTTTACCTGATATTGGATGCTTAAATGATATGGTGAGAGCTTTGATACATTTTTGTGATGAAATTCTTCTTTTGCTTTGATTTAAGAAGAAATTAATGAGTTTTGGTCAGATTGAAATCTTGTTATGAATTGATGTTAGGTTTTCTTTAACTAGTTCTTGAGTTTCATTTTACCATTAAATTATTGAAATCTTTTTCCAAGTTCTGAAATATATTGATATAACCTTGCTGTTTTTAAAAATAGCTGTTAGTATACCCCAGTGTGTAATTTTGCCTTAATTCTCTCGTAATAATGCTCTAATGCATAAATGTTTTTGTTGTGAAGTTTTGTTTTTGCCCATTCTAGAATGAAGAAATTTCATCAATTCTTACACAAATTGGATTCTTTTTTTCTTTAGACAAGGTCCCTGGTTCATTCAAATGATTTTTGGCTTAAATTGCTTTGATTTAGTCATATTTAAAAGAGTCTTTGTCCAATAGAAATCTTACTATGAATGACTGGAACTTGTTCTTTCAAAATTTCTAGAGGTTCATTTTACTTTTAAACTTTAAGAATCTTTGTCCAATTGCTGTAATTTTTTCCTATCACCTTGTAGTTTTAAAAAATCACACATACTTCACTGTTGTCTCTAATTTTTATCCCATAGTGTATAGGTTTTTTGTATGTATTTGGTGTTATTAAGTTTTCTGGAAGCACTTCCCAAAATGCAATTATTTTAAGAAATTCAGTACAAATATTGGGTTGCTGCTTTTTAGATGACACCCCTGATCCATTGGAATGCTAATATGGTTATATTGCTTTAATGTAATCATAATTTAAGGAGCTTTTTACTGGTAGATACCCTCCTCTTGAAACTTTTCAGTCATTCTCTTTAAAAATTTTTCTAGTTTAATTCCCTTGTTTAACTTTAGAATCTTTTTCAAATTGTTTTATGTGCTTAATATAACAATGTAGTGTTCAAAAATAACCCATCCCTTAAAATTTTATTTTAATTTTGTCTTAAATTCTCCCCTTAATTTGCTGTAAAACATGTTATTTGTTTTGTATTATTTTGTTGCAGAACATTCCATAATGACCTGATTTTGTGAAATTTTTACCTGATATTGGATGCTTTAATGATATGGTGAGAGCTTTGATATATTTTTGTGATGAAATTCTTCTTTTGCTTTGATTTAAGAAGAAATTAACGAGTTTTGGTCAGATTGAAATCTTGTTATGAATTGGTGTTAGGTTTTCTTTAACTGAGTTTCATTTTACCATTAAACCATTGAAATCTTTTTCCAAGTTCTGAAATATATTGATAAAACCTTGCTGTTTTTAAAAATAGCTGTTAGTATACCCCAGTGTGTAATTTTGTCTTAATTCTCTCGTAATAATGCTCTAATGCATAAATGTTTTTGTTGTGAAGTTTTGTTTTTCCCCATTCTAGAATGAAGAAATTTCATCAATTCTTACACAAATTGGATTCTTTTTTCTATAGACAAGGTCCCTGGTTCATTCAAATGATTTTTGGCTTAAATTGCTTTGATTTAGTCATATTTAAAAGAGTCTTTGTCCAATAGAAATCTTACTATGAATGACTGGAACTTGTTCTTTCAAAAGTTCTAGAGGTTCATTTTACTTTTAAACTTTAAGAATCTTTGTCCAATTGCTGTAATTTTTTCCTATCACCTTGTAGTTTTAAAAAATCACACATACTTCACTGTTGTCTCTAATTTTTATCCCATAGTGTATAGGTTTTTTGTATGTATTTGGTGTTATTAAGTTTTCTGGAAGCACTTCCCAAAATGCAATTATTTTAAGAAATTCAGTACAAATATTGGGTTGCTGCTTTTTAGATGACACCCCTGATCCATTGGAATGCTAATATGGTTATATTGCTTTAATTTAATCATAATTTAAGGAGCTTTTTACTGATAGATACCCTCCTCTTGAAACTTTTTAGTCATTCTCTTTAAAATTTTTCTAGTTTAATTCCCTTGTTTAACTTTAGAATCTTTTTCAAATTGTTTTATGTGCTTAATATAACAATGTAGTGTTCAAAAACAACCCATCCCTTAAAAATTTATTTTAATTTTGTCTTAAATTTTCCCTTAATTTACTGTAAAGTATGTAATTTGTTTTGTATTATTATGTTGCAGAACATTCCATAAGGACCTGATTTTGTGAAATTTTTACCTGATAATGGATGCTTTAATGATATGGTGAGAGCTTTGATATGTTTTTGTGATGAAATTCTTCTTTTTCTTTGATTTAAGAAGAAATTAACGAGTTTTGGTCAGATTGAAATCTTGTTATGAATTGGTGTTAGGTTATCTTTAACTAGTTCTTGAGTTTCATTTTACTATTAAACCATTGAAATCTTTTTCCAAGTTCTGAAATATATTGATAAAACCTTGCTGTTTTTAAAAATAGCTGTTAGTATACCCCAGTGTGTAATTTTGTCTTAATTCTCTCGTAATAATGCTCTAATGCATAAATGTTTTTGTTGTGAAGTTTTGTTTTTGCCCATTCTAGAATGAAGAAATTTCATCAATTCTTACACAAATTGGATTCTTTTTTTCTTTAGACAAGGTCCCTGGTTCATTCAAATGATTTTTGGCTTAAATTGCTTTGATTTAGTCATATTTAAAAGAGTCTTTGTCCAATAGAAATCTTACTATGAATGACTGGAACTTGTTCTTTCAAAATTTCTAGAGGTTCATTTTACTTTTAAACTTTAAGAATCTTTGTCCAATTGCTGTAATTTTTTCCTATCACCTTGTAGTTTTAAAAAATCACACATACTTCACTGTTGTCTCTAATTTTTATCCCATAGTGTATAGGTTTTTTGTATGTATTTGGTGTTATTAAGTTTTCTGGAAGCACTTCCCAAAATGCAATTATTTTAAGAAATTCAGTACAAATATTGGGTTGCTGCTTTTTAGATGACACCCCTGATCCATTGGAATGCTAATATGGTTATATTGCTTTAATGTAATCATAATTTAAGGAGCTTTTTACTGGTAGATACCCTCCTCTTGAAACTTTTCAGTCATTCTCTTTAAAAATTTTTCTAGTTTAATTCCCTTGTTTAACTTTAGAATCTTTTTCAAATTGTTTTATGTGCTTAATATAACAATGTAGTGTTCAAAAATAACCCATCCCTTAAAATTTTATTTTAATTTTGTCTTAAATTCTCCCCTTAATTTGCTGTAAAACATGTTATTTGTTTTGTATTATTTTGTTGCAGAACATTCCATAATGACCTGATTTTGTGAAATTTTTACCTGATATTGGATGCTTTAATGATATGGTGAGAGCTTTGATATATTTTTGTGATGAAATTCTTCTTTTGCTTTGATTTAAGAAGAAATTAACGAGTTTTGGTCAGATTGAAATCTTGTTATGAATTGGTGTTAGGTTTTCTTTAACTGAGTTTCATTTTACCATTAAACCATTGAAATCTTTTTCCAAGTTCTGAAATATATTGATAAAACCTTGCTGTTTTTAAAAATAGCTGTTAGTATACCCCAGTGTGTAATTTTGTCTTAATTCTCTCGTAATAATGCTCTAATGCATAAATGTTTTTGTTGTGAAGTTTTGTTTTTCCCCATTCTAGAATGAAGAAATTTCATCAATTCTTACACAAATTGGATTCTTTTTTCTATAGACAAGGTCCCTGGTTCATTCAAATGATTTTTGGCTTAAATTGCTTTGATTTAGTCATATTTAAAAGATTCTTTGTCTGATTGAAAACTTACTATGAATGACTGGAACTTTTTCTTTCAAAAGTTCTAGAGGTTCATTTTACTTTTAAACTTTAAGAATCTTTGTCCAATTGCTGTAATTTTTTCCTATCACCTTGTAGTTTTAAAAAATCACACATACTTCACTGTTGTCTCTAATTTTTATCCCATAGTGTATAGGTTTTTTGTATGTATTTGGTGTTATTAAGTGTTCTGGTAGCACTTCCCAAAATGCAATTATTTTAAGAAATTCAGTACAAATATTGGGTTACTGCTTTTTAGATGACACTCCTGATCCATTGGAATGCTAATATGGTTATATTGCTTTTATTTAATCACAATTTAAGGAGCTTATTACTGGTAGATACCCTCCTCTTGAAACTTTTTAGTCATTCTCTTTAAAATTTTTCTAGTTTAATTCCCTTGTTTAACTATAGAATCTTTTTCAAATTGTTTTATGTGCTTAATATAACAATGTAGTGTTCAAAAAAAACACATACCTTAAAAATTTATTTTAATTTTGTCTTAAATTTTCCCTTAATATGCTGTAAAGTATGTAATTTGTTTTGTCTTATTTTGTTGCAGAACATTCCATAAGGACCTGATTTTGTGAAATTTTTACCTGATATTGGATGCTTAAATGATATGGTGAGAGCTTTGATACATTTTTGTGATGAAATTCTTCTTTTGCTTTGATTTAAGAAGAAATTAATGAGTTTTGGTCAGATTGAAATCTTGTTATGAATTGATGTTAGGTTTTCTTTAACTAGTTCTTGAGTTTCATTTTACCATTAAATTATTGAAATCTTTTTCCAAGTTCTGAAATATATTGATATAACCTTGCTGTTTTTAAAAATAGCTGTTAGTATACCCCAGTGTGTAATTTTGCCTTAATTCTCTCGTAATAATGCTCTAATGCATAAATGTTTTTGTTGTGAAGTTTTGTTTTTGCCCATTCTAGAATGAAGAAATTTCATCAATTCTTACACAAATTGGATTCTTTTTTTCTTTAGACAAGGTCCCTGGTTCATTCAAATGATTTTTGGCTTAAATTGCTTTGATTTAGTCATATTTAAAAGAGTCTTTGTCTGATTGAAAACTTACTATGAATGACTGGAACTTTTTCTTTCAAAAGTTCTAGAGGTTCATTTTACTTTTAAACTTTAAGAATCTTTGTCCAATTGCTGTAATTTTTTCCTATCACCTTGTAGTTTTAAAAAATCACACATACTTCACTGTTGTCTCTAATTTTTATCCCATAGTGTATAGGTTTTTTGTATGTATTTGGTGTTATTAAGTTTTCTGGAAGCACTTCCCAAAATGCAATTATTTTAAGAAATTCAGTACAAATATTGGGTTGCTGCTTTTTAGATGACACCCCTGATCCATTGGAATGCTAATATGGTTATATTGCTTTAATTTAATCATAATTTAAGGAGCTTTTTACTGATAGATACCCTCCTCTTGAAACTTTTTAGTCATTCTCTTTAAAATTTTTCTAGTTTAATTCCCTTGTTTAACTATAGAATCTTTTTCAAATTGTTTTATGTGCTTAATATAACAATGTAGTGTTCAAAAAAAAAACACATACCTTTAAAAATTTATTTTAATTTTGTCTTAAAATTTCCCTTAATATGCTGTAAAGTATGTAATTTGTTTTGTCTTATTTTGTTGCAGAACATTCCATAATGACCTGATTTTGTGAAATTTTTACCTGATATTGGATGCTTTAATGATATGGTGAGAGCTTTGATATATTTTTGTGATGAAATTCTTCTTTTGCTTTGATTTAAGAAGAAATTACCGAGTTTTGGTCAGATTGAAATCTTGTTATGAATTGGTGTTAGGTTTTCTTTAACTGAGTTTCATTTTACCATTAAACCATTGAAATCTTTTTCCAAGTTCTGAAATATATTGATAAAACCTTGCTGTTTTTAAAAATAGCTGTTAGTATACCCCAGTGTGTAATTTTGTCTTAATTCTCTCGTAATAATGCTCTAATGCATAAATGTTTTTGTTGTGAAGTTTTGTTTTTGCCCATTCTAGAATGAAGAAATTTCATCAATTCTTACACAAATTGGATTCTTTTTTCTGTAGACAAGGTCCCTGGTTCATTCAAATGATTTTTTGCTTAAATTGCTTTGATTTATTCATATTTAAAAGAGTCTTTGTCCAATAGAAATCTTACTATAAATGACTGGAACTTGTTCTTTCAAAATTTCTAGAGGTTCATTTTACTTTTAAACTTTTAGAATCTTTGTCCAATTGCTGTAATTTTTTCCTATCACCTTGTAGTTTTAAAAAATCACACATACTTCACTGTTGTCTCTAATTTTTATCCCATAGTGTATAGGTTTTTTGTATGTATTTGGTGTTATTAAGTTTTCTGGAAGCACTTCCCAAAATGCAATTGTTTTAAGAAATTCAGTACAAATATTGGGTTGCTGCTTTTTAGATGACACCCCTGATCCATTGGAATGCTAATATGGTTATATTGCTTTAATGTAATCATAATTTAAGGAGCTTTTTACTTGTAGATACCCTCCTCTTGAAACTTTTCAGTCATTCTCTTTAAAATTTTTCTAGTTTAATTCCCTTGTTTAACTTTAGAATCTTTTTCAAATTGTTTTATGTGCTTAATATAACAATGTAGTCTTCAAAAACAACCCATCCCTTAAAAATTTATTTTAATTTTGTCTTAAATTTTCCCTTAATTTACTGTAAAGTATGTAATTTGTTTTGTATTATTATGTTGCAGAACATTCCATAAGGACCTGATTTTGTGAAATTTTTACCTGATAATGGATGCTTTAATGATATGGTGAGAGCTTTGATATGTTTTTGTGATGAAATTCTTCTTTTGCTTTGATTTAAGAAGAAATTAACGAGTTTTGGTCAGATTGAAATCTTGTTATGAATTGGTGTTAGGTTATCTTTAACTAGTTCTTGAGTTTCATTTTGCCATTAAACCATTGAAATCTTTTTCCAAGTTCTGAAATATATTGATAAAACCTTGCTGTTTTTAAAAATAGCTGTTAGTATACCCCAGTGTGTAATTTTGTCTTAATTCTCTCGTAATAATGCTCTAATGCATAAATGTTTTTGTTGTGAAGTTTTGTTTTTGCCCATTCTAGAATGAAGAAATTTCATCAATTCTTACACAAATTGGATTCTTTTTTCTGTAGACAAGGTCCCTGGTTCATTCAAAAATTTTTGGCTTAAATTGCTTTGATTTAGTCATATTTAAAAGAGTCTTTGTCCAATAGAAATCTTACTATAAATGACTGGAACTTGTTCTTTCAAAATTTCTAGAGGTTTATTTTACTTTTAAACTTTAAGAATCTTTGTCCAATTGCTGTAATTTTTTCCTATCACCTTGTAGTTTTAAAAAATCACACATACTTCACTGTTGTCTCTAATTTTTATCCCATAGTGTATAGGTTTTTTGTATGTATTTGGTGTTATTAAGTGTTCTGGTAGCACTTCCCAAAATGCAATTATTTTAAGAAATTCAGTACAAATATTGGGTTACTGCTTTCTGGATGACACTCCTGATCCATTGGAATGCTAATATGGTTATATTGCTTTTATTTAATCATAATTTAAGGAGCTTTTTACTGGTAGATACCCTCCTCTTGAAACTTTTTAGTCATTCTCTTTAAAATTTTTCTAGTTTTAATTCCCTTGTTTAACTATAGAATCTTTTTCAAATTGTTTTATGTGCTTAATATAACAATGTAGTGTTCAAAAATAACCCATCCCTTAAAATTTTATTTTAATTTTGTCTTAAATTCTCCCTTAATTTGCTGTAAAACATGTAATTTGTTTTGTATTATTTTGTTGCAGAACATTCCATAATGACCTGATTTTGTGAAATTTTTACCTGATATTGGATGCTTTAATGATATGGTGAGAGCTTGGATATATTTTTGTGATGAAATTCTTCTTTTGCTTTGATTTAAGAAGAAATTAACGAGTTTTGGTCAGATTGAAATCTTGTTATGAATTGGTGTTAGGTTATCTTTAACTAGTTCTTGAGTTTCATTTTACCATTAAATTATTGAAATCTTTTTTCCAAGTTCTGAAATATATTGATATAACCTTGCTGTTTTTAAAAATAGCTGTTAGTATACCCCAGTGTGTAATTTTGCCTTAATTCTCTCGTAATAATGCTCTAATGCATAAATGTTTTTGTTGTGAAGTTTTGTTTTTGCCCATTCTAGAATGAAGAAATTTCATCAATTCTTACACAAATTGGATTCTTTTTTTCTTTAGACAAGGTCCCTGGTTCATTCAAATGATTTTTGGCTTAAATTGCTTTGATTTAGTCATATTTAAAAGAGTCTTTGTCCAATAGAAATCTTACTATGAATGACTGGAACTTGTTCTTTCAAAAGTTCTAGAGGTTCATTTTACTTTTAAACTTTAAGAATCTTTGTCCAATTGCTGTAATTTTTTCCTATCACCTTGTAGTTTTAAAAAATCACACATACTTCACTGTGGTCTCTAATTTTTATCCCATAGTGCAAGGGTTCTCAAACTTTTTAACATCGCGACCCACTTTTGAGAAACAAAATCTAACGCGACCCATCGACTTCAGTTATTTATAATTAACTGAACTGAGATAATTATCTCATGCCCCCTTCCCACAGAATTTTAACTTCTCTGACTGGGGGGTGTTCACCAACTATTTAGTTACAAGGGTATGAAATAGATTAATTGTGGTCTAACAATGATCCCTACAGTAAAATCGGGGGTCTGGGGGTACTCCCCCATAGAAAATTTTAAAATTTGACCCTTAAAAACATGGTTTTAAACTTCTTTTTAGCAATATGGGATAAACTACATCAGTTGCATCATTTCCCAAGAAAATTCTTAAAATTTGCATTGACCCCCCCAGTGTGGATGGGGAGAAACACTAAATTTTTTTCAAATCTTATTTGAATAACCGACTAGATTTGCATTATCGGCACATTAAAGTGACACATCCTATAGCAGCGTTTCTCAACCGGGGTTCCGCGGAACCCTGGGGTTCCGCGAAGCTTCCTCAAGGGTTCCGCGAGGGATCTGAAAATCTTTCTTTTTTCTGGTTTATATTTTAGAGCAACCCTAAATAAATTATGGATCAGTCATCCAAATTCAGAAAAATGAAAAAAAATCTAACTCAGGCGAACATAATCTCTGTTGGAACTGTTTTCGATAAATTTGTCAAAACTGAAAGCGAATAGCTGAGTGGGACTGTATTCCAAACGAAGATAATTAATAACTTACATTACATATTAACGCTCCTTTTTATTGATATAAATAGAAAAATTTAATTGACTACATTTTAAAAAATTGTTGTGCTGTATTTTAACTAATATCCACTCAAAGGGAGTAAAAAACTACTTTTGAGGGTCAAATTTCAAAAGAGATTTCTGGGGAGTACCCCCCAGCCCCCTTTAAAATTTCAAGTTTATTTTTAACTTTTTTTCTATAGAAAATTTTGTGGTTTACAAGGAACAGTTGGGCCTCAAGCCAAGCTAGAACTCTACTTTAAGAGGCAAATTTCGAAACATTTTCTGGGGAAGAACCCCCAAACTCCCCTCTAAAAATTTCAGACTCCTGTTATAAAGTGTTTTCTCTTGAACATTCTGCTGCTTCCCAGAAGCTCTTCCCCTTGGGTGTTTCCCAAAGAGTTTGAAAAGGTGATCAAACAGTAGCTTACAGGAGAAATTTCAAAATAAATTTCCCCTAGCCCCCCTTGAAATTTTGACGCTAATTATATTTTTTTCCTTCGAAAATTTTGTGTTTTACAAGGAACTGCTCTATTTAGATGTAACCCAAATAGTCTTAAAATGCGCTGAAACACTATTTTTAGAGGCAAATTTCGAAAATTTTCCGGGAAAGAACACCCGAACTCCCCTCTATAATTTTGATGTCTGTTATGCAGTGTTTTTCCCCTTGAACATCCTGCGGTCTCAAGAAGCTTTTTCCCTTGGGTGTTCCACAAAGAGTTTGAAAGGGGATAAAACACTAGCTAAAAGAAAATTTAAAAAAAAATTGTGAGGGAGGACAAAATAGTAAGAAAAATAATTTTGCATGGACGCTAGGGGTTCCCCAGAACTTTGACTTTCTCAAAAGGGTTCCGTGAGAGTAAAAAGGTTGAGAAACGCTGTCCTATAGTACGTATTTACATTAATTGCCTTTTCCGTTCCACTCCAAGTAGTGTAGTTTTTCCTCAATTTTTTATTTTTACTATAGTATGGTAATTTGATAATTTCAAAAGTTCAACTAATAGTTTGATAATTCAAAAGTCAATAACACCGTGTGTGAAAAATTAAAAATCTTCTCGCGACCCACCAAAAACTGACTGGCGACCCACCAGTGGGTCGCGACCCACAGTTTGAGAAACTCTGCCATAGTGTATAGGTTTTTTGTATGTATTTGGTGTTATTAAGTGTTCTGGTAGCACTTCCCAAAATGCAATTATTTTAAGAAATTCAGTACAAATATTGGGTTACTGTTTTTTAGATGACACTCCTGATCCATTGGAATGCTAATATGGTTATATTGCTTTAATTTAATCATAATTTAAGGAAGTTTTTACTGGTAGATACCCTCCTCTTGAAACTTTTTAGTCATTCTCTTTAAAATTTTTCTTGTTTAATTCCCTTGTTTATCTTTAGAATCTTTTTCAAATTGTTTTATGTGCTTAATATAACAATGTAGTGTTCAAAAATAACCCATCCCTTAAAATTTTATTTTAATTTTGTCTTAAATTCTCCCCTTAATTTGCTGTAAAACATGTAATTTGTTTTGTATTATTTTGTTGCAGAACATTCCATAATGACCTGATTTTGTGAAATTTTTACCTGATATTGGATGCTTTAATGATATGGTGAGAGCTTGGATATATTTTTGTGATGAAATTCTTCTTTTGCTTTGATTTAAGAAGAAATTAACGAGTTTTGGTCAGATTGAAATCTTGTTATGAATTGGTGTTAGGTTATCTTTAACTAGTTCTTGAGTTTCATTTTACCATTAAATTATTGAAATCTTTTTCCAAGTTCTGAAATATATTGATATAACCTTGCTGTTTTCAAAAATAGCTGTTAGTATACCCCAGTGTGTAATTTTGTCTTAATTCTCTCGTAATAATGCTCTAATGCATAAATGTTTTGGTTGTGAAGTTTTGTTTTTCCCCATTCTAGAATGAAGAAATTTCATCAATTCTTACACAAATTGGATTCTTTTTTCTGTAGAAGAGGTCCCTGGTTCATTCAAATGATTTTAGGCTTAAATTGCTTTGATTTAGTCATATTTAAAAGATTCTTTGTCTGATTGAAAACTTACTATGAATGACTGGAACTTTTTCTTTCAAAAGTTCTAGAGGTTCATTTTACTTTTAAACTTTAAGAATCTTTGTCCAATTGCTGTAATTTTTTCCTATCACCTTGTAGTTTTAAAAAATCCCACATACTTCACTGTTGTCTCTAATTTTTATCCCATAGTGTATAGGTTTTTTGTATGTATTGGTGTTATTAAGTGTTCTGGTAGCACTTCCCAAAATGCAATTATTTTAAGAAATTCAGTACAAATATTGGGTTACTGCTTTCTGGATGACACTCCTGATCCATTGGAATGCTAATATGGTTATATTGCTTTTATTTAATCATAATTTAAGGAGCTTTTTACTGGTAGATACCCTCCTCTTGAAACTTTTTAGTCATTCTCTTTAAAATTTTTCTAGTTTAATTCCCTTGTTTAACTATAGAATCTTTTTCAAATTGTTTTATGTGCTTAATATAACAATGTAGTGTTCAAAAATAACCCATCCCTTAAAATTTTATTTTAATTTTGTCTTAAATTCTCCCTTAATTTGCTGTAAAACATGTAATTTGTTTTGTATTATTTTGTTGCAGAACATTCCATAATGACCTGATTTTGTGAAATTTTTACCTGATATTGGATGCTTTAATGATATGGTGAGAGCTTGGATATATTTTTGTGATGAAATTCTTCTTTTGCTTTGATTTAAGAAGAAATTAACGAGTTTTGGTCAGATTGAAATCTTGTTATGAATTGGTGTTAGGTTATCTTTAACTAGTTCTTGAGTTTCATTTTACCATTAAATTATTGAAATCTTTTTCCAAGTTCTGAAATATATTGATATAACCTTGCTGTTTTTAAAAATAGCTGTTAGTATACCCAGTGTGTAATTTTGCCTTAATTCTCTCGTAATAATGCTCTAATGCATAAATGTTTTTGTTGTGAAGTTTTGTTTTTGCCCATTCTAGAATGAAGAAATTTCATCAATTCTTACACAAATTGATTCTTTTTTTCTTTAGACAAGGTCCCTGGTTCATTCAAATGATTTTTGGCTTAAATTGCTTTGATTTAGTCATATTTAAAAGAGTCTTTGTCCAATAGAAATCTTACTATGAATGACTGGAACTTGTTCTTTCAAAAGTTCTAGAGGTTCATTTTACTTTTAAACTTTAAGAATCTTTGTCCAATTGCTGTAATTTTTTCCTATCACCTTGTAGTTTTAAAAAATCCCACATACTTCACTGTTGTCTCTAATTTTTATCCCATAGTGTATAGGTTTTTTGTATGTATTTGGTGTTATTAAGTGTTCTGGTAGCACTTCCCAAAATGCAATTATTTTAAGAAATTCAGTACAAATATTGGGTTACTGCTTTCTGGATGACACTCCTGATCCATTGGAATGCTAATATGGTTATATTGCTTTTATTTAATCATAATTTAAGGAGCTTTTTACTGGTAGATACCCTCCTCTTGAAACTTTTTAGTCATTCTCTTTAAAATTTTTCTAGTTTAATTCCCTTGTTTAACTATAGAATCTTTTTCAAATTGTTTTATGTGCTTAATATAACAATGTAGTGTTCAAAAATAACCCATCCCTTAAAATTTTATTTTAATTTTGTCTTAAATTCTCCCCTTAATTTGCTGTAAAACATGTAATTTGTTTTGTATTATTTTGTTGCAGAACATTCCATAATGACCTGATTTTGTGAAATTTTTACCTGATATTGGATGCTTTAATGATATGGTGAGAGCTTGGATATATTTTTGTGATGAAATTCTTCTTTTGCTTTGATTTAAGAAGAAATTAACGAGTTTTGGTCAGATTGAAATCTTGTTATGAATTGGTGTTAGGTTATCTTTAACTAGTTCTTGAGTTTCATTTTACCATTAAATTATTGAAATCTTTTTCCAAGTTCTGAAATATATTGATATAACCTTGCTGTTTTTAAAATAGCTGTTAGTATACCCCAGTGTGTAATTTTGCCTTAATTCTCTCGTAATAATGCTCTAATGCATAAATGTTTTTGTTGTGAAGTTTTGTTTTTGCCCATTCTAGAATGAAGAAATTTCATCAATTCTTACACAAATTGGATTCTTTTTTCTGTAGACAAGGTCCCTGGTTCATTCAAATGATTTTAGGCTTAAATTGCTTTGATTTAGTCATATTTAAAAGATTCTTTGTCTGATTGAAAACTTACTATGAATGACTGGAACTTTTTCTTTCAAAAGTTCTAGAGGTTCATTTTACTTTTAAACTTTAAGAATCTTTGTCCAATTGCTGTAATTTTTTCCTATCACCTTGTAGTTTTAAAAAATCCCACATACTTCACTGTTGTCTCTAATTTTTATCCCATAGTGTATAGGTTTTTTGTATGTATTTGGTGTTATTAAGTGTTCTGGTAGCACTTCCCAAAATGCAATTATTTTAAGAAATTCAGTACAAATATTGGGTTACTGCTTTCTGGATGACACTCCTGATCCATTGGAATGCTAATATGGTTATATTGCTTTTATTTAATCATAATTTAAGGAGCTTTTTACTGGTAGATACCCTCCTCTTGAAACTTTTTAGTCATTCTCTTTAAAATTTTTCTAGTTTAATTCCCTTGTTTAACTATAGAATCTTTTTCAAATTGTTTTATGTGCTTAATATAACAATGTAGTGTTCAAAAATAACCCATCCCTTAAAATTTTATTTTAATTTTGTCTTAAATTCTCCCCTTAATTTGCTGTAAAACATGTAATTTGTTTTGTATTATTTTGTTGCAGAACATTCCATAATGACCTGATTTTGTGAAATTTTTACCTGATATTGGATGCTTTAATGATATGGTGAGAGCTTGGATATATTTTTGTGATGAAATTCTTCTTTTGCTTTGATTTAAGAAGAAATTAACGAGTTTTGGTCAGATTGAAATCTTGTTATGAATTGGTGTTAGGTTATCTTTAACTAGTTCTTGAGTTTCATTTTACCATTAAATTATTGAAATCTTTTTCCAAGTTCTGAAATATATTGATATAACCTTGCTGTTTTTAAAAATAGCTGTTAGTATACCCCAGTGTGTAATTTTGCCTTAATTCTCTCGTAATAATGCTCTAATGCATAAATGTTTTTGTTGTGAAGTTTTGTTTTTGCCCATTCTAGAATGAAGAAATTTCATCAATTCTTACACAAATTGGATTCTTTTTTTCTTTAGACAAGGTCCCTGGTTCATTCAAATGATTTTTGGCTTAAATTGCTTTGATTTAGTCATATTTAAAAGAGTCTTTGTCCAATAGAAATCTTACTATGAATGACTGGAACTTGTTCTTTCAAAAGTTCTAGAGGTTCATTTTACTTTTAAACTTTAAGAATCTTTGTCCAATTGCTGTAATTTTTTCCTATCACCTTGTAGTTTTAAAAAATCACACATACTTCACTGTGGTCTCTAATTTTTATCCCATAGTGTATAGGTTTTTTGTATGTATTTGGTGTTATTAAGTGTTCTGGTAGCACTTCCCAAAATGCAATTATTTTAAGAAATTCAGTACAAATATTGGGTTACTGTTTTTTAGATGACACTCCTGATCCATTGGAATGCTAATATGGTTATATTGCTTTAATTTAATCATAATTTAAGGAAGTTTTTACTGGTAGATACCCTCCTCTTGAAACTTTTTAGTCATTCTCTTTAAAATTTTTCTTGTTTAATTCCCTTGTTTATCTTTAGAATCTTTTTCAAATTGTTTTATGTGCTTAATATAACAATGTAGTGTTCAAAAATAACCCATCCCTTAAAATTTTATTTTAATTTTGTCTTAAATTCTCCCCTTAATTTGCTGTAAAACATGTAATTTGTTTTGTATTATTTTGTTGCAGAACATTCCATAATGACCTGATTTTGTGAAATTTTTACCTGATATTGGATGCTTTAATGATATGGTGAGAGCTTGGATATATTTTTGTGATGAAATTCTTCTTTTGCTTTGATTTAAGAAGAAATTAACGAGTTTTGGTCAGATTGAAATCTTGTTATGAATTGGTGTTAGGTTATCTTTAACTAGTTCTTGAGTTTCATTTTACCATTAAATTATTGAAATCTTTTTCCAAGTTCTGAAATATATTGATATAACCTTGCTGTTTTTAAAAATAGCTGTTAGTATACCCCAGTGTGTAATTTTGCCTTAATTCTCTCGTAATAATGCTCTAATGCATAAATGTTTTTGTTGTGAAGTTTTGTTTTTGCCCATTCTAGAATGAAGAAATTTCATCAATTCTTACACAAATTGGATTCTTTTTTCTGTAGACAAGGTCCCTGGTTCATTCAAATGATTTTAGGCTTAAATTGCTTTGATTTAGTCATATTTAAAAGAGTCTTTGTCCAATAGAAATCTTACTATAAATGACTGGAACTTGTTCTTTCAAAATTTCTAGAGGTTTATTTTACTTTTAAACTTTAAGAATCTTTGTCCAATTGCTGTAATTTTTTCCTATCACCTTGTAGTTTTAAAAAATCCCACATACTTCACTGTTGTCTCTAATTTTTATCCCATAGTGTATAGGTTTTTTGTATGTATTTGGTGTTATTAAGTGTTCTGGTAGCACTTCCCAAAATGCAATTATTTTAAGAAATTCAGTACAAATATTGGGTTACTGCTTTCTGGATGACACTCCTGATCCATTGGAATGCTAATATGGTTATATTGCTTTTATTTAATCATAATTTAAGGAGCTTTTTACTGGTAGATACCCTCCTCTTGAAACTTTTTAGTCATTCTCTTTAAAATTTTTCTAGTTTAATTCCCTTGTTTAACTATAGAATCTTTTTCAAATTGTTTTATGTGCTTAATATAACAATGTAGTGTTCAAAAATAACCCATCCCTTAAAATTTTATTTTAATTTTGTCTTAAATTCTCCCCTTAATTTGCTGTAAAACATGTAATTTGTTTTGTATTATTTTGTTGCAGAACATTCCATAATGACCTGATTTTGTGAAATTTTTACCTGATATTGGATGCTTTAATGATATGGTGAGAGCTTGGATATATTTTTGTGATGAAATTCTTCTTTTGCTTTGATTTAAGAAGAAATTAACGAGTTTTGGTCAGATTGAAATCTTGTTATGAATTGGTGTTAGGTTATCTTTAACTAGTTCTTGAGTTTCATTTTACCATTAAATTATTGAAATCTTTTTCCAAGTTCTGAAATATATTGATATAACCTTGCTGTTTTTAAAAATAGCTGTTAGTATACCCCAGTGTGTAATTTTGCCTTAATTCTCTCGTAATAATGCTCTAATGCATAAATGTTTTTGTTGTGAAGTTTTGTTTTTGCCCATTCTAGAATGAAGAAATTTCATCAATTCTTACACAAATTGGATTCTTTTTTTCTTTAGACAAGGTCCCTGGTTCATTCAAATGATTTTTGGCTTAAATTGCTTTGATTTAGTCATATTTAAAAGAGTCTTTGTCCAATAGAAATCTTACTATGAATGACTGGAACTTGTTCTTTCAAAAGTTCTAGAGGTTCATTTTACTTTTAAACTTTAAGAATCTTTGTCCAATTGCTGTAATTTTTTCCTATCACCTTGTAGTTTTAAAAAATCCCACATACTTCACTGTTGTCTCTAATTTTTATCCCATAGTGTATAGGTTTTTTGTATGTATTTGGTGTTATTAAGTGTTCTGGTAGCACTTCCCAAAATGCAATTATTTTAAGAAATTCAGTACAAATATTGGGTTACTGCTTTCTGGATGACACTCCTGATCCATTGGAATGCTAATATGGTTATATTGCTTTTATTTAATCATAATTTAAGGAGCTTTTTACTGGTAGATACCCTCCTCTTGAAACTTTTTAGTCATTCTCTTTAAAATTTTTCTAGTTTAATTCCCTTGTTTAACTATAGAATCTTTTTCAAATTGTTTTATGTGCTTAATATAACAATGTAGTGTTCAAAAATAACCCATCCCTTAAAATTTTATTTTAATTTTGTCTTAAATTCTCCCCTTAATTTGCTGTAAAACATGTAATTTGTTTTGTATTATTTTGTTGCAGAACATTCCATAATGACCTGATTTTGTGAAATTTTTACCTGATATTGGATGCTTTAATGATATGGTGAGAGCTTGGATATATTTTTGTGATGAAATTCTTCTTTTGCTTTGATTTAAGAAGAAATTAACGAGTTTTGGTCAGATTGAAATCTTGTTATGAATTGGTGTTAGGTTATCTTTAACTAGTTCTTGAGTTTCATTTTACCATTAAATTATTGAAATCTTTTTCCAAGTTCTGAAATATATTGATATAACCTTGCTGTTTTTAAAAATAGCTGTTAGTATACCCCAGTGTGTAATTTTGCCTTAATTCTCTCGTAATAATGCTCTAATGCATAAATGTTTTTGTTGTGAAGTTTTGTTTTTGCCCATTCTAGAATGAAGAAATTTCATCAATTCTTACACAAATTGGATTCTTTTTTTCTTTAGACAAGGTCCCTGGTTCATTCAAATGATTTTTGGCTTAAATTGCTTTGATTTAGTCATATTTAAAAGAGTCTTTGTCCAATAGAAATCTTACTATGAATGACTGGAACTTGTTCTTTCAAAAGTTCTAGAGGTTCATTTTACTTTTAAACTTTAAGAATCTTTGTCCAATTGCTGTAATTTTTTCCTATCACCTTGTAGTTTTAAAAAATCACACATACTTCACTGTGGTCTCTAATTTTTATCCCATAGTGTATAGGTTTTTTGTATGTATTTGGTGTTATTAAGTGTTCTGGTAGCACTTCCCAAAATGCAATTATTTTAAGAAATTCAGTACAAATATTGGGTTACTGTTTTTTAGATGACACTCCTGATCCATTGGAATGCTAATATGGTTATATTGCTTTAATTTAATCATAATTTAAGGAAGTTTTTACTGGTAGATACCCTCCTCTTGAAACTTTTTAGTCATTCTCTTTAAAATTTTTCTTGTTTAATTCCCTTGTTTATCTTTAGAATCTTTTTCAAATTGTTTTATGTGCTTAATATAACAATGTAGTGTTCAAAAATAACCCATCCCTTAAAATTTTATTTTAATTTTGTCTTAAATTCTCCCCTTAATTTGCTGTAAAACATGTAATTTGTTTTGTATTATTTTGTTGCAGAACATTCCATAATGACCTGATTTTGTGAAATTTTTACCTGATATTGGATGCTTTAATGATATGGTGAGAGCTTGGATATATTTTTGTGATGAAATTCTTCTTTTGCTTTGATTTAAGAAGAAATTAACGAGTTTTGGTCAGATTGAAATCTTGTTATGAATTGGTGTTAGGTTATCTTTAACTAGTTCTTGAGTTTCATTTTACCATTAAATTATTGAAATCTTTTTCCAAGTTCTGAAATATATTGATATAACCTTGCTGTTTTTAAAAATAGCTGTTAGTATACCCCAGTGTGTAATTTTGCCTTAATTCTCTCGTAATAATGCTCTAATGCATAAATGTTTTTGTTGTGAAGTTTTGTTTTTGCCCATTCTAGAATGAAGAAATTTCATCAATTCTTACACAAATTGGATTCTTTTTTCTGTAGACAAGGTCCCTGGTTCATTCAAATGATTTTAGGCTTAAATTGCTTTGATTTAGTCATATTTAAAAGAGTCTTTGTCCAATAGAAATCTTACTATAAATGACTGGAACTTGTTCTTTCAAAATTTCTAGAGGTTTATTTTACTTTTAAACTTTAAGAATCTTTGTCCAATTGCTGTAATTTTTTCCTATCACCTTGTAGTTTTAAAAAATCCCACATACTTCACTGTTGTCTCTAATTTTTATCCCATAGTGTATAGGTTTTTTGTATGTATTTGGTGTTATTAAGTGTTCTGGTAGCACTTCCCAAAATGCAATTATTTTAAGAAATTCAGTACAAATATTGGGTTACTGCTTTCTGGATGACACTCCTGATCCATTGGAATGCTAATATGGTTATATTGCTTTTATTTAATCATAATTTAAGGAGCTTTTTACTGGTAGATACCCTCCTCTTGAAACTTTTTAGTCATTCTCTTTAAAATTTTTCTAGTTTAATTCCCTTGTTTAACTATAGAATCTTTTTCAAATTGTTTTATGTGCTTAATATAACAATGTAGTGTTCAAAAATAACCCATCCCTTAAAATTTTATTTTAATTTTGTCTTAAATTCTCCCCTTAATTTGCTGTAAAACATGTAATTTGTTTTGTATTATTTTGTTGCAGAACATTCCATAATGACCTGATTTTGTGAAATTTTTACCTGATATTGGATGCTTTAATGATATGGTGAGAGCTTGGATATATTTTTGTGATGAAATTCTTCTTTTGCTTTGATTTAAGAAGAAATTAACGAGTTTTGGTCAGATTGAAATCTTGTTATGAATTGGTGTTAGGTTATCTTTAACTAGTTCTTGAGTTTCATTTTACCATTAAATTATTGAAATCTTTTTCCAAGTTCTGAAATATATTGATATAACCTTGCTGTTTTTAAAAATAGCTGTTAGTATACCCCAGTGTGTAATTTTGCCTTAATTCTCTCGTAATAATGCTCTAATGCATAAATGTTTTTGTTGTGAAGTTTTGTTTTTGCCCATTCTAGAATGAAGAAATTTCATCAATTCTTACACAAATTGGATTCTTTTTTTCTTTAGACAAGGTCCCTGGTTCATTCAAATGATTTTTGGCTTAAATTGCTTTGATTTAGTCATATTTAAAAGAGTCTTTGTCCAATAGAAATCTTACTATGAATGACTGGAACTTGTTCTTTCAAAAGTTCTAGAGGTTCATTTTACTTTTAAACTTTAAGAATCTTTGTCCAATTGCTGTAATTTTTTCCTATCACCTTGTAGTTTTAAAAAATCCCACATACTTCACTGTTGTCTCTAATTTTTATCCCATAGTGTATAGGTTTTTTGTATGTATTTGGTGTTATTAAGTGTTCTGGTAGCACTTCCCAAAATGCAATTATTTTAAGAAATTCAGTACAAATATTGGGTTACTGCTTTCTGGATGACACTCCTGATCCATTGGAATGCTAATATGGTTATATTGCTTTTATTTAATCATAATTTAAGGAGCTTTTTACTGGTAGATACCCTCCTCTTGAAACTTTTTAGTCATTCTCTTTAAAATTTTTCTAGTTTAATTCCCTTGTTTAACTATAGAATCTTTTTCAAATTGTTTTATGTGCTTAATATAACAATGTAGTGTTCAAAAATAACCCATCCCTTAAAATTTTATTTTAATTTTGTCTTAAATTCTCCCCTTAATTTGCTGTAAAACATGTAATTTGTTTTGTATTATTTTGTTGCAGAACATTCCATAATGACCTGATTTTGTGAAATTTTTACCTGATATTGGATGCTTTAATGATATGGTGAGAGCTTGGATATATTTTTGTGATGAAATTCTTCTTTTGCTTTGATTTAAGAAGAAATTAACGAGTTTTGGTCAGATTGAAATCTTGTTATGAATTGGTGTTAGGTTATCTTTAACTAGTTCTTGAGTTTCATTTTACCATTAAATTATTGAAATCTTTTTCCAAGTTCTGAAATATATTGATATAACCTTGCTGTTTTTAAAAATAGCTGTTAGTATACCCCAGTGTGTAATTTTGCCTTAATTCTCTCGTAATAATGCTCTAATGCATAAATGTTTTTGTTGTGAAGTTTTGTTTTTGCCCATTCTAGAATGAAGAAATTTCATCAATTCTTACACAAATTGGATTCTTTTTTTCTTTAGACAAGGTCCCTGGTTCATTCAAATGATTTTTGGCTTAAATTGCTTTGATTTAGTCATATTTAAAAGAGTCTTTGTCCAATAGAAATCTTACTATGAATGACTGGAACTTGTTCTTTCAAAAGTTCTAGAGGTTCATTTTACTTTTAAACTTTAAGAATCTTTGTCCAATTGCTGTAATTTTTTCCTATCACCTTGTAGTTTTAAAAAATCACACATACTTCACTGTGGTCTCTAATTTTTATCCCATAGTGTATAGGTTTTTTGTATGTATTTGGTGTTATTAAGTGTTCTGGTAGCACTTCCCAAAATGCAATTATTTTAAGAAATTCAGTACAAATATTGGGTTACTGTTTTTTAGATGACACTCCTGATCCATTGGAATGCTAATATGGTTATATTGCTTTAATTTAATCATAATTTAAGGAAGTTTTTACTGGTAGATACCCTCCTCTTGAAACTTTTTAGTCATTCTCTTTAAAATTTTTCTTGTTTAATTCCCTTGTTTATCTTTAGAATCTTTTTCAAATTGTTTTATGTGCTTAATATAACAATGTAGTGTTCAAAAATAACCCATCCCTTAAAATTTTATTTTAATTTTGTCTTAAATTCTCCCCTTAATTTGCTGTAAAACATGTAATTTGTTTTGTATTATTTTGTTGCAGAACATTCCATAATGACCTGATTTTGTGAAATTTTTACCTGATATTGGATGCTTTAATGATATGGTGAGAGCTTGGATATATTTTTGTGATGAAATTCTTCTTTTGCTTTGATTTAAGAAGAAATTAACGAGTTTTGGTCAGATTGAAATCTTGTTATGAATTGGTGTTAGGTTATCTTTAACTAGTTCTTGAGTTTCATTTTACCATTAAATTATTGAAATCTTTTTCCAAGTTCTGAAATATATTGATATAACCTTGCTGTTTTTAAAAATAGCTGTTAGTATACCCCAGTGTGTAATTTTGCCTTAATTCTCTCGTAATAATGCTCTAATGCATAAATGTTTTTGTTGTGAAGTTTTGTTTTTGCCCATTCTAGAATGAAGAAATTTCATCAATTCTTACACAAATTGGATTCTTTTTTCTGTAGACAAGGTCCCTGGTTCATTCAAATGATTTTAGGCTTAAATTGCTTTGATTTAGTCATATTTAAAAGATTCTTTGTCTGATTGAAAACTTACTATGAATGACTGGAACTTTTTCTTTCAAAAGTTCTAGAGGTTCATTTTACTTTTAAACTTTAAGAATCTTTGTCCAATTGCTGTAATTTTTTCCTATCACCTTGTAGTTTTAAAAAATCCCACATACTTCACTGTTGTCTCTAATTTTTATCCCATAGTGTATAGGTTTTTTGTATGTATTTGGTGTTATTAAGTGTTCTGGTAGCACTTCCCAAAATGCAATTATTTTAAGAAATTCAGTACAAATATTGGGTTACTGCTTTCTGGATGACACTCCTGATCCATTGGAATGCTAATATGGTTATATTGCTTTTATTTAATCATAATTTAAGGAGCTTTTTACTGGTAGATACCCTCCTCTTGAAATTTTTAGTCATTCTCTTTAAAATTTTTCTAGTTTAATTCCCTTGTTTAACTATAGAATCTTTTTCAAATTGTTTTATGTGCTTAATATAACAATGTAGTGTTCAAAAATAACCCATCCCTTAAAATTTTATTTTAATTTTGTCTTAAATTCTCCCCTTAATTTGCTGTAAAACATGTAATTTGTTTTGTATTATTTTGTTGCAGAACATTCCATAATGACCTGATTTTGTGAAATTTTTACCTGATATTGGATGCTTTAATGATATGGTGAGAGCTTGGATATATTTTTGTGATGAAATTCTTCTTTTGCTTTGATTTAAGAAGAAATTAACGAGTTTTGGTCAGATTGAAATCTTGTTATGAATTGGTGTTAGGTTATCTTTAACTAGTTCTTGAGTTTCATTTTACCATTAAATTATTGAAATCTTTTTCCAAGTTCTGAAATATATTGATATAACCTTGCTGTTTTTAAAAATAGCTGTTAGTATACCCCAGTGTGTAATTTTGCCTTAATTCTCTCGTAATAATGCTCTAATGCATAAATGTTTTTGTTGTGAAGTTTTGTTTTTGCCCATTCTAGAATGAAGAAATTTCATCAATTCTTACACAAATTGGATTCTTTTTTTCTTTAGACAAGGTCCCTGGTTCATTCAAATGATTTTTGGCTTAAATTGCTTTGATTTAGTCATATTTAAAAGAGTCTTTGTCCAATAGAAATCTTACTATGAATGACTGGAACTTGTTCTTTCAAAAGTTCTAGAGGTTCATTTTACTTTTAAACTTTAAGAATCTTTGTCCAATTGCTGTAATTTTTTCCTATCACCTTGTAGTTTTAAAAAATCACACATACTTCACTGTGGTCTCTAATTTTTATCCCATAGTGTATAGGTTTTTTGTATGTATTTGGTGTTATTAAGTGTTCTGGTAGCACTTCCCAAAATGCAATTATTTTAAGAAATTCAGTACAAATATTGGGTTACTGTTTTTTAGATGACACTCCTGATCCATTGGAATGCTAATATGGTTATATTGCTTTAATTTAATCATAATTTAAGGAAGTTTTTACTGGTAGATACCCTCCTCTTGAAACTTTTTAGTCATTCTCTTTAAAATTTTTCTTGTTTAATTCCCTTGTTTATCTTTAGAATCTTTTTCAAATTGTTTTATGTGCTTAATATAACAATGTAGTGTTCAAAAATAACCCATCCCTTAAAATTTTATTTTAATTTTGTCTTAAATTCTCCCCTTAATTTGCTGTAAAACATGTAATTTGTTTTGTATTATTTTGTTGCAGAACATTCCATAATGACCTGATTTTGTGAAATTTTTACCTGATATTGGATGCTTTAATGATATGGTGAGATCTTTGATATATTTTTGTGATGAAATTCTTCTTTTGCTTTGATTTAAGAAGAAATTAACGAGTTTTGGTCAGATTGAAATCTTGTTATGAATTGGTGTTAAGTTTTCTTTTACTAGTTCTTGAGTTTCATTTTACCATTAAACCATTGAAATCTTTTTCCAAGTTCTGTAATATATTGATATAACCTTGCTGTTTTCAAAAATAGCTGTTAGTATACCCCAGTGTGTAATTTTGTCTTAATTCTCTCGTAATAATGCTCTAATGCATAAATGTTTTTGTTGTGAAGTTTTGTTTTTCCCCATTCTAGAATGAAGAAATTTCATCAATTCTTACACAAATTGGATTCTTTTTTCTGTAGACAAGGTCCCTGGTTCATTCAAATGATTTTTGGCTTAAATTGCTTTGATTTAGTCATATTTAAAAGATTATTTGTCTGATTGAAAACTTACTATGAATGACTGGAACTTTTTCTTTCAAAAGTTCTAGAGGTTCATTTTACTTTTAAACTTTAAGAATCTTTGTCCAATTGCTGTAATTTTTTCCTATCACCTTGTAGTTTTAAAAAATCACACATACTTCACTGTTGTCTCTAATTTTTATCCCATAGTGTATAGGTTTTTTGTATGTATTTGGTGTTATTAAGTGTTCTGGTAGCACTTCCCAAAATGCAATTATTTTAAGAAATTCAGTACAAATTTTGGGTTACTGCTTTCTGGATGACACTCCTGATCCATTGGAATGCTAATATGGTTATATTGCTTTTATTTAATCATAATTTAAGGAGCTTTTTACTGGTAGATACCCTCCTCTTGAAATTTTTAGTCATTCTCTTTAAAATTTTTCTAGTTTAATTCCCTTGTTTAACTATAGAATCTTTTTCAAATTGTTTTATGTGCTTAATATAACAATGTAGTGTTCAAAAATAACCCATCCCTTAAAATTTTATTTTAATTTTGTCTTAAATTCTCCCCTTAATTTGCTGTAAAACATGTAATTTGTTTTGTATTATTTTGTTGCAGAACATTCCATAATGACCTGATTTTGTGAAATTTTTACCTGATATTGGATGCTTTAATGATATGGTGAGAGCTTGGATATATTTTTGTGATGAAATTCTTCTTTTGCTTTGATTTAAGAAGAAATTAACGAGTTTTGGTCAGATTGAAATCTTGTTATGAATTGGTGTTAGGTTATCTTTAACTAGTTCTTGAGTTTCATTTTACCATTAAATTATTGAAATCTTTTTCCAAGTTCTGAAATATATTGATATAACCTTGCTGTTTTTAAAAATAGCTGTTAGTATACCCCAGTGTGTAATTTTGCCTTAATTCTCTCGTAATAATGCTCTAATGCATAAATGTTTTTGTTGTGAAGTTTTGTTTTTGCCCATTCTAGAATGAAGAAATTTCATCAATTCTTACACAAATTGGATTCTTTTTTTCTTTAGACAAGGTCCCTGGTTCATTCAAATGATTTTTGGCTTAAATTGCTTTGATTTAGTCATATTTAAAAGAGTCTTTGTCCAATAGAAATCTTACTATGAATGACTGGAACTTGTTCTTTCAAAAGTTCTAGAGGTTCATTTTACTTTTAAACTTTAAGAATCTTTGTCCAATTGCTGTAATTTTTTCCTATCACCTTGTAGTTTTAAAAAATCACACATACTTCACTGTGGTCTCTAATTTTTATCCCATAGTGTATAGGTTTTTTGTATGTATTTGGTGTTATTAAGTGTTCTGGTAGCACTTCCCAAAATGCAATTATTTTAAGAAATTCAGTACAAATATTGGGTTACTGTTTTTTAGATGACACTCCTGATCCATTGGAATGCTAATATGGTTATATTGCTTTAATTTAATCATAATTTAAGGAAGTTTTTACTGGTAGATACCCTCCTCTTGAAACTTTTTAGTCATTCTCTTTAAAATTTTTCTTGTTTAATTCCCTTGTTTATCTTTAGAATCTTTTTCAAATTGTTTTATGTGCTTAATATAACAATGTAGTGTTCAAAAATAACCCATCCCTTAAAATTTTATTTTAATTTTGTCTTAAATTCTCCCCTTAATTTGCTGTAAAACATGTAATTTGTTTTGTATTATTTTGTTGCAGAACATTCCATAATGACCTGATTTTGTGAAATTTTTACCTGATATTGGATGCTTTAATGATATGGTGAGATCTTTGATATATTTTTGTGATGAAATTCTTCTTTTGCTTTGATTTAAGAAGAAATTAACGAGTTTTGGTCAGATTGAAATCTTGTTATGAATTGGTGTTAAGTTTTCTTTTACTAGTTCTTGAGTTTCATTTTACCATTAAACCATTGAAATCTTTTTCCAAGTTCTGTAATATATTGATATAACCTTGCTGTTTTCAAAAATAGCTGTTAGTATACCCCAGTGTGTAATTTTGTCTTAATTCTCTCGTAATAATGCTCTAATGCATAAATGTTTTTGTTGTGAAGTTTTGTTTTTCCCCATTCTAGAATGAAGAAATTTCATCAATTCTTACACAAATTGGATTCTTTTTTCTGTAGACAAGGTCCCTGGTTCATTCAAATGATTTTTGGCTTAAATTGCTTTGATTTAGTCATATTTAAAAGATTATTTGTCTGATTGAAAACTTACTATGAATGACTGGAACTTTTTCTTTCAAAAGTTCTAGAGGTTCATTTTACTTTTAAACTTTAAGAATCTTTGTCCAATTGCTGTAATTTTTTCCTATCACCTTGTAGTTTTAAAAAATCACACATACTTCACTGTTGTCTCTAATTTTTATCCCATAGTGTATAGGTTTTTTGTATGTATTTGGTGTTATTAAGTGTTCTGGTAGCACTTCCCAAAATGCAATTATTTTAAGAAATTCAGTACAAATATTGGGTTACTGCTTTTTAGATGACACTCCTGATCCATTGGAATGCTAATATGGTTATATTGATTTAATTTAATCATAATTTAAGGAGCTTTTTACTGGTAGATACCCTCCTCTTGAAACTTTTTAGTCATTCTCTTTAAAATTTTTCTAGTTTAATTCCCTTGTTTAACTATAGAATCTTTTTCAAATTGTTTTATGTGCTTAATATAACAATGTAGTGTTCAAAAAAAACACATACCTTAAAAATTTATTTTAATTTTGTCTTAAATTTTCCCTTAATATGCTGTAAAGTATGTAATTTGTTTTGTCTTATTTTGTTGCAGAACATTCCATAAGGACCTGATTTTGTGAAATTTTTACCTGATATTGGATGCTTTAATGATATGGTGAGAGCTTTGATATATTTTTGTGATGAAATTCTTCTTTTGCTTTGATTTAAGAAGAAATTAACGAGTTTTGGTCAGATTGAAATCTTGTTATGAATTGGTGTTAAGTTTTCTTTTACTAGTTCTTGAGTTTCATTTTACCATTAAACCATTGAAATCTTTTTCCAAGTTCTGTAATATATTGATATAACCTTGCTGTTTTCAAAAATAGCTGTTAGTATACCCCAGTGTGTAATTTTGTCTTAATTCTCTCGTAATAATGCTCTAATGCATAAATGTTTTTGTTGTGAAGTTTTGTTTTTCCCCATTCTAGAATGAAGAAATTTCATCAATTCTTACACAAATTGGATTCTTTTTTCTGTAGACAAGGTCCCTGGTTCATTCAAATGATTTTTGGCTTAAATTGCTTTGATTTAGTCATATTTAAAAGAGTCTTTGTCCAATAGAAATCTTACTATAAATGACTGGAACTTGTTCTTTCAAAAGTTCTAGAGGTTCATTTTACTTTTAAACTTTAAGAATCTTTGTCCAATTGCTGTAATTTTTTCCTATCACCTTGTAGTTTTAAAAAATCACACATACTTCACTGTTGTCTCTAATTTTTATCCCATAGTGTATAGGTTTTTTGTATGTATTTGGTGTTATTAAGTTTTCTGGAAGCACTTCCCAAAATGCAATTATTTTAAGAAATTCAGTACAAATATTGGGTTGCTGCTTTTTAGATGACACCCCTGATCCATTGGAATGCTAATATGGTTATATTGCTTTAATTTAATCATAATTTAAGGAGCTTTTTACTGATAGATACCCTCCTCTTGAAACTTTTTAGTCATTCTCTTTAAAATTTTTCTAGTTTAATTCCCTTGTTTAACTTTAGAATCTTTTTCAAATTGTTTTATGTGCTTAATATAACAATGTAGTGTTCAAAAACAACCCATCCCTTAAAAATTTATTTTAATTTTGTCTTAAATTTTCCCTTAATTTACTGTAAAGTATGTAATTTGTTTTGTATTATTATGTTGCAGAACATTCCATAAGGACCTGATTTTGTGAAATTTTTACCTGATAATGGATGCTTTAATGATATGGTGAGAGCTTTGATATGTTTTTGTGATGAAATTCTTCTTTTTCTTTGATTTAAGAAGAAATTAACGAGTTTTGGTCAGATTGAAATCTCGTATGAATTGGTGTTAGGTTATCTTTAACTAGTTCTTGAGTTTCATTTTACTATTAAACCATTGAATTCTTTTTCCAAGTTCTGAAATATATTGATAAAACCTTGCTGTTTTTAAAAATAGCTGTTAGTATACCCCAGTGTGTAATTTTGTCTTAATTCTCTCGTAATAATGCTCTAATGCATAAATGTTTTTGTTGTGAAGTTTTGTTTTTGCCCATTCTAGAATGAAGAAATTTCATCAATTCTTACACAAATTGGATTCTTTTTTCTGTAGACAAGGTCCCTGGTTCATTCAAATGATTTTTGGCTTAAATTGCTTTGATTTAGTCATATTTAAAAGAGTCTTTGTCCAATAGAAATCTTACTATGAATGACTGGAACTTGTTCTTTCAAAAGTTCTAGAGGTTCATTTTACTTTTAAACTTTAAGAATCTTTGTCCAATTGCTGTAATTTTTTCCTATCACCTTGTAGTTTTAAAAAATCACACATACTTCACTGTTGTCTCTAATTTTTATCCCATAGTGTATAGGTTTTTTGTATGTATTTGGTGTTATTAAGTTTTCTGGAAGCACTTCCCAAAATGCAATTATTTTAAGAAATTCAGTACAAATATTGGGTTGCTGCTTTTTAGATGACACCCCTGATCCATTGGAATGCTAATATGGTTATATTGCTTTAATTTAATCATAATTTAAGGAGCTTTTTACTGATAGATACCCTCCTCTTGAAACTTTTTAGTCATTCTCTTTAAAATTTTTCTAGTTTAATTCCCTTGTTAAACTTTAGAATCTTTTTCAAATTGTTTTATGTGCTTAATATAACAATGTAGTGTTCAAAAACAACCCATCCCTTAAAAATTTATTTTAATTTTGTCTTAAATTTTCCCTTAATTTACTGTAAAGTATGTAATTTGTTTTGTATTATTATGTTGCAGAACATTCCATAAGGACCTGATTTTGTGAAATTTTTACCTGATAATGGATGCTTTAATGATATGGTGAGAGCTTTGATATGTTTTTGTGATGAAATTCTTCTTTTGCTTTGATTTAAGAAGAAATTAACGAGTTTTGGTCAGATTGAAATCTTGTTATGAATTGGTGTTAGGTTATCTTTAACTAGTTCTTGAGTTTCATTTTACTATTAAACCATTGAAATCTTTTTCCAAGTTCTGAAATATATTGATAAAACCTTGCTGTTTTTAAAAATAGCTGTTAGTATACCCCAGTGTGTAATTTTGTCTTAATTCTCTCGTAATAATGCTCTAATGCATAAATGTTTTTGTTGTGAAGTTTTGTTTTTGCCCATTCTAGAATGAAGAAATTTCATCAATTCTTACACAAATTGGATTCTTTTTTTCTTTAGACAAGGTCCCTGGTTCATTCAAATGATTTTTGGCTTAAATTGCTTTGATTTAGTCATATTTAAAAGAGTCTTTGTCCAATAGAAATCTTACTATGAATGACTGGAACTTGTTCTTTCAAAATTTCTAGAGGTTCATTTTACTTTTAAACTTTAAGAATCTTTGTCCAATTGCTGTAATTTTTTCCTATCACCTTGTAGTTTTAAAAAATCACACATACTTCACTGTTGTCTCTAATTTTTATCCCATAGTGTATAGGTTTTTTGTATGTATTTGGTGTTATTAAGTTTTCTGGAAGCACTTCCCAAAATGCAATTATTTTAAGAAATTCAGTACAAATATTGGGTTGCTGCTTTTTAGATGACACCCCTGATCCATTGGAATGCTAATATGGTTATATTGGTTTAATGTAATCATAATTTAAGGAGCTTTTTACTGGTAGATACCCTCCTCTTGAAACTTTTCAGTCATTCTCTTTAAAAATTTTTCTAGTTTAATTCCCTTGTTTAACTTTAGAATCTTTTTCAAATTGTTTTATGTGCTTAATATAACAATGTAGTGTTCAAAAATAACCCATCCCTTAAAATTTTATTTTAATTTTGTCTTAAATTCTCCCCTTAATTTGCTGTAAAACATGTTATTTGTTTTGTATTATTTTGTTGCAGAACATTCCATAATGACCTGATTTTGTGAAATTTTTACCTGATATTGGATGCTTTAATGATATGGTGAGAGCTTTGATATATTTTTGTGATGAAATTCTTCTTTTGCTTTGATTTAAGAAGAAATTAACGAGTTTTGGTCAGATTGAAATCTTGTTATGAATTGGTGTTAGGTTTTCTTTAACTGAGTTTCATTTTACCATTAAACCATTGAAATCTTTTTCCAAGTTCTGAAATATATTGATAAAACCTTGCTGTTTTTAAAAATAGCTGTTAGTATACCCCAGTGTGTAATTTTGTCTTAATTCTCTCGTAATAATGCTCTAATGCATAAATGTTTTTGTTGTGAAGTTTTGTTTTTCCCCATTCTAGAATGAAGAAATTTCATCAATTCTTACACAAATTGGATTCTTTTTTCTGTAGACAAGGTCCCTGGTTCATTCAAATGATTTTTGGCTTAAATTGCTTTGATTTAGTCATATTTAAAAGATTATTTGTCTGATTGAAAACTTACTATGAATGACTGGAACTTTTTCTTTCAAAAGTTCTAGAGGTTCATTTTACTTTTAAACTTTAAGAATCTTTGTCCAATTGCTGTAATTTTTTCCTATCACCTTGTAGTTTTAAAAAATCCCACATACTTCACTGTTGTCTCTAATTTTTATCCCATAGTGTATAGGTTTTTTGTATGTATTTGGTGTTATTAAGTGTTCTGGTAGCACTTCCCAAAATGCAATTATTTTAAGAAATTCAGTACAAATATTGGGTTACTGCTTTTTAGATGACACTCCTGATCCATTGGAATGCTAATATGGTTATATTGATTTAATTTAATCATAATTTAAGGAGCTTTTTACTGGTAGATACCCTCCTCTTGAAACTTTTTAGTCATTCTCTTTAAAATTTTTCTAGTTTAATTCCCTTGTTTAACTATAGAATCTTTTTCAAATTGTTTTATGTGATTAATATAACAATGTAGTGTTAAAAAAAAACACATACCTTAAAAATTTATTTTAATTTTGTCTTAAATTTTCCCTTAATATGCTGTAAAGTATGTAATTTGTTTTGTCTTATTTTGTTGCAGAACATTCCATAAGGACCTGATTTTGTGAAATTTTTACCTGATATTGGATGCTTTAATGATATGGTGAGAGCTTTGATATATTTTTGTGATGAAATTCTTCTTTTGCTTTGATTTAAGAAGAAATTAACGAGTTTTGGTCAGATTGAAATCTTGTTATGAATTGGTGTTAAGTTTTCTTTTACTAGTTCTTGAGTTTCATTTTACCATTAAACCATTGAAATCTTTTTCCAAGTTCTGTAATATATTGATATAACCTTGCTGTTTTCAAAAATAGCTGTTAGTATACCCCAGTGTGTAATTTTGTCTTAATTCTCTCGTAATAATGCTCTAATGCATAAATGTTTTTGTTGTGAAGTTTTGTTTTTCCCCATTCTAGAATGAAGAAATTTCATCAATTCTTACACAAATTGGATTCTTTTTTCTGTAGACAAGGTCCCTGGTTCATTCAAATGATTTTTGGCTTAAATTGCTTTGATTTAGTCATATTTAAAAGATTATTTGTCTGATTGAAAACTTACTATGAATGACTGGAACTTTTTCTTTCAAAAGTTCTAGAGGTTCATTTTACTTTTAAACTTTAAGAATCTTTGTCCAATTGCTGTAATTTTTTCCTATCACCTTGTAGTTTTAAAAAATCACACATACTTCACTGTTGTCTCTAATTTTTATCCCATAGTGTATAGGTTTTTTGTATGTATTTGGTGTTATTAAGTGTTCTGGTAGCACTTCCCAAAATGCAATTATTTTAAGAAATTCAGTACAAATATTGGGTTACTGCTTTTTAGATGACACTCCTGATCCATTGGAATGCTAATATGGTTATATTGATTTAATTTAATCATAATTTAAGGAGCTTTTTACTGGTAGATACCCTCCTCTTGAAACTTTTTAGTCATTCTCTTTAAAATTTTTCTAGTTTAATTCCCTTGTTTAACTATAGAATCTTTTTCAAATTGTTTTATGTGCTTAATATAACAATGTAGTGTTCAAAAAAAACACATACCTTAAAAATTTATTTTAATTTTGTCTTAAATTTTCCCTTAATATGCTGTAAAGTATGTAATTTGTTTTGTCTTATTTTGTTGCAGAACATTCCATAAGGACCTGATTTTGTGAAATTTTTACCTGATATTGGATGCTTTAATGATATGGTGAGAGCTTTGATATATTTTTGTGATGAAATTCTTCTTTTGCTTTGATTTAAGAAGAAATTAACGAGTTTTGGTCAGATTGAAATCTTGTTATGAATTGGTGTTAAGTTTTCTTTTACTAGTTCTTGAGTTTCATTTTACCATTAAACCATTGAAATCTTTTTCCAAGTTCTGTAATATATTGATATAACCTTGCTGTTTTCAAAAATAGCTGTTAGTATACCCCAGTGTGTAATTTTGTCTTAATTCTCTCGTAATAATGCTCTAATGCATAAATGTTTTTGTTGTGAAGTTTTGTTTTTCCCCATTCTAGAATGAAGAAATTTCATCAATTCTTACACAAATTGGATTCTTTTTTCTGTAGACAAGGTCCCTGGTTCATTCAAATGATTTTTGGCTTAAATTGCTTTGATTTAGTCATATTTAAAAGATTATTTGTCTGATTGAAAACTTACTATGAATGACTGGAACTTTTTCTTTCAAAAGTTCTAGAGGTTCATTTTACTTTTAAACTTTAAGAATCTTTGTCCAATTGCTGTAATTTTTTCCTATCACCTTGTAGTTTTAAAAAATCACACATACTTCACTGTTGTCTCTAATTTTTATCCCATAGTGTATAGGTTTTTTGTATGTATTTGGTGTTATTAAGTGTTCTGGTAGCACTTCCCAAAATGCAATTATTTTAAGAAATTCAGTACAAATATTGGGTTACTGCTTTTTAGATGACACTCCTGATCCATTGGAATGCTAATATGGTTATATTGATTTAATTTAATCATAATTTAAGGAGCTTTTTACTGGTAGATACCCTCCTCTTGAAACTTTTTTGTCATTCTCTTTAAAATTTTTCTAGTTTAATTCCCTTGTTTAACTATAGAATCTTTTTCAAATTGTTTTATGTGCTTAATATAACAATGTAGTGTTCAAAAAAAACACATACCTTAAAAATTTATTTTAATTTTGTCTTAAATTTTCCCTTAATATGCTGTAAAGTATGTAATTTGTTTTGTCTTATTTTGTTGCAGAACATTCCATAAGGACCTGATTTTGTGAAATTTTTACCTGATATTGGATGCTTTAATGATATGGTGAGAGCTTTGATATATTTTTGTGATGAAATTCTTCTTTTGCTTTGATTTAAGAAGAAATTAACGAGTTTTGGTCAGATTGAAATCTTGTTATGAATTGGTGTTAAGTTTTCTTTTACTAGTTCTTGAGTTTCATTTTACCATTAAACCATTGAAATCTTTTTCCAAGTTCTGTAATATATTGATATAACCTTGCTGTTTTCAAAAATAGCTGTTAGTATACCCCAGTGTGTAATTTTGTCTTAATTCTCTCGTAACAATGCTCTAATGCATAAATGTTTTTGTTGTGAAGTTTTGTTTTTGCCCATTCTAGAATGAAGAAATTTCATCAATTCTTACACAAATTGGATTCTTTTTTTCTTTAGACAAGGTCCCTGGTTCATTCAAATGATTTTTGGCTTAAATTGCTTTGATTTAGTCATATTTAAAAGAGTCTTTGTCCAATAGAAATCTTACTATGAATGACTGGAACTTGTTCTTTCAAAAGTTCTAGAGGTTCATTTTACTTTTAAACTTTAAGAATCTTTGTCCAATTGCTGTAATTTTTTCCTATCACCTTGTAGTTTTAAAAAATCACACATACTTCACTGTTGTCTCTAATTTTTATCCCGTAGTGTATAGGTTTTTTGTATGTATTTGGTGTTATTAAGTGTTCTGGTAGCACTTCCCAAAATGCAATTATTTTAAGAAATTCAGTACAAATATTGGGTTACTGCTTTTTAGATGACACTCCTGATCCATTGGAATGCTAATATGGTTATATTGCTTTTATTTAATCATAATTTAAGGAGCTTTTTACTGGTAGATACCCTCCTCTTGAAACTTTTCAGTCATTCTCTTTAAAAATTTTTCTAGTTTAATTCCCTTGTTTAACTTTAGAATCTTTTTCAAATTGTTTTATGTGCTTAATATAACAATGTAGTGTTCAAAAATAACCCATCCCTTAAAATTTTATTTTAATTTTGTCTTAAATTCTCCCCTTAATTTGCTGTAAAACATGTTATTTGTTTTGTATTATTTTGTTGCAGAACATTCCATAATGACCTGATTTTGTGAAATTTTTACCTGATATTGGATGCTTTAATGATATGGTGAGAGCTTTGATATATTTTTGTGATGAAATTCTTCTTTTGCTTTGATTTAAGAAGAAATTAACGAGTTTTGGTCAGATTGAAATCTTGTTATGAATTGGTGTTAGGTTTTCTTTAACTGAGTTTCATTTTACCATTAAACCATTGAAATCTTTTTCCAAGTTCTGAAATATATTGATAAAACCTTGCTGTTTTTAAAAATAGCTGTTAGTATACCCCAGTGTGTAATTTTGTCTTAATTCTCTCGTAATAATGCTCTAATGCATAAATGTTTTTGTTGTGAAGTTTTGTTTTTCCCCATTCTAGAATGAAGAAATTTCATCAATTCTTACACAAATTGGATTCTTTTTTCTATAGACAAGGTCCCTGGTTCATTCAAATGATTTTTGGCTTAAATTGCTTTGATTTAGTCATATTTAAAAGATTCTTTGTCTGATTGAAAACTTACTATGAATGACTGGAACTTTTTCTTTCAAAAGTTCTAGAGGTTCATTTTACTTTTAAACTTTAAGAATCTTTGTCCAATTGCTGTAATTTTTCCTATCACCTTGTAGTTTTAAAAAATCACACATACTTCACTGTTGTCTCTAATTTTTATCCCATAGTGTATAGGTTTTTTGTATGTATTTGGTGTTATTAAGTGTTCTGGTAGCACTTCCCAAAATGCAATTATTTTAAGAAATTCAGTACAAATATTGGGTTACTGCTTTTTAGATGACACTCCTGATCCATTGGAATGCTAATATGGTTATATTGCTTTTATTTAATCACAATTTAAGGAGCTTATTACTGGTAGATACCCTCCTCTTGAAACTTTTTAGTCATTCTCTTTAAAATTTTTCTAGTTTAATTCCCTTGTTTAACTATAGAATCTTTTTCAAATTGTTTTATGTGCTTAATATAACAATGTAGTGTTCAAAAAAAACACATACCTTAAAAATTTATTTTAATTTTGTCTTAAATTTTCCCTTAATATGCTGTAAAGTATGTAATTTGTTTTGTCTTATTTTGTTGCAGAACATTCCATAAGGACCTGATTTTGTGAAATTTTTACCTGATATTGGATGCTTAAATGATATGGTGAGAGCTTTGATACATTTTTGTGATGAAATTCTTCTTTTGCTTTGATTTAAGAAGAAATTAATGAGTTTTGGTCAGATTGAAATCTTGTTATGAATTGATGTTAGGTTTTCTTTAACTAGTTCTTGAGTTTCATTTTACCATTAAATTATTGAAATCTTTTTCCAAGTTCTGAAATATATTGATATAACCTTGCTGTTTTTAAAAATAGCTGTTAGTATACCCCAGTGTGTAATTTTGCCTTAATTCTCTCGTAATAATGCTCTAATGCATAAATGTTTTTGTTGTGAAGTTTTGTTTTTGCCCATTCTAGAATGAAGAAATTTCATCAATTCTTACACAAATTGGATTCTTTTTTCTGTAGACAAGGTCCCTGGTTCATTCAAATGATTTTTGGCTTAAATTGCTTTGATTTAGTCATATTTAAAAGATTATTTGTCTGATTGAAAACTTACTATGAATGACTGGAACTTTTTCTTTCAAAAGTTCTAGAGGTTCATTTTACTTTTAAACTTTAAGAATCTTTGTCCAATTGCTGTAATTTTTTCCTATCACCTTGTAGTTTTAAAAAATCACACATACTTCACTGTTGTCTCTAATTTTTATCCCATAGTGTATAGGTTTTTTGTATGTATTTGGTGTTATTAAGTGTTCTGGTAGCACTTCCCAAAATGCAATTATTTTAAGAAATTCAGTACAAATATTGGGTTACTGCTTTTTAGATGACACTCCTGATCCATTGGAATGCTAATATGGTTATATTGATTTAATTTAATCATAATTTAAGGAGCTTTTTACTGGTAGATACCCTCCTCTTGAAACTTTTTAGTCATTCTCTTTAAAATTTTTCTAGTTTAATTCCCTTGTTTAACTATAGAATCTTTTTCAAATTGTTTTATGTGCTTAATATAACAATGTAGTGTTCAAAAAAAACACATACCTTAAAAATTTATTTTAATTTTGTCTTAAATTTTCCCTTAATATGCTGTAAAGTATGTAATTTGTTTTGTCTTATTTTGTTGCAGAACATTCCATAAGGACCTGATTTTGTGAAATTTTTACCTGATATTGGATGCTTTAATGATATGGTGAGAGCTTTGATATATTTTTGTGATGAAATTCTTCTTTTGCTTTGATTTAAGAAGAAATTAACGAGTTTTGGTCAGATTGAAATCTTGTTATGAATTGGTGTTAAGTTTTCTTTTACTAGTTCTTGAGTTTCATTTTACCATTAAACCATTGAAATCTTTTTCCAAGTTCTGTAATATATTGATATAACCTTGCTGTTTTCAAAAATAGCTGTTAGTATACCCCAGTGTGTAATTTTGTCTTAATTCTCTCGTAATAATGCTCTAATGCATAAATGTTTTTGTTGTGAAGTTTTGTTTTTCCCCATTCTAGAATGAAGAAATTTCATCAATTCTTACACAAATTGGATTCTTTTTTCTGTAGACAAGGTCCCTGGTTCATTCAAATGATTTTTGGCTTAAATTGCTTTGATTTAGTCATATTTAAAAGATTATTTGTCTGATTGAAAACTTACTATGAATGACTGGAACTTTTTCTTTCAAAAGTTCTAGAGGTTCATTTTACTTTTAAACTTTAAGAATCTTTGTCCAATTGCTGTAATTTTTTCCTATCACCTTGTAGTTTTAAAAAATCACACATACTTCACTGTTGTCTCTAATTTTTATCCCATAGTGTATAGGTTTTTTGTATGTATTTGGTGTTATTAAGTTTTCTGGAAGCACTTCCCAAAATGCAATTATTTTAAGAAATTCAGTACAAATATTGGGTTGCTGCTTTTTAGATGACACCCCTGATCCATTGGAATGCTAATATGGTTATATTGCTTTAATTTAATCATAATTTAAGGAGCTTTTTACTGATAGATACCCTCCTCTTGAAACTTTTTAGTCATTCTCTTTAAAATTTTTCTAGTTTAATTCCCTTGTTTAACTATAGAATCTTTTTCAAATTGTTTTATGTGCTTAATATAACAATGTAGTGTTCAAAAAAAAACACATACCTTTAAAAATTTATTTTAATTTTGTCTTAAAATTTCCCTTAATATGCTGTAAAGTATGTAATTTGTTTTGTCTTATTTTGTTGCAGAACATTCCATAATGACCTGATTTTGTGAAATTTTTACCTGATATTGGATGCTTTAATGATATGGTGAGAGCTTTGATATATTTTTGTGATGAAATTCTTCTTTTGCTTTGATTTAAGAAGAAATTACCGAGTTTTGGTCAGATTGAAATCTTGTTATGAATTGGTGTTAGGTTTTCTTTAACTGAGTTTCATTTTACCATTAAACCATTGAAATCTTTTTCCAAGTTCTGAAATATATTGATAAAACCTTGCTGTTTTTAAAAATAGCTGTTAGTATACCCCAGTGTGTAATTTTGTCTTAATTCTCTCGTAATAATGCTCTAATGCATAAATGTTTTTGTTGTGAAGTTTTGTTTTTGCCCATTCTAGAATGAAGAAATTTCATCAATTCTTACACAAATTGGATTCTTTTTTCTGTAGACAAGGTCCCTGGTTCATTCAAATGATTTTTTGCTTAAATTGCTTTGATTTATTCATATTTAAAAGAGTCTTTGTCCAATAGAAATCTTACTATAAATGACTGGAACTTGTTCTTTCAAAAGTTCTAGAGGTTCATTTTACTTTTAAACTTTAAGAATCTTTGTCCAATTGCTGTAATTTTTTCCTATCACCTTGTAGTTTTAAAAAATCACACATACTTCACTGTTGTCTCTAATTTTTATCCCATAGTGTATAGGTTTTTTGTATGTATTTGGTGTTATTAAGTTTTCTGGAAGCACTTCCCAAAATGCAATTATTTTAAGAAATTCAGTACAAATATTGGGTTGCTGCTTTTTAGATGACACCCCTGATCCATTGGAATGCTAATATGGTTATATTGCTTTAATTTAATCATAATTTAAGGAGCTTTTTACTGATAGATACCCTCCTCTTGAAACTTTTTAGTCATTCTCTTTAAAATTTTTCTAGTTTAATTCCCTTGTTTAACTTTAGAATCTTTTTCAAATTGTTTTATGTGCTTAATATAACAATGTAGTGTTCAAAAACAACCCATCCCTTAAAAATTTATTTTAATTTTGTCTTAAATTTTCCCTTAATTTACTGTAAAGTATGTAATTTGTTTTGTATTATTATGTTGCAGAACATTCCATAAGGACCTGATTTTGTGAAATTTTTACCTGATAATGGATGCTTTAATGATATGGTGAGAGCTTTGATATGTTTTTGTGATGAAATTCTTCTTTTGCTTTGATTTAAGAAGAAATTAACGAGTTTTGGTCAGATTGAAATCTTGTTATGAATTGGTGTTAGGTTATCTTTAACTAGTTCTTGAGTTTCATTTTGCCATTAAACCATTGAAATCTTTTTCCAAGTTCTGAAATATATTGATAAAACCTTGCTGTTTTTAAAAATAGCTGTTAGTATACCCCAGTGTGTAATTTTGTCTTAATTCTCTCGTAATAATGCTCTAATGCATAAATGTTTTTGTTGTGAAGTTTTGTTTTTGCCCATTCTAGAATGAAGAAATTTCATCAATTCTTACACAAATTGGATATTTTTTTCTTTAGACAAGGTCCCTGGTTCATTCAAAAATTTTTGGCTTAAATTGCTTTGATTTAGTCATATTTAAAAGAGTCTTTGTCCAATAGAAATCTTACTATAAATGACTGGAACTTGTTCTTTCAAAATTTCTAGAGGTTTATTTTACTTTTAAACTTTAAGAATCTTTGTCCAATTGCTGTAATTTTTTCCTATCACCTTGTAGTTTTAAAAAATCCCACATACTTCACTGTTGTCTCTAATTTTTATCCCATAGTGTATAGGTTTTTTGTATGTATTTGGTGTTATTAAGTTTTCTGGAAGCACTTCCCAAAATGCAATTGTTTTAAGAAATTCAGTACAAATATTGGGTTGCTGCTTTTTAGATGACACCCCTGATCCATTGGAATGCTAATATGGTTATGTTGCTTTAATGTAATCATAATTTAAGGAGCTTTTTACTTGTAGATACCCTCCTCTTGAAACTTTTCAGTCATTCTCTTTAAAAAATTTTCTAGTTTAATTCCCTTGTTTAACTTTAGAATCTTTTTCAAATTGTTTTATGTGCTTAATATAACAATGTAGTGTTTAAAAATAACCCATCCCTTAAAATTTTATTTTAATTTTGTCTTAAATTCTCCCCTTAATTTGCTGTAAAACATGTAATTTGTTTTGTATTATTTTGTTGCAGAACATTCCATAATGACCTGATTTTGTGAAATTTTTACCTGATATTGGATGCTTTAATGATATGGTGAGAGCTTTGATATATTTTTGTGATGAAATTCTTCTTTTGCTTTGATTTAAGAAGAAATTAACGAGTTTTGGTCAGATTGAAATCTTGTTATGAATTGGTGTTAAGTTTTCTTTTACTAGTTCTTGAGTTTCATTTTACCATTAAACCATTGAAATCTTTTTCCAAGTTCTGTAATATATTGATATAACCTTGCTGTTTTCAAAAATAGCTGTTGGTATACCCCAGTGTGTAATTTTGTCTTAATTCTCTCGTAATAATGCTCTAATGCATAAATGTTTTGGTTGTGAAGTTTTGTTTTTCCCCATTCTAGAATGAAGAAATTTCATCAATTCTTACACAAATTGGATTCTTTTTTCTGTAGACAAGGTCCCTGGTTCATTCAAATGATTTTAGGCTTAAATTGCTTTGATTTAGTCATATTTAAAAGATTCTTTGTCTGATTGAAAACTTACTATGAATGACTGGAACTTTTTCTTTCAAAAGTTCTAGAGGTTCATTTTACTTTTAAACTTTAAGAATCTTTGTCCAATTGCTGTAATTTTTTCCTATCACCTTGTAGTTTTAAAAAATCCCACATACTTCACTGTTGTCTCTAATTTTTATCCCATAGTGTATAGGTTTTTTGTATGTATTTGGTGTTATTAAGTGTTCTGGTAGCACTTCCCAAAATGCAATTATTTTAAGAAATTCAGTACAAATATTGGGTTACTGCTTTCTGGATGACACTCCTGATCCATTGGAATGCTAATATGGTTATATTGCTTTTATTTAATCATAATTTAAGGAGCTTTTTACTGGTAGATACCCTCCTCTTGAAACTTTTTAGTCATTCTCTTTAAAATTTTTCTAGTTTAATTCCCTTGTTTAACTATAGAATCTTTTTCAAATTGTTTTATGTGCTTAATATAACAATGTAGTGTTCAAAAATAACCCATCCCTTAAAATTTTATTTTAATTTTGTCTTAAATTCTCCCCTTAATTTGCTGTAAAACATGTAATTTGTTTTGTATTATTTTGTTGCAGAACATTCCATAATGACCTGATTTTGTGAAATTTTTACCTGATATTGGATGCTTTAATGATATGGTGAGAGCTTGGATATATTTTTGTGATGAAATTCTTCTTTTGCTTTGATTTAAGAAGAAATTAACGAGTTTTGGTCAGATTGAAATCTTGTTATGAATTGGTGTTAGGTTATCTTTAACTAGTTCTTGAGTTTCATTTTACCATTAAATTATTGAAATCTTTTTCCAAGTTCTGAAATATATTGATATAACCTTGCTGTTTTTAAAAATAGCTGTTAGTATACCCCAGTGTGTAATTTTGCCTTAATTCTCTCGTAATAATGCTCTAATGCATAAATGTTTTTATTGTGAAGTTTTGTTTTTGCCCATTCTAGAATGAAGAAATTTCATCAATTCTTACACAAATTGGATTCTTTTTTTCTTTAGACAAGGTCCCTGGTTCATTCAAATGATTTTTGGCTTAAATTGCTTTGATTTAGTCATATTTAAAAGAGTCTTTGTCCAATAGAAATCTTACTATGAATGACTGGAACTTGTTCTTTCAAAAGTTCTAGAGGTTCATTTTACTTTTAAACTTTAAGAATCTTTGTCCAATTGCTGTAATTTTTTCCTATCACCTTGTAGTTTTAAAAAATCCCACATACTTCACTGTTGTCTCTAATTTTTATCCCATAGTGTATAGGTTTTTTGTATGTATTTGGTGTTATTAAGTGTTCTGGTAGCACTTCCCAAAATGCAATTATTTTAAGAAATTCAGTACAAATATTGGGTTACTGCTTTCTGGATGACACTCCTGATCCATTGGAATGCTAATATGGTTATATTGCTTTTATTTAATCATAATTTAAGGAGCTTTTTACTGGTAGATACCCTCCTCTTGAAACTTTTTAGTCATTCTCTTTAAAATTTTTCTAGTTTAATTCCCTTGTTTAACTATAGAATCTTTTTCAAATTGTTTTATGTGCTTAATATAACAATGTAGTGTTCAAAAATAACCCATCCCTTAAAATTTTATTTTAATTTTGTCTTAAATTCTCCCCTTAATTTGCTGTAAAACATGTAATTTGTTTTGTATTATTTTGTTGCAGAACATTCCATAATGACCTGATTTTGTGAAATTTTTACCTGATATTGGATGCTTTAATGATATGGTGAGAGCTTGGATATATTTTTGTGATGAAATTCTTTTGCTTTGATTTAAGAAGAAATTAACGAGTTTTGGTCAGATTGAAATCTTGTTATGAATTGGTGTTAGGTTATCTTTAACTAGTTCTTGAGTTTCATTTTACTATTAAATTATTGAAATCTTTTTCCAAGTTCTGAAATATATTGATATAACCTTGCTGTTTTTAAAAATAGCTGTTAGTATACCCCAGTGTGTAATTTTGCCTTAATTCTCTCGTAATAATGCTCTAATGCATAAATGTTTTTGTTGTGAAGTTTTGTTTTTGCCCATTCTAGAATGAAGAAATTTCATCAATTCTTACACAAATTGGATTCTTTTTTTCTTTAGACAAGGTCCCTGGTTCATTCAAATGATTTTTGGCTTAAATTGCTTTGATTTAGTCATATTTAAAAGAGTCTTTGTCCAATAGAAATCTTACTATGAATGACTGGAACTTGTTCTTTCAAAAGTTCTAGAGGTTCATTTTACTTTTAAACTTTAAGAATCTTTGTCCAATTGCTGTAATTTTTTCCTATCACCTTGTAGTTTTAAAAAATCCCACATACTTCACTGTTGTCTCTAATTTTTATCCCATAGTGTATAGGTTTTTTGTATGTATTTGGTGTTATTAAGTGTTCTGGTAGCACTTCCCAAAATATAATTATTTTAAGAAATTCAGTACAAATATTGGGTTACTGTTTTTTAGATGACACTCCTGATCCATTGGAATGCTAATATGGTTATATTGCTTTAATTTAATCATAATTTAAGGAAGTTTTTACTGGTAGATACCCTCCTCTTGAAACTTTTTAGTCATTCTCTTTAAAATTTTTCTTGTTTAATTCCCTTGTTTATCTTTAGAATCTTTTTCAAATTGTTTTATGTGCTTAATATAACAATGTAGTGTTCAAAAATAACCCATCCCTTAAAATTTTATTTTAATTTTGTCTTAAATTCTCCCCTTAATTTGCTGTAAAACATGTAATTTGTTTTGTATTATTTTGTTGCAGAACATTCCATAATGACCTGATTTTGTGAAATTTTTACCTGATATTGGATGCTTTAATGATATGGTGAGAGCTTGGATATATTTTTGTGATGAAATTCTTCTTTTGCTTTGATTTAAGAAGAAATTAACGAGTTTTGGTCAGATTGAAATCTTGTTATGAATTGGTGTTAGGTTATCTTTAACTAGTTCTTGAGTTTCATTTTACCATTAAATTATTGAAATCTTTTTCCAAGTTCTGAAATATATTGATATAACCTTGCTGTTTTTAAAAATAGCTGTTAGTATACCCCAGTGTGTAATTTTGCCTTAATTCTCTCGTAATAATGCTCTAATGCATAAATGTTTTTGTTGTGAAGTTTTGTTTTTGCCCATTCTAGAATGAAGAAATTTCATCAATTCTTACACAAATTGGATTCTTTTTTTCTTTAGACAAGGTCCCTGGTTCATTCAAATGATTTTTGGCTTAAATTGCTTTGATTTAGTCATATTTAAAAGAGTCTTTGTCCAATAGAAATCTTACTATGAATGACTGGAACTTGTTCTTTCAAAAGTTCTAGAGGTTCATTTTACTTTTAAACTTTAAGAATCTTTGTCCAATTGCTGTAATTTTTTCCTATCACCTTGTAGTTTTAAAAAATCACACATACTTCACTGTGGTCTCTAATTTTTATCCCATAGTGTATAGGTTTTTTGTATGTATTTGGTGTTATTAAGTGTTCTGGTAGCACTTCCCAAAATGCAATTATTTTAAGAAATTCAGTACAAATATTGGGTTACTGCTTTTTAGATGACACTCCTGATCCATTGGAATGCTAATATGGTTATATTGATTTAATTTAATCATAATTTAAGGAGCTTTTTACTGGTAGATACCCTCCTCTTGAAACTTTTTAGTCATTCTCTTTAAAATTTTTCTAGTTTAATTCCCTTGTTTAACTATAGAATCTTTTTCAAATTGTTTTATGTGCTTAATATAACAATGTAGTGTTCAAAAAAAACACATACCTTAAAAATTTATTTTAATTTTGTCTTAAATTTTCCCTTAATATGCTGTAAAGTATGTAATTTGTTTTGTCTTATTTTGTTGCAGAACATTCCATAAGGACCTGATTTTGTGAAATTTTTACCTGATATTGGATGCTTAAATGATATGGTGAGAGCTTTGATACATTTTTGTGATGAAATTCTTCTTTTGCTTTGATTTAAGAAGAAATTAATGAGTTTTGGTCAGATTGAAATCTTGTTATGAATTGATGTTAGGTTTTCTTTAACTAGTTCTTGAGTTTCATTTTACCATTAAATTATTGAAATCTTTTTCCAAGTTCTGAAATATATTGATATAACCTTGCTGTTTTTAAAAATAGCTGTTAGTATACCCCAGTGTGTAATTTTGCCTTAATTCTCTCGTAATAATGCTCTAATGCATAAGTGTTTTTGTTGTGAAGTTTTGTTTTTGCCCATTCTAGAATGAAGAAATTTCATCAATTCTTACACAAATTGGATTCTTTTTTTCTTTAGACAAGGTCCCTGGTTCATTCAAATGATTTTTGGCTTAAATTGCTTTGATTTAGTCATATTTAAAAGAGTCTTTGTCTGATTGAAAACTTACTATGAATGACTGGAACTTTTTCTTTCAAAAGTTCTAGAGGTTCATTTTACTTTTAAACTTTAAGAATCTTTGTCCAATTGCTGTAATTTTTTCCTATCACCTTGTAGTTTTAAAAAATCACACATACTTCACTGTTGTCTCTAATTTTTATCCCATAGTGTATAGGTTTTTTGTATGTATTTGGTGTTATTAAGATTTCTGGAAGCACTTCCCAAAATGCAATTATTTTAAGAAATTCAGTACAAATATTGGGTTGCTGCTTTTTAGATGACACCCCTGATCCATTGGAATGCTAATATGGTTATATTGCTTTAATGTAATCATAATTTAAGGAGCTTTTTACTGGTAGATACCCTCCTCTTGAAACTTTTCAGTCATTCTCTTTAAAAATTTTTCTAGTTTAATTCCCTTGTTTAACTTTAGAATCTTTTTCAAATTGTTTTATGTGCTTAATATAACAATGTAGTGTTTAAAAATAACCCATCCCTTAAAATTTTATTTTAATTTTGTCTTAAATTCTCCCCTTACTTTGCTGTAAAACATGTAATTTGTTTTGTATTATTTTGTTGCAGAACATTCCATAATGACCTGATTTTGTGAAATTTTTACCTGATATTGGATGCTTTAATGATATGGTGAGAGCTTTGATATATTTTTGTGATGAAATTCTTCTTTTGCTTTGATTTAAGAAGAAATTAACGAGTTTTGGTCAGATTGAAATCTTGTTATGAATTGGTGTTAAGTTTTCTTTTACTAGTTCTTGAGTTTCATTTTACCATTAAACCATTGAAATCTTTTTCCAAGTTCTGTAATATATTGATATAACCTTGCTGTTTTCAAAAATAGCTGTTAGTATACCCCAGTGTGTAATTTTGTCTTAATTCTCTCGTAATAATGCTCTAATGCATAAATGTTTTTGTTGTGAAGTTTTGTTTTTCCCCATTCTAGAATGAAGAAATTTCATCAATTCTTACACAAATTGGATTCTTTTTTTCTTTAGACAAGGTCCCTGGTTCATTCAAATGATTTTTGGCTTAAATTGCTTTGATTTAGTCATATTTAAAAGAGTCTTTGTCCAATAGAAATCTTACTATAAATGACTGGAACTTGTTCTTTCAAAAGTTCTAGAGGTTCATTTTACTTTTAAACTTTAAGAATCTTTGTCCAATTGCTGTAATTTTTTCCTATCACCTTGTAGTTTTAAAAAATCACACATACTTCACTGTTGTCTCTAATTTTTATCCCATAGTGTATAGGTTTTTTGTATGTATTTGGTGTTATTAAGTTTTCTGGAAGCACTTCCCAAAATGCAATTATTTTAAGAAATTCAGTACAAATATTGGGTTGCTGCTTTTTAGATGACACCCCTGATCCATTGGAATGCTAATATGGTTATATTGCTTTAATTTAATCATAATTTAAGGAGCTTTTTACTGATAGATACCCTCCTCTTGAAACTTTTTAGTCATTCTCTTTAAAATTTTTCTAGTTTAATTCCCTTGTTTAACTATAGAATCTTTTTCAAATTGTTTTATGTGCTTAATATAACAATGTAGTGTTCAAAAAAAACACATACCTTTAAAAATTTATTTTAATTTTGTCTTAAAATTTCCCTTAATATGCTGTAAAGTATGTAATTTGTTTTGTCTTATTTTGTTGCAGAACATTCCATAATGACCTGATTTTGTGAAATTTTTACCTGATATTGGATGCTTTAATGATATGGTGAGAGCTTTGATATATTTTTGTGATGAAATTCTTCTTTTGCTTTGATTTAAGAAGAAATTACCGAGTTTTGGTCAGATTGAAATCTTGTTATGAATTGGTGTTAGGTTTTCTTTAACTGAGTTTCATTTTACCATTAAACCATTGAAATCTTTTTCCAAGTTCTGAAATATATTGATAAAACCTTGCTGTTTTTAAAAATAGCTGTTAGTATACCCCAGTGTGTAATTTTGCCTTAATTCTCTCGTAATAATGCTCTAATGCATAAATGTTTTTGTTGTGAAGTTTTGTTTTTGCCCATTCTAGAATGAAGAAATTTCATCAATTCTTACACAAATTGGATATTTTTTTCTTTAGACAAGGTCCCTGGTTCATTCAAAAATTTTTGGCTTAAATTGCTTTGATTTAGTCATATTTAAAAGAGTCTTTGTCCAATAGAAATCTTACTATAAATGACTGGAACTTGTTCTTTCAAAATTTCTAGAGGTTTATTTTACTTTTAAACTTTAAGAATCTTTGTCCAATTGCTGTAATTTTTTCCTATCACCTTGTAGTTTTAAAAAATCCCACATACTTCACTGTTGTCTCTAATTTTTATCCCATAGTGTATAGGTTTTTTGTATGTATTTGGTGTTATTAAGTGTTCTGGTAGCACTTCCCAAAATGCAATTATTTTAAGAAATTCAGTACAAATATTGGGTTACTGCTTTTTAGATGACACTCCTGATCCATTGGAATGCTAATATGGTTATATTGCTTTAATTTAATCATAATTTAAGGAGCTTTTTACTGGTAGATACCCTCCTCTTGAAACTTTTTAGTCATTCTCTTTAAAATTTTTCTAGTTTAATTCCCTTGTTTAACTATAGAATCTTTTTCAAATTGTTTTATGTGCTTAATATAACAATGTAGTGTTCAAAAAAAATACATACCTTAAAAATTTATTTTAATTTTGTCTTAAATTTTCCCTTAATATGCTGTAAAGTATGTAATTTGTTTTGTCTTATTTTGTTGCAGAACATTCCATAAGGACCTGATTTTGTGAAATTTTTACCTGATATTGGATGCTTTAATGATATGGTGAGAGCTTTGATATATTTTTGTGATGAAATTCTTCTTTTGCTTTGATTTAAGAAGAAATTAACGAGTTTTGGTCAGATTGAAATCTTGTTATGAATTGGTGTTAAGTTTTCTTTTACTAGTTCTTGAGTTTCATTTTACCATTAAACCATTGAAATCTTTTTCCAAGTTCTGTAATATATTGATATAACCTTGCTGTTTTCAAAAATAGCTGTTAGTATACCCCAGTGTGTAATTTTGTCTTAATTCTCTCGTAATAATGCTCTAATGCATAAATGTTTTGGTTGTGAAGTTTTGTTTTTCCCCATTCTAGAATGAAGAAATTTCATCAATTCTTACACAAATTGGATTCTTTTTTCTGTAGACAAGGTCCCTGGTTCATTCAAATGATTTTAGGCTTAAATTGCTTTGATTTAGTCATATTTAAAAGATTCTTTGTCTGATTGAAAACTTACTATGAATGACTGGAACTTTTTCTTTCAAAAGTTCTAGAGGTTCATTTTACTTTTAAACTTTAAGAATCTTTGTCCAATTGCTGTAATTTTTTCCTATCACCTTGTAGTTTTAAAAAATACCACATACTTCACTGTTGTCTCTAATTTTTATCCCATAGTGTATAGGTTTTTTGTATGTATTTGGTGTTATTAAGTGTTCTGGTAGCACTTCCCAAAATGCAATTATTTTAAGAAATTCAGTACAAATATTGGGTTACTGCTTTCTGGATGACACTCCTGATCCATTGGAATGCTAATATGGTTATATTGCTTTTATTTAATCATAATTTAAGGAGCTTTTTACTGGTAGATACCCTCCTCTTGAAACTTTTTAGTCATTCTCTTTAAAATTTTTCTAGTTTAATTCCCTTGTTTAACTATAGAATCTTTTTCAAATTGTTTTATGTGCTTAATATAACAATGTAGTGTTCAAAAATAACCCATCCCTTAAAATTTTATTTTAATTTTGTCTTAAATTCTCCCCTTAATTTGCTGTAAAACATGTAATTTGTTTTGTATTATTTTGTTGCAGAACATTCCATAATGACCTGATTTTGTGAAATTTTTACCTGATATTGGATGCTTTAATGATATGGTGAGAGCTTGGATATATTTTTGTGATGAAATTCTTCTTTTGCTTTGATTTAAGAAGAAATTAACGAGTTTTGGTCAGATTGAAATCTTGTTATGAATTGGTGTTAGGTTATCTTTAACTAGTTCTTGAGTTTCATTTTACCATTAAATTATTGAAATCTTTTTCCAAGTTCTGAAATATATTGATATAACCTTGCTGTTTTTAAAAATAGCTGTTAGTATACCCCAGTGTGTAATTTTGCCTTAATTCTCTCGTAATAATGCTCTAATGCATAAATGTTTTTGTTGTGAAGTTTTGTTTTTGCCCATTCTAGAATGAAGAAATTTCATCAATTCTTACACAAATTGGATTCTTTTTTTCTTTAGACAAGGTCCCTGGTTCATTCAAATGATTTTTGGCTTAAATTGCTTTGATTTAGTCATATTTAAAAGAGTCTTTGTCCAATAGAAATCTTACTATGAATGACTGGAACTTGTTCTTTCAAAAGTTCTAGAGGTTCATTTTACTTTTAAACTTTAAGAATCTTTGTCCAATTGCTGTAATTTTTTCCTATCACCTTGTAGTTTTAAAAAATCCCACATACTTCACTGTTGTCTCTAATTTTTATCCCATAGTGTATAGGTTTTTTGTATGTATTTGGTGTTATTAAGTGTTCTGGTAGCACTTCCCAAAATGCAATTATTTTAAGAAATTCAGTACAAATATTGGGTTACTGCTTTCTGGATGACACTCCTGATCCATTGGAATGCTAATATGGTTATATTGCTTTTATTTAATCATAATTTAAGGAGCTTTTTACTGGTAGATACCCTCCTCTTGAAACTTTTTAGTCATTCTCTTTAAAATTTTTCTAGTTTAATTCCCTTGTTTAACTATAGAATCTTTTTCAAATTGTTTTATGTGCTTAATATAACAATGTAGTGTTAAAAAATAACCCATCCCTTAAAATTTTATTTTAATTTTGTCTTAAATTCTCCCCTTAATTTGCTGTAAAACATGTAATTTGTTTTGTATTATTTTGTTGCAGAACATTCCATAATGACCTGATTTTGTGAAATTTTTACCTGATATTGGATGCTTTAATGATATGGTGAGAGCTTGGATATATTTTTGTGATGAAATTCTTCTTTTGCTTTGATTTAAGAAGAAATTAACGAGTTTTGGTCAGATTGAAATCTTGTTATGAATTGGTGTTAGGTTATCTTTAACTAGTTCTTGAGTTTCATTTTACCATTAAATTATTGAAATCTTTTTCCAAGATCTGAAATATATTGATATAACCTTGCTGTTTTTAAAAATAGCTGTTAGTATACCCCAGTGTGTAATTTTGCCTTAATTCTCTCGTAATAATGCTCTAATGCATAAATGTTTTTGTTGTGAAGTTTTGTTTTTGCCCATTCTAGAATGAAGAAATTTCATCAATTCTTACACAAATTGGATTCTTTTTTTCTTTAGACAAGGTCCCTGGTTCATTCAAATGATTTTTGGCTTAAATTGCTTTGATTTAGTCATATTTAAAAGAGTCTTTGTCCAATAGAAATCTTACTATGAATGACTGGAACTTGTTCTTTCAAAAGTTCTAGAGGTTCATTTTACTTTTAAACTTTAAGAATCTTTGTCCAATTGCTGTAATTTTTTCCTATCACCTTGTAGTTTTAAAAAATCACACATACTTCACTGTGGTCTCTAATTTTTATCCCATAGTGTATAGGTTTTTTGTATGTATTTGGTGTTATTAAGTGTTCTGGTAGCACTTCCCAAAATGCAATTATTTTAAGAAATTCAGTACAAATATTGGGTTACTGTTTTTTAGATGACACTCCTGATCCATTGGAATGCTAATATGGTTATATTGCTTTAATTTAATCATAATTTAAGGAAGTTTTTACTGGTAGATACCCTCCTCTTGAAACTTTTTAGTCATTCTCTTTAAAATTTTTCTTGTTTAATTCCCTTGTTTATCTTTAGAATCTTTTTCAAATTGTTTTATGTGCTTAATATAACAATGTAGTGTTCAAAAATAACCCATCCCTTAAAATTTTATTTTAATTTTGTCTTAAATTCTCCCCTTAATTTGCTGTAAAACATGTAATTTGTTTTGTATTATTTTGTTGCAGAACATTCCATAATGACCTGATTTTGTGAAATTTTTACCTGATATTGGATGCTTTAATGATATGGTGAGAGCTTGGATATATTTTTGTGATGAAATTCTTCTTTTGCTTTGATTTAAGAAGAAATTAACGAGTTTTGGTCAGATTGAAATCTTGTTATGAATTGGTGTTAGGTTATCTTTAACTAGTTCTTGAGTTTCATTTTACCATTAAATTATTGAAATCTTTTTCCAAGTTCTGAAATATATTGATATAACCTTGCTGTTTTTAAAAATAGCTGTTAGTATACCCCAGTGTGTAATTTTGCCTTAATTCTCTCGTAATAATGCTCTAATGCATAAATGTTTTTGTTGTGAAGTTTTGTTTTTGCCCATTCTAGAATGAAGAAATTTCATCAATTCTTACACAAATTGGATTCTTTTTTCTGTAGACAAGGTCCCTGGTTCATTCAAATGATTTTAGGCTTAAATTGCTTTGATTTAGTCATATTTAAAAGATTCTTTGTCTGATTGAAAACTTACTATGAATGACTGGAACTTTTTCTTTCAAAAGTTCTAGAGGTTCATTTTACTTTTAAACTTTAAGAATCTTTGTCCAATTGCTGTAATTTTTTCCTATCACCTTGTAGTTTTAAAAAATCCCACATACTTCACTGTTGTCTCTAATTTTTATCCCATAGTGTATAGGTTTTTTGTATGTATTTGGTGTTATTAAGTGTTCTGGTAGCACTTCCCAAAATGCAATTATTTTAAGAAATTCAGTACAAATATTGGGTTACTGCTTTCTGGATGACACTCCTGATCCATTGGAATGCTAATATGGTTATATTGCTTTTATTTAATCATAATTTAAGGAGCTTTTTACTGGTAGATACCCTCCTCTTGAAACTTTTTAGTCATTCTCTTTAAAATTTTTCTAGTTTAATTCCCTTGTTTAACTATAGAATCTTTTTCAAATTGTTTTATGTGCTTAATATAACAATGTAGTGTTCAAAAAAAACACATACCTTAAAAATTTATTTTAATTTTGTCTTAAATTTTCCCTTAATATGCTGTAAAGTATGTAATTTGTTTTGTCTTATTTTGTTGCAGAACATTCCATAAGGACCTGATTTTGTGAAATTTTTACCTGATATTGGATGCTTTAATGATATGGTGAGAGCTTTGATATATTTTTGTGATGAAATTCTTCTTTTGCTTTGATTTAAGAAGAAATTAACGAGTTTTGGTCAGATTGAAATCTTGTTATGAATTGGTGTTAAGTTTTCTTTTACTAGTTCTTGAGTTTCATTTTACCATTAAACCATTGAAATCTTTTTCCAAGTTCTGTAATATATTGATATAACCTTGCTGTTTTCAAAAATAGCTGTTAGTATACCCCAGTGTGTAATTTTGTCTTAATTCTCTCGTAATAATGCTCTAATGCATAAATGTTTTTGTTGTGAAGTTTTGTTTTTCCCCATTCTAGAATGAAGAAATTTCATCAATTCTTACACAAATTGGATTCTTTTTTCTGTAGACAAGGTCCCTGGTTCATTCAAATGATTTTTGGCTTAAATTGCTTTGATTTAGTCATATTTAAAAGATTATTTGTCTGATTGAAAACTTACTATGAATGACTGGAACTTTTTCTTTCAAAAGTTCTAGAGGTTCATTTTACTTTTAAACTTTAAGAATCTTTGTCCAATTGCTGTAATTTTTTCCTATCACCTTGTAGTTTTAAAAAATCACACATACTTCACTGTTGTCTCTAATTTTTATCCCATAGTGTATAGGTTTTTTGTATGTATTTGGTGTTATTAAGTGTTCTGGTAGCACTTCCCAAAATGCAATTATTTTAAGAAATTCAGTACAAATATTGGGTTACTGCTTTTTAGATGACACTCCTGATCCATTGGAATGCTAATATGGTTATATTGATTTAATTTAATCATAATTTAAGGAGCTTTTTACTGGTAGATACCCTCCTCTTGAAACTTTTTAGTCATTCTCTTTAAAATTTTTCTAGTTTAATTCCCTTGTTTAACTATAGAATCTTTTTCAAATTGTTTTATGTGCTTAATATAACAATGTAGTGTTCAAAAAAAACACATACCTTAAAAATTTATTTTAATTTTGTCTTAAATTTTCCCTTAATATGCTGTAAAGTATGTAATTTGTTTTGTCTTATTTTGTTGCAGAACATTCCATAAGGACCTGATTTTGTGAAATTTTTACCTGATATTGGATGCTTTAATGATATGGTGAGAGCTTTGATATATTTTTGTGATGAAATTCTTCTTTTGCTTTGATTTAAGAAGAAATTAACGAGTTTTGGTCAGATTGAAATCTTGTTATGAATTGGTGTTAAGTTTTCTTTTACTAGTTCTTGAGTTTCATTTTACCATTAAACCATTGAAATCTTTTTCCAAGTTCTGTAATATATTGATATAACCTTGCTGTTTTCAAAAATAGCTGTTAGTATACCCCAGTGTGTAATTTTGTCTTAATTCTCTCGTAATAATGCTCTAATGCATAAATGTTTTTGTTGTGAAGTTTTGTTTTTCCCCATTCTAGAATGAAGAAATTTCATCAATTCTTACACAAATTGGATTCTTTTTTCTGTAGACAAGGTCCCTGGTTCATTCAAATGATTTTTGGCTTAAATTGCTTTGATTTAGTCATATTTAAAAGATTATTTGTCTGATTGAAAACTTACTATGAATGACTGGAACTTTTTCTTTCAAAAGTTCTAGAGGTTCATTTTACTTTTAAACTTTAAGAATCTTTGTCCAATTGCTGTAATTTTTTCCTATCACCTTGTAGTTTTAAAAAATCACACATACTTCACTGTTGTCTCTAATTTTTATCCCATAGTGTATAGGTTTTTTGTATGTATTTGGTGTTATTAAGTGTTCTGGTAGCACTTCCCAAAATGCAATTATTTTAAGAAATTCAGTACAAATATTGGGTTACTGCTTTTTAGATGACACTCCTGATCCATTGGAATGCTAATATGGTTATATTGATTTAATTTAATCATAATTTAAGGAGCTTTTTACTGGTAGATACCCTCCTCTTGAAACTTTTTAGTCATTCTCTTTAAAATTTTTCTAGTTTAATTCCCTTGTTTAACTATAGAATCTTTTTCAAATTGTTTTATGTGCTTAATATAACAATGTAGTGTTCAAAAAAAACACATACCTTAAAAATTTATTTTAATTTTGTCTTAAATTTTCCCTTAATATGCTGTAAAGTATGTAATTTGTTTTGTCTTATTTTGTTGCAGAACATTCCATAAGGACCTGATTTTGTGAAATTTTTACCTGATATTGGATGCTTTAATGATATGGTGAGAGCTTTGATATATTTTTGTGATGAAATTCTTCTTTTGCTTTGATTTAAGAAGAAATTAACGAGTTTTGGTCAGATTGAAATCTTGTTATGAATTGGTGTTAAGTTTTCTTTTACTAGTTCTTGAGTTTCATTTTACCATTAAACCATTGAAATCTTTTTCCAAGTTCTGTAATATATTGATATAACCTTGCTGTTTTCAAAAATAGCTGTTAGTATACCCCAGTGTGTAATTTTGTCTTAATTCTCTCGTAATAATTCTCTAATGCATAAATGTTTTTGTTGTGAAGTTTTGTTTTTCCCCATTCTAGAATGAAGAAATTTCATCAATTCTTACACAAATTGGATTCTTTTTTCTGTAGACAAGGTCCCTGGTTCATTCAAATGATTTTTGGCTTAAATTGCTTTGATTTAGTCATATTTAAAAGATTATTTGTCTGATTGAAAACTTACTATGAATGACTGGAACTTTTTCTTTCAAAAGTTCTAGAGGTTCATTTTACTTTTAAACTTTAAGAATCTTTGTCCAATTGCTGTAATTTTTTCCTATCACCTTGTAGTTTTAAAAAATCACACATACTTCACTGTTGTCTCTAATTTTTATCCCATAGTGTATAGGTTTTTTGTATGTATTTGGTGTTATTAAGTGTTCTGGTAGCACTTCCCAAAATGCAATTATTTTAAGAAATTCAGTACAAATATTGGGTTACTGCTTTTTAGATGACACTCCTGATCCATTGGAATGCTAATATGGTTATATTGATTTAATTTAATCATAATTTAAGGAGCTTTTTACTGGTAGATACCCTCCTCTTGAAACTTTTTAGTCATTCTCTTTAAAATTTTTCTAGTTTAATTCCCTTGTTTAACTATAGAATCTTTTTCAAATTGTTTTATGTGCTTAATATAACAATGTAGTGTTCAAAAAAAACACATACCTTAAAAATTTATTTTAATTTTGTCTTAAATTTTCCCTTAATATGCTGTAAAGTATGTAATTTGTTTTGTCTTATTTTGTTGCAGAACATTCCATAAGGACCTGATTTTGTGAAATTTTTACCTGATATTGGATGCTTTAATGATATGGTGAGAGCTTTGATATATTTTTGTGATGAAATTCTTCTTTTGCTTTGATTTAAGAAGAAATTAACGAGTTTTGGTCAGATTGAAATCTTGTTATGAATTGGTGTTAAGTTTTCTTTTACTAGTTCTTGAGTTTCATTTTACCATTAAACCATTGAAATCTTTTTCCAAGTTCTGTAATATATTGATATAACCTTGCTGTTTTCAAAAATAGCTGTTAGTATACCCCAGTGTGTAATTTTGTCTTAATTCTCTCGTAATAATGCTCTAATGCATAAATGTTTTTGTTGTGAAGTTTTGTTTTTCCCCATTCTAGAATGAAGAAATTTCATCAATTCTTACACAAATTGGATTCTTTTTTCTGTAGACAAGGTCCCTGGTTCATTCAAATGATTTTTGGCTTAAATTGCTTTGATTTAGTCATATTTAAAAGATTATTTGTCTGATTGAAAACTTACTATGAATGACTGGAACTTTTTCTTTCAAAAGTTCTAGAGGTTCATTTTACTTTTAAACTTTAAGAATCTTTGTCCAATTGCTGTAATTTTTTCCTATCACCTTGTAGTTTTAAAAAATCACACATACTTCACTGTTGTCTCTAATTTTTATCCCATAGTGTATAGGTTTTTTGTATGTATTTGGTGTTATTAAGTGTTCTGGTAGCACTTCCCAAAATGCAATTATTTTAAGAAATTCAGTACAAATATTGGGTTACTGCTTTTTAGATGACACTCCTGATCCATTGGAATGCTAATATGGTTATATTGATTTAATTTAATCATAATTTAAGGAGCTTTTTACTGGTAGATACCCTCCTCTTGAAACTTTTTAGTCATTCTCTTTAAAATTTTTCTAGTTTAATTCCCTTGTTTAACTATAGAATCTTTTTCAAATTGTTTTATGTGCTTAATATAACAATGTAGTGTTCAAAAAAAACACATACCTTAAAAATTTATTTTAATTTTGTCTTAAATTTTCCCTTAATATGCTGTAAAGTATGTAATTTGTTTTGTCTTATTTTGTTGCAGAACATTCCATAAGGACCTGATTTTGTGAAATTTTTACCTGATATTGGATGCTTTAATGATATGGTGAGAGCTTTGATATATTTTTGTGATGAAATTCTTCTTTTGCTTTGATTTAAGAAGAAATTAACGAGTTTTGGTCAGATTGAAATCTTGTTATGAATTGGTGTTAAGTTTTCTTTTACTAGTTCTTGAGTTTCATTTTACCATTAAACCATTGAAATCTTTTTCCAAGTTCTGTAATATATTGATATAACCTTGCTGTTTTCAAAAATAGCTGTTAGTATACCCCAGTGTGTAATTTTGTCTTAATTCTCTCGTAATAATTCTCTAATGCATAAATGTTTTTGTTGTGAAGTTTTGTTTTTCCCCATTCTAGAATGAAGAAATTTCATCAATTCTTACACAAATTGGATTCTTTTTTCTGTAGACAAGGTCCCTGGTTCATTCAAATGATTTTTGGCTTAAATTGCTTTGATTTAGTCATATTTAAAAGATTATTTGTCTGATTGAAAACTTACTATGAATGACTGGAACTTTTTCTTTCAAAAGTTCTAGAGGTTCATTTTACTTTTAAACTTTAAGAATCTTTGTCCAATTGCTGTAATTTTTTCCTATCACCTTGTAGTTTTAAAAAATCACACATACTTCACTGTTGTCTCTAATTTTTATCCCATAGTGTATAGGTTTTTTGTATGTATTTGGTGTTATTAAGTGTTCTGGTAGCACTTCCCAAAATGCAATTATTTTAAGAAATTCAGTACAAATATTGGGTTACTGCTTTTTAGATGACACTCCTGATCCATTGGAATGCTAATATGGTTATATTGATTTAATTTAATCATAATTTAAGGAGCTTTTTACTGGTAGATACCCTCCTCTTGAAACTTTTTAGTCATTCTCTTTAAAATTTTTCTAGTTTAATTCCCTTGTTTAACTATAGAATCTTTTTCAAATTGTTTTATGTGCTTAATATAACAATGTAGTGTTCAAAAAAAACACATACCTTAAAAATTTATTTTAATTTTGTCTTAAATTTTCCCTTAATATGCTGTAAAGTATGTAATTTGTTTTGTCTTATTTTGTTGCAGAACATTCCATAAGGACCTGATTTTGTGAAATTTTTACCTGATATTGGATGCTTTAATGATATGGTGAGAGCTTTGATATATTTTTGTGATGAAATTCTTCTTTTGCTTTGATTTAAGAAGAAATTAACGAGTTTTGGTCAGATTGAAATCTTGTTATGAATTGGTGTTAAGTTTTCTTTTACTAGTTCTTGAGTTTCATTTTACCATTAAACCATTGAAATCTTTTTCCAAGTTCTGTAATATATTGATATAACCTTGCTGTTTTCAAAAATAGCTGTTAGTATACCCCAGTGTGTAATTTTGTCTTAATTCTCTCGTAATAATTCTCTAATGCATAAATGTTTTTGTTGTGAAGTTTTGTTTTTCCCCATTCTAGAATGAAGAAATTTCATCAATTCTTACACAAATTGGATTCTTTTTTCTGTAGACAAGGTCCCTGGTTCATTCAAATGATTTTTGGCTTAAATTGCTTTGATTTAGTCATATTTAAAAGATTATTTGTCTGATTGAAAACTTACTATGAATGACTGGAACTTTTTCTTTCAAAAGTTCTAGAGGTTCATTTTACTTTTAAACTTTAAGAATCTTTGTCCAATTGCTGTAATTTTTTCCTATCACCTTGTAGTTTTAAAAAATCACACATACTTCACTGTTGTCTCTAATTTTTATCCCATAGTGTATAGGTTTTTTGTATGTATTTGGTGTTATTAAGTGTTCTGGTAGCACTTCCCAAAATGCAATTATTTTAAGAAATTCAGTACAAATATTGGGTTACTGCTTTTTAGATGACACTCCTGATCCATTGGAATGCTAATATGGTTATATTGATTTAATTTAATCATAATTTAAGGAGCTTTTTACTGGTAGATACCCTCCTCTTGAAACTTTTTAGTCATTCTCTTTAAAATTTTTCTAGTTTAATTCCCTTGTTTAACTATAGAATCTTTTTCAAATTGTTTTATGTGCTTAATATAACAATGTAGTGTTCAAAAAAAACACATACCTTAAAAATTTATTTTAATTTTGTCTTAAATTTTCCCTTAATATGCTGTAAAGTATGTAATTTGTTTTGTCTTATTTTGTTGCAGAACATTCCATAAGGACCTGATTTTGTGAAATTTTTACCTGATATTGGATGCTTTAATGATATGGTGAGAGCTTTGATATATTTTTGTGATGAAATTCTTCTTTTGCTTTGATTTAAGAAGAAATTAACGAGTTTTGGTCAGATTGAAATCTTGTTATGAATTGGTGTTAAGTTTTCTTTTACTAGTTCTTGAGTTTCATTTTACCATTAAACCATTGAAATCTTTTTCCAAGTTCTGTAATATATTGATATAACCTTGCTGTTTTCAAAAATAGCTGTTAGTATACCCCAGTGTGTAATTTTGTCTTAATTCTCTCGTAATAATGCTCTAATGCATAAATGTTTTTGTTGTGAAGTTTTGTTTTTCCCCATTCTAGAATGAAGAAATTTCATCAATTCTTACACAAATTGGATTCTTTTTTCTGTAGACAAGGTCCCTGGTTCATTCAAATGATTTTTGGCTTAAATTGCTTTGATTTAGTCATATTTAAAAGATTATTTGTCTGATTGAAAACTTACTATGAATGACTGGAACTTTTTCTTTCAAAAGTTCTAGAGGTTCATTTTACTTTTAAACTTTAAGAATCTTTGTCCAATTGCTGTAATTTTTTCCTATCACCTTGTAGTTTTAAAAAATCACACATACTTCACTGTTGTCTCTAATTTTTATCCCATAGTGTATAGGTTTTTTGTATGTATTTGGTGTTATTAAGTGTTCTGGTAGCACTTCCCAAAATGCAATTATTTTAAGAAATTCAGTACAAATATTGGGTTACTGCTTTTTAGATGACACTCCTGATCCATTGGAATGCTAATATGGTTATATTGATTTAATTTAATCATAATTTAAGGAGCTTTTTACTGGTAGATACCCTCCTCTTGAAACTTTTTAGTCATTCTCTTTAAAATTTTTCTAGTTTAATTCCCTTGTTTAACTATAGAATCTTTTTCAAATTGTTTTATGTGCTTAATATAACAATGTAGTGTTCAAAAAAAACACATACCTTAAAAATTTATTTTAATTTTGTCTTAAATTTTCCCTTAATATGCTGTAAAGTATGTAATTTGTTTTGTCTTATTTTGTTGCAGAACATTCCATAAGGACCTGATTTTGTGAAATTTTTACCTGATATTGGATGCTTTAATGATATGGTGAGAGCTTTGATATATTTTTGTGATGAAATTCTTCTTTTGCTTTGATTTAAGAAGAAATTAACGAGTTTTGGTCAGATTGAAATCTTGTTATGAATTGGTGTTAAGTTTTCTTTTACTAGTTCTTGAGTTTCATTTTACCATTAAACCATTGAAATCTTTTTCCAAGTTCTGTAATATATTGATATAACCTTGCTGTTTTCAAAAATAGCTGTTAGTATACCCCAGTGTGTAATTTTGTCTTAATTCTCTCGTAATAATGCTCTAATGCATAAATGTTTTTGTTGTGAAGTTTTGTTTTTCCCCATTCTAGAATGAAGAAATTTCATCAATTCTTACACAAATTGGATTCTTTTTTCTGTAGACAAGGTCCCTGGTTCATTCAAATGATTTTTGGCTTAAATTGCTTTGATTTAGTCATATTTAAAAGATTATTTGTCTGATTGAAAACTTACTATGAATGACTGGAACTTTTTCTTTCAAAAGTTCTAGAGGTTCATTTTACTTTTAAACTTTAAGAATCTTTGTCCAATTGCTGTAATTTTTTCCTATCACCTTGTAGTTTTAAAAAATCACACATACTTCACTGTTGTCTCTAATTTTTATCCCATAGTGTATAGGTTTTTTGTATGTATTTGGTGTTATTAAGTGTTCTGGTAGCACTTCCCAAAATGCAATTATTTTAAGAAATTCAGTACAAATAATGGGTTACTGCTTTTTAGATGACACTCCTGATCCATTGGAATGCTAATATGCTTATATTGATTTAATTTAATCATAATTTAAGGAGCTTTTTACTGGTAGATACCCTCCTCTTGAAACTTTTTAGTCATTCTCTTTAAAATTTTTCTAGTTTAATTCCCTTGTTTAACTATAGAATCTTTTTCAAATTGTTTTATGTGCTTAATATAACAATGTAGTGTTCAAAAAAAACACATACCTTAAAAATTTATTTTAATTTTGTCTTAAATTTTCCCTTAATATGCTGTAAAGTATGTAATTTGTTTTGTCTTATTTTGTTGCAGAACATTCCATAAGGACCTGATTTTGTGAAATTTTTACCTGATATTGGATGCTTTAATGATATGGTGAGAGCTTTGATATATTTTTGTGATGAAATTCTTCTTTTGCTTTGATTTAAGAAGAAATTAACGAGTTTTGGTCAGATTGAAATCTTGTTATGAATTGGTGTTAAGTTTTCTTTTACTAGTTCTTGAGTTTCATTTTACCATTAAACCATTGAAATCTTTTTCCAAGTTCTGTAATATATTGATATAACCTTGCTGTTTTCAAAAATAGCTGTTAGTATACCCCAGTGTGTAATTTTGTCTTAATTCTCTCGTAATAATGCTCTAATGCATAAATGTTTTTGTTGTGAAGTTTTGTTTTTGCCCATTCTAGAATGAAGAAATTTCATCAATTCTTACACAAATTGGATTCTTTTTTTCTTTAGACAAGGTCCCTGGTTCATTCAAATGATTTTTGGCTTAAATTGCTTTGATTTAGTCATATTTAAAAGAGTCTTTGTCCAATAGAAATCTTACTATGAATGACTGGAACTTGTTCTTTCAAAAGTTCTAGAGGTTCATTTTACTTTTAAACTTTAAGAATCTTTGTCCAATTGCTGTAATTTTTTCCTATCACCTTGTAGTTTTAAAAAATCACACATACTTCACTGTGGTCTCTAATTTTTATCCCATAGTGTATAGGTTTTTTGTATGTATTTGGTGTTATTTATTAAGTGTTCTGGTAGCACTTCCCAAAATGCAATTATTTTAAGAAATTCAGTACAAATATTGGGTTACTGTTTTTTAGATGACACTCCTGATCCATTGGAATGCTAATATGGTTATATTGCTTTAATTTAATCATAATTTAAGGAAGTTTTTACTGGTAGATACCCTCCTCTTGAAACTTTTTAGTCATTCTCTTTAAAATTTTTCTAGTTTAATTCCCTTGTTTAACTATAGAATCTTTTTCAAATTGTTTTATGTGCTTAATATAACAATGTAGTGTTCAAAAAAAACACATACCTTAAAAATTTATTTTAATTTTGTCTTAAATTTTCCCTTAATATGCTGTAAAGTATGTAATTTGTTTTGTCTTATTTTGTTGCAGAACATTCCATAAGGACCTGATTTTGTGAAATTTTTACCTGATAATGGATGCTTTACACAAATTGGATTCTTTTTTCTCTAGACAAGGTCCATGCTTCATTTAAATGATTTTTGGCTTAAATTGCTAAATCACACCTACTTAACTGTTGTGTCTAATTTTTATCCCATAGTGTATAGTAGGGTGGGCCGAAAACACACTTTAATTTTTATTCATGTTCTAATAGCGCGGAAAGGGTGCCACTTGGGTCCAATAAGGAGGGTGTAAAATAATTTTTCGATTGGATAATATCTTAGGCTCCCGCATCACACTTAAAGTTCGAAAAAAATGATGACTTTTTTACAAAACATCAAAAAAATCAAAGATTAAACTCTCAAATATTGTTCAGGATTTTTTTATGAGGAACTAATATAGTTATAGACATAATGTTTCAGGTTCCATTCTTTTATCACTCTTGCTTCGTTAGATATAATTTTTTAATGTTCAATGAAATCTTGTAAAGTTTTTCCTGCATTTTTAAAAAGCTAATAACTCTAGAACTATACAACTTAAAAACCTGAAATTAGTCCCATTCGGTTCGTAAATTTTTTGTCTTTCATTTGATGTGCATCATGACCATCATTATCCAAAATTTAAAAAAGTGAAAAAAAATTTAATAAAAAAATTTAATAAAAAATTTTTTTTGAAAAAACTTTAAAAGCCTTTTGACTCATAAAATGAACATTATTACCAAATTTCAAGTTGAAAATAAAATATTATCATGCATAAAAAAAAGTTTCGAAATTTAGGCAAGTCCCTAAACCAGGGGTTCTCAAACTTTTTCAGTCACGGCACCCCTAGCAAGCTAAAAAAGATTCGGGGCACCCCCCAAAAAAGGTTAAATTTTTTTGGGGGAAAGGTGTCCACATTAAGAAGTAGCCAGCAGTGTAATATGAAATTTATTTCAGGAGAGGACCAAAATTAGCCCTCAACCCTTCCTTGTATTTATTATCCAATGTAAATTGATTTTCCGAAATTAGTAGTTCCCCCCCCCTTTTTTTAGGTAGAAGTTGTGTTATAAGAGAATTTTACATAAGAAAGGTTGTAATAAAGCTTGAAGTATAAAAGGGGGGTCTGGGGGTCCTCCCCCAGAAAATTTTTTGAAAGTTGACTGTAAAAGACAGGTTTTTAAGTAGTTTTAGCACACCTGTTCCAAAATTTAGATTTACATTTTTGGCAGGATTCCCCCAAAAATTTTTGGAAATTTAAACCTAAAAACAGGGCTTACCTTGGTTTTGGGTGTACACCTACTCCGAATTTCGGGTATATATTTTTAGGTAGGATTTTGATTTTGATGAACTTATAAAAGGTTTTGAATAAAGTAGGAATGGGGTAAAGTTGGTTCTCCCCCAGAAATTGATGCTAAAAATCAGGGTTTTAACTTGTTTTGGTAGACCTTTCGTACATGTCCCTTTTTCTGTGAAAAGCAGTGTTTTTGATCGTTTATTTTGTGTATGTTATAAAAAAGATATTTGTCATTCTAAGAACGCAAGAATAAAAGGAAGAAAAAGAGTGGAAAAGTTGGATAATATTAACTGTTTTCACCCCCCATAAATAGTTAAGAATATTTGTTCCAAATTTAAAATTTCGTAATTTTTTGCAACTTTTCTTGGTCATTGTCCCGGCACCCCTGGCATACCCTCGCGGCACCCCAGGGTGCCGCGGCACACAGTTTGAGAACCTCTGCCCTAAACAATATAGCCTCTATATCGTATAACGGCATCCGATGAGAGCCGAAAAATTGGTTTGTGCGCATGCTCGTGTTGGCGGCAGATATTTGGCGAGAATTTGGCTTCTTGGGAGGTATTGAGTTTAAATTATGTAATTTCTACCAGGCTGATGTGGATCGATGGCTCAGTGGGTAGGATGAACGGTAGTTGAACGGAAGGTCGTGGGTTCGAATCTTAGCGTCTGCTTCTTTTTTTTACCAAATTTAATGAATTTAGATTTTATTTAATTAAATATTATAATAATTTTCATTGGTTTTTTGATTTTGATAAAAGTTTTGTACTTATAATGTGAATATTTTTAATTATTAAATTTGATAACATTATTTAATTTAATCAAAGAATTAAGTTATTCAAATATAGATGGCAGTTAATTAAGTTATTATTCAATTAAATGTTAAATTGTTAGAATTTTTTTTATTACATTTAAAAATTTTGAGAGTTTTGTGTAGTTATGATGTTAGTAAATAAATTTTGATGGCCTGATGTTTATAATTTTAAATATTTTAATATTAGGGATCGTTTTACTAATAAGCTCCTGTGATTTTTCATTTAAATCCTATGTAATACACGAATTATCTATAAATAGACTCTTGGACTTTGAAAACCTACGACCCAAACCAAAAATATACGGCAATTTGAAATTGGGATAAGAGCTTCGCCAAGTAGCGATTCCTTCGCCAAATATTTGTTGCCAAATTGCAACTTAGCGCATGCTCACAAACGTTTTTTTTCAACTCCCATTGCCTGCCATCGCAGTCACTAGAATGCAGTCCCAAACAATCCCAAAAATTATAAAGCAAGAGCGATTCACTCATGAAAATTCATAAACTCGCTTGAGGGTTTTCATATGACTTAAAACATGTAAAAAATGTCACATAAATTTCAGAAAATACGACAATTAACAGATTCGGTGCGAAACCTTGCAAAGCTAATTTTCAACTTAAAGTTAATTCAATTTACATGCATTACTCCTGAAAATTCAAAAGAATTATGTTTATATCTAATTGTTTTTACTTTTAAAAGTCAAATCAAAGTAAATTAAAAGTTTTAGACCATAAAAAATTGGATATAAACACTTTTCTTAGGAATATTCAGTTAAAATTCATGCAAATTGAATTAACTTTAAAGTTGAAAATTAGCTCTGAAAGGTTTTGCACTGAATCTATTACTTGTCGTATTTTCAGAAATTTATTTGAAATTTTTTACATGTTTTAAGTCATATGAACACCCTCAAGCAAGTTTATCAATTTTCCATGAGTGAATCGCTCTTGCTTTATAATTTTTGGGATTGTTTAGGGACTTGCCTAAATTTCGAAACTTTTATTTTTTTATGCATGATAATATTTTATTTTCAACTTGAAATTTGGTAAAAATATTCATTTTATGAGTCAAAAGGCTTTTAAATTTTTTTCAAAAAAATTTTCCAAAAAAATTTTTTTATTAAATTTTTTTTCACTTCTTTTAAATTGAAAAAATTTTTTGGAAAATGATGGTCATGATGCACATCAAATGAAAGACAAAAAATTTACGAACCGAATGGTACTAATTTCAGGTTTTTAAGTTGTAAAGTTCTAGAGTTATTAGCTTTTTAAAAATGCAGGAAAAACAACTTTACAAGATTTCATTATACAAATACAAATTAAGTCGACCAACTACAGGCGTAAGCCCAGCAAGGTTGGTCCAGTCTTTTTAACCCACACTACCGGAATCATCACCATTGAACATTAAAAAATTATATCTAACGAAGCAAGAGTGATAAAAGAATGGAACCTGAAACATTATGTCTATAACTATATTAGTTCCTCATAAAAAATCCTGAACAATATTTGAGAATTTAATCTTTGATTTTTTTGTTGTTTTATAAAAAAGTCATCTATTTTTTCGAACTTTAAGTGCGATGCGGGAGCCTAAGATATTATCCAATCGAAAAAATATTTTACACCCTCCTTATTGGACCCAAGTGGCACCCTTTCCGCGCTATTAGAACATGAATAAAAAATAAAGTGTGTTTTCGGCCCACCCTAGTGTATAGGTTTTATGCATGTATTTGGTGTTATTAAGTGTACTGGTAGCAATTCCCAAATCACAATTATTTTATGAAATTGAGTACAAATATTGGGTTCTTGCTTTTTAGATGACACCTCTGATACATTGGAATGCTAAAATTGTTATATTGCTTTAATTTAATCATAATTAAAGAATTTTTCTCTGGTAGATACCCTCCTCTTGAAACTTTAGGTTTTATGCATGTATTTGGTGTTATTAAGTGTACTGGTAGCAATTCCCAAATCACAATTATTTTATGAAATTGAGTACAAATATTGGGTTCTTGCTTTTTAGATGACACCTCTGATACATTGGAATGCTAAAATTGTTATATTGCTTTAATTTAATCATAATTAAAGAATTTTTCTCTGGTAGATACCCTCCTCTTGAAACTTTTCAGTCATTCTCTTTAAATTTTTTCTAGTTTAATTCCCTTGTTTAACTTTAAAATCTTTCTCAAATTGTTATATGTGCTTAATATATCCATGTAGTTTTCAAAAATAACCCATCCCTTAAAAATAAATTTTAATTTTGTCTTAAATTCTCCTGATAATTTGCTGTAAAGCATGTAATTTCTGTTGTATTATTTTGTTGCAGAACGTTCCATAATGACCTGATTTTGAAATTTTTAACTGATATTGGATCCTTTAATGATGTGGTGAGAGCTTTGATATGTTTTTATGATGAAATTTTTATTTTGCTTTGATTTAAGAACAAATTAACGAGTCTTGGTCTGATTGAAATCTTGTTTTGAATTGGTGTCAGTTTTTCTTTAATAAGGGATTGGGTTTCATTTTACTCTAATACCTTTAGAATCTTTTTCCAACTTATGTTATTTGTTTATAACACTTTTTTTACCCTTGTCTTTAATTTTGTCTTAAATTCTCCCATAATATTGCATTGTGTTAAGGGTTTGTTTTGGCCCATTCCATAATGCAGAATTTTTATGAATTCTTATACAAATTAGTTTTTTTTGTTTAGACTTTTTTGTTTTTACTTTGATTTAATTATATATAAAAGAGTCTATTTTTAATTGAATTATCTCTAAAAATTGTCGTCAGTTTTCCCTTCTATACATCTAGAGATTCCTTTACTTTTAAGTTTCTAGAATCTTTTTCCAACTGCTGTAATATGTTCCTTATACCTTGAATTTTTTAAAAAATACTATTTACTTAACCGTTGTATCTGATTTTGATTCCATATTATAGACTTTATGCATGTATTTGGTGTTATCAAGTGTTTTGATTGCACATCCCATCAGTGGCGTAGTCAAAAAAAATTTTCGGAGGGGGATGTTGATATTTCGGGAGGGGATATGGGGTATTTTTAGTGGTTTTCTATGGTCAAAAAGGAAATTTTCTGAGTGTTGGGGGATATATTCTCAAATCCCCCCCTCTGGCTACGCCCCTGCATCGCATGATGTAGAAATTTGAGGAATTCGGTACAAAAATTGTGTCCTACTTTTTAGGTGTCACACCTAATACATGTAAATGATGATATGGTTATATTGCTTTAATTTAGTCATAATTAAAGGAGCCTTTGTTTGGAAGATATCCTAAGTTTGAAACTTTTTAGTTATTCTCTTTTAAATTGTTCTGCTTTAATTCACTTCTATAACCTTAGAATATTTCTCAACTTGTGTAATGTGTTTATACTCTATTCATTTAGAATTGGCGCTTGAGAAATAGTGCTTTCCCCCACGCTAGAAGCGTAACCATAGTTACTATCTTCGAACAGCCAATAGTAAGCCTTCTTCGTCACTTTGACGAAGGTAATTGCTATGGTTACCGATCGGTGGTGAGGGAAGGAAATATTTTCAAGCGCCAGTTCAAAGTGAACAGACTATAATCTACGCATGTAGTTTTCAAAAATAACTCTTCTTTAAATTGGTTTAAATTTTGTTTTAAATTCTCCTACATTATAATTCTTTCAATGTAAGGATAAAATTAGGATTCCAGTTCTACTTTTATTAAGAAATATATCTGAATACTAGAATTTTCTGAGTACTTGTATGTAAAATTATAGGAGATGTCTTTAAATAGCTTTGAGATGTGAAATTTTCTTTGAGAAAAGAAATTCCTCTCTCACTTTTTTTGTTTTTCTCTTCCTTGTTATTTTGCTGCTCAATTTCTTTTAAATAATTAATTACTTTTATTAGTTTTTCTTATGTTATGTCACAATATTGTTGGTATTAGAAATAACTATCCTTTGAAAGAAAGCGGCATTGTGCAAAAATAAGTCTTATTGTGTTAAATTAAGTCTCTAACTATATTTTTGTGTTGTGTAGTTCTTAATTTTTTAAATATTTTAAGTTCATAAGTAAAATGAATCCTTTAATAAAAAAATCCATCTTAAAATGTAATTTTGACTTGTGACTTTTTACTGATAAATTTTGTGCAATTACTGTTATATTTCCTTTTGTTAAAATTATATTTGTTCTTCTATCATTTTTTTTGTTTGAAGTTCTAGAAATTACAGTAACATGAGAAAAATATTAGTATTAAGGTATAACTTGGAAATACTTATTTTTTCTGTGATTAATGTGTTTTCCTGCAGTAGCTTAGAAATATTTTTCTTCTGTACCGACTGTAGTCAAATTTGGTACCACCTGGAAAAGAAACCATCTTTCACAGTTTTTTCGTGCATTCAGTTGCTGAATAATTCTCATGTTTGATGGCCTTGTTTTAAAGGCACCACTTATGAGTATTTTTCAGTGTTAAGAATGTATTTCTGTAGCAGTATTTATGAACCTGGTTTTAGGAAGATTTATTTTAGTTGGATGAAAGACCATAGGCCTGGAAGTGAAGTTACTCATTACTATTAGCATGTCTGTCAAGTGGTGAGTTTCATATCTTAAAAAATGTTCTTTATTTTTCTTCTTAGTCTTTATTTCTTTACCTTTAAGATCAAGAGTTATTTTTGGAGTAATATAATTGAACTAATGTTTCTCTATGCAAAATGAAGGTGAGTAAAGCAAATTTTATACCTTTCAATAATCTAGGCTTCATTATTAGGGAGTGACTAGGCTGCCGACGGGTAACTGTTGTGCGCATGATCGGGTTAAAGGCGTGGTTTTAAAGTATTTAGCATGGAATGTAGCGAAGCTCGGATGGGGTAGTGGTAGTGCGTCTGCCTGGCGTGCGGAAGGTCGTAGGTTCGAACCCAGTAATTATTTTTCAGTAAATTTAATTTAAATTTTTATTATTCCATTAAAAATTGCAAGAATTAACTTGTTTAACAGTCATTCCTTATTTAATTAAATTCATTGTGTTTTTTAAATGTTTTACTTTATCTAATTTAAAAAAAAAAATTATTATTAATTTATTGAAAATAAAATTATTTCGCTAAAATATTTTATAGAAACAGCAAGAATCAAGTCCACATGGATGCGCATTGCTAATAAAGTATAAAAATCTTGCAGGGATTGTGAAATACAGTACAAAACAGTACGTCGGCAGCCGTGGCCGTGACGCTTGGCGTCCGACGTACGTCGGCAGCGTAGCAACGGCCTCATTATTACACTACTGGCCATCCAAAATGGTACACCAAGGAGGAACTGAGATATCAAACCCAAATTTATTTCTATGATTGCACATAATGTTAATGTGAATTTATTAAAAATTCAGCCTTCCTGGATATTAGGGGGCCGAGACTCCAACTACTACGGATCCTCCGTAGTTTCTACGGATGCCGTCGTTAAACTACGGACTACGGATAGCATCGAAAAAGCTACGGAAAATCGGAAATATATCATAATAAGCACTTAGAAGCGCAAGTTTTTTTTCCCAATTATGCTCCATTTTTAGGATATTTTCAGTCTTCATAAAACAGGGTGGCCAGCGATCGGGTTTCGTGTTGCATGCGGGGTGCATTTTCGCCGATCCCAACCGTTTCGTCCAACGAAGACTCAGGCGCATGCGTCGAAGTCTGAGGTTGTTCCAGTTGTTACATTTTGCTTGGCGGTTAAATTGGGCTAGTTCTGATTGGCGATAAAACTACTTGGATATATTCTGTGGTTTTTTTTCGTTTACAAGTTTATACATTTTTAGCGGAATTGGCAATTGGGGGATGGGATATTTTAGATTTCAGCCAATTTTTGTAAAGCCATAGTACTTATCTTACTTGTTAAAGTTAAATATCATTTAAAAGTTTTAAATAATAATTTAAAAGTTTTAATCTACCTTTGTTCGTAATTGACAGTTAGGTACATAATAAATTTTTTGATCTGGTCCACTTATCTTACCTTTGGTATGTAACAAAAATCTATTCTAATGAGATTGTATTAAATACACAGTAATAAAGTCATTTTGACTTGAAAATGTGTGAAATTTATAAATGAGAATATTTTCTAATATTATATTGATACATTAATAAATATTATGTTATGTAAGCATTTTTACTAATATAATGTAATTATGTTTTAGTTATGCTTTTGTAATTAAATGTTTAAAAGTATGTTAATCCAAAGTTTAAAAGAATTATAACTGAAGGGTTTTTTGGGAACAGAAATTTAACTTTTACAGAAAGGAATTCTGTGAATAAATGAATTCTCTGAAATCAGACTTACACCCCACATGTGTGTAAGTTTTATTATGAAATAAAATCAAAGTATATAGACCAAAAATTTATATGGGTTAAGTAAATATATACTGGTGTTTCAAAAGTCAGTTTCACTGCTTTTATTTGGAACCAACGCCTCCTAGGCTCATGGAAATATGGTCTACCCCTATGTAAGTGACCCTAAAAAATCCACTAAGAAGACTTACACTTACAGTGCCTTTAAAGGCAAAATAAAAAAGTTAAAAAAATTAACGTAAAATGGAGAAGATAGACCCAAAACTATAATGAGAGTATTTTTGTCATTGGAATTAAAAATGCACTGAAAAAAATCATGAAAATCTCGTGATTATTCGTGGAGATAAATATATGGCATGTAAAAACAGCACTTTTCAGTTTTTTTAAATGTTTGATTAAATTGTGTGTTTATTTTATTAATAAAACACAAAATTACATAATGACACTGGAAACTTATGAAGATGCTAACTTTTTCATTTTTGAAGCATGAAAAAGTGCTATTTTCATATCTAATATATCTAAGTATATTTTGGGTAACATTTTGTCAGCAAAGATAAGCAAACCACAAACCTCCCTCATTATTTCGTAAGAAAACTGCCCGGTCCCCTTTTTTGTATGAACAAATTTTAAATTAAAATTTATTTTTGGTGGAATTTTGAATTTATGCAATAAACGAGATATTTTCAAAAATGCAGTGTTAGTAAGATCTTATGTAAGCGTCACTGACTTCCCATGTTGTCTGGAAAAATAAGCAAAGAGCAAACCCGTCCCCCCTTAGGTGCTTACATAATATTTGAAAGGGCCCTGTAGAAATAATTTTTTATTTCAAAAATCCACATATTTTGTAAATCTAAATAAAAACCAAGGATATGAAAAACAGCCAAGTTTGAGCAACATATAAGAGAAATAAATTACATGGAATGTTTAGGGACTTGCCAAAATTTCGCAAACTTTTATTTTTTTCTACATGATCAAATTTTAATTTCAACTTGAAATTTAGCAGAAATGTTCATTTTGGAAGTGGAAAAACTTAAAATTTATTTAATAAAATTTTTTTTTCAAAAATTTTTTTATTTAATTTTTTCTCCATTTTTTTTATTTTGAAGAAAATTTTTTTTAAAAAGGCAGTTATGTTGCACATCAAATGAAAGGTAATAAAATTACAAACAAAATGGCACAAATTTCAGGTTTTTAAGTTGTATGGTTCTGGAGTTATTAGCTTTTTTAAAATGCAGGAAAAACAACTTTACAAGAGTTATTTTAACTTTAAAACATTTTTACTACCGAAAGAGGGGTGATAGAAGAATGGAATCTGGAACATTATAACTATAACTATATTAGATTCTCATTAAAAAATCAAGAAGAAGTTGGGAGGGTTTAATCTATGGTTTTTGGGATGTTTTGTGAAAAAATCAGTATTTTTTTGAAACTTCAAGGCAACTGCGCACGGGTGTTTATTATTCGAATGAGCTGATATTTTGCAAAAACTATTTATTTGTATGATGGAACAATTTGGGGGGGCGTCGCGTTAAGATTTCCAAACTTAAAAAATAAGGACCACCCTAATATATATATATATATATATATATATATTAGGGTGTATCGAAAAAAAACTTTTTTTCGATTTTGATGACGTAATAGCGCGGAAAAGTTGTCTAAGGTGCCAGAGAGTACCTGTGAATTTTTTCAGAATTTTTGGATAATTTCTTAATGTGCCACATTGACCCTGAAGTTCCCCATGTTAATCCAATGGGGCGCGCCGCCAAAAAGGCCGAAAATCGGTTTTTCGCCCCTCATTTCTACCCTAATCACACGACGAATGTCTCGTCTCGAGTTATGGACTCTATATGATGTATGCTACCCGAAAAAACTTGAATAATAACTTAAACCTCTATATTATGTTGATTGTGGGCTCTGATTTGAACGAGGAAATACGCAATTTTCGACGAAATTTGAGCATACAAAAAAACGTAATATAGATATTTAGGCTATTATTCAAGTTTTGTCGGATAGCATACATCATATAGAGTCCATAACTCGAGACGAGACATTCCTCGTGTGATTAGGGTAGAAATGAGGGGCGAAAAACCGATTTTCGGCCTTTTTGGCGGCGCGCCCCATTGGATTAACATGGGGAACTTCAGGGCCAATGTGGCACATTAAGAAATTATCCAAAAATTCTGAAAAAAATCACAGGTACTCTCTGGCACCTTAGACAACTTTTCCGCGCTATTACGTCATCAAAATCGAAAAAAAGTTTTTTTCGATACACCCTAATATATATATATATATATATATATATATATATATTAGGGTGTATCGAAAAAAACTTTTTTTCGATTTTGATGACGTAATAGCGCGGAAAAGTTGTCTAAGGTGCCAGAGAGTACCTGTGAATTTTTTCAGAATTTTTGGATAATTTCTTAATGTGCCACATTGACCCTGAAGTTCCCCATGTTAATCCAATGGGGCGCGCCGCCAAAAAGGCCGAAAATCGGTTTTTCGCCCCTCATTTCTACCCTAATCACACGACGAATGTCTCGTCTCGAGTTATGGACTCTATATGATGTATGCTACCCGAAAAAACTTGAATAATAACTTAAACCTCTATAATATGTTGATTGTGGGCTCTGATTTGAACGAGGAAATACGCAATTTTCGACGAAATTTGAGCATACAAAAAAACGTAATATAGATATTTAGGCTATTATTCAAGTTTTGTCGGATAGCATACATCATATAGAGTCCATAACTCGAGACGAGACATTCCTCGTGTGATTAGGGTAGAAATGAGGGGCGAAAAACCGATTTTCGGCCTTTTTGGCGGCGCGCCCCATTGGATTAACATGGGGAACTTCAGGGCCAATGTGGCACATTAAGAAATTATCCAAAAATTCTGAAAAAAATCACAGGTACTCTCTGGCACCTTAGACAACTTTTCCGCGCTATTACGTCATCAAAATCGAAAAAAGTTTTTTTCGATACACCCTAATATATATATATATATATATATATATATATATATATATATATATATATATATATATATATATATATATATATATTAATAAATAAAAGAAAGTTTTAAAAAAAATTTTGCTTAAACTTTGCCAAACTGTGAAAAAAAATGCTTACGTTAGGTATAATTCATGAAAGTAAAAATTGTAAAACAGAACATTCAGAACTCTTAAATATTCCTAAACATATTCTCAAAACTCTCCAAAAACGCGAATTATGCCAAAATTTGGCAACCCTATTCAAGACCACGGAGTATTGTGGAAATTTCTAAGTCCAAACGCATGCGCCAGAGTCTTCATTGGACGAAACGGTTGGGATCGGCGAAAATGCATGCGGGGTATTCCGTCCGTTCTTCCCTCGACTTCTTTCGGACGGCGCAGCGACGGGCGCCAAGTTGAAATCGGCTTCTTCTTGCGTTGTTAGTGCGATGTGGAAAAAAAACTTTATAGTGGTTAGAAGCCGTCGTCCGGTGTTTAGGACCGCATTCGGCGGAAAGTCGAAAAATAAAATTTTTCGCGTAAGTACTACCGTTTTCCCGGCCGTAGTTGAATCGGGCTTCTTTTCACATTGTAATTACACTGTAGGAAAAATTTAAGCATGACCAGAGGAGCCTATAATAAGTCCAATGATACCTCTCAGATCGCGTTTATATCGATTTTAGTCAGTGTTTTCAACTAATTTTTCTTAAGGATTTCCTGATGATGTCGTGTCTATGATTGTGCACTAAATGGCTCCGAAGCTGTCGAAGACAGCTTTTGCAATCTCGACAGCCCTATCTGTATAGAGTAGGTCCACTCGGTCCTCCAAGCCGATGTTAAAAAGTTTGGCCTGGATTGCTGGACAGCTGAAGATGTGTTGACGGGACAGTGGGATGATATCTGGGCAATGAGGACAAAAGTTGGTGTAACTACGCTGTCCGTCCGCAGAAATCCTCATCCCCTTTAAATGATTTGTCCTAAGTCTGGTTAAAATAGTCGATATGGCTCTGTCGCAGTTCAGTTCCGTAATGGAGTTTCTTTTAACTTGCTGGCCGATTAGTCTTCGGCCAGCAACAGCATTGGCGTCGATGAGGGTTAGGCAGTTGGATGGCTGAGGAGAGTTACGGGATGCCTTTGCGAGCTCATCGGCCTTCTCATTACCAAAAATATTTACATGAGCCGGTATCCATTGCAAGATGCAGGATCTCTGGGCAGCAATGATTTTGTTTGTGAGCTCAATGATCTGATGGCTGAGTTGACATTTGCCCTTCTGGATCGCTTGCAATGCTGATCTGCAATCAGAGAAAATTATGATGCCTCTGGAACTCTGGTCCTCTTTAGAAAGATAAATTTCCAGAGCACTTTTGATGGCGACGAGCTCGCATGTATAGTTGGAGGCGATTTTCCCAACAGGAATACCATGGCATTCCTGCGCTCCGTCTGGTCCTATGAAAAAGACTCCTGCTCCTCCTTTATCCAGATTAGAGTCGGAAGAGCCATCTGTGTAGGCGATCGTCAGATCCTGAGTTGAGGTCGTGAGTTCTTCAATGGTATGGTCGCCTTTCTCTTTGATTATTGCGGTAGGATCTTTCTTTGTGCAAGGCTGTAAGAGATTTAAATATATTTTTGTTTGGGAGAGAGGGCACAGGATTTTGAAAGGCTCTGGAAATTTTGAGAGTCTCATATTTGAGGTTGATATCATTCCTGATATCTTGGTCATGTTGGAGGGTTGAGGATCTCTTCAGCCTGCAATTTCCACTCCACGCACTAAAGGTTCTGCTTGAGATATGGTGATCAGCAAGGGTTTGGATTTTGTTGGTAAATTTAATGGTTGTTAATTTTCTTCTGCTTTCCAAGGGGGCAAGGCCGCATTCCTTTTCAATTTTGATGTTATTCGTTGAAGAAACAGCTCCAGTTATGATTTTAGAGGCCCTGTATTGAACGGCGTCGATCTTTTCTTTAACAGTAGGCCTTGCCGATGCCCAAATGGTGCTGCGTATTCGAGGACAGGCCTGACGATAGAAGTGAGAGTTTTCTTGAGAGAGATATTCTTGAGAGTTTTTGGACTTTATCCCCAAGAAGCACCACAAAGTTTTCTGAGGATGTTTAGCTTTTTCCGTGCTTTATTTGAAACAGTTTCAATGTGTTTAGAGAATCTTAACTCTGCATCTAGAGTTATTCCAAGATACTTGGGGTTAGAAGTTTGTTTAATTTCTGAACCCAATAGCTTTATTATAGGATGGAACGAGCCTCTATTTTTCCGATCGGTTGAGAAAACACAAAAGTTTGTTTTGTCCGGATTAATTTTAAGCTTAAGATCTTTTGACCAAATTTCAATGCCCTTCATACAGGCATTAAGAGCTCTTTGTGAGACTTCGAGATTTGAGTGAGTGTGCCAGACTGCAATATCATCGGCATAACAGGCAACTTTTATTTCTTTACTGATGTGGGGGTCTATAGTATTCATGTACAGAAGAAAAAGAAGAGGGCTAAGTACGGAGCCCTGAGGAACTCCCGCCCAGGTATGGTGAGTGGTGGAGAAACCGCCATCAACCCTGACTTTAAAGCTTCTTTTCCTGAGAAAGTCATTAATCCAGATTGAAGCATTTGATGTAATGCCTGTTTTGTGTAAGATGTTGATCAGTTTCTGCCTCCAGACTCTGTCGAAAGCAGCAGAGAGATCAAGAAAAACCATGGTAGTTTTCTTATGGGGCTTGTTCTGGAAGCCATCAATAATCGATTGGCAGAGGTAGAAAAGCTGGTCGACGGTGCTGTGATTGGCTCTATATGCGGTCTGGTATGAGTGCAAGATGTAGTTCTCAGTGACCCAATTCATCAGTCTAGAATGAATAATGCGCTCCATAAGTTTGCACAGAATGCAGGTGAGCGAGATAGGTCTGTAATTAGCGCAATTACTTGCAGATTTTCCAGGTTTTAGGATGGGTACAATTACAGATTCCTTCCAGGATTTGGGTAACTTACCAGAGCGCCATGAGGTATTAAAGATATTTAGCAAATCTCTTTTAGCATTTTCACCAAAATGCGTGATCATTTGACCGAAAATGAGATCTGGTCCGGGGGATTTCTTTTGATCCAGGCGATTGATTGCAGATTCCAGTTCCTCAGGACCAAAGTCAGATGTGAATATGCTGTTATCGGGCATTTTCCTGCTTCTTTTAATAACAGATTTGTATTTTTTATTAACTTTTTTGTCTCCTGCTGTATACTGTAGTTTGCTTGAAACTTCGTAGTGCTTTTGCAAGTAGGTTTGCTGTTTCTTTGTTTGTTCTGGCATTTGAGCCGTTTTTTGAGATCACATTCGACTGAGGTTCAGCCTGCATGTTGGCTGCTGGACTGCTTGCGTTGTTTAGAGCCTTAATCAAGTTCCAATATTGGGACGTGCCTTTTCTTGGGTCAAGTTTTTTGCAGAGCTCTGTCCATTTCTCTTGTTTGCTAGCTGAGATGGCTTCTTCCACCTTATGACTTACTTCTGTAAGTTTACGTCTTAACTCCTCACTGTTGTTGCTTTGGAGTTCTTTACTGGTTTGGTCTCTTTCCTTTATTAGTGCCTCGATGTTGTAATCCTTCCAAGAAGGAATCCAATTGTCTTTTCGCTTTCCTCTAGGGATGTGATGTTTTGCTGCGCTTTGGATGCGGCTAGTTAAGAGAGAGAGAAGTTCCTCAAGGTTACTACAGACTGTTGGTTCAGAGCATAGGTTCTCAAGTTCTCGGGTAAACCCGGGCCAGTCTGCCTTCCGGAAGTTCCATGAGCGCTTGAATTGCGTAGGACGTTCTTGGTCTATTGAAAAGGTTGTGAGAACTGGGTAATAGTCACTGATGGCAGAATCTAGAACTCTCCATTGTGTTCTGTCTGCTGAAAGGTGGCTGATGGCAGTAATGTCAAGTGCAGACGCTTTACCATTTGTTCTAGAGATGTAGGTATTTTCACCTGTGTTGAGGATGGTTAAATTCAAGTCGTCTGCTAGGTCCTCAACCTGGGCTCCCTTAGAATCCAGCAGATTGCTGCCCCAAGAGGGGCTCTTGGCATTGAGGTCTCCTAAAATAATTTTTGTCTCTGAGTTTGAAGATGCCAGATCCTGAAGGCGGTCTGTATCAATAGGAGAATTGTCGGGGTGGTAAACATTAATCACGGTGATAGTGTGGTCCGGAAGAAGGATATCCACTGCGTGAGCTTCCGTGCTTGCATCGGACAGGAACGTCGAAAGAACTTCTAAGTATTTAATTTCTGGTGTCTTTATAAGGAAAGCTATTCCTCCTCCTCTGCTGTTTGGTCTGTCCTTTCTGATTGTAGTGTACCCCTTAATTTTGAGACTAAGATTTTGGTTAAGTTTTGTTTCCTGCAAGCAGGCAACATGAATGTTGTTGGAAAACAAAATGTCTGAAAGTTCAGCCAATTTTCTCTGGGTGCCATTAATATTGAGCTGTAAGAAATTTACTGTCCTCGTAGCTGATTTCTCGACACGTCCCCGGACTGCAGGTCGCGTCGCGTCGGCTGCCCCGGACGCGGTAGCATGGTGACTAACAGATATTGCACAACTCATAGAAGAGGGGTTGCCAGAGCCTCGAGAGGTTGGACTTCTACCTGTTGGTCCGCGGGAGGTATTTTATTTCCCTCCTACCACCCAAAGAAAAAACCTATGGAGGCATTCCCCCATCCGCCGCCAGGGGACGCGCTCTCTAGGGATTACAGGCTCCCCCGAGAGAAGGATTTCCTAAGTTGTAAATTTTTACTGATAGATCACTCTGAAGTTTAATGCAGTATTTTTAAAAAAACCTTGTTAGACTATAACCTGTTTCAGATATGACATCAAGGGGGATGGCAGGGGATCCACCCTAAAATATCGGACTAGTTCTAGGTGTATAAAACAACCCTGTTTTTAGGATCAACTTCCAAAAAAATTTTCCTTACTCATAAGGACTACTGACAACCATCTTTCAAAGTTTGAGTCTCTGCATTACCGCTGCCCCACGCCATGGTATTGAGTGAAGGAGGCTCTAGATGGGCTTTGAGGGATTGGAGGACCATGTTGAGTCCACAGATAATCAAAGTTCATGTGGTACACCAGCGGACGTGGCATACCGGGTTAGGTGATTTCTCCTCTTCCATCGGATATGTTTTATGGCGTTGGTTCTTAAGAACGGGTAGGTGAGGGTAAAAATGCAACATAGGGGATAAGAAGAAAGCTTGGACATCGAGTTCATCACGTGGTTGTGCATTTTTCTCTTGATACTTGTACGATGTACGCAGGCGAGGGTTGAAGGTAAGGGTGGACAACAGGTTGCCAAATCATAATGCTGCAGTTCTGGTTGGTAAATGTGCCGTTAAATTATACTGAGGAGGTGTAGGAGTGGAATGCATGTCGTTTACATGTGACAAACATGTGCATGTTTGACAACCTGTTGTCCACCCTTACCTTCAACCCTAGCCTGCAGACAAGTCTCAAGAGAAAAATGCACAACCACGGGATGAACTCAATGTCCAAGCTTTCTTCTTATCACCCTATGTTGCATTTTTACCCTGACCTACCCGTTCTTAAGAACCAAGGCCACAAAACATGTCCGATGAAAGAGGACAAATCACCTAGCCCGGTATGCAACGTCCGCTGGTGCACCACATGAACTTTGTCTACCTGTGAACTCAACATGGTCCTCCAATCCCTTAAAGCCCATTTAGAGCCTCCTTCACTCAATACAATGGCGTTGGGAGGCGGTAATGGACACCTATGGAGACAACACTCCTCAACGATTTTCTCAGCCCCCTAAGATCCAGGAAGGCTGAATTTTAAATCAATTCACATTAACACAATGTGCAATCATAGAAAAAAAATTGGATTTGATATCTTTTTCCTTCTTTGTGTACCATTATGGATGACCAGCAGTGTAGATAAAGGGTGCTGTTTTGATATTGAGATGAGATTTAGTTTATTAAAAGTGTACTTTTAGTGTTCCAATCATCTTGCAAAAAGTTCAAAGAGGTGGGCCTCTAATAAAAACCTAATGGTTATAAAATATATTGCCTTTCACAGAACTATGCAGCCTATTGGGGTTTAATCTAAAGGGCTAAATAATTATTTTAAAAGTTATAAATAAATAGGAAGTTAATTTTGTAAATGATATTATAAAGCAGAAACTTCAAATTATCTTTCTTTTTCAAAAACCAAATATTTCCCCTTTTAAACGCTTTTATTCTACTTGCTTTTGTCGGCGTTTTACGGGTGGAATTTTAAAACTCGATTTTCAGGCACTTCCCGATATGTTAGGGCCCCGAAACTTTGCTCATTGGTGTAGCCCTCATGACACTCCAATATCCAATCATTATCTAGTCAAACAACCAAAGGATTCAGTTAATTAACGAGTATTTTTAATTAACAAAAAAACGGAATTTGAGACCTTTCCCAAAGGTCTATGCCCCCTAAAACATGCATAATTGTGTATTAGGCATAACTTCATATTCAAAAGTCAAAACGAGAATTGTCCAGTAATTATGATATTTATAGATGATTAATCACTTTTTTTGAATGCATATTTGGGATTCTTGTACATAAAATTTCAGGCACTTCCAAACGATATACAGTTCTGAAACTTTGCACCATGGTAGAATTCCCATGACAATGCAATATTCAATCATCAACCAATCAAAACCACTGTAATTAAGTTAATTAAGGAGTAATTTTGATTATCCGAATATCTCGAATTTGAGACCTTTCCCAAAGGACTATGACCACAAAAACGTGTACAATGATGTATTACATATAGTTTTACAATATCCAGTCACCAAAATGAGAATTGCCTAGCAATTATGTTAATTATCGACGATAAACCGCTAATTTCAAAAACACATTTTGGATTCTTGTACATAAAATTTCAGGCACTTCCAAACGATATAAAAATCTGAAACTTTGCACCATGGTGTAAACCTGATGACAATGCAATATTCAATAATCAAATAGTCAAAACCTCCGTAATTAAGGTAATTAACGAGTGTTTTTAGTTATCCGTTTAATTCAAATTTGAGACACTTCCGTGAATTCAATGGCTCCCAAAACCTGTAGAATAATATATTAGGTATATCATTACAATATTCAATCCTCAAAACGTGATTTCTTACCTTCCAATTAACAATTAGCGATTTAAGATAATAACCGTGAGAAAGAAATCCGCCAGAAGAGCGAGAAATCGCCGAAAATTGGTGTCCTATCCCGAGGAATCCCGAGAGAAGAAAAATATGCTACTTTTATAATTTATGAACTACTGAAAACAATGGATAATACTGTTTGCTCCTTGATACACACTAATTCTGAGTTTTATTTTTGTCTGAGCTTACGATTGGTTATTTTTATTTTATTGAATGCCTTTTCTTTTCTTGTTTTTGATATCGATGGATTTCATCGGCGAGTGAGCGGATGCGCGTTATGTTTCACCATCATATTGTAGAAAACTAATATTCCATCCTAACATAAGATTAAATATGGTTGAAATAAATACATTTTTTCTTGTGAGATTTTGTTAAAAAATACCATGACTAAAAAGTAGAAAATAAAATAAGTAAAAAAAGATTTTCTAAAAAACGCTTTTATTGAAGTGTTCTAAAAGGTCAAAAATAATTTATTCGGTTTGACAAATAATTTATCGGGAAGTAGAAAATAACTTTTTGGTAAGTAAAAAATAACTGATTTTCTAATCACTGAAAATAAAAGCGTGGGCGCTAGTAATTCTTTATTCACTATTTATTCTTTATTTATTCATTTATTTATTTATTTATTTCTATTTATTCTTTATTCTACACTAGCGGAAATAAAAATCCCAACACCAAGAAGGAAAGGAGATATCTAAGTCAAATTTATTTCTATAATTGCACATAGTATCAATGTGAATTGATTGAAAAATCAGCCTTCCTGGATGTTAGGGGGCCGAGAAAAACAAGGAGGAGTGTTGTCTCCATAGGTGTCCATTACCGCCGTCACTCGTCATGGTATTGAGTGACAGGGGATCTAAATGACTTTTGAGGGATTGGAGGACCATGTTGCCTCCTCAGATAGTCCAAATTCATATGGTGCACCAGCGGACGTTGCATACCGGGCTAGGTTATTTTTCCTTTCTCCGGACATGTATTGTGAACGTTGGTTCTTACGAACGGATAGGCCAGGATAAAAATGCAACATAGGGGGTTAAGAAGAAAGCTTGGGCATTGCATAAAACATGTGTTTGTGCATTTTTCTCTTGAAATTTGTCCCCAGGACAGGTCTGAAGGTAAGGGCGGACAACCGGCTAAAAAACCTCAGTGAAGAAGCTCTGGTTGGCCTAAGTACCAGTAGATCATACTGAGGACAAGCGGCAGTGGGATGGATGTCGTTTGCAGTACTGCGGATTGTCCGTTTTGTCCGCGTAGCTTCTTAAATCTTTGTCTATAAACAAGGGGCTGAAAATGGGCCTTTCTGTTTCCAATAGTGCGCGAAATAAGGAAATGAAAATCCCAATTTCATGACATTGTGTTTATGAGAGAATCCTGCTTCAGTTTTGAGCACCACAACGGTTGGGTATGAGTTTGAAGACAAAATGGAGAGAGCGCACTCAGCTGATGATTTTCAAATCGTTCCACGGAGTGATGATGCAGGGTAACGGAGTGAGGATGCATTGAATTCCATTTCTGCAACTCCTGAGTATGATTCACCAGTACTTTTTCCAACCAGAGCTGCGTCATTGAGGTTTTGCAGCCGTTAGACCGTCCTTACCTTCAGACCTGTCCTGGGGACAAATTTCAAGAGAAAGATGCACAAACACATGTTGTATGCAAAGTCCAAGTTTTCTTCTTAACTCCCTAGGTTGCATTTTTACCCGGCCTTTCCCGTTCTCTAGAACCAACACCCACAAAACAAATCCGGTCAATGAGGAGAAATCACCTAGCCCGGTATGCAACGTCCGCTGGTGCACCATATGAATTTGGACTACCTGAGGAGGCAACATGGTCCTCCAATCCCTCAAAAGTCATTTAGAGCTCCTGTCACCCAATACCATGACGTGTGACGGCGGTAATGGACACCTATGGAGACAACACTCCTCCTTGGTTTTCTCGGCCCCCTAACATCCAGGAAGGCTGATTTTTCAATCAATTCACATTGATACTATGTGCAATCATAGAAATAAATTTGACTTAGATACCTCCTTTCCTTCTTGGTGTTGGGATTTTTATTTCCGCTAGTGTATATTTATGAGGTTAAATTTACAAATTTCTCATTTATGAGGTTTGGGTGGGATGGATTCAGTTTAAATTCTCTATTAGGTATTTTTATTTATGTAAAATTATACATAAATGCCGACGTAATGGCCCAGTGGTAGAGCATCTGACTACAAAGCCGTACGTCTGGGGGCTCGAATCCTCGTTCGGCATAGATGTTAGTGTTACTGTACTTGTGTGTGTTGAGTTTACCTATACGGGTCCATACCTTCAGGTAAATTTGTACAAATTTTAAAAATAAATAAAAAAATTAAAAATATATATATAAATTACTAGCGCCCACGCTTTTATTTTTAGTGATTAGAAAATCAGTTATTTTTTTACTTACCAAAAAGTTATTTTCTACTTCCCAATAAATTATTTGTCAAACCGAATAAATTATTTTTGACCTTTTAGAACACTTCAATAAAAGCGTTTTTTAAAAAATCTTTTTTACTTATTTTATTACTATTGAAAATAAATACTGAATTGAGGCAACTTACTAGTGTTTCAAATATAAGTTTCACATTATAATGGTGTTCTAATAACAGTCACAAAGATACATTGGCCACTTAGTGTATGTTGAAAGAAATTATTTTTCAACACCCAAAACACTTTTTTCATGTTTTTACTGTTGAAAATACATACTGAGGTAAATTTTTCTTGTCAAAAAAATTAACTTTTACATTTCAATGACATAGGGAAGAAAGTTACAAAATGCCTTGACCATTTAACGAATTTTAGAAAAAAATATTTATTTTTCATTAACCCAAAAAGCAATCCCACTTTTTATACAATGGATAGTAGATGTCAAGATGATTCTTGAGTAAAATTTTGAAGTGTATGTTTTAAGATAACTCGGAGTTGTGCAAAAAAAATTATTTGTTGAATAATTGTGGATTTTTATATTTTACTAGAAAGTGTAGATTGTAAGCTTTAATTTCGCACCAGAATCACCTCATTTGCTTGAAAATTAGTTGAGAAACGTCACTTTTTGTAACTCATCAATCAAAAAATGGCAGAAAGGGTCCCTTTTTGTGTAAAATTTCTGAAAAAAAAATTTGCTGATATTTCTTATGGGTATCTTTCTATAGAAAAAGTTTGAAAAAAAATTCATGACCTAAAGGCACGGCGATTATTTTTATGTGGTCGATTTGGAATGAAATGAGCCAAGGGAGATAGTAAACGCCTATACTCTGTTCATTTTGAACTGGCGCTTGAAAATATTTCCTTCCCCCACCACCGATCGGTAACCATAGCAACTCTCCACGTCAAAGTGACGAAGAAGGCTTACTATTGGCTGCTCGAAGAGCGTATCTATGGTTACGCTTCCAGCGTGGGGGAAAGCACTATTTCTCAAGCGCCAATTCTAAATGAATAGAGTATAAGTGGTTATAAGGATCTAAAAGACCCCACATTTGGGTAGAATGATTAAACATTATTCGAAGAAGTTGGGGGTAGTCCCTTTTTAAAGCTACTGATGATTCACGAAAACCTTAATCAACAGTTGCTTCAATAGTTCTATCCATCATTTAAGAGGGAAGGTCCAAAACGCTAAAAGTTTATTTCTTAAATTAAGGGACGTCCAAAAATTACGTGGTGAAATAAAAAATAGAAAGGAAGTCTCACCTCAAAATCTCAACGGGGGAGAGTCAATTAAAATCGCACGTCAAATTTTAGTTTTAAACTATAGGGGAGAGTGCTGTACCTAAGGACGGTTGTACCTTCAGCCACCGCATTTTAAATTTCGGGAAAAAATGGAAACTTGAATTTGTGGTTGAATTTGAATGTAAACAGATGCTATCTAGTTGCTAACGTGAAATCAGCTCTTTAAAATAATATTCATATTTAATATAATAAATTTACTCTTTTTAGGTGCTCAAAAATTTTTTTAGAGCATCACTACATTAATATTTTTCTTCCTCTTAAATTATAATACGATAAAATGTGATATAAGGGGCGAATCCCCGAGATTTTGACCTTTTATTTTTAATATTAGAAATTTTCAGACCTCAATTCTTTAATTTTTTATAGAACTTTAAATGCAAAAACACCAGGTGTTGTACCTTCGGACACCATACGTGTTGTACCTACGGACACTTTCTTGTGGGTGTCTGTAAGCTAATCTGCGTTTTTGAATCAGGTTTTATTAAAGTGAATGCATTTTAATGCATATTAAATTAATTCTAAATGGTTATCTATTTGTCGGCGATTATTTTCAAGTGATTTTTAGATGAAAAATCAAATATTTTGTGATCTAAACTACTTTTTTAAATTTTTTATTTTATTTTGTATTTAATGTAAAATATGATATAAAATCTTAAGCATCCTATCGCATTTAAGTATGATGATTACCAAAAACTTGAAATTTCCACCGAAGAAGATTTGCGAAAGTTATTACCACCAAATGCTTGCACAACTAAGTGTCGATCTAATTGTTTTTATGGATCAGTGAAGTGATCAGATCTATCAGCATGATTGATGAAACTATTACCTCAAACTTCGATCTGAAAATCCCATGTGATTATGTATTTTTAGTAAAAACTTTTTCATTCAACTTAGTTTTAATGATCATTTACGATCTAAAACTACATTACTTTTAAAAATCTATTCCCAATTTTAAAAATGCTTGAAATAGTTTATTAAAAGGTAATGCACCAATGTGTGGCAATCCCGGGGGCAATCCCGGGGCATAACCAGCTACCCAGCGTCCGGGGGTATAGCCGGACACCCTGCCCCTGGGGTTCAGGGGACTGGTCCTCCAGGTTGGGGGTTGGGCGTGGGGCCAACTACCCCACCCCGGAAAAAAACCCGGTTCAGAAATCTCAAAGGCTAAATCACGGACGGATACAATCCAGACGACATGGAACGAAAACGGACTTGCGCATTGGTACTTGGAATGTGCGCAGTGCGCACTAGGGTGGTTACAATAACACCGACTTCCGAATTTCTTCGGGGGGACCCCCCTAAAATGTGACAATGGGCTAGAAAATAAGATTGGCAAAGTTTAAGCTCAATCGGATAATATTAAGACCCGCCTCATTGAGGTCAAAGTTCAGAAAAAAAGCGAAAAAACGTAGTTTTTTTGCCCATAAAATCGGAACTATGCGTCCTAAAAATCACATCTCATTTCATAGTAAATTTTATTGGCTTGTAGATAGATCTCCTAAACTTTTTTTTAATAAAATTTCTAGAGCGAAATATCAACATTTTTGTCAGGTAAGGTCGAAGGACTCCCTGTAAAGTTAGCTTTCCAGCAAACTCGTAAAATCTTCTAATTATTCAATTAAAAAGGTTTTTTGAACTTTTTTTTTGGTGTTTTTCACTTTGTGCATCAATAAGTGTTCTTCAGTTAGAAGCATGGACGGATTTAAGGGGGCTCATGGGGGGCAGTGCCCCCCCCCCAATTTTTTTCAGGAAATTCCGTTTTTATAATGGAATATCATGTTTCCAAAGCCATTGGAGACATATTGCCCCCTCAAGGATTCCAGTGTGCCCCCCCAGGGTCTACCACCTAAATCCGCCCATGGTTAGAAGTATTTTCAAAAGAATATGCAACAAATAATTAATTCAAAGTAGTAAAATTAGCAGTAAAAAGGAGGAAACGTAAATGTGGGAAATAACTTCAGGTAATCAAATATATTGAAGGAGATTTCCATTTATTTAATTAGAAAAACAATGTGATCAGTAGGATAAGTTAAAATAAATACAAACGAAATTTCAAACGAAAATAAAATATAAATAATATATTCAGTTTTTTAGATTTTTCTCTAGGTATTTTTCATTTTGTGCATTAAAAAGGCTTCACTAAGAGATATTTTCAAAAAAAATATGATACAACATATAAGTATAAGATTGTAAAATCAGGGGGGAAAGGTGAAGAGAGAAATTACAAAATGTGTTCTGGATGGTAGCGTTTCCAGGTCTCCCTCTTGCTGAAGGCTTAACCCCACCACGGAGTATCATCGAGCCCCTAGATTTATTTTCTAGATATATTCGCCTTTACAAGCCCACAAAACTATTTTCCGGGTGCTCCATCTCTCTGGGACCAATGGGTTCAGGTTTTCTGAGATTCTAGGAAGTAGACTGCAGGTTTCAATTTACCGTTATCCGTGGGACTTGAATTTCCAGGCCAACTAACTCTAGTGTGGAGTAGATTATCAATACCGGACCTACTTGACCAGGAGGAGTTCATATTAAAAAGCAAGACTCTCCCTTTCAAAAATAATTAGGTAAAAAGAGAGGAGAGGATCAAAAAACCTTTTACTGCTTTTCGCGTAGCGCGAGAGGAAAATAGCGACCTCGGCGAGGCGATTCGACCCCCTTGACCACCCTGGTCCCAGAGAGATAGTGCAACGGGAAAATAGTTCTGGGGGCTAGTAAAGGCGAATATATCTAGAAAATAGTTCTACGGGCTCGATGATGCTCCGTGGTGGGGGCCTTCAGCAAGAGGGAGACCTGGAAACGTTACCATCCAGAACACATTTTGTAATTTCTCTTTCTCTTCGCCTTTCGCCCCCTCTTCGCCTTTCCCCCCAACAAGCACAAGAACAAGTTTACAATCTTAAACTTATATGTTGTAGCATATTTTTTTGAAAATATTTCTTAGTGAAGCCTTTTTAATGAACAAAATGAAAAATACCTAGAGAAAAATCTAAAACACTGAATATATTATTTCTTATCTTTTTATTTTCGTTTGAAATTTGTTTGTACTTATTTCAACTTATCCTACTGATCAAATTGTTTTTCTAATTAAATAAATGTTAATCTCCTTCAATATATTTGATTACCTAAAGTTTTTTTCTTCATTTACGTTTCCTACTTTTTACTGCTAATTTTACTACTTTGAATTAATTATTTGTTGCATATTCTTTTGAAAATACTTCAAACCATGGGCGGATTTAGGTGGTGGACCCTGGGGGGGCACACTGGAATCCTTGAGGGGGCAATATGTCTCCAATGGCTTTGGAAACATGATATTCCATTATAAAAACGGAATTTCCTGAAAAAAATTGGGGGGGGGGGCACTGCCCCCCATGAGCCCCCTTAAATCCGTCCATGCTTCTAACTGAAGAACACTTATTGATGCACAAAGTGAAAAACACCAAAAAAAGTTCAAAAAAACCTTTTTAATTGAATAATTAGAAGATTTTACGAGTTTGCTGGAAAGCTAACTTTACAGGGAGTTCTTCAACCTTACCTGACAAAAATGTTGATATTTCACTCTAGAAATTTTAGTAAAAAAAGTTTAGGGGATCTATCTTCAAGCCAATAAGATTTACTATGAAATGAGATGCAAACTATATTTTTAGGACGCATAGTTCTGATTTTATGGGTAAAAAACTACGTTTTTTCGCTTTTTTTCTGAACTTTGACCTCAATGAGGCGGGTCTTAATATTATCCGATTGAGCTTAAACTTTGCCAATCTTATTTTCTAGCCCATTGTCACATTTTAGGGGGGTCCCCCCGAAGAAATTCGGAAGTCGGTGTTTTTGTAACCACCCTAGTGCGCACACTCTTTAAGGGTGGAGTACTTAAAAATTTGATTGACGTGTTTGAAAATTATAAGTTGGATATTTTGGCCATTCAGGAGATCAGATAGCTTGGCCAGGGAATTTTGGATAAAATAAAATGCAGTGTATATTATAGCTGTCAAGATAAACAGCACTGCTTTGGAGTAGGATTCGTTGTAACTAGAAAAATGAAAGACAGAATAATTGAATCGTCAGTTTGAAGAAGGGAATAAGTCCAAAAAATGACAAATTGACTTTTTGTGCTCAAAACAATCTCTAAGCTTTGCTCTACACATGGGTGAAAAGAGGGGAACAATAACTAACCCCTATTGGGAGATATCGCCCCTTGAAGTTGTGAAATCGATGTCCATTCATTGTATTTTTTAAGCTAATTTGGAATTAAAGTTAATTTTTCTTTCTCCTCATGTTCTTGGTGCTTTAAACTAAGTTAAAATAAAATTTTCTCTTAATTTCAATGTTTTTCAAACTTTTTTTTATGTAGGGAATGTTTGACTCCATTCATATTCACTCACTCCATTGATACTGCTTTAATAACCCAGTTTCACTATAGTTTTGAATTTCATTTGTCTTAATCTTTTTATTTCATCCTTTTGTGGTGTAAACTAAGGAGAAATATAATTTAAATGTGATTTTAAGGGTTTTTAAAGATTTTTTCATCAGAAAAATTTCATAAGGTGTAAGAAGGGAATAAGTCCATCAACTTATTTTGGCTGTAAAATATTTTTGAATACAGTTATATTTGTTTTGATGATTGCTCTGTTTTCTAAATAGGGTTCTGAACTTCCAGTAAAAATTTGGTGGTTATACAATGAAAATTCCATTACTTATACAGTTTTTTTCGATTTTCTCAAAACTTGATTTTTGGACTTATTCCCTTCTTCAAACTGACGATTCCATTGACTTTAAACCTGTTAATGAAAGAATTTGTAAAGTACGAATTCGAGCCACTCCTCAGAATATTAGTGTTATTTGTGCACATGCTCCAACTGAGGACAAATGTGATACAGTTAAGGATGATTTTTATGATAAACTTGAAAACACCTTTGACCAATGCTCCTCAAATGACATAAAGCTAGTTGTTGGAGATTTTAATGCAAAAATTGGTGAGAGACTTTTTCAGGAAACTCGGTTGGTAGTCACAGCCTACATGAGGAAAGTAGTAATAATGGGCTAAGACTTAAAGATTTTGCAAATGCAAACGAACTCATAATAGGAGGCACCTTCTTCGAGAACAAAAATATACATAAAGTCACATGGCTCTCTCCTGACGGAAACACACTAAATCAGATCGATCATGTCTTGGTAGATCAAAGACATCGAAAGTGCCTGTTGGATGTCCGCAGCTTTCGTGGAGCCAACGTTGACTCCGATCACTTTTTGGTGATTTCTAAGCTGAGAGGAAAGATAAGTAGAACCTTTTGGAGTAGACAACAAAGGGATGGGATCTTAGATGTTGATTCACTGCGCAAGCCTGAGACAATGAAAAACTACAGAATTAAACTTAAAGAAGGGCTAGTGAATTGCAATCATGTTCAGGATGAAGACCTCACTTGGAAACAGATTGAAAAAGTAATTAAGGATGTTACAAAAGATGTTTTGCCAGAACTTCAACGAAATAGGCAACATGGATGGTATGATTGTGATTGCGTTAAAATTAATGAAGAGAAAAACAGAGCTTATAAATTAATGATTCAAAAACATTATACTAGACAAGCAGAAGAAAAGTATAAAGATCTAAGAAGACAGGAAAAAAGAATTTTTCGTATGAAAAAGAAGACATATATGGAAGAACAGTTTTGTGAGATTGAAAAGCTAAAAACTCAAAAAGAGTCAAGAAAATTCCACCAGAAAATCAATGCTGTCTCTCACTTTACATGCCCAAGGACAATAACATGTAGGAAAAGAGATGGTGAGCTCACAAGTGAGAGAAATGAAGTCTTGGAAAGATGGAGAGATTTCTTTAAGGATCTTCTCTGTGGAAGTGACCACCCAGGAGAGGAGGCTGGTTTTGATATGGATGTTACTGAGACCGAGCGTACTCCAGAATATGAAATAGAACCCCCTACCTTGGATGAGGTGAGGAGGGCAATTCAGAATCTAAATAACAATAGAGCTGCGGGACCAGATGGTATCAAGGCAGAGTTTATAAATATTGACCTACCTGAACTTATAGAGGCAATTCATAAAGTTATATGTAATGTCTGGACTATGGAGCAGATGCCCATTGAATGGGAAGAGGGTTCCATATGTCCCATTTTTAAAAAAGGAGACAAGCTGGAATGTTGCAACTACCGAGGTATTACCCTCTTAAATGTAGCATTTAAAATCTTCTCCCGAATTTTGTATCTCAGGTTACTGCCATATACTTCTAAAGTTATTGGCAACTACCAATGTGGATTCCAAGCAGGAAAATCAACAATTCATCAAATTCATTCCATTAGGCAAATTCTGGAAAAAACGATTGAGTATAATATTGATACTTTTCACCTTTTCATTGATTTTAAAGCTGCCTATGACAGTATTTATCGTGAAAGGCTGTTTGAAGCTATGATGGAATTCAAATTTCCTAAGAAATTAGTGGACCTCTCTAGAATGACATTAAAGAGAGTAAATTGTAGGGTTAAAATCATGTCTGATTTATCAGAAGCTTTTTACACAGAGAGAGGGCTGAGACAAGGTGATGCTTTGGCATGCATGTTTTTTAATATCGCCCTTGAAAAAGCCATTAGAGATGCCGGGATCACAACCAGAGGCACCATTTTTCAGAGATCAATTCAGATATTGGCGTATGCTGATGACATCGACATTATTGGTAGAACTAAACAATCAGTTGTCGAGACTTTTATTTTCTTGGAGACTGCAGCCAAGGACATGGGACTAACCATAAATGAGAGTAAAACGAAATTTATGACTGTTACAAGCAACATATAACTCACTCCCACTGCAAATAAATTCATATACTTTCGAAAGTGTTGATCAGTTTACTTATCTTGGTACAATAATTTCCAAGGATAATAGTATTAAACTTGAAATTGAAAACAGATTAACTAGAGCTAATAGATGCTATCATGGTTTAAAAAATTTACTTAAGTCTAAACTCTTGAGTTTCAAGACAAGAATAAATATATATACAACTCTTATCATACTGTATGGCAGTGAATGCTGGTCATTAACAAAGGCAGATGAAGACAGACTTTTAATCTTTGAAAGAAAAATACTTCGAAAAATATTTGGCCCGATAAGGGAAAATGATAGATGGAGGAGTTTGTTTAACCACGAATTATACAAGAAATATAAACAACCTATTATTACTAGAATAATCAAGTCTTATCGTATCAGATGGCTTGGGCATATTTTTAGGTGTGATGATGCAAACCCTGCCAAAAAGATAACTTTTACAAATGTACAGGGTACAAGAAGAAGAGGGAGACCTCGCACTCGATGGATGGATTGTGTTGAGGCGGATTTGAAAACTTTAAAGATAAATCGTTGGCGGACCGTGGCGGCTGATCGGTTCCGTTGGAGGAAGCTAATTGAGACGGCCTTGGCCTGTACCAGGCTGTAGAGCTTTTGAAGAAGAAGAAGAATGCACCAATGAAAATGTTCATTTTTAGCTTTTTTAAACTAAAAATTGCCTTTATAAGGGTGTCCACAGGTACAACTGGGTCTGTCCATAGGGAGAGCACGTTGTTGTACCTATGGACACAAATTTCGTCAAGTTATTAAAATGAATTAAAAATCCAATTTTGAAGATTTTAGCTAATAAAAAATATTACCATCTTTGCTAAGGTTAGGACTATAGGTTGGGCACTTTAAATGTTAAAAATGTGATTTTACCTGTCTTAGAAAAATCCAAACGTGATTTTTGTCCAGAGGTACAACACTCTCCCCTATGGTTTTTTTAAATATTTTTTACCTCACTTTGCCATTTTTTCCGCATTAGGACCATTTCAATAGTGTACCGTGAATATCGAGGATTCGGTAAAATATCGAATCCCCGACATCCCTGTGGCCCGAAAATGACTATGGAAGAAGAGACATGAAAAAGGCATTAGCAATCAGTGCAGTGTAAATTAAGTATTATTTAGTAGCTTAAAATGTGCCACATGTCCTGTATTATTTTTCCAACTGGCGAAATCCTACTTCAGACCTGGCGCTTTTTTAGTGACAATGATTTAAATAAAAATATCAAATCAACTAGCTAATATAAAAGTCAAAAAGAGATTGGTTTAATGAATTTCAGAGAAAGAGAGATTGATTTATAATTGATTGAGAGGAGTAATGTTTTTTTCTTGACATACTTATAATTAGGGCTGTGATTTATATGTAATTAAAAATCCAAAATATGTACATATAATATGTGTTTATTTTAGCAAAATATGTATTAAAAAATGCCAAATATGTAATAAAAAGAAGATTTTAAGTAATTTTTTTAAAGGGGCTCTAAATATTACGCAAGTACATAGTAGGGAAGGGTGGTTTTCACTATTGGCCGACAGATCATGTTTTTATGCTGTCTTGTCGTGAGAAAAAAAACGAAAACCGTGTCTACTTCCCTTCTCGGCGAGCCTGACACATTTCATCTGACAATCCCGACTTCACAACCTTTTAAAAGTTGAATTCAGCATTGGGTTCACTAATTTTATCTACAATTTGCATGCGTATTTCATTTTATGAGTTTCTTCAATTTGAAAATCGGTCAAACGTGTGATTATTTTTGAAAAATGGATAAATATGTAATAAAAATATGTAGTTATAGGTTGAATATGTAAATAAACCGAAATATGTGAAAATATGTAAAATAAATATGGTCTTAATCAATTCAAAATCTTTTAAAACGCGTAGAATTCAAGAGCACACTTTAATATCAGATTCCTGAACAAATATGTAATTACATATAAATCCTAGCCCTACTTATAATTATTAGAGCTTAATTTACTTTTGAGCCCACTACTGTAGTTGAATTAAGCCCTGATTTTAAAGAATCGAGAATTATGGTTTTCGTAAAAGGACTTAATTTTCGGGTAGGAGGATATTATTTTTAACCATATTCCACACCTACATAACAGATTAAATCTAGCTTATCAGAGTATTTAAAGAAAGGCAAAATTTCGTTCTTTTGGTGTACATTTCAATTTGTGTAATACTGAGTTTGAAGAAAAATTTCGAGCTGTTTTTTTATGTACCTTTCTTCATTGCGAAATTTTACTTATAAATATAGGGATTCTACTCATTTTCGGGCATTTTGGTCTCATTGGGTGACATATTCCTTTTCCCCCTTCTTAATATAGGCCCTGTTTAGACAAGACACATCTGCTAAGGGGGTGGCATCAGGGGCGGATCCAGGATTTTTTTTGGGGGGGGCACCACTGAAATTTTGGTCCTACCTGGGACAGTAACAAGACTTTTGCTTCGGGGGGGTTCACTCAACGTTAATTCTAAGGTACCCCAAACGGGTACACGTTAAAGTTTTTTAATCACTTAAAAGTAACACTGTGGTTCTGGGGATCACCCCAGAAAATTTTTGAAAATTTGTCTCTAAAAGTAGTGTTTCAGCTCAATATTTTGAGAAGCTTTGGGATACATCGAAAGAGAACAGCTCCTTTTAATCCACAAAATTTTGAAAGAACTAAATTCAGGGTGGCCACAGACCTGGAAAACCTTAAAAACCTGGAATTATCAGGGAAAATTTAAAAACCTGGAATTATCAGGGAATAATCAGGGAATTTTGGAAAATATGATAATTATCAGGGAAATTTTGGGAATCTGCCTAGTTTCAACAAAAAATTCAATATTTTTCTGATTTCCAAGTCTTTAAATATGTGCATTTCCATTCTCTTACAGAATAAAATCTCCAATCCATATAAATTAGTGTAGTTGCAAATGTTCAAAAAAGGTTTCCTAAGGTTGCATGTGAAAAAAGTCTTAAAATAATCTTATTTTATATTCCTATCTAAATCTTGTTTTTATTATTTCTCCTGCTTTCTGTTATTTTTACAGTCATTCTCGGGTTTTCTAGATGAGTAAAATTTACTATATTTATAAAATATCAGGGAAAATCCTACCAGATTATCAGGGAATTTTGAAATAAGTTTTCTGTGCCCACCCTGTAAATTATAAATAGACGTCTAAATTGCTAGGAGGGTTGTGGGTCTTCTCCTGGAAATTTTTAAATTTTTTTTATATTAATTTGAAATTCTTTGGAAAAAATCCGAAGGGGACCGAAAAGAAAGAAAGTGGTTAGAAAGCGGCAGAATTTTCAAAGAAAATTCATGTTAACAGACGTCAAGGTTTTGGAGGGGGGTTGGGGGTTCTTTCCCGAAAATTTTTTTGAAATTTGACTTTAAAAAGTGCTGTCTTAACTCATTTTGAGACTCTTCAGGTTGCACCCGAAAAGGGCTTCTCCTTGTAAGTTGTAGAATTCTTAAGAGATAAAACAATATAAGGGGACATCCATAAATTACGTGAGGCGTTTTTTCCAAAATCTGGACCCCTCCTCCCCCCTTGGTGAGATTTTGCTGGACCCCCCTCCCAAGTGAGATTTACCTACAACTTTTTAAAAATAATTTGCAGTATCTTATCTGTGTGTATCCCTTTCTCATACTTAAAAAAGAAAATCCTATAATTTCTAACTTAAAAAGATGACGTGAGATTTTAGTCGACCCCCCTCCCCCCTTGGTGAGATTTTTCCAAACCCCTCCCCCTCTTTTTTAACCTCACGTAATTTATGGATGACCCCATAAATACTGATGTCCAAATTACGGACTTGGGGATTTTAAATTTTTTTTCAACTTACGTGTCGATTTTTGAATTTAAAACCATTTTTTTCTGTTTTAAAGTAATGAGGTAATTGGTTATATACTGACAGACATGGTGCAAGAGCTAGAGAAAGTGTTGTGCTACGTGTAGAGAAAACGTACCTTAAAAACTTCAAAGAATCGTATTTAGTTATGATAAAAAACTGTGACTAATTTAGTATATTCCTAATATGAAAAAACTTATGAATAAAAATAAATAGCCTTTCAAGTGCTTATAACTTTTCAGCAAACATATCTTGAATAGGTGTCTTTTAGTACTCGGCGGCCTTCATTTTCAGAGTTAGTTTAACTGTGAGCATTAAATTTTAAATGATAATTTAAGACAGAAGAAACTCTAAACCAGTGGTTTTAACAGTAACCTTTTTAAAGCAAACGCCCCCTTCAATAAAAAAATTACAGAATTTAGGGTATAGGGTAGGACGATTAGTTAAAATTAAAAGTAATTTTAAGTATATGCACCTTAGGCACCAAATTTGTTAAACTCGGGACTTAGCAACCCCCTAATATCCTTCCAAATAAAAATATTTATTCCTGCACATTAATATGCCTATAGAACATGTTTCTTTTCTTTTTTTGTTCTCATTCCATACGAATAAAACTGATATAATGGGCTGCTTAAAAGTAGCTGTTGGTGATAAAAATGTGTTGGTGACCATGTCCCTCAATTGGGGGTCACCCCCAGAAAATTTTTGATTTAAAGCACGAAAAAAGTGCCATTTACCTCCAAATATGCCTTTTTATGCAGTGTATTTTTTAGTCCTCTGGGGGGGGTACGTGCCCCCCCTTGGATCCGCCCCTGGGTGGCATCCCCAGATTTACTATAGATTTCGGTTAAAAGTAACGAGGAAGTTAGAAAAGAAACGAACAAGAATTAATTTTTTTAATGAAATTCCTCAAAATTTAGTTCGTTCCATGTTGTTCGTTCTCGTTGATAGCTGACGAAATTTATGAAAACATTTCTCTCATCTTACGAAACCCTTTGAGATTAATTAATGTAATTTCCAAGAACTATTTTGAAATCACATATTTTACAGGAATTTCCTAGAATAAAACGTGCAATCTACAATATAAAAGGAGGGTTAGGCGATCTGAAAATCATACCATTGCATTGAGATGACTAGTTCACTCCGACAGATGATTTTTACTGCTTACAAAGAGCAAGCCGAAATGTTACAGGTAACAAATGACCTTTACTTTGTGAACTTAATTTTTATCTTTAATTTTTTAGTTGAATCTAATACGATTTTAACTTGTTTTCGACAAAAGACCTGTTATATGATATCGTTTGTTGTTTCTCTTATTTATAATTGAGGTGATTGCAGCAACAATGAGCTAACTCCAATGGAAAGCTGATAGAGTTAGCTCATTGTTGCTGCAAATACTCCAATTGTATTCACAGTTGCTTTTTCTGACAGAAGTAAAAGGTGAGTAATTGTAGCTTGTCTAATATCAAAACTCCACAAGTTGAAAATGATTAGTTAGTGTTAATTCCTTATTTTAGAGTGGTTAAAAGTGATGTAGTTTATTGGTTATTCTCTAGAGTGTGGTCCAACCTTTAGCTACCCGAGTGCCAACTAAACTTTTTATATGGAGGCCGAGTGCCAGAGACAATAAAAATTACATATTTTACTATTTTAAAACAGGCAAATCAAATTTATTTTCTAACACTGCAAAAATATTGACTGGGTGTCATTAGCATATTTTTTTATTCAAGGGAATTAGTTTTTGCCACAATTCAAACACTATTTCAATCGATTTTCACATTTAAAAATTAAAATTTCAAACAAATAATCTCTTTTTTAATTGAATTGTTGTTTAAAGAAAATTGGAATATATTAACAAAGAGTAAGAATGTCAAAGGTTTTAGTGTTTTACAGGTAAAAGTGTTATTTCTAAATTAGTTCTCATCCAAAAAAGATTTTTCCCCAAGAGATATTATAAGAACTTTTTAATTATCATAATTGAGTTCTCAATACATTGCCGGAACAACAAACATGTAGAAAATTTTCTGAAATTATACTTGTAGATTAAATGTTTAATAAAATTCATAGCTACTACTGATTTGATAACTCCTTTCACTATTGCCCGTACCCCGCACTGGATATTCTATTGATGCACTTTAATAACCCTTTTAAATTATTTAAGGACAAGTCAAAAATAGTTCAAGGGGACTCAATTGAAAAAACAACGTTTATTTTACACAATTTAAATGTTTAAAAGCAGTAGACAATTGTTTCGGGGATCAATGGATCACAGAGAAAAATCCTAACAGAGGGTCCAAAACGATATATTCAAAAGTTGGACGGGTTTGAGGGCGCCACGATCAACTAAATGATTGACAGAGAGATCAAACCTGTGATTGGCTGTCACGCAATCTTCTATTTTGAAGGAGAAGGAAAAAGTTTTTCTCAACCAATCAGGCTTTTCCGTCCCGCCTCTCGTGACGTTGATGCGATCGCACCGCCACCCAACCCATCCAACTTTTCTTCCATTAGCGCCTATGGTGACGGACTCTCTGTTCTAGTACTCTGTGCAATGGATCCCCTTCATCAGTACTGAAAGACGAATGTAAACATCGAATCGGCAATCTAAAACAAAACATGAAGGCATGAAGGAATTGTTTTAAATTGCCGATTCGATGTTTACATTCGTCTTTCAGTACTGATGAAGGGGATCCATTGATCCTCGAAACAATTGTCTACTGCTTTTAAACTTTTAAATTGTGTAAAATACACGTTGTTTTTTCAATTGAGTTGTCAACATTTGCACAAGATTTTTTCGCTAGTTCAAGGGGGTTCAGGTGTTCTCCCCTGAAATTTTTTTGAAAATTCAACCGATATAAGCGGGGTTTTAACACATTTCTGAAATAAAACTGAAAAGTGAAATATCTTCCTATTTAATATCATTAGGACATCACATTTTGTGGCCGAGTGCCATGAAAATATCTTCGAGTGCCACTTGTGGCCCGCCCCCGCGTGCCGCGGGTTGGACCACACTGCTCTAGGTATTCCTCTAGAGGGAAGACGAAGAGTAGAGAATATCCTTACAATTATCTTGAAAAAAAAATTTTTTTAATTGTCTTGTGCTTTCATTCTAGGTTCTTAATAACTGGAAGACGGAAGATCGAGCTGAAGGCTACCCATCTCCTGTCAATATCAGAGAGACCACAGACAGGTATTAGATGTTTTTCATTGATCCCTCTTCGTAAAAGTAAGTAATCAAAAATGCATTTATTTGTGTATCTGATTCCTACGCCAATTCGCTTTGGTAAAATTGACGTTTGGTAAATCTGACGTTTCGATCTTTCGATTTTCAAAACTAAAAATCCGTTTTATAATTTCTTTCCGCTATCCAATCGTTTCCATGGAAACCTTTGGCCGTGTGTGTTAATATTAGCATTGCCAAATAATGAATTTTAAGTCAAATCGACTACAAGTAACGTGGAAATATGTTAATATTTATACTAAAAATTCAGACTTTAACCTTTGTTTTGTGATCAGATCACGGATATCGGGAAGTAGAAGTCGATGGACCCCCTCTACTTGAACTAAAGGAAAATTGAGATGCCCTCGAAAAGTTTTAAATATTTTCACCCAATTAATAGTCAGAATAATGACATGTATGTTGAATGAACTAAATTACTATTACTACTCTTTTTAGGTTCTGCGGGTCTCTCAGGAATATTTCGCGACAAAAAGGAGATGGGCTTGAGAAAACCCCTGACGACCAACTGGGAACTCAAGTAGGTGATATAACCATTACATACCTTTCTCTGAACAAAACTCTAATTAGGAAGGTTTTTTGTTTAATTTCGTTAACGATCCCGCTAAATACCGCTATGCTCTTTTGGGTACCAAAAGTAGAAAACCTTCTAAGAATAATTTTAAACTCATAGATTAAAATGTTTAATTAGATCACAATAACTGTTTAGTTCATCATTAAAAATTTGTAGATGCTTGAATATATGCCGTTCTTAAGAGATTGGCGATACTTTGTGGGATGTTAACGGAATCGAACCTTTTTTTTCTGTGTAAAAACAGAAAATATATTCTAACCAAACACTTACGGCCGTGCTTTGCGGCCGTATCCTGTGATACCTTACGGTTAACCAGCAATCAAAGAAGGAATCGTCGACTGATTGTTGGAATCCATCTTTGACTGCTGGTTAACCGCTGGTCAAGTAACACGGAATACGGCTGTGTTACCTGTTTATAGAATTTAATATTTATTTATATAAGGAATATAAATTTGTCAAATGTCCTTTGAACTTTTTCAGTTACCTTTAAATTATTTTTTTAGTGTGCGTGCATTTAGTTAGCGCAGTTTAGTGTGTAAACATTAACTATGTGAAGTGTTTTTCCCGATATTTGGAACCCTCTTTCTCCTTGAAATTAAAATATACATACAGGGTGTATCTGAAATGGTACAACAAACTTTCAGGGATGATAGTACTCATCAAGACGAACAAGAATCGGTATAGAAAGGGGGTCTCAGACCAAATCCCAGGGAGTTAAAAATGGAGCGACACCCCAAAAAATCATTGAAAAATTCAATTTGTAGAAGAACTACTATTGGTAAAAACTTAATTATGGTCTCAAAAATTGTGGATTAATATGATCTTTAAAATTACCACAAAAGTATTCACTTTAAAATTTGTTTTATTATGAAAAAAGTTAAAAAACACGAAAAAATGTGAAAACTCTGCCAAAACCTTATTTTGTATTTTGAAATCATTTCTTTTGATTTGATAATCAGAAAGATCATAGTTGAAAACCCTTAAGTCCAAAGTTTCACGTAAATACAATCAATATTAAACGCTTGAGATCCTGTTAAAGTTTGTTTTTTGCGTGCGCTAACAGTCGTTCTGGAAACAGCTTAGGGTTTCGTCACGTAGTCAATTTCCTCTTTTCAATACGGCAAAATTAAGCCAAATTAATTACTGAAATTTGACAAATTAAGCCAAATTAATTATTAAAATTAGACAAATTAAGGCAAATTAATTTTTTAAACTTTTTGTTTGCAAGAAATGATTGAAAACCTTATTTATGAATTACTACGTGAAAACTAGAGGGGGAGGGGGGGGGTCTTGGCATATACTACGGATGGTCACCAAGGGGAGGGATGGGGGTCAAAAATGGTAAAAAATGGGTCACGTAGTATGGGTACGTTCCCTTATTCAGTAAAAGTATACAGGGTGTCCCACGAAAAGTGGCCCATCCCCTTTAACTTTTAAACCCCTACAGATATAGTCATGGAAGTGGGGTCTAGGTATAGTAAAGTGACCATGCTCTATCCCAGGGGTTTCCAACTTCTAAGTACTCGCGGGCCGCAATCGAAAACACAAGTCAAGTGGCGGGCCGCGGCTCCTTTTTAAAGATGATAATTTTTTGGGTTGAGATATGAAACTTTTCCAGCAAAAGAGGGACTAAGGTTGTTTACATATATGTATGCATTACAGTATTTTTCAAAATTCCAGAGGATATATGAATTTTTATACTCTTAGACAACTAGGAATACTGAATATATTTAATATTCTGAATATTATACTTAAATGAAAAGGTCTTCCTCAAGAAAATGTTTGTGAATTTGCCTTAGAAGTTTGTTTAAGCTAATTTTTTGATACTCCATTTTGTCCCTCCTCATAGAGGTCATATAAAAGCCTTCATACCCCCTTGCTACGCTCAGGTGGAATTTCAGATTTTACAAACCACCTGCACCTCTCGAAACTTCTAACTTTTAATTCTTGCACTACAGAAAACGATCGAAGCTATCCATAATCAAAGAGGTATATGGGGGGTCGGGGGTTCACCCCCGAAAAAATTTAGAATTTTAGTGTGCTAAAAAGTGTTTTGAAGTTACTTTTTGGAGGGTTTTCAGATAGCTTCGCGGGCCGCACAAAATGACCCGGCGGGCCGCCAGTTGGAAACCCTTGCTCTATCCGATGAGATAACTTTCAACGCCCTCTAGCGGACACTTTAGGAGTTATAATTTTTATTTTAAAAACTATTTAAGGTATGTGAAAAAAGTCAATGACTAAGTTGTAGAGCATCATCGATTTAGTAGGAAAAGACACCTTAAGCAGAAAAATATCTTGAATAAAATCCCTAAAACGCACGCTCAAATAGGTTGAATTTACGTAGATTTTAAGTCTTAAAACGCTCCTCACGAGGCAAAAATGAGAAATTTTCAATTTAATGAACTAAGAATACTTTTAGTCATTTACTTAAATCATAAAAATAAAAATTTCTCATTTTCGCCTCGTGAGGAGCGTCTTAAGACGTAAAAACTACGTAAATTCAACCTAATTGAGCGTGCGTTTTAGAGGTTTTATTCAAGATATTTTTCTGCTTAGGGTGTCTTTTCCTACCAGGCCATTTTTTAAGTAAGAAGTTTGGGGGCAAGTGCCCCCGCAGTGATTTATTTTGCCCCCGTAGTGATGAAAGTTTGCCCCCATAAAGTGTAGGTAAATTTCTAATATCCTATGTGACCACTCAAACTTCGTAATGTAATATGCGAGAGCGAGCAGCAAGAATCAAAAACATCTCCGAAACCAGGCGAAACCAAGGTCACGCAGTTCACGTCTGGCTGGGGGTCCAAAGATGGGCATGATCCAAATAGGGGACGTCTGGGGATTTTTTGGGGAGAATGGATGGAGTGTGATCTTGAAGGATGGAGTGGAGCAGTGCCAGTGTGTTGTGGGGATGGTGGATCAGTGGGTTCCTCCCCGAGATTTGGATTATCTTGTATGATTTTTTTCCCTTTCGTTCAGGATTTTTGAAGGTGAGTCCTTCTTATAGTATTTTCACTTTAGTAAGTGTTGGGTTTGTGGGCAGAGTTAGATGTTAAACCCTGGGGGTTATTCTGGAAACCTTGAGGGGGCAGGCTGTCCCTGAAGGCTTTGGAAACATAATTTTCCCTTATAAAAAATAAAGGTTCTTACGTATTATCCCGTCGACCGTACCGCAAAATCCGAAAACGGTAAACCCATTGACTTTTCTATGGCTGTGCCGCTGAATTTGACAGTCACGGAACGGTCGACGGGATAATACGTAAGCACTAAAATAAATTTTCTTAAAGTTTAGGAGGCATTGCCCCCATGACCATGGGCGTAGCCAAGGGGGGGCAGAAAGGGGCAGCTGCCCCCCCCTAAGTCCCGAGTAATTAACTTTTAATTTACTTTTAGTTAAGTTAAAACCCAGTATTTTAGGGTCAAATTTTCAAAATTTTTCTGGGGGAGGGACCCCAGACCCCCCTCTACTATTTAAACCTTAATTACTCAAACTTTTTTGTAAAAAGTTCATTAAAATCAAAATTCTACCTAAAAATGTAAGCCTAAATTTGAGTTTACGTGTACCAAAAAACAATTTAAAACCATGTTCTTAGGGGCATATTTCCAAAAATTTTCTGGGGGAAGACCCCCAGACCCCCTGTTGAAAACTTGATGGGTCTCTCACGCGGGGCTTTAAAATTGAACTCCACAAACATAAAAAAGTCGACCCTGTTTGCCCCCTCTAAGTTGAACCCTGGCTACGCGTACGCCCATGCCCCCTCTTAAATCCACCCATGGTTGCATTGATGACGTTTTGTATTCTTTCAATGGGCACTATGTAATGTTCAAAATATAAAAAAATATTTCTCTCATTTAAAATTAAATTGTTTTAATCGATGTATGTTAAATTTTCTCTTTATACTCTTATTTATTAACTTTGGACTAGTAAAGGTAAATGGCTAATTAGGAAGCAGTTTCTTAACACTATTTAGCGTCAAAAGTTCAAAATAAATATTGTGAAATTAACAGATGAATACAAGTTACCAGAGAAAACATTTTTAAAACATTCAAATTAGTTAGTTGCAAGATTTGGTAAATTTCAAATTTAAGCTGAATTTTAAACTCTAGAACAGGCATGGGCAACCTTTTCGAATCCGCGGGCCGGATTCCGAGATTATAATGACATGGAGGGCCATACAGTAGATAATAGTAATATTTTTTAAGTAAAAAATGAGTCGTTTAGTTATACATATTTATGAAGTTTAATACTAAAGTTAAAAATTAATCTGGACTAGAATAATATTACATACAATAATTATAAAGTTAGTTACATTAATCTGGACTAAAATAATATCTTGATTACATAAAAAAATTATAATGTTATAGTTACAAAAATCTGGACTAGAATAAGATTATAACAATAATTATAATGTTTAAGTTACATTAATATGAGCTCTCTCTCTAAAATAATATTCAGAGCTCATAGTTATTAAAAAATATTACAGGACAGACTTTTAACAATTGTCATTACATGCAATCAGGAGAAAATCCCGTAAAATCGCAGTCAGGATGAATACTGTATTCTAGATTGGCGAGTGTGTGTTTGTGCCAAATATGCCAATGAGGAATTACAACCAAATTTATTTACGAGTGTCAAGTCACTAACGCCAAAACAAGGGTTAAATCAATTTCACTGGGAACACCAGTATCATCCTGTAACCCTAAGAGCAGTGAAGCCTTTTGCTTTGATTTCACACCTGTGCTTTTAACTAAAACTTTTCAACGCATCTAAAAAATAAAACAGTTCTTTCCATAGAGTTGTTCTCTCTTACTTGTGGTTTGGCCAAGCCAGCTGGAACAAAAAATCAGTCTCCCTATCATAGAGTTAGGAAAGAAGAATAGAGGCATAGAGGTATAAGAATAATAGAGACGGCATGGACGGCAACCCTGTGTTCCAAAGATCAATGCTAGGCAAAAAGAATTCTTTAACATTGGAGCTCCCATAGACGCGTCGATTTCGAAGGTGAAAAATCGTAATAACTCATAGAAAAATGATCGGAAAAAGAAAAAAAACACCTGTTTATGATGTAGAAGGAAAAGACCAATTATTCTGAGCTTAAAAATTTAAAATATCTCCGAAACATTTTTATGAATGGGATTTTAAAAAACTTCGCGCCGAGTTCGTTCGACTTTCACGAGCTATATTCGATTAAATTTGACAGAATTTCAGTTAAATTACTTCTAGTATTATAAAATGAAGATTTGTGATTAGATTGGATGTGTTTTTGAGTCATTCAAATCAATATTTCTGGTCGAAAATTGTTTTTTACGAAGTTAAGTCCTGAAATGAGCTTTGGCGGCCGTTGGCGATCGAGCTTGGCGCTTGTTTTGTGTTGGTGCGGGTTTAATTTTAGCGCGTTATTATTTTTTTATTTTACCTCTTTCTCAAGAACAAGAAGATAATTTCCAATAGCACAGGTCTGCAAAAAAAACTTTTTTCGAGCTGTTTCGGATATTTCACCTGAACTTTGTTATTTTTGGTGCGCTGAATCCAAAAATGACCTCCATTTTTTCCTGGGACGTCACGTTTTTTGACAATTCAGATTTTTAGGTTTTATTGGGAAATGCCTTAAAATTTTGTTAAAAATTAACTTTTAATACTAAATTTTTTATTCAAATTTTTTTCATCAAATCTTTTTTTATGTTTTTTGATGTGCTGAATCTAAAACTGACCTCCGTTTTGTCATAGGACTTCACCTTTTTTCACAATTTGAGTAAATATGTCAATTTTTTAAGAAAATAAAAGTAAATATTTAAAAAAATTATTTTTCGACTCAAAATTTATTTGAAAACAATTTTTTATGATTTTTGGTGAGCTGAATCCAAAAAATACCTCTTTTGATTTTTAAGACACCACATTTTGTAACAAATTGAGCAAATATAGCAACATTTCACATAAAATGTAAGTATACTTAAGAAGTAGTTTTTTTTATGAAAATTTTATTTTTAAGGTTGTTACTTCCAAGGTTTTTTTGTGCCCGAGTTCAAAAATGGTCTCTTTTTTGCCATAGAATGTCATGATTCCTGACAATTTAGGTAAAAATGTAAAATAAGTCATTATTTCAATTTTCATGAAAATAGGTTCATAAAATAAAATATTTGTTACATATTCTTCATGAAAATCATTATATAACTAAAATAAACTTATTTACACAATCTAAAGCCAATTTTTCCTCCTCATGAAACTCCCCTTGGTACCTTTACTCTTGTGAGCAGCAAAAAGAACGTTTCTTTGAACTATACAACAAAAATCCTTCATTTTTCCCCGATTTAATCTTCCCTAATATTTTCTTTCCGTCTCTATAATGTCCTGATGAGATAGTTTACTATATGCACCATTCACAGCTCCTAATTTTTAAAACTAAAGGAGCTAGAAATGCACAAAAACTATGAAAAATGGGCAAATTCGAATATAATTTTGTAATTTGTGAAAAATCCTGACGTATAGGATTTTTTTCAATATTTTTTTCGTAATCAGCACATCAAAATACATAGGATATCGCTAAAATTATTCAAACAGCTTTTTCATTGCAGACCTGTGTAGTTATTAAGGAATAATATAAATGCATATTCCAATTATTGAGATGCAGTGCATACATAATTGTGATTTTATAAGTTTCCGTGGATTTTTTTGCCATATTGTAAAGACTCTTTTTAGATTGCAGCTACATTAATGCTAAATGTATCAAAATAAGTTACCAATATTTCATTTATGTAATTTTTGTAACAATATTGTTAATATTATTATGGATATTTGTACAAGATTTGGGTACTTCTTTTAGAATTTTAATACCTCAATAAAATAATGTAATAATAATTAATGTCTCCATCACTGGGGCTGTTTAAAAAAATTTCGCTTTGATATCCTTGAAATTTCATAACACAAAACCTAATCAGTAGAATTTAATCTTATTAATTTAATTTACTAGTTCAAAAGCCATCAAATGTTTAATTCGAAAATATTTTTTCAGTTTCGAGTTTGCCATTAAAAAAACTGTAATCAGCAGATTGGTTGGTTGGGGTTTTATGGCATAAGACCCCCCCTATTTTCAGAAAAATATTATTTTGAAGCCACATACTCTTATGAATGAAGATTACCGTCACTCTTTTTCCTATTAGTTTTTGGGTATTTAAATTTTGAAGTTTCAAGCTTTTCGGTGCCTTTTCGGTTTTTGCAACATTGTTTGCTAAGATCGCGAAGTGATAAGTAGAGGGGGTTAACGAGCTTTAATGAGAAAGGGGAAGAGTCTCCAAGTTAAATAAAGTAAAAAGTAGACCATCAAATTTCAAAGTGATAATTCACTTCACATATCCATAAACTTCTTCCCTGTATGTTTTCGGATGTAATTCGCTATTCAAATTACACAATTTATGCACTTCCATATAAAAGCAAAATTAATTAACTATTTTTTAAATCTTTCTAACCACTTAAAGTAACAGTTTACTTTAATTTTTGTATTCATCAATTTAAAATTGCTTTCCTTTAAATATTGCGTGTGCTTTATCGTTGTGAATTGGAATAGGATATAGAGTAGTGTTAATTTCATTTATGTTTCAGATAACAGATACTGGAATTAAAATTACTTAAATAAAATGTAACCTTTAAAAACAGAAGCTATCACTAATTTATATTTTAACTGTAAAAAATACGATAGCATTGATACAAAAATACGAAACTTATAAGGCAACAAAAAATATATATTCTGAGCGCCGCACCGTGCCAAACAGCGCGATAACCTCGCCAAATAGCGTGAAATCTCGTAACTCATAACTTTGACATGCTAGGCAGTCATGGGATCGCTCGCTTCCGTTGAAATCGGACCCGATTCCTCCTCTATGGTCTCCCTGTGATGAGAGATCATAGAGGTATAAGAATAATCAATAATAATATACGGACCAAATTTTCGGAGGGGGCCATTTGCTATAAAACTACTACTTCTCTATAAAAACATTAATTTGTATGCAAAATGAATATTTTTAATTAGATCAATAGAAGAACTATGTTTTTGAAGTGAAAAACAGTTAAAATATGAAATCAAATTTATCCCGTTCAAGAAAAAACAATTTCAAAAACTTTTGCAAATTAATGGAGGAAGGAAATTTGTTATTCGAAAGCATAGACTTAAGATTTATTAATTTTGAAGTCATTTACGACTCAATATTGCATACAATAGTTAATTTGTATAACTATTAATTACATCAGGGCCGTAACTAGAATTTTTTTCGGGGGGGGGGGTTCGGCCAAAAATTTCTTGGAAACATTAGTTCGATTTCGGTGGTGAGTCCTATCTCATCGGATAGGATAGAGGATAGAGCATGGTCACTGTACTATACCTAGACCCCACTTTCATGACCATATCTGTAGGGGTTCAAAAGTTAAAGGGGTTGGGCCACTTCTCGTGGGACACCCTGTATATTAATTCGAATTTGATATTAACCTGACTGATTTAAAATGTTTCCTCTGTATGATACGACAAATAATAAAGGAAATGCAGAGTTTTTTAAAATAACGAATATTAGATTCCGATTGGATTTCTTTGGTAGTTTATTGAATAAGATTGCAGAGAGGTATTTGAAATGTTTTTTAAATATTTCTTTATGAGGGGCAGGTACACAGTAAAACTTATGCTTTCGGAAATCATATGAATCAGTAGAACTGACTGTGTCTGGAGGCGGGAACTTCTTTATGAAGACCAGGGTATTAAATATAAACAACTGACTCACATTTAAAAGAACTTTGTCAGGAAAAAATCGTAATTTTTTTTGTAGATTAATTAATGGCTTTACATTGCTCAAATAATCCCCACCCCAATTTATTATTCCATATTCAATATGTGATTTAACCCAAGCAAAGTAGAGTTTTAAGAGCAATTCCAGAATTATATATTTTTTTAGGTGATAAAATTTTTATAAAATAAACCTGAGATTACAGCAAACTAAATTTATGTGGTCTTTAAATTTCCAGTTCTGGTTGAATAAAATACCCAAATATTTCAAAGAGGATGTACGTTTAATAAGATTATCACATAATTTGATTTTGCAGTCACAAAAGTACAATTTCAAATTTGATTCAAAATTATTCATCAAACTAAAGACAATATAGTTAGTTTTCATGACATTTATTTTTAATTCGTTACTTAGAAACCAATTGTGAATTAAACTTAGATCCTGGTTTATCTTTCTATTAAATCAATTGAGTTACCTGAGTATAATATTATTGTGTCATCGGCAAATGTTATAATCTTACCCAAAAGCTTCAATCTGCAGAAATCATTTATGTATATATTAAATAATAATGGTCCAAGTACTGTTATCTCTATTTTCTAATCCCAGACTTTGCTTTCTTTAATTAGAAAAATCACATAACTTGTTTATAACGTAATTTGTGAAGGTTCCCTGAAAGACTGGGGGTACTCATCACACAGTAACCAGACTTTTGGTTGGTTTTATTGGGAGGAGGGGGATTGACTGAACATAATTTTTAAGCTACCCACTAATGAATGCTTTTATACATTACGTGTTAGATCACTTAAAAGTAGTATTTTAATGACATGTTGCTCATAATGTAAAACTTCTTCTTTTCTTCCATCAGAAAAGTTTTGAAAATTTGCCTTCAAATAAGTGTTCTGGCTCATTTTCAGACCATTTGGGCTAAGAGAACAGTCCTTGTAAACAACAGAATTTTCTAGAGAAAAAAATTATAAAAAATCATTTCAAGGGGGCCAAAGGTCCTCCTCCAGAAAAGTTTTGAAATTTCCCCTTTAAACTTGTAGAGCACCAAAAATGAAAATCTTCTTGTAAATAGAATCCTTTTCAAAGGAAAAACAATGTATAACAGACGACAAACTTTTAGAGGGGTTTGGGGGTTCTATCCCCAAATTTCAAAAGTAGTATTTTAACTCATTTTGAAACTTTTTGGGTTACACTCGAAGCTACTTATGGAAGTTACAAATTTTTAAGTGACTTACAGATATTAAAGACTCCCGAAAATTCTATCATGGATATGAAAAGTGCCTGATCTTGTGCTTTCGTTTGTGAAACCCGAGATGTTGTTGAAGTTGCAAACTCCTGCTCCCCAATAAAGGTCGTTAAACTCACTTCTAACTGCCAAGCCAAGGCCAACAAGATAATCGAGGATGAACCAGATAAACTTGTTTTTCTTGACAAAATAGCAATAGATACTTTAAAACATGGTGTCCTCCCCTCCCTTGAACGCAAAATGAACAAAATGTGATTTTTTTTCTATATGGATCTCTCTATATCAGAGATTAACTGTGTGCCGCGGCACCCTGGGGTCCCGCGACAATAATCAAGAAAGGTTGCAAAAAATTACGAAATTTTAAATATGGAAACAATCTTCTTAACTGTTTATGGGGTGTGTGAAAACAGTGAATATTATCCAACTTTTTTTACTCTTTTTTCTTCCTTTTATTCTTGCGTTCGTAAAATGCCAAATATCTTTTTTATAACTTACACAAAATAAACGATCAGAAACACTGCTTTTCACAGAAAAATGGACAATTACATACCTACTATTTTCTTTTTCATTTGGTGAAACTGAAGTTGTACAGACGTAACAAAAAAATTTGTTGGAAATAAAAAAGAGTACGGAAAGACGTATATGGGGGCCGAGAGTGCCCTGTCCCACCGAAACTCGGACTTGGTCTACCAAAACAAGTTACAACCCTGATTTTTAGCATCAATTTCTGGGGGAGAACCCCCTAACCCCCCTTTCGTACTCAAAACTTTTTTGTTCAAAACTTTTTATAAGTTCATCAAAATCCTACCTAAAAATATATACCCGAAATTCGGAGTAGGCGTACACCAAAACCAAGGTAAGCCGTGTTTTTAGGGTTAAATTTCCAAAAAATTTTCGGGGATGACCTCAAAATCATTATCAAAATTATTATTCATACATGAAAATCATACCACAAGATGTTCAACTAGTGAGAATACAGGGCCCGAGAAATAATTTTCCCTACCAATAACTTAAGGGGGGTAAATGGACCCTCCATTGATAATGGAGGTCCATTACACATTTGTAGCAGTGACAGAAACGTCTATGTGAGAGGTATTTAATGGAAAATTTTATGTTTTTTCTAAAGAATATTGTTATTCCTAAACTCAACGCGTGTTTTCAAACGTGTGTGCTACCTTTAAATGGTATTTTTAAGGTTTTATTAAGAGATATCGGTCGAATCATCATTTTTGGCAAGTTTTAGCCTCTGGGTAATTTTTCGTAAGTGGTATCAGACCGTCAACCATGTTATTTAGTAGCTCTCACAGTCACGTGTGCTTAAATGCGTTTAGGTCTGGGGACCCAGAAAGTACCCTTATTCTTTCAATATCGTTACTTATGAAAAACTTTAAGGTAGCCAAATTGTGATTTTTTGCCGCTTTTTCACTCTTAAAGATAAATCCTTGACCCGAAATGTTTTCTAAAAGGAGAAAATGGGACATGAGAACACATGTATACGACTGTAGACATTAGTGAAAAGCTCTGTGGCATATAAGGGGGTGTTGAAACGGCACAAAAATTGTATAGTTTTACAGGAACGGCATCTGTTATTAATGTCCAAAAAAGGAGCATTTTTTAGTATTTATGGACGTATACATGTCTGAAAAGAAAGAAATATCTATAAAAATATCTCGATTCTTTTTAAAAATGAGTTTTTAAGAGATCAAATTTCTTCTCTGAAACTATTGCCGTTTCAACACCCCCTATACTGCCGTCCTAAGCTATAGAACGTCCCAAGTCCATTTTTTCACTTTTTTAGATAAGGACGTGGTATTGTAGATCTTGGTCACGCGCATCTTTTGAGCTAGTCTAGAAAGTTCTATGTCCATGAGGAAGCCATAAAAATTTACTTTGTCCTGTCCATTTCACTAGATTTGCTGGTCATCCTAAGCTAGAACGTCCTAAGTGAGGTGTACCAGGCTTGAATGTCCTATGTCCACGAAATTCAGGGACATAGGACTTTCTTGCTTAGTAGAAGTGACAAGAGTTTCGTGGGTAGCACTAGGATATTCATGTGGTGTTCACTCGATGACGTCACGTAACAGTATAACGCAAGGTTAAAGGTATAGGCAAAGGTACCTACCTACCTCCAAATTTAATTAGCGACAAATCGCTAACCTTTTGGCTACTTAGGCCACAAATAAATCAGCCAAGTCTAAATTTAAATTATAATATTATAGTAACTTAAATTGGCATAAATAACTTATTCGTTCATTGTTGTATTTTTTCATGTTGATAAAGTTGTGAATTTAAAAAATTCGAAAACACCCCTCAGGCTAACTAAGGATCTCAAGTGACCTATTTTATAATTTACTTGTTTGTGATACCTAGAATTTGTAGCGACTGAAATGCTGTTGTAAGGCTTGAAGGAAGAAATATTACAATTACAAATAATATTTAGTGTTAATCTAACAATCATGCAATCCTAATGTTTGATAACACTTTTTTCCTAAACTTGTGACCAGAGATATTTTTAACACCTCTGAGAGCGTATTTCACGCATTGAAATTCGGAAATACGGTGTAAAAATTAGCCAGGCGTATTTTCATGCTTTGTATTTTTAAAAAAGGTTTAGCTTAAAAAATGCATGGCGCCCCACTGAAATCAACAAATTCTACTCAAAACACCAACTGAATCAGCAAAAAAAATCAGAGGAAAAGGATATTAAAATTGTATTGTAAACAAGGATAAATGTTTTTTGTAACTTTAATTTTGAAAGAGCTGTAACATTGTGGAAAAATCAGAGATAGAAGAGATTATATTTTTAATATTAAATAAATATTTCAGTTTGAATATGTAATGTAAAATAAGTTATTTTATTTAGACTATTTAATATTTTCTACAAATACATAAGATATGCTATAATTGTTAAAAATGAAAATGACATCCCAATTTTTTCTATTTAATTTTGTCCATTAAAAAAGTAAGCGTTTTTTATAGAAAATTTGTTTCCGTATATGTGTAGTTTATGCTATTTCCATATTTCACTCCTCATCAATGAATTTCACTCCTAAAAATGTCAAGGAGTATTTTTACTCCTCCAAAAAAATCCTAGGAATAACACTGCTTGTGACATTTCATTGTATTGAGAGTAACAAAAAGATTTAAAATGATTGGAATTACTTTATGCTAAACA